>JAWWMP010000116.1:50293740-50322910 GCA_035047865.1 Dendrocincla tyrannina | reverse complement strand
TTGAACCGTTGATGGCCCATTAGCAGCCACACCCCCTCAGGCTGGGTGTGAAGGTGCTAACGACTGCCTGGGCAGCTACTGCAAATGGTCCATTGTTCTTGGGAAATGAATAGAGGGGGTAGAATATGTAACTTTGATCACCCCCACACAGTGATAACCGGTCCCACCTGCTGGACTAGGACACAATGTAATTAAGAAAATTTCACTCACTTCCAACCTGGGTAAAAAGTACTCATGAGGCATATGATTTTATTTGGTTGGGGTTTAACCTTTGATCTGATTCCATTTTATCAAGGACTACAGCAAATTTCAATCATTACAGTCATACCTAAGTGCTTCTCCATGGATCCTTCGGAGATTAAAGGTTAAAAGAATGGTGTTGAATAAGATGAGACAGAGCAGCCCCTAGACAGCTTTCTTTGTTTTTCCTGTGTTACTCTGAGTAATTCTGATTCTTTTCTAAGCATTCTTGTGTAAAATAGGCAGCCCTTGTTTTTTGGTCTCTTAACTGTACAACAGAGCTCATTCAACAGACTAATCTGTTCCTTTTAAATCTGATTTATAGTTATTAGCATTTACATTATAAGAAAATCCCTGAGGCTTTCAGTACCACTGAATATATGAGTAATTAAACAAACAAACAAAACTTTTCAGCAGTTACTCCCTTCCTCTGCTGAGGGAGGAACGTCTTTTTCTGTGTCCAGTGCCTGTGAACAGTGTAACTCTGTGCAATACCTGTGCCTTTTTAATACTGTAGTAATAGAGGCAATAACAATAATGGTCTTGGGTGAAACTGTTGCAGTTGAGAAGTGCCCTTGTTGTAGGCTATGCCTGTCATTAACTGTAAGATTTCACTCTGTGTACAGAGATTGATACAAGATTCTCACAAATATTAACGCAGGTTTTGACTGGCAAGAAGCCACGTGTCTGTACTGTGTGTGGGAACAGAAAAATCACAGCAGTATTTAATTTAGAAGACTGGGTCCATGTATTTTAGGACTCTTCTCAATCCAGAATTACATAGCAATGCCAATAAAACCTAAAATAGGAAATGGCTATTGAGTGTGCTTCTGAGAGTAATGGTTGAGGAAGGCCCATAGTATTGGGATGAAAGAGAAAGTTGGGTAACTTACAGCAAAGACAGCAAAATGTTTTCTGAAACAAGTATAGAGCTACTTAAACTCACAGGAGATTACTGTTTGAATGGCAGATCAAGTTATTCATGACACTTCTATGAATTGCTGCAGTAGGTGAGGGTGGTTGGGGTTGCTAAATGTAAGGAATGGAAGTTTTCTGAAACTGTTCAGTTGCCAGCAGTATGAGTGGTACAGTTTGTATCTGTACTCACCATGGTGAGGGAAACTTGCAGAGGTAAAGCAAACTGATGCACTGAAGCTGAAACAATAATGTAAGGACATTTGAGCTTTGGGACCTTGGAAATGATTAACAGCTTAATTCCTTGTAAGAGAGAGAAATATGGAGGGAAGGATAAAGTAACTTGTATTCCTGTTGGCTGTAGACTCTGGAAGTTTTAGCATATAGAAGGTCAGTAAGCTTTCAATAGCTTCTTAGGGTGAAGCCACAGAGAACTTTAAAGTACCATAGCTGAAGTTGTCATTTTAGCACCTCAAAACCAGATCTATTTAGGGAAGAAGCCTTGAAAATGGACAGCATAATGATGATAATGATGACTCAAAGTCAGTGCAGGGGTTATAGTATTCCTCTCATGCTATATTAGCTCATTATCCTCTTATATCACATTGCATTAAGAAAATGCAAATAAAAAGCAAACAGGTAACTGAGAAAACTGTAGCATCTCTGTTATTTAAAACCAGTAAAGAACTGAACTGAATTTCATTCCTGTTGTTGAAAAGTTACTGTAATGAAAAGTGAGATGAAAACATAAATGATGCTTTAAATGAAAAAAAGTTACTTTCTAAGATAACTTTTTCGTATTTTTAAAAAGGTAATAAGAACCATCATGTTGTATTTGTTGCTGTGTTCGAGTTTTCATTGAAAAATGAAAGACATTTTTCTCAATAAGTAACTGGCTGAAAATATGCAAAATATCCAGCAAATTTTTGGTAGTGTTGTGGAAAATAGCAGTTCTAGCCAACTCTATTAACCAGATTAGGTGAGAACAATTAGAAAGATAAAGTCAATTATTAGAGCTACATGTTCATTAATTCTGTGTGGCAATTACAGTATCTTCTGATCAAATCCCAGCAGCATGTTTTCCAGCTGTAGTTGAACTTTTCCCTAACATAGGTAATTTTAGATAAAACAAGTATGTCTCTCTTGCTTTCAGAATTCAAGCTGGGTCTCCATGAAGTATCACATCACACTGTAGATCTACCAGTACTTTGAATTCTAGTACCAAGGTTTCTGCAGAAGGCATTGATAGAAATGTCTTTACTCTCTAAACTCCCAAATCACTTTGAAGGCTGGGACAGATAAGCATAAAATCCCTAAACTGAGCAAAACAAAACTGAGTATCTTCAATGATGTTGCATTATCTGCTGGAGATTGTCTCTTGTTAGGGAAGGCTTGCAGAGTTCCTGTGTGCGATCTCAGTGAAAGCAAACAAGCTTCCCCTTGGCAGGACTATTTCTTAGTGATTTCACTTCCAAATTTCTTGAGGAGATCCATGAAGATTACCTTATAATTGTCCACATTTTAAATCATGCAGAACTACCCCAGAATTTAGGGGACATGAAGCTAAAGCAAGAATGGGCAGAAACGGATGCACAGGAAATTCCACCTGAATATAAGGAAGAGCTTTACCATGCAAGTGATCATGCACTTGAGCAGATTTCCCAGAGATGTTGTGGAGTCTCCCTCACTGGAGCTATTCAAGAACTGTCTGGATGCAATTCTGTGCAACGTGCTCTAGGATAACCCTGCTTATGCAGGGAGGGTGGACTCTGTTGTCCCTTCCAGTATGAGCCATTCTGTGATTTTGTCAAGGGACCAGTCCCATGAAGGACTACTTCAGAATCACACAAACACTACACAAGGATTTCCAAGGAAAACTCTGTGTATGGACTTTAAACCCTTCACATTTTTTTGAGCTCACTTTGAAATCTGATAGCCAAACCATAAAATTGTATCTCATATTCTTAGCTATTATTGAAAGTGCTACCAATATTATTGGCATTAACAGTAACAGAAGCTTCTGGCATACGATGTGTCAAAGTAAGTCTAATTTCATCCTATGAGAAGCTTATACAGATTCCTTTTAAATGACTGATATTTTGTTCAGTCACTCAAGTGAGCATGCATAAAAGCTACCTTTAAAAGCAGAATGTTGCTAGCATATGGCAGAGTGAGTTTTGTTACTCTGCTTGGGGAAAGCAGCCTACCTGTGTAATTATTTCCTTAGTGAGTCTGCATAAAACTTCTATTGCATTTAATTCAACACAAAACATTTTCTATATTTCATGTCATGGTTAGGGATGAAAATGGAGATAGTTCATCAATGCTGATATGTGATATAAAAAGAGCTGAGAAGCCAAGGGTATGAGAGTGCATAAAAATGTTTTGTGTCCTGACCAGTACATTGCTTAAAAAAAAATATTTTACAATCAGCCCCAATTGTTCATTCTTTCCATGCAGAAGATACTCACATATTCATTTTTAAAAGGGCAAATCAACCATAATTCAGTTTATAAACTGTGAAGCTGGTTGTGAATGTCTGGATGAATATTCATTAGAATCTCTTAATCTGCCATCGACTGTGATTCATTAGGCATATGTAAATATCACTCACTTTAATTGCCCCTAAACTGACTTAACATAATATTGTCATTAGCAAATTATTAGTTATTTGTGTAACTAATGGTACATTATGGTGTACACGTTAAATCGCCAAATATATGATTACAATTATGGTGATGTTTTATGCTGGGTGCTTTGTAAACTATTTGATGAAATATAATGCAGCCAAATCAAATCTGGTATGTTAATAGGACAGTTGTGGAACTTTATTATTGTATTTCTACACCTTGGTGACTGCTGTAATACGTGTGCCTTTACCCCACTCCGTGCTTCAATGGATTATGGATTGGCTTTACTTTCCGTATGCGAGGCTGGTGTGACATTCCCATGCCTGCTTACCCCCCGTTTTACCTAATGAACTCCGTTTCAGTTAATTATTGGTGAAAGTGCCCTAGGTTGCTGTGGTAAGACCTTTTCACTGAAAGGCCGGGGGAGGGAGCAGAGAATATCAGCTTTGCAGCATGAAGTGTTAATGGACCTTGCTGGGGAGTGCTGATCTTGAGGTTGCAGTGTCAGTAACCTGCTGATCTTTCTCTAATCTGTTAATGTATCCTAGGATTTTCTATTTTCCCTGCCTCTTAACTCACTGACTCCAACTCACTTGTGCAATGAGAAGTTTTGTTGGGATTGCTTGACCCAACCCCTCTCCAACATTTTCAATAGTTATGCACTGAACAAGCAGCTTTTAAGATGACAAAGTTATGGCTGTGAAGCCTTCAATTAGTGCTGTTAAAAGGATTTTAATTACAAGGCTAATGATGACTGGAATATGTTTGTGCAAAAAAGGATGAATGGTATCTGCAAAGGCTTTTAGTGAGTCTTGTGTCTACATGCAAATGTATTTATGAGTGTATGAATGTTTATAGCCCCAGGAAGTTAAGAAAGGGCTGGTTCCTTTTGCCACATATTTATTCAAGATGCATTTAGTATGGCAGTTACTTTATTTCTTTAAAAAGAGCTTATTAAGGCACATTTACTAGGAACTAATTAAAATGTAATGAACCCAGATATTTTCACAAATTAATATGAGGCCTCTGAAGGAATATCTTGCACCATCAAGTGGTTCTCCAGCTGTTCCTGTCAGCCATGCTGCTCCATCTGAGACCTCTCACCTCAGGTGCTGCATATTGGACTGTACCTGCAGTCAATAACGTGGAGGCAACTTCTACCAGCTATACTTATGGTCTACCAATCAAACAAGATACTTAGCCATAAGTTCAATAGATGCAGATATCATGAATGTTGAGGGAACTTTTTCACTGAGTTCAAAAGACTTTGGGACAGATGAAAGATATCACATGCTAAAAAAATGAACAAAAGGCATGGGAAACAGATGCTGATGATACAAAATGGAACTATTGCATTGGAAACCTGCTTCAAAAGGCGTATTTATTTGCAGTGTTGACTAAACTAAAGCTGTGACTTTCCCCTGATTTCATTAAAACAATGTAAAGTGCACACAGAAATTATTTTTATATCACCTAGATTGTAAGCAGATTTATGCTAAACCACAGAAAAAAGCCCCTGTCATTTAGAAAAAACAAAATAAAAAAAAATCCCATGTGATTGTGTACTAATTTAACAGAAATAGCCCATATTCTTAAGCAGACATTCCCTAAAATTTGCTGTCACCAGATCTGACCTCATTCCCAGGTGTATAACAGACCTTTGAAACTAATTGAGAGAGTTCAGATGCTGTTCAGTGGGTATTTGCAAGGAACTCATGCTGAATTAATTGCAGAATAATTCATATAAATTATTGTCTGGGTAATATTGAATAATGAATCAAGCAGGAGAAAAAGACACATTATTACATAATTTGTTCTATCCTAACACAAACATTATTAATGCTCAATAAGGGTAAAATAAATTGCACTTAGAGATTATTTAGCCCTATCTCAAACCTCACTGAAGGCAGCAGTGATGGTCCTCCGTGTTTGGTATGGGTAGAACATGAAAGAGAGAGAGAAGCAGAGGATGGCTTGCAGTAACAAATCTATTTCCAAGGCAGATATAAATGTCAGTGGGTGATGAGCTCTGCAGGGAGGGCAGCTGTCAAGCCAGGCTCCAGTTCCAACCTTTGAAGACCCCATTCCAGTATCCACTGAGCTCTTCAGGCTGTCCCTATGATTTTGGGAGCTTGCTCCTGAGGGTTAAAAGCTTTTGGAGGGTGGAAGAGGAGGAAGGGAAGAAATGGCCCTTGGGATCATGTGTGATGCTGCAATGCAGGATTTCAAACCTGTTTCCAGCTCCCAGCTCTGTCACTGCAATGCTGGAAAACCTTGGATAGACCAGACTTTGCTTCTCCTTTTGTAAAGCAGACATACTGGTAGGAGAGAGGCACAGGCTTGTTTGAGAAATTCCGAGCAACCACTGTGAACTGCATATCTGGAATAATCTGTTTTAACTTCTTTTTGGAGGGTTATCTTCCTGTGTGGAGGTTTTTGTAGATTTGCAGCCATACCAGCAGTTGCACTGGTGCCACAGAGGGGAGAGGGTTTTAACAGCATGAGGGCAGGGGCTGAAATCTCTTTCAGGAAAGGTACATGGGGCTACTTCGTAGGAGGCCTACTTAATCAAGAGCTCAGATAAAAGTGAAGTGACTGTGGCTGAGTTCACATGTAGGACAGGAAGTTTGCATTGATGTTAGTTGTTAATTAGAAAGGAAAACAAAGATAAGATGGTTTTGTTCTGTTAAAATGTTTGGTTTGCTTATTAGAATTCTCTCTGGTTAATAAACAACATGCCAGATTAAAATGTAATAATAATAAAATTCCAATAATGTGATGATTAAATACAATGTAAGGTTGATTTTAAATATGAGTGTTTGCAACACTAGTAAGAGGTGCACACCTGAAAAACGAACAGACTGGATGATTAAAGCAGACTTACTTTGCTTTGGATCCTCACTATGATGGGCACTTCCCTTGAGGTGTCTTAAGGTACTTGAACAGTCTTCAAAGTTAACTCACGCTGTTTCAGAACATGCCAACTCAAGCTAAGGTGCCATGTACACACAGCCCAGAATTTCTCCTTGTTCTCTCTTAATTTTTATATCAGGGTTTGCAAAGGGCTCTTTTGTTACACCAGGGCATGCAACAGAGACTGACCCTCAAATCACTGTGGGATTCTTAAAACCTCTTAGACTGCTCCAGTCACCTCCTTGGTTTACATGTTCCTGTTAAGATGAGAAATCATGTTTCCTGCTATTATACAGGAAAAAAGATTCAGCTTATAGGCTCTGTTTTGTTGGAAAAGTACCTGACCTGCACCCATCTTGCCATGCAACATTTTCTAATATCATGCTACATGGTATGAAATGGCCTGGATTAATCTTACTCTTAAAATATGGACAAAATGAGAAATTATATGTGGATTGAAAGTATGTCTGGACAAACTCTGCTGCAGGTAATGGAGAAGACATGGAGTGAAGACCTGACAACATTTTAAAAACCTGCTGGTGTTTTCAGTCCTTGGCAAGCAGGTGGAAGGATGCAGAGGGGAACTGCTAGGGTTGCTGAGAGCAGTGCTCATTTTTGGGTTTTGAAGGGTGCCTCTGGCTTCAAACCAGTTCTCCAAAGCCAGCTTCTGGAGGTGCAAAATCAGGATAATGGTATGTTTTTGCTTTCGTAAAGAATCTTTCAGATCCATGTGTTAAAAGCTGCTCATTATCATAATTATCCTTTTTGTTAGTACACAAGCATAAATTTCTGGCTTCAGGTTATTTTTAATGATGAATACTTGAAGTGGCAATGCAATGGCTGTAGTACTCTCTACAGAACTTGCTATTAATCTAAGAAATCAAGACATATGCCCATCGTGGAAAATTTGTATCAAGGGGTTTTGTACCAGTTTGGCTTATGAAGACATCTTTTAGAAATCAAACTTGCAGAACTTACAGACAGAGAGACTGTGCCACTACCATCACATCACTTACCATGTCTGACCAGATAGGACAAGGGTTCTGTGTGCCCAGGGAGTTTGAATCACACAAAATCAAAATCCATTAAGTTGCAATACATTCAAACCGTAATTGCTGCAGATTAGAATTCAGCAGAGAACTTTGCATAATGCCAAGAGGTGACCTTTTTCTGGGGTGCTCTCCTGCAATTGTTGGGACTTTGTAACGAATGCCTAGTGCCATTTAACGAAGGAATGACATATCTCTGATATGCAAATTTTTACAGCGCAGCAATTAAGCGGTTTAGAATTTTACGACAGTGTTTGGGCTTTATACAACAAAAAAAGGGCCAATAAAGGGCTGTGATGGATGGGCTAATCCCCACTGGAAATATACCATGTAATCTCATGGAGACAATGCATTATGGATAGCACCGTGATTATTGGTGGTTAATATCTCCCCCTCCTCCCCCGTCCTCCCCCTCCCTGCAGTCTCCCCCTCCCCTGCTCCCCGCCCGATGAAAACTGCATGGCTGCCACATTGTCAGGGGCACAGGCCTGGGATACAGATGGGAAAGTTGGGCCATTGCAATCTGCTGTGCTCACGGACAACAGTGAAAAGGGGGCTTGCAGCGAGGCAGCTTGTCAGCAGGGGACAGGGCTGGGGTCCATATGCCTCTCTTCTTCTCCCTTCTGTCACCGAGTCTGCTGCCGCATCCTGCTGTCGGGGGACACTTTAATGATGAACATGTTTTAAACAGTTTTGCTTACCTAGAGACAGCTTTTCAGGGAAGGGGAGCTTAATTAGACACCTTCCGCTGGTTTTGGTGAGTTGTATTTTTCTGCAGGTCTGTGGGTGAATCCACTGCCCTCCCCCCTGCAGCCAGGCACTGGGTGCAGCTGTGGTCCCTGTGTCTGGCCATCCTCCACCTGCCACAAAGGGCACATCACTTCTCCCCCACGTGCCTCTGGCTGGCCATCACTCTCCTCATGGCTTGCAGCTATTATCTGAAGTCTGCTGTGGAGCTGGCAGAGGCGTTTGTAGCAAGCCTGTACTTCACGTGCAGCATTTGCACAGTTTCAAGCAAGGTGAGAGAGTTGTGATCAGGTATGATCCTGAAATGGGAGGTTATCTCCTTTGGACACATGATAGCAAGATAAGTATTGGGAATTTTAACTCTGTTTTTAAAAGCGACTTGCAAAATTAAAAGAAAAAAGCATCTATGACTTCTGTTTGGAGTGCCAAAGTAAAGTAACTTAAAGCTTGAAATCACTGTCTTGGCTTTTGTTCACTATCTTAAAGAGTCAAATTAAGCTTATTGTTTACCTTTTTTTGTTTTTTCTTGATCTTTTATACTCTTGGTTAGAGCTGCAGCTTTTTTATTCTATTTTTTTTTAGAAGAAGAAAATAGGGGGCTGGGAAAAACACGTCAGTTGTTTATTTAAGGTGTTTCTTAGGTGACAAGGAATTCTATCCATATATCTTGTGGTCAAAGTTAATTAAAGATTAATTTTACAAAAGAAATTGTGACCTGATTGCCCTTCTTGTGGCAGGAATCCCTTGGCAGTAGGATTCTGGGAAGCAAAAGCAGCACGAGGATTCCCAGGCAGGGATCCTTAAACTGGCAGGCCTTTGGGGCAGGGGGAAAGGACAGGAAGTAGTTTTGCCAGGGCAAATTCTAAACCTCCAAAAACACAGAGGGCTTCTACCAAGTCTGATCAACCCCTAGGAACTACAGAAAACAGAACAATTTATGTGGAAGAAGCTGTTTCATCACTGGCTCAGATTTCCCACAACCTCTTCTTAAGGTCCTTTCCCTAAAAATACCCAGCCCTCACACAGAGACATCTACCCTCACCCCTGTTATTAGGCTAAGAGAAGCCCTGAGCAAACCTTATGGTGTGCCTCTTTAGGCTCACAGAGGTACATCCTATCACTTAAACACTAAGCTTTCCCTCTCCCTGACTATTTCAGTGAAAAAAGTATTGAGGACAACAGCTGAAATAAGCAGCTGGATAGACAGACAGATAGACAGGTAGATAGCTGGATGAAGGGATATACAAAGAGACGGACAGACAGATTCTGTTGGGAAATAGGTATGGACATGGATTTTAACCACAAAAAAGTCCTTTGCTAAGCTGGGAACTGTCAGCAAGAACTGTCCTGCTTCGAATCTCAGACCCCAAATGAACCCAGCATGATGGGCATTCTTGAGAAACAAAACATTGTTTGTCCTGGTTTTGGCCAGGATGGGGCTAATATTTTGCAGTAGCTGGGAGATGGTGTGGCTGAGGGGAATATGGCCAAGACCCAAATTTTATTCTATACCACCTCAAATCATTGCAAATGTGGGGAGTGGGGGGAGGAACTCTCTCTCACTTTAGAAAAAGAGGGGTTCTTTTCTGTTGGAAGAAAACATGGCAGGGAAGGTAGCTGATCAATATTGTCCAGGGCTTTCTCTGTAAATTGTTTCTTTGTCTTCTACCCTTTGTTATTAATATTGTTGCTGATACTGTTCTTACCTTATTGCTGTTTCCAGTAAATTGTTCATGTCTCCATCTGTGATCTTTGCCTTTTGTGCTTCCAGTTGAAGGGAGAGGAGAAGCAAGCAGTGTGGTTTTGGCAGGAATACTAAGTTGGAGAATACCGTTCTTAAACTATAGCATTGCATCATGCAGAAACTTTATTACAGTTTTATACAGGATGTGCCAAAACAAAAATCCTGCATAGCTGGTGATTTGCGGATAACAGGTGGGCAAGTATAAATGGGAAGTCCTTGAAACTTTGGGGATCTGTAGTCTTTTTAACATTGTCTTTTTCTGCAAGGTGACAAATACGTTTCCTTAAAGGGTCAATTTCTCCCTGCAATGCGATGGAGATGATCAAAGGAAAGGGTGCATTTTGTAGCAGTGAGTCTGTCTGGCTTTGAAGGAGTGATATAAAAGAAATGAGACAGTTTTTTTAATCTTCATGCTTTGAAACACGGCAGGACATACAGAAATGCAGCCCCTTGTAGGACAGACAAGAGACTGTGCCAGGAGAAGGATGAGCAAGCCCTCTGAGTAGTAATTTCCATTTTGGCCCTTTCATTCCTGTGAGGAAGAGCCCCTTAACAAAGCATTGCTGTTCCTATGGATGGGGAAAAGGACCCTTGGCAGGCTAGTCCCTTTGTCCTTGGGAGACCTTGGCCATGCAGTTTCCCTCAATCTGCTTACCCAGACAGCTTCCTACTTGCCAAATACCTAACTTAGTCTTCACCTGAGTCAACATGCTCCTCTGCATCTTTCTCACTTGCTACAACCCAGTGTCCAGTTCCTCGTAAGAGGGATAAGTGACCACCTGGCATGGGTCACCAGTCACTACTATTTGCCAACTCAGCATTCCCACAATGGCATCTGTAAAGTGGTGAAGCCTGGGAGCAATGACAGGTCTCTAATTCCTGTGTCTGAAAGGAGCTGGAAGAACTTGGCGATATTTGGTGTTCAGCAAAAACAGTTAATGGCACCCAGGTCATGCCACTGAGGAGAAGCCTTCCCCTCACTGCCATCCATGTGTGGGTACAAGCAAATGTTTGTGTTGGCAGCATGGTGCAGCTTTATTTGATTGTAGCAGTAAGGGAGCGAGAGGATGGTTGGTACTTGTTTACAGTAATGAAAGTGCCTAACAGTACTAACCAGGGAATCTGAGGCAGCACCAACTTGGAGACATCTTTAAGGGTGGCAACAAAAATGAAGCCTTGACATTAATACCTCCTGTTGCAAAATGGCAAGAGAAACACTGAATCCCGTAAGAAGACAAAAATGCATGCTTGGTAACTTCTATGAAATGTTTGCATTAGGACTTCAATACATAGAGCAGAGAAATGGTGAACTGCCATGTGTGAATCTTCAAGGAAAGACCATCTTTTCCCTGAGCCTAAACAGAAGTGGAGTGACCCGACTTATGGACTATTCGGAACCAGGCAAATATCTTAATGAATTTAATTGAAAGTTTTTCCCAAAGTATCAAGACTGTTCATGGAGTGAAAAACCACTACGTATAAGGTGTGACAGCTGTCAAGCTCCAAGCCCCAAAACCAAGGTCACAACTGATCAGGTTTCCTAAAGACTTTGTTAAAGTTAAAAGCTCTCAGAGTAACTTTTGTTTTCAAAGTTGAAGTGATTCAGTCATGTAAATTGTCTGAAGTCATCACACAATATTGTCTCTTTTCTTTAAACTCTCTTGAAAGACAACTATAAATTAAACTAAATCATTTCCAAACATTAAATTATTTCCAAATAATTTCCAAAGAGTACTTTGAAAATCACTGTCACAGTAACTGCAAGTCACAGGTCACAAGATGTGTCACAAGATGTGTCACAGGTCACAGCATTAGAGAAAAAGGATATTGCTCAGTTTGGTAAACCTTAATATACATAGACATTACATTCCTACCATCATATGGTACACTTGCATCTTCAGTTAGCATTGCTTTGTGCTTTTCTTTCTTGCATTTTGAGCAAATGGTAAATGTCATAACATGACAGTTCCACTTCCTTTTCTCAAAGGGTGCATAGAGCCACTCTTATTGCTTGGCAAAACTTGGGACGTTGGAAAAGTTAACTCTCATGATGGTGGCGGCAGAAAAACTGCTTTCATGGTCTTGAATAACAGAAAGGTATATAGATGAAATGGGCTAGACAAATCAGACCTGAGACAATTTCAGTGCCTCAAGCAAAATGAAATATTTCCTATTTGAATTATGAGTAACATAATTTAAAATGTCAATTTTAATTCTTTTAATCACAAAACCATGTCAGTGTTGTCATTCAAACCTCTGTCATTCCAGTACCTGAAATACTATGCAGGCACATGGTCATACCAGAAGTGTGTTGTGCTCTTTTGAGGACCACAAATGTGGACTATACTCTGATCACCAGATCCCTCTATTTCTAAGACAGCAAGGAACATGGCTATTACAAAAAGAGATTGAACATAAATCAAATTGCTTTCTCAGGGCAGTTAATTTTTATTAAGGGCTACTACAGTGTTACATCATTGCACAAATTCCCACTCACAGAATAAGAGAAGTCTAAAAGAAAACCTAGAAGAGAAGATCAAAAAGTCTGGGGCTTTCCAGATTTCAAAGATTATAAATAATATGTTTTGTTTTTAAGAATAGGCAAATAGTAAGCATGAAGAAAGCTGTAATGAGGCTGGGTTGATAACACCTCTTTCTGTAATGGAAAGAAAGATGGCAAATTTAGCACTAACCAAATAGTTTGGTCTCCCAGCACAGTGTGACAGGTGCATGACTTCACATGGATGTCATTATCTTGGGAGCTGCGTAAAAATTTGCCAAAATAATGATACAAATAAAAAACAATGACAAAAATTGACATAATCATGAAATTCTAATTCAAAACATGAACTAACCAAGGAATTGCTGCGACTACAAAATAGCAAATAAGTTATTCCTCTGTGTCTCCAGGCCTTCTTTTTCTGCTGGTTTTGTATAAAAGGGCATAGTGTGTCCCTCTACTCAGCAATTTTGCCCAGTTTGATACTTTTATGTGTGCATCTTGATCAAATTTGGATACATTCATCTTTCATAACTGTATGTTGTTCTGAAAAAACAAATAATTTTAACATCCTTGTGATCTGGGGCAGACTGTTGCAAGTATCTGATTCTGGTGGTATCACTCAAAGGCTTAAATACTACTCAATCTCTATGTACCAGGGAAAAGGGAAACAGGTTGTTGGTGATGTTTATTCATGCAAAAATGGAGTTTTTATCTACAACATTGCATCAGAAATGCAATTTTCTTGTTTTCTCTTACCTGTCTCAGTTTTTCTTTGGTATTCTGTTTTGGGTATAATGGAATTACACTCACAGTTACTGTAGGATTTTAATCACAGACAGGAAGGATAACTTCACTGCAAGCCAGAAAACTTCATTGTATTTCTAATCCATCTTTTGATGTCTCTATATCACTTTGTATGTTTGGAGTAAGTGCTGCTGACTTCCCTCCTCCACACTGGAGGGAAATCATTTTATGGTTAGGGTTACAGATGAGACAACCAGCTGGGAAAAAAGGGACAAAAGCCATGTGAAAACAGAGTTTTAACTCAGGTAGATTCCTACTTTTTGCACTAACGTCACGTGTAGGCTGGTATGAAAAGGATATGGTAGGTTTTTTCTGGAAAAACCCCCCAAAACACTAAGGCACAGCGAGGTGAGTTAACAACCAGATGTGGAAGCTGAATTGGATGTCAGGATCCTGTAGGAAAGTGAGGCCAGCTAAGAAAGGCTTAACTGTGGCACTCAGGTTGCTTTGCTTCTGCCTATGAGCAGCCGCACGGTGATTTAAAGCCCTCAGATTTATGCACTCTAATTTCTCGCACTTCGTTAATTTGTCTCGTGTTCCCGAACGTCCCCAGCTCCGCCGCGCTTAAACGGCTCATTTTTCTCTACCTTAGTCACGGCCGGGTGACAGCCGCCGTGGCAGAGTGACAGGAGGCAGGCGGTGATGGATGGCAGGGAAGAGACGTGAGGGGAGCAGGACCGCGGAGCGCTCTCCGGGTGGGAAGGCGGGGGAGAGCTGCTCCCGCAACTCCCCGCTCCCACCTGGGGGGACCCTGCGAGGGGAAGGTGGCACCGGGGCTGCTGTGCCTGTGGCGAGGCCGTGAGCCACTGCTGTCAATAGATGGCACTGCTTGGTTTGGTGTTACAGTTTTGTGGGAATGGGAAGAAAGGCCGAAAGCTACGGGAGCTGGCAGTTTAGCAGGGCTCGGCTCTACCTGCTCGGACTTCATTGAAGCAGCTCTTATTAAAACAAACGAACAAAGCTCCGCCGTCTCCCTGCCCCGCAGACGGGCTGGTTTCCTCCCCGCAGCAGCGGCAATGGGGCAGCCTGCGGTGGGTGACAGCCTCCTTTCCTCCTCTCCCCACTACGGAGGTAAAGCCACAGCTCTCGGTTTGGAAACGCCTCCTGTCCTCTTAAGAGCTGACCCGGGGGGGAGTGGGGAGCATCGGTCAGGTCCCCAGGGTTGGTCCAGGATTTGTGACTGAGGTCTGGGCAAAGGAGGTGGGCAGCTGGAGGGGTGCGGGGACTTGTGAGCTGTTAATAGCCTGTCTGAGTCTATGCGACATCCTTGGTCCTTCCGAGAAGGCTTGCCCCTGTCCCGGATTGACTGAGGATACCAAAAATGGATAGAGCACCTCCAGAGTGTCCTCATTTATTTTTTGGTTTTGAGAGAGCTTTGCAAAATACCAAGTCAAAAAAGCCTGTAAGAGTGAAACACATATTTCGGCTTGACAAAGAAACTACTAAGAGTCTTCAAATACCAGGCTACTTGCATTATTAAACCAAATAATCGAGAATTTTTAGCCTCCATTAGCACAGCCCCATGTTCTACACCCAGTTCACATGGCTGTGAACATTTTCCCTGCCTCACTATAGCTGCACCCACCTTGCTAATATTTGTATGGCCATGTTGCCCATAGCCAGAAGTGTCCTTTTTTTCATAGATGCGTTCCCTAAACCTCACTTCTCCCATCATTAATATGGTCAGGTATAGTATGATGAAGTAATATTTACTGAATAAAATTCAGGAAAAAGAAATTTCAAAAAAGCATCCTGCTTAGACAATGACTGATTGATAAAATCATATTCATATATAATACAGCAGGGGCCTGATTCTAATCTGTTTATACCCATTTGTACTTGTTATTAATTGGCAAATATATTCAACAAATCACTTGCACCAGGGACTAAATGCATTCAGCATTATTAACATTACTTAACTTTGCAGCAGAATCTTGGAGACCTTGTCAGAGATGACACTCGTTTTTTAAGGTGCTGTATGAATACAAAGGAAAAAAGGTGCCACTGCTCCGCAGGAATGTAAGAAAACTTACAGGTTGGAAATAGCTTGAAGGCAGACTCAGAGAAGCCCAAATGTGCTTGAAATCCCAAAGGCACAGTCAGCAACTAGGTTTGGCCTCTCCTTCATTATAAAATGCTGTAACAGCCCCAGACCTGCTCCAATCACAGCGGTAGGCAGGGGGGAGCTAGGAGGGGGTCCCGGCCGTGGCTGGGAAAAGCCACCTTTGCAGGAGGATTGTTAGTGAGTTGAGTGGGAACAGATTGCATTTGTCATGTGCTGGGATTTAGTTTCCACACACAGTCTGGTGGGGTTTTCAGCATTGCTCCACAATGTAATTTGTGGTTTATTCCATGTTTTATTCCAGCAGCTGTGCTGAAATCAGGTTAGGCTTACTTCTTAATGTTGCAAAATTTAAAGGTGGTTTTTGCAGACAGAAAGGTGTACTTAATAACAACTTACACAGTTCTTATCAGGACTAGGAAGGAAGGCTGTGAGGTTTTGCATGAGGTTTTTCATATAATAGCTCTTTGTTGCAGATCCTTTGAAATCAGCAGTGAGAGATATTCCATTGCAAGCAGAAGTGAGGATTTTTTGTAAAGTTTTATTATGTTGTATGCTGACAAACTCCTAGAGGATGGTAATAGGAAGCATTTTGTATAAAGTAATCATCCCAGTGTACAGCTGGCATGAGTGTGGTGAGGTGGTGAGGGCTTTGGCAAGGAATTCACTGCAGTTCATTGCAGATTAGAGCAACAGGAAAATTAGTGAAGTTGCGGCACAAGAGACAGACATATAAAGTTGAACACAAAGGCAGGGATTTTAGTTACAGTATTCAAGAACATTAGTACAAGGACAACTGAAAGGTGTTAGTGCTGTGTGGTTAGAGCCATTCTGAAGTTAGCAGTACTGAGCAGGGCAAAAACAGCTACTATATCAGGGCCTTTCTTACAGTCTGGGTTCCAGCACTGCTGCTGCTGGCATGCAGAGTTTGTCAGTGCGCAGGAGAAAGAATGTCTGTATAAAATACTCAACTCTCCTTCTTCCTTTAACATTGGGGACAGCTCACAGTGTGGGCAAACCCAAGACATGACAAACAAAACAAGGAAAAAGTAGTCGATGACGGAAGGTGAGAAAACCACCTTAACCACCAAATATGTGACTGCCCTCAAGCTGTACCAGACATCAGAGCTCAGTAGGAGCTATGCAATGAAGCAGTAGTGTGCAGTTCATTGCTTTTAACTGGATGCTGGAATAATACACTTGACATTAAGTTTGTATATGATGATTTGTATATTATTAGCCTCTATCATGAAACTAGAAGGAACATATGTGGATATGCCCAGAATGGCAGGTGAAATTAAGCACTTCAGTCAGGTATAACCCAATGCTTTTGCAAACTGGCTGAGTTTTGCTGAAGCTGCTGAAGGTCCAGCAGTCCATACCACAGGAAAGTCTGATCCAAAGCTGTTACTGAGCTGTTACAAAGCTGTTACTCTGTGTCACTGTGTACTGAGCTGCTTTTTTAATTGCCAGCATATAAAGTAGTACAAAATGCTGACTCACACAATTTGGTCACCACTGTTAAACTTAGTAGCCAAAACTCCACAAGTACAGGAATTTTCAATTTGACTTCAAATACTATATGTGGACATTGTGTTGTATTTCCAGGACATGGCAAAGCCAGAGTGCATGCATTGAGAAAAAAGCCAAAGTTGCCCAGAGTGGTGAAAGCTCAGGGGAACTCAGATGAAGAATTACTTGGGTGTGGATGACATAATCTACCAGAGGTATCTAAAGGAACAACATAACATTTCAGTGAGAAGTAAGTTAAATTAGAGACTATTGCATCTATTTTAGATTTCCACAGTCTGTTGGATCTTTAACTTAAAAGTTTACATCTTTTAGCAGAAAAATTAATTTCTCTTTCACAAGTTCCACTTAGATTTTGTTGCTAATAAAGCCAAGGATGTAAATACTATTAAGTACAAAACAGCCTGCTGCATAATTGTTTCAGAGCAATTACAGATTATATCGAGCCATTCGTTGAGCAGAAACAGTTTTTTCCAAGACACCAGCTCCCTGTACCTTGAAATTTTATTAGTCTAAGAATTTCATGCACCATATGTTGTAATATGAGACTAGCTGCAATTGAACAAACAACTTTCTGATATATAAGTGAATGATAACCTGATTTTAAATGTGTTTATCTAATGAGATAGTAACTGTAATTTACAGCACATATAAAAACTCCCACTGTTACTCCTGGTGCACCTTTTGGCTAAAAAGGGTGATGCGCTGAGATATGCTAATGAATATCGTCTTGGTTTTTACCAAGTCAGTAATAAAATTTGCATTTGATATTGTGCACAGTAAACTGGGTTATTAGCCTTGAAAATGAGTCTCATAAAATTTAAATATAGGCTTAAATCATATTAACTGTCCTGTAGATTTTCTGAGAGGCTTTAAAGCATTGTGCTCTCATTCTATAGCATTGAGCATGCAGATGTCATTTTGCCTTCAGGGGTGCCCCAAAATGCTCACTTATTGGACCCTGCAGGATGAACAGCAGATCAACCCCTTCTTCTTTCATGCTTGAGGAACCTGATGCAGTTCACAGCTGGGCAAACTGTAGTGGGAAGTAGGGGGAGAAAAGGGGAGAAGGTAGTGTTGCTAAGGTGTTGCGCCTGGGCTCGAGCAAGACAAAGCAGTGTCTTCAGCCCCACATGTCCAATCTCACTGGTCCAGTCACCCGTAACCACACATGGGTGGAAAGGTTTGTGTTGCTGGGGTCATGTCTAGTGATAAAGTTGGTCTATTGTTTTAGAGCAATGCTGTTTCACCTGTATGGTCACAGAGGAGAAGAATTTGATCCCTGGTGTTTTGAGCGAGTAGAAGGTATTTGAAAGACAGATGGATCTACACTGTGGACAGATAAATATGATCCTCAGTACCTTCAGAAGGCAAATTGTTGGAGAGGAAGCTAGACAAAGCTGAAGCATGATGGCCTGTCTCCAGCTGAAGGGAAGCCCTAGTCCCAGCAGTGTGCAGGGACAAACAGTGTATTGAGCTTTGTTCTGTCTGGCCCTAGGCATTTCTGTGCACTTCAAGGTTAGGTTTTAAACATTTAAAACATGTCTTTTAAAACTTCTCTCTGTTTTGAGAGGAAGACCACACACATACAGATTGCTGCTAGGGTATGTCAGAGTTTTAAATTTACTCTATGAGATCAAATCCACTTTCAGGAAAGGCTGGTGTTTTCTTTTAGCCACCTTAATGTTGTAGAGTTTGCTAGGAATCAGAGTCATTTTTCTAACTGGTTGCAGTGACTGGTTTGGGTCAAAGGATAGGTTTAGTTTAGATATTAGAATGAAATTCTTTACAGTGAGGGTGGTGAGACACTAGAACAGGTTGCCTGGAGAAGTTGTGGATACCCCATCTCTGGACGTGTTCAAGGCCAGGGTGGATGGACTTTGAGTAACCTTTTCTAGTGGAAGGTGTCCCTGCCCACAGCAGGAGAGTTAGAACTAGATGATCTTTAAGGTCCCTTTCAGTCCAAACCATTCTATACTTCTGTGACTCTGAGAAAAAGTTTGTCTCAGAAAGAAGTCTCTGTCTCAGTCAGTCAGGTAATGATAGCATTGCATAGTATCACTGTGGTTGTAGTATTGGCTATGTGTCCCTCAAGAAGAAATTACCATTCTGAAATGGGGCACAGTCAAAGTATTCCACTCCAAAAAGTGTAATGAACCTATTTGCTTATCTATGGGCATCCTCTACTATTACAGCAGAAGTGCAAGAGGGATAAAATTACAGTCTTGTAACAAATGGTATTATGAAATCTCAGCTCTTCTTATCAATGAAAGTATCTGGGCACGGTGCAGAGTATTATGCAAACAGCTCCAAAGCATGGTACCTGCTGCCTTCAGAGTAGGGCTCACCCTAACAGTGAGAAATCAGTGGCTGCCTTAAGGTCTGGTGCATGAGGTTGAATATCCCAACCATGCTGCTGTTGGCATTTACTATTAATAACTCCTGGAATTTTTTATAGTATTATCATCATCAACTTTAAAAAAAAATATTTTAATACCGTCAGTGTTATGTATACAGAGAAACGCAGTTATCTTCCTTCTACTACTCACTGAACAAAAGCCATACTGTAACATCAGGACCCCATGATGCTTCATCAGGCTAGGCTGACTGCCAAGAGACAAGGCCTTGAAAAGTGGAAGGTAAAAGAAAAAATCAACAAACCAAAAAAATATAAGCAAAACATTCTCTTACCCATGGAAAAGGAAAGATTTCCCGACAGTGCAGGAAAGTTTCTCATCTAGGTGCTGCACCCTTAGGCAGTTCACACTGCACTTCCCGCAGTACTCTGTCTCCGTCTGTTCCAGTGTATTACAATTTGGCAAGCACCCGAGCTGCATTATGTAGTGTTAAAAGAGACTGACACTTCCTTTGGCTGAGACATCTTTCCCAACTGAGCCTTCCCTGCTCAGCTTAAAGAAGAGGAAGTACCAGGCTGGTTCCTCTTGTTAGACTGCTAATGACCCAGCTCCATGGACCACCTAGCAGGTCCTTCCTGGTACAGCTGGCAGACAAACTAGATACCTGCTTTATTACAAGGTTTATCTAAAGCAATTGTAACATTTCTAGGCAAGGATTCCCCAGGAGAAAAATGAATACCTCAGCTGTTAATCACAGACTTTGGTTTTGCTTGACTTCTGTTCCACTAGGAAATTTTTCTTTGGAAAAAGATGACAAGAGAAAATATATAACTAAGAGGTCACTGCATAGCTTTTACTTCCTTTCATCATTAAAAGCAGCTGAAGTGAGCCTTCAGTCATCATTAAGGACACCGCAGTATCATGACTTTGAGCCCTGATTGAGGCAGTATCTAACTGGGATGCCCCCCAAGCAAGCACAACAGTATCAGAATAACGAGAAAATCCTAATTGCATCCTTGATCTTCCTGAAAGTTCTTGGGTCCTCCTTGCTCTTTCCTGGTAGAGATGGCTTCTCCTTCTGTGCAAATGTCACTCAGAGAAGGGTGGATGGGAGAGAGATGGTTTGGTGGCAGGGAGTAGGTCTGAGGCTCCACTCACTTGTTGTCATGGTACAGAGGGAAAAGCACATCATTGGACCACCTTCAATCTAATCTCTGCTGTAGGTATTTCATGCCAGAAAAGACAGATTTTGTATATTACCTGAGTCAAGATGGTGGCTTCAAGTGGCTTTTGACTACACTGACTTCTGGAAATAGCAACATAAAGGAGTGAACACCCAGAGAAAGGAAAACAGTTTAAAGATATAGTAAGTGGAAGTACAGTACCCATGTTAGAAGTAAGTTCTTTCCTTTAGCTTGCCTGACTGGTCACTAGTAGCAGGCATTGAAGTGAAGCACTGTTGGAAATCATGCATGTGGAAGTTATCATATAGAATATTTTCTTTCGTTTACCCTTGTGTATCCTCAAAATATGAAGTTTCCTAGTCATTTTAACCCTCCATGCTGGAGTGCCTCTGTCTGTACCAGTATATTCTGTCCCTATTGTCACCATAAGTATAACAACACTGGTGCTTACAATGGTTTATTAGCTGATTTATAGGGGTAAATCAGGGGTAAATTGAGCCCTTCTTTAGCAAGCCTTGAGTTCACAATGCCAAGATATGCTGAGCATAAAAACTCATGCGGGGGAAAAAAAAGGGCCAGAACAATAGTGACACTGTGTGGAGCCAGGTTATATATGCAATCACACAGTCTCAGGAGGTCCATGAAGAAAACACAGCATGCAGTAGGGTGGATGGGTGTGTAAACAGAGTATCACCTATTGTGTTGTCTCAGAACCATGTAAATATTCTTGTGGAAAACCCCCCAAATATGAGAAGTAAAATACTACTATTTTATAGGGGGGAAAAGAATTTAGGGACAACTTTTACTAAGCCCAAACTCAAGTTTTCAACTCTGGCTTTACACTCAAGAAAACAGAAGAATGTGAAAGAGAAGAATTGAAAGGAAAAAAAGAAGTGTGGTGATTTTATTCGGACCACTAATTTTTGCAAAAATAGCTCTTTTGCCATTTCTACAAATCATATTTGTTTTCAATATTTCTAAATTTACTGCATATTTATTAACTGTTTTTAAAGGCATGTGTAAATTACTTTTATATCTATGTATTTACACAGATACATAAGCACATTTGTATATAAAGTAAAACTATTTCTCAGGTTTATGCACATATCTAGAAAGAGTCAGACTTCACTCTGGAAACCGTTTCATGCAAAAGGCAGAAAAACTTGAGTGGGAAACTGTATCCCCTCATTCAGTCAAAATGCTGTCACTGTGGTATCAACAGCAACAAAGTTTAAGTCCCAGCGTCACAGAAAGTCTGGTCATACTGTCAGCCTAGTTTTTAATCTGTAACTTCATATCAGGATCTGAGGATGTCCATATCTAATATTGTTCTATGCTGGGAAAAATTTCAGCCTGTTAGAGGTAGTATAAAACTGAAGCTGTGTTCATATTAAAGGATTCTTGCATCTCTGGCTTTGAAGCTCTGGCAACCTTCGTGGCTATGTCCGGGTTATAGAGCAGATCAGGTCTGAGTCTGGAGACTTGTTGGAAATTACTGTGTGGATCTTGCCTTGTGCTACCCAGCTTTCATCCCTTGGAAATTATAATATGGAAGGTACCATTTTAGTGTGCATCGATTCCTCATCTTTCTGTGTAGCTGGAAGGTGATGGATGCATGTACCTGGATACAGGAGCTGAGAAACACTCTTTTGTCCCAGATAGTCTGTGCTGCCTTTCTGCAGGTAATTTGATGCCTGTTCCATGGGGAAGAGAATAACAGTCACATAGGGAGAAGTTAGAAGACTTAGAAGATAAATTCCTCAGACCTACTCAGGAGATAGAGTAGCCCTGCCCTGCTGGAGCAAAAGGAAGGGAAGGCTTACCTCCTCAGCAGCATGGCTCTAAGCATCCCCATATACACCAAAGCAAGCTGGGCAGACATACGTTTATCACAATAGCAGTCTGTGTGGCACTGGCAGTATCCTTTTTATAAAATAAACCTCTTGCTTCAGCCAAGTGCAAACTAGCAGTCTGTACACAGTATGAAGAGGCAGCCTTTGTCTTACAGATGAACAGGTTGTAAAGCTTTAGCAATTGTAAATGTTTGGACAAAGTTTCAACTCAGCCAATCCCCATAAAGCAAATAAACAAAACGCAATACCAAAATATTTTGGGGTACTGTTCTTCACAAAACCAGCCATAGTGAGAAAGGGACACAGCAGCCTGAAAGAGTGCTCGTTTTATGGCCTGGTACATCCTCTCTCAAGCTGATCAGCACATCTTCTCTCCAAAGGTACAGGAGTGCCCAGCAAGCAGAGTGACCAGACTACAGAGAAGAGAAGCCAGAAAGGAAAAATTGCAGACATATATTCTTGGAGTTTATATGTTTTAATGTGTTTTTTACAACAATTTTCTTCTACAGAATTTCTAAAAGTAACCACATTTTTTTATTTTTAAGAATAGGTTCCTTTTTGTGTGTGAGCAAGGCAGTCAACTTTCCTCCTAGCTGCTCTTTTGCTTTCACTTTATCTGAAAAATTCTGTGCCTGTGAAACTCTCTGTTTCAGTAAGAGACAGCTTCTGGCCTGCATGATCTGTGGGAAATCAGGAAACATGAACAACTGAAGGACTGAAAGAAAGTGAAAAGAATAACCCATGATTTTACCAAACTGTGTGTTTGTGTGGGTTTAGCTCACAATGTGTCAGCATCTGGTGTGATGTGCAATGGACCATCTTTTATGCCCTTGTTATTTAGAGAGTATTGCTGATACCAGCTCAGTCTGTCCTGAGACCTGGAATGAGATCCTTGCTAACCCTCCAGTCCCAATGACAAGGTCCTTTCACTTTGGCTGAGTGCTTTCCTAAATCCTTCTGCAGAAGCCTCTGTGCAGAGGCTGGCTAGAGATGCCCACCCCCACCTCAGTCACAAGGGCGAGCTGGATGCCCACAGCAGCTGCCAAACAGATGCTTGCAGGCACCGCTGGAGAGAATAAATAGAGAAATGGGAAATTCCTACAACTAGGCAGCTTTGCAGGTGAAACCAATTTGTTTTTAGCCTGGTGGAATCCTGATGGCTGGTCCTGCTGTACCCCTGTACCTTATCTGGGCCATTAATCACCTTTGCATCTAAGACGAGCTAAGCAGTGGATATTCTGTCTTGTTCTTTCATGCATTATAGATACAGACGTTTCCTTTCCTGACCATGATGCATGAACAGTAATCTTTGCTTCACTGGCTTACACCATTAGGCAATATCTTATATCTGTAGTATTTTTTAAAAAATGCTTGCAGATAAAGAGTGTAAAGGAGTATCAGCTCACTCACTGCTGGTCTTTTAGCCTATGGGACATTGCTTTACAAGCTCTATAGTCTCATATGGCATTTCTAATTTCAGCTACAGTGATTTAAAAAGCACAAAGACCAGTTTCCCCTGGAGCCACCAAGATGCCAGGTATACTTCATGAGGCATGCCTTTAGTGTAAACTGTCAGAGTTTCACGGGGGATTTTTGCAGGCTGCAGGACAACACGAACAAGGGTCATGGACTCTGATCAGGAACAGGCTTGGTAGTTTAAAATAAATCCCTTTACTCACATAATCTCCTATGTGAAGAAAGGAGGAGGAAAGCAAGAAGGAAGGAAAGCCTCTGTCCGTTTTGGCTGATAGAATAGCTTCCCATATGTTAAAATAAAATATTCATCCATTAGAGCTTTTCTGGCATTAGTTCTATCACCAAAGTGAATTTTATTTACATCTCTCTGAGACCCACTGCAGCCCAGTATGGTTGTGTCTGCCTCAGCTGCAGGCATGTTTTCTCTCCCTGGCTCCAATCCGCATTGCCTCCCTCATTCAAAATGTTAACAGAAGGGACAAAAGAGATGGACTTTCAACTGGTCCTCACCACTGATGTGAACATCACTACTGTCAGTGCTCGCCAGGTTTTGCTGGTGATAGGTGCCTGATCCAACAATGCAAAGAGAGCAAAATATTCTGCTGGTCAGGGAGAGTGTGAGGCACCCAACCTGCCAGGGAAGCAGAGCCGTGCCCACCACCCTCCCAGACTAAAACGTGACACTCAGCGTGTCTGCAAGGGTTTGAAAAACCCCTCCGGGCTGGGGAGGTCCGTGGGGGCTTAATGCAGAGCTACAACACTGGAGGCATTCAGAGAAGAGGGCTGCAGTTGCTGCATAGGCACATTTGGCCCAGGTTGCCAAAGAGGCTGTGTGTGTTACTGCAGAGGAGTACACTGCCTGCCACTGTTGGGCTATTAGTATGGAAATGAGGCATGTGTGTGACAGGTGGCCTTACAACCAACACAATTAACTTTCTCCATTAGCTGACGCACTGACAAAACAGATGCAGCATCAATAAGCACCAAAAAACCCACAAACACTGAATAGGAATGACACATTGCACACCCCTATTATTTATAAGGAGGAACAGCATAATTTCTTTGGGATGCAGCAGCAAGTAGGAGGTGGTTGGGTTTTTTTCTCTCCTGATTATGATGTTTGTTTGCTTTCTAATAATTATTATTTTAATCTTGAAATTTATAGAAGCATTACTGCGAACTTTAAAGATCTCTCAGCGATGCACGGCAGACTTGAGAAGGTTTTTCACAGCAGTAGCGTAGGAAGCACACAGATCCTTTTGATAGGAAATAGTTGCAGGAGTCATCTGAGCAAGCTCTGAACTACAGAGAATTACTTCCCAGACCTCCGGTACAGCACATTTTAGTTGCTTTTGACAACGCTGGTAAGAATAGCTAAGGTGGAGCAGCTGGTCATATCCTAACATGAGTTATAGGGCTGATGGCTCAGCTGAAAACATAGGGTTGGGGAGGAACACTTGGCATATTAGATTTCAGCAGAGGAGCATGCCATGTTACCTTCAAAGAAAATCAACTTAACTATTGGTTGTTCATAAGAAGTAAATGGAAAGAGGAGATAGTTGGTTTTGGTTTTAAATTCCCTGTTTGGTTGGGGTTTTTTTTCAGTCAGGCATCTCCTGACAACATATGCGAACCATACTGGGGATTAAAGTAAGAACAACAACTTGAACTGTCTGAAATGCAGAACTCTAATGTGATAACAAAAATTTGCATAACAGCCTCCTTATGTCAGCTGGTACCTCGTGAAATATTTAGAAATGTACTGAGTAGTATCCTTGGCACATCTGAATTCTCATCGGCCTTTGGCTCTGCTGGTCTACACCAGAGTTTTCCCAGGTTAAAGTCACTAAAGATCCCATCACGTATTATCCCAGCATGAAAATGTCCTGGAACACAGCATCAGTTGCCAGGTCGCCTTGGCAGCATACAAATTCATGGCATACAGCTCCAATCAGGAGGATGTTTGAGGAGATAAAGCACTCAGTCTGTAAACAAGTCCAGTGCTGCCCTGATTAAAACCCACTGACCATCTTTCACTGGCCTACAAAGTGATGAGTGGGAGTCAGCATCACATCACAGACAAGGAGCTGCTGTCCTGACTGTGGAGATGGTTGCTGGACTGCCTGGAAGTGCCAAGATGGCCTGCATCAAGCTGGTCAACTTCTGCAGTGATGACCTGCTTTCTGTTCATCCATGTGCCTTGCAGTATTTTCAAGTGCATAGAGAATTCTGGCTACATTTTACAGCTGCAGATCTGGAGCCAGGCTCTTTTCTGTGGTGCCAAGCAGTAGGACAAGAGCCAATGGGCAAGAAGTGATGCGCAGGAAGTTCCACCTGAATAGGAGGAAGAACATCTTTACTGTGTGGGTAACTACACACTGAAACACAGAGAGATTGTGGAGTCTCCCTCACTGGTGGTATTTAAGAACTGTCTGGACACAATTCTGACCCTGCTTGAGCAGGGAGGTTGGACCAGATGATCCACTCTGGTCCCTTTCAACCTTACTCATTCTGTGATTCTGTGATTCTGGGACAGGAAAATTTCTTGTCACAGATCTAGTGGCAGTAAGGCCAGCACCAGGCTCACGGTGGAAAGCGTAAAATGTTACTTAGAAAGTAGTAGTGCTATCTCCATAATAATTACATGAGCTGTTAATTTTATTATTTTGCATGGTGCCTTGGGATACATGCCCTGAAAGATGCTTCTATTAAAGCATACTTTAATTGATTGAATTATGGGACATCTAAAGCACAAAACCCCTACTAATCTAATTAGATGCCCGTGGTAATGCATTTTCTTCTCCCTTCGTTGTAAATCCGGTTTCCAGCTCTGGTGTGCAGGCACCTGCATTGTCAAGCTTCACTCTAAGAAGCTTGCTCCATAATCCAAGCCATATAGAGCTGGGTGGACTTTCCTATCCCAGTCATATATCTGACCTCCTAATTGCTCTCAACAAGTAGGTGTTAATGAAGTGGCTTGAATTAAGGTGTCTCCAGGGAGAGGGATGTCCAATGGCATGAAGGTGGGCTGTTCTTAATGGGAAATTCCCATTTTACTGCCTTGTGTGACGAAGAATTGCAGCTAAGGTGATTGACAGATGGACAGCCTCTTCACTCAGGTCAAAGGGCCTCTTTCACTTTGGCTGTGATTTGGATGGAGTGGCTGATACTTGGATGATGTCACAACTGAAATTTCCTAGCTCTCCCTGTTCTCTCTTGGCGAGCACCATCTGAAAGGTTCAGGGAGCGTAGTTCCATCTGTTGGGTTTTGCCACTTTAATAGCTGTGATTTTTTTGTGCGTAGTCTATGAGCAAGCTTTTTAGAAGGAAAGGATGATTTTTAGAAAGTATGACAAAATGAAGGGATTTTTTTTGCCCTTAATTTTGTCGATTTGGCAATGCAAGTAAATAGCTACTTGTTCACATGCACGTATGCATTTCAGTAAATGTCCTTAAGAAATTAAATAAGTGACCAGGCTGTTTAGAACCCACTCAGAGAGAAATAATTGTTCCCATATTTGTTCAACTGGAATAAAAACTTTTCCTAAAAAGCTTTTTACTCGCCTTGCTTCACCCTAAAGGTACCATTTTATTTGATTTTGGAAAAGTCAGAGACCTTTATTGAACAGTTATCAAGCCAATTCAGAAGGAAGTTTGTGGACATGGGTGGGTTTATATGTGAATATACTTGTCTTCCTTCATACTTAATTTATGTATCTGTAACTGCTCTTTTCCCATTTAAAGTATTAAGTCATTTTTTGGGGGCATGAAAACTAGCAGTAATGTGTTCTAGCTATTCACCCAGTTATGTAATAATTTACAGGAGTTCTTAGCATTTACTTAAGCACTCTTATTGGATGTACTTCCCTGTTTTTCAGCAGGAAAGCAGCTGGTTATTCCAAATAAGACTGTTTTCTCACAGGTAGTTTAAAATGTCACAAATTTTATTAAAAGCTTCTTTGTTTCGAGAGCTCTTATTTAGGCTAGCGAACTTTCTGCCTGTATATAGTGTTGAGTTTTTACCCGATTAGCATCTGAATTGCAATGAAAGATGTTTTCAGGATGTCTCTTCAAACATGGCTTACTAGCATGACAGGATGAGGCACAGGAACCTCAAAGAATTCTGTACATCCTGATTTGTTTGCTTTTGTCACAAATTGACTCCAAGAAGACAGTTATTATGAGGGAGCTGGCAGATTTCTGCTAGTTCCATCCTTCTCCTGGTCTGACATTTCCTTCAGGTCGTCTTTTGTGTGGCATTTTTTCCCTTCAACAGTAAGAGGTAGAAGAGGGGATAGAATCCTAGACTCCAAGAGGCAAAAGGTTTTCAGATCCTGCTGGGAAACATCATATCTTGGTAATCTCTTGAAAATATCATCAGAGAGGTGCTTCCCTAAAGGTGCATTTCAGTAGATTGGCAAAGGGATGGCAGACCAACAGAGTCCTAAAGGAGACAGTGGGCCTTCTGGAGAAGCAGTTCGCAACCAGACAGGATGCCCTAAAGCCTCTTAAATGGATTAGATGCTTGTGTGTAGGCAATAGCATTGCATCCTTTAGTCACAGCAAGAGTCATAAGATTATGAGAACTAGGGCTACAAATCCTGGGCTTAACCTATTAATATTAAATGCAGATTCAGTCTTTGACAATAGCTGGTAAAACAATGGGGCTGAATCACTCTCATATTGAAGAACATCTTTAAGATAAACGATCTAGGCATGTTTTTCCAATGTAATGAGAAGTAGATTGGAATAAATAACAGATAAATATTATCTCTTAATACTTGTCATAGGAAAACGTCTTCAAAGGAGACTTCCTCAGTTGTATTTCACTGTAGAACTCCTTGCTACAGGGTGGTGCAGGTGCCAGGATTTTACTTGAGTTCAGAAAGCAGCTGGACAAACTCATGGAAAAACAAACCATCAGTGGCTATTTTACCGCTATACCAGAAAACACAAGAAAGTCACTTTTGTTCAAAATTTCCTCCAGCAACGCAGAGCTGTGCACTGAAGGGAGTATTGCATTTCTACCCTTTGACCCTTCTCTATGCACCAGCTCTTGCTGGCTCTTGAAGCTGTACAGTGACATGATAGATAGATAGATAGATAGATAGATAGATAGAGAGAGAGAGAGAGAGAGAGAGAGAGAGAGAGAGAGAGAGAGAG
>JAWWMP010000116.1:50274933-50293616 GCA_035047865.1 Dendrocincla tyrannina | reverse complement strand
GCTCATACTTATGTTTTAGGGCTGCCATTCACAATGCTTGGATCATATTGTGTATGCAATGTTTGAGGCTGGTTTCTAAATTCAGTGTTCCTCTGAATAAAGAAGAAAAAAAATGGGGTCTGTGATGTAATTTGTTTACACATGTGCAGAACCATTATGCATCTCAAATACCTCTGCTACTGACAGCATTATGAATGGAGGTGGTCTTGAAGTTGCATTTATTTCAATCTCAATTAATTTAAGTTACATTAAGTTCTAATAATTGATCACTTGCAACTCCAGAAGCAGAAAGTTTCTGGTTGATGCTGTCAGTCTTCTTCAATTATGATTTCTTGTTTGGAAATGATTGCAAGGGAGAAGAAATAAGCATACCTGTTCCTTTTCCATTATAAACCTATATAATCATACGTATATGTACCTATGCACATACAACTAGTTTATATATGGGATGTTTTAAACGAAATATATGTGACTGTAAGATTATAAAATTAAAATATCACAAGGTTATAAAATAAGTCCTACTAAAGTTCTTTCAGGTACAGCAGCACAGAACTTGGTAGAAGAGGATGGGCAAGATCCATTTGATGGTAGGAAGGGGAGGTGATGGATGTGCTTCTTTCTTGACAGCTCATTTGTAGAAAAGTGCAATAGCTGAAAATTGCTGAGCCTGAGCTGACAAACTGACTGTGAGCCTGATGCAAAGCCCGTTGGAATCAGCTGAAGCTTGAGCTAGCACAGCTTTGTGAGGGGCATTGCTGGTCTGAGACAAAAACTGTTACAAGCCATTTTCTAGCATTAACATGAAGGAAGGCTTTTGTTCACTTTGCAGCCTCCACTTCCTCCTCTCTCAGTATTTACATCTTCTCTGAGACTGTGGGACAGTGTCTTGGATTTACAGTACCTATGGCTGAGCTATAAAACATGTATCTGTGCACTTGCAGTATCCGAGGCTTTCTTTCCTGCCATGTGAAATAAAAGCCTTGCTTAAAGGCGGAAAGCCAGGGAGAGCAAATGGAACTAATGGGAAAGGTGCATCAGTGTGACCTAACTCCACTGGTTTAACAAGGCTAAAAATGCATGACTCCATTACACAAGAGTTAGCTAATGAGGAATGGGGAAGATGTTACAGTTTAAAACAAATGGCTACTAAATGAATTGGGTGCTGCCTTTCAAATCTTTGCCATTCAACAAAAACCTGGCAAGACATTTTCTTCACAGGATATGAATCATCCAAAATAAAAAAAGCAAGACTAGGGCCACCTACATTCAGAGTTTGTACAGTATGACCTTAAGGCCCAACATCTACCAGAAGTTGAGTAGCAAAAGGCCAAGCTCCAAAGAATAAAAGGGCTTACATCAGTATTAAATAATTCTTTCTTAGAGATGCAAATTTCTAATTAGTTACTGTGGAAACTGTAGAGGCCTGGAAGTAAGCCCTGCACAATGAGAATGAGAGTTTACTTTTTTGATTTACTGCAGGGCTGCAGTAGTTGAGGGAGGGCTGAGAGGGGGAAATAAATTCATTGCTTTTAACATGACAACAGAATAAAGTGCAACAGAAGAAGTGACTTTGTTTTGTGCACTGCTGCTGCTGCTGGGACAGATCCCTGAGGAGCTTTATGCGACATAGGCTCACTTAAAACATCTCACAAGGCATTGTAAAATGCTTTGTTTACAAACAAGTGACTTTCTCAACATGCTCACTTGTTACATCTGTGACAAAGCCTTGGGAGGGTGTTTATTATAGCCAGCAGGAGCTGGGAGTGCCTTCTGTTGGTTAGGTGACCAAACTGAGGTACCTGAAATTCAAAGCATAACATCACTGAAAATTAGGGTGCCTTAACCCGACCTATGCTGAGCAACAGAAATTTCTGTTTGGAAATACTTTTAGTATTCTGAATGCAGAGTAGAAATAATTTGCTATGTCATTCTTTGCCATGTTTTCTTTATTTTTTATTTTACTTTACCTGTAATTATCTGGGAGACATGGTATTTCTTTTTGGCTCCAGCCAAGGAAATCCACTTGTCTGAGCCTTCCACCCGTGTCAGGTGTTTGCCATCTGTCCTAGGAGATGTCAGGATGAAGGAGACTGAAGCACCAGTCTGCTTGGTAGGTTGGACCACAGCCAAAACAAAGGATTGGTGCATTGCTGCTTGCTCATAGCTGCAGAAGGCTAGCTTGGTATGAATCAGTAAAGGCAGGAATATTCGCTCAGCCAGGATAGGGAAAACATCTTTCCTCCCTGAAGGTCACAGAATAACAGCTCTGAATTATTTTAATTTGAACCATGCTTTGTTAGCTCTATTTCCACTTTGATATGCCCCAGATATTTCTGAAGCAAGGAACCACTAATACTGAAATTATAGAAAGCTGTAATTTTTATTTCAAATGTTTTTCTGAAAATGCAGCTAAAATCTTACAGATAGCACAGAGACTCAGAAAGCTAATAATTGCAACACTATTTTTACCATGGGAAACCAAGAAAAGCTAGAAATACTTTAAACTGATATAACTTCTATGAGCATGATTCCAGGTCAACATCAGTGCAGAATTTCAGGGTACATAGCCTGAGATGTTGCTCCTTAACACTGTCCTTATGAAGCTCGTGTCAGAGAATGGAGTCTACTATGCTTGGTGCACTAGAGCATTGTTACCTTTGTAGGTAGTGCAAGAGTAGATAATGTCCAGATGTGCTTTTAGCATTTTGAATAAGAACTGGGCTAGGCATCATCTTCTTCTGTCTCATTATCATCTCACACACATGTTTCATCCTGAATCAATTTTTATCAGTGACTTTAGCTCTCCAAGCCATTCCCTGAACTATATAAGTAGCCATTCATAGCAGGCACAGAGAATACTGTTCTGTATGTCTGAGTTACCTGTAATTCTAATGAAATCTCTGAATAGCTGTTTTAATGCTTCCTGCAGGTCACTCCTCCCAGCAGTTTTGTTATCCCCTTGCCATCCTTGCTGTAATGACCTGTTTTCATCTGGGTTCTCACTGTCCCTCAGAACTGCACCCAGAATTATCTTTTGATTGCTGCCAGGGAGGAAACATTTTTATAGCACTTCTTTTCTTTGCTACTTCTGTACAAAGTGCTTTCTTTACTACTTTGCTACGTCTGTATGCAGGGGTTTGAATTTTCTCTCTACCAAAGCACTGAGCCAATCACATGGCCTCTTCCAGAGTTAACTAAAACAAATAAGGACCTCCATTTGGTTTCCTCCCAAAGTGAAAATGTGTCTTTCAGAAACTTTTATAGTTGAGAGAACAGGTAGGAAATCTGGAAAGAAGCACTTTATCTGCATAATTTAAACCCTTCCAGGGCTTTGAGGAGCTGGCTCCATCTGAAGTGTGCTGACAATTCCTGCATCAGTATTCCCAGAGAACAATCTCATCAAATCTCTTCACATATGATGAGCTGTAAAGCTCTTTTCTTCATCTAGACATTTCTGATGACTTTCTCCAAGCTTCTACCCTTTACGTAAGCATGTGGCTAAGATTATATAGCAATCACGCATCATAAGAGAAGTGCTTTTGCCTTTCTTCCTTAACTAAAAATAAAATAAATTTCATAGCTAAACAGTACAGTTAGTGCACAAATAGCCTCAAAGGCACGTGAGAAATCACGTTATTCACTCATTTTTATACTTGGTATAAGAATTAATATGTACAGTGTTCGAAATATATTTGCCGTCCAAATGCCACAGAAACTATAAAACTCTCACTATTAGCTCTATACTAGAAATTATTCGTAAAGAGCTGGTTTAAAGTAGTGCATAAAAATATTTTTCATCCCATTCTGCTGATTCAGCTGCATTGATATTTTTTCAGAGTTTGTTCAGAGTTCAGCATTCAAATTCAAAAAATTGCTGATCTTATGAAAGTCTCTGACTAACTGATCTCCCTCTTTCTTCGAAGCCAGAGCTCCCAAGGTGCTCAGAGCTTCAGCAGTTCATTTGGATGACTGGCTGGGAGCCAGAAAGCCTTGCTATCTTTAGCTTTCATCTTCTTCTGGCTTCTTTCACAGTCCAGAATGTCAAGATTCATGGTACCACAGTGTCTGTCAGATGGATTACCTAGGAGCTAAGATTTGATTCCCTTTTGTTTCCTATTGGAACAAAACCTAGATATGAAACTCCCCATGAAATGAGGTTACTATTCTCTGACAAGTTCTGCTCCAAAAAACCTGACAATATGATTTTCCAAGGCTTATATGAACTTTGGGAAATAAATCTTTTAATTCTTCCTAGACTGATGTGAGAAATACTTTATTGAATCATTTCTACTGAGAAATTAAATGGAAGAAGAAGAAGAAAGAAGCAAGGAAAGTGTATAACTAAAACTCCAGGGTCATGGCCTCACAAATTAAAATTAAGTCTGTTTTCTAAAAATGGGCTGGAGATGTTTTATTCGAAACAGTCTTAAAACATTGTTGTCCCTGCATACTTGGAGTGCCGGGGGTGGAGTGGGTACAAGAAGAGAGGATCATTCCTCTCACAATGCTAATGGCTTTACAAGGACTGTAGAGAGTGATTAAGAATAAAACAACATTTCAATCCATTTTCCTAAGAAGCTTTCACTTACAGAACAAAAAAAATTAAACCAAGACAGTAAAACTCTGAGAAAACAAAGGAGGGGAACTGCCTGCCTGTGAAGTCCTAATGCTCATTATATCTGGTACATGTTTGGATTGTAAGGAGGGTTTGGGGAGGAAAGTAATTTAAGCAAACCAACCTGGGCCATCTTTTCATTCTTTGTCATGCACTGCTGTTGTTACCTTTAGAAATCCAGCAGTGGGGCTGGTTGTGTCCTGTTTTAGTGCCCTTCGTAAAGCATTCCCTTTTCACCAACTCCAATGGCCCCATTGGAGTGGCCATGACAATGGATGTTCATTTTACCGCTATAAAAGGGTTTAATGATTAAAAGGCCTCACCATTGCACTCAGCCACAAAACTCATTCTTCCACTTCTGTGGAGCCCTTTGATTCAAAATGTTCTTTTGACAGGATCAAGAGTGGTTTTCATTCTGTCGGGCAGCAGAAACATCTGCATTTTTTATCCTCTGTCTCCTCCTCAGTGCACATAGTTAATGTGTAATTAATGAAACATCCCTTCTCGGAGTGGCACACAATCAACATAGGTCTCCCACCAACCTCGCTCCAGCTCCAGTAAAGCAGGTCTGCTTTTATATCCTTGTACTCTTATTGAACAGTAGTAATAAACCCAGTTCCAGGCTTATCTAGCCAGCTTACATCTTAATCTTTCTTTTTCCTTCCCCCCCCCGCCTCTGTCTCCTCAGGGAAAAGGGATGGAAAAAAAAAAAAAGGACTCTTTCTTTTGGGTTATCCAAGCACATTGCAAGGGGGGAACCAAACACACCGCAACATTCAAAGCAAAACAGAGAGAACAAGGGGTCTAGGGAAAAAGTCCCCTCCTCCTCCTTTCCCTGGAAGAAAAATAAAGACTTTGGTAAGTAGTCAAGCGAGCTGAAAATGCAGTTACACAGGAAGGATTTCTAAGCCCTCTAGGGTAGGGCCTTCAAGAATAGGGAAGTTCATGCTATCCTTAGAGCAATACATCTGAAAATCTAACACACAATCTGTCAGAAGAGTACTACATCCTTCCACACAAGAGTAGCCTCTTCCTTTTCTCTTCCATTTTCAGAATTTGGAAGGCTGGGAGTTGTGCTTGAGAGTGCTAACATTAATGCCCAAATACTGCCAAGGCTAAGGCTCCTTATTGCACAGTGGCTGATGAATGTTTCACAACCATATTTATTTATATGAGCTTTATACTAATTTTTTTAATCTTTGGTAAGTAGACTAAGTAGAATAATGGAGAAATGTACTTCTACATTTGTTCAACTCTAATAATGCCTCAGCAACACTACACATGCTGTAAGTGTTCAAAACAGACTCAGATGGATCCTGGTCCACCGACAGCTCTCAGGTTAGTTTTCAAAGCACATTTATGCAGCAGCTTTAGAGAGTATTGCACTCTGAGCGAGTTGCCGTAAAGATCTTCCTGTATTGAAAAACACAAGGCAAAGACAAGTAACAGATCAAAAGGAGAAATATGTGGGTCCATGCTACACCTACCTGCAATAATTTAAAGTAGAATACCCGTGAAGTTCAGGAGATATAAGTTGTGTGGAGAAGCAAAGCTATCACTTTCAAGCTTGCCTTGCTGTGGGGCTGTTACCCTTGATGTCCTATGTGTGGCCTCTTGTGGCTCTTACAGAGGAAGTGGAGAACACTCTGCTCCCAAAGATTCCATTTGGAGCTAAATGTTGAGTTGCAGAGGTAGCAGAGAGAGAGGAGTATCAAAGAAAATTTGCTTACCAAGAAATTCACTTCTGAATGAAGTTTGTTTCATGCCAGTTTACTTAAATATTCAGGTCAAAGTCAGAAAGTGTATTTGCCTGAAAGAAAAATTTCAGAGGTAAATCACAATATTCTGTCATCCCTTTATCTTCTTGCAAACTGGTGTTTCCTCCTGTGCAAGGATCCTGCCCACACAGAGGAGAGACGCATGTAAGTTGTTCTTTCTGTTCAGAGGAAACACCTTTGTTTCACATTTTTTAGAACCATGTCCTAGTTGTCCAACTCCGCTATCAAAAGGACATTACATCTCCACTCTACATTTATCTGTGGGTATCAAAGAAGCCTGAATGAGCAAAGCTCACAGCTAAAAATGAGTGCACACTGCAGAAGTTTGGGTCCCCTTCTGAATTAGTCTGATTGGAAATGTTCCTGGTCCTGCACATGAGGAAGAAAGCAGATTCCTCCCTAGATTGCCTGCATGTGGTTCTTTTTATTGTCCTGATTTCTAGGAGCTGACACTGAGTGCATAAAGCACCATCCATTTTTCTACAGTACACTTAATCTGAAAATTTACTAGTGTTCCAATTAAATCAAATTAATATAGGAAACAGTTGCAAATATGTAATGCTGCAAATACTGTCTCTCTTATTTGGAATCATAGCTAGAAAGAAGACCTGCCTATGAATTCAAGGACCTGATAAAAATTTGGTACAAAAAGGGTTCCAGGGTGATACGCAACAGATGCTGCTCTTGTGCCAGTCCAGTTCTGAATAACACCCAAGAGATCAGTAAAATTATTCTGTTCCACCCACATGCACATATACAGCAAAAATCTGTTTTCAGTCAGATACTTACTTTAACACAGACTGTTGCAGTCGAATATTATTTATTGTCAAATAAGAGAATCAAGATTTGGAGCAGGGCAAGGGAAACAAACATCTGCAACACGACTCTTTGGGCCAAATTCCACATGCACAGCCCCCACTGAGATCCAAATATGGGCAACATTTATTTCCAGATTGAACACAGAATGTGTCTCTTTTGTTATTGAAATTAAAAAGGGCATGAGCTTTTGAACATTATTCCATTGGTCAGACTTGCCAGCTCAACCTATGTCCAGTGATCAGAAATAATTTCACTAAATCACTTATTCTCTGTTTCACAGTGGTGTGTGCTGCAACATAAGACATTGGAGATAGTAGATGGAAAAAAACGGGCAAATTTGCTGTGGGTAAACTTTGTTCAAGAATGTTAGCTGCAGCCATGCTTAAATAAACAGCTTCCTATTACTTGTAAAAGAAGCAAGTCCTGATCACGTGCTACAGGAAGGCTGGTGTGCTGGGAGGGCCTGGGACAATTGCAACAGTCACTGAGCTGCTCTGTGGTACATTTGAATTCTGTCCAGAATTTGGGAAGTCCACGTTAGCTTGCCAGACCATTCAGAGAAAAAGGGCTTCAAAGAGAACTTTCTAGCCTTGATTCCACAGTGTAAGTGAGTATGGAAAGAGTATGTTTGCTGTTGGGATTAGCCCCCTACTGTGTCAGCCACATATGAGTGCACTGAAAATTGGCGGCATGCAAGGGGAAGCCTCTCAGCTCGTTGCAGCTGAGCTAAACCCAGGGTAGATTTTCAAGACCCAGAGCAGAAGGTGCGTGAACCTCATTATCATCTCCTAGCACAGAGAAGGAACAAAGCAGAAATCACACTGAAAGGAATGGAAACCAAAGACCATGTAGGATGGGAAAACATTCCCTGTTTTAAGTGGTTATAAGAAAAACTTTGGTAATATTGGGGGCCTGCTTAAAAAGACTTGTTGCACCATAATGTACAAAACAATGTACAAAGTGATGAGTTGGGATTCTTGTTGCAAAGAAAAAGATAATTGTGGTTAAAATTATTTTAGAGGATTTTTTTTCTGTTCCATGAAGACAGAATAGGATAAAGATTCTCCACCATTAGATGGCCAGCACTCTCCCCGGCTTAGAAAGGATGGGTGTCATGCGGCACCACTTTTTGCTCAGGCAGACTACTCAAGCATAACGCAAATTAGAGTCACTCTGCACAGTACGATCTTAAGGTTCTTTGCTCATTTCTAGCTTCTCTCTTATGCCCTTTTCCTGACCAGGACTTTCTGCAGCAGTCTCTTTTAGTTCAAACAGTAAGAACCAACTTTGACTTTGAATGGAGATATATCTCCCATGTACTTGTAAAATTTGAAATAATATATATGTTTGCAGTTCTAAATCAAGAGGTAGTTATATTATACAGCACTACTGAGGGCTCCATTGCTTGCCTAGACATCTCAGTGATTCATGGTCATTGTTGTTGTCCCTGAACCTTTATCTGGTATCCCCTGCTTTTCTGTTCTCCGTACAGAATTGTGAGCACTAAAGTAACCAAAATATGTTGTCAGATGATCTTTATTTCCATATGACATAATTTACTTAGTGCAAATCACATGTAATTGATTACTTAATCCAGCACAGTTATTTGCTGGATGCAGACAAACTCTTGCTACTGTGACAAACTGGTGCTGCTTGCACTATGCAGGTGCAGCAATCTGCTTGCAGGTTTTTTGCAATTACAAACCTTGTAGACTCTTTAGGGACATATGTTGTGCAAGGAGAGAAGAAACAGCTACAACTCCAAGACTATCAGGAATTTTGAAAGAGAAACTTGGAAAACCAGGAAATAAACAGAGAATAAATTCTGATTGCAAACAATAGGAGAAAGAACAATTTTTTGAGACAAGCTTTCCTAGCAGGACTGAGAAGAATAGCTTGCTTTAAGCACAGCACTGATTTGATTTTGATTTGTAACTGCTGGAGTCACTGAACCAAGCATGTCAGAGGCCTTCAGTGAAACAGACGTGCTGGTGGAGAATGCAGCTCTTCAGGTCACAAGTTGCCAGGAATGCCTGATGCCTGTCCATCAGGCACTCCTGAAGGCCTGTGCCACCAGGTGAGTGAACTGCAGGAAGATGTGGACAGTCTGAGTAGTATTTGAGTGAATGAGCAAGAAACCGATGTGTTATTTTCAGGGACATTGCAGCATCTAGACTCTTGGGAGTCACGAACTTCTATTGTAGTGGAGAGTCAGGTGATATCAGAACCCTGCAAGGCAATTTGTCAAAGGTCTATTAAAGATGAAGGCTGGAAAGATGTCACTCATGCACCAAGAGGAAGATTCCTCCTCCTTTTGAAAGCTTAACAAGTAGGACTGGCACCTTCTGAAACAGGTATGAGTCTCTGGAACTAGAAGCCCAGACAACTGATGAGGTAGGCAAAGGTCCTTGTGGGACAAAGGGGACTCCTAAAGCAACACCATCTGTACCCTGCATCATGACCTTCTCTGTTAAGAGAGAAGGAAGGGTAGTTGTAATAGAAGACTCCCTTCTAAGGAGAATGGAGGGCTTTGGCACAGTCCCAGAGATTTGACATCATTGGTGTAGGTGAGACCTGATGGGATGAGTCCTGTGACTGGAGTGCCCATTAACTGGATGGATACTGGTTCTTTAGTATGGATAGGTGGGGCAGAAAAAGCAAGATGTGTAATAGAAAGTTTAGAATTAATGGATCTCACAGTTGGAAATGGCACAGCTGAGACCCTCTGGGGAAGAATCAAGGGGCTAACAAATAATGCAGATGTCATTGTGGGAGTCTACTACAGACCTCCCAGCCAAGACAATGATGCTGACAAATTATTCTTTGAGGAACTAAGGGACATTTCCAAGTCAACTGTCCTTGTCCTTGTCCTCATGGGGGACTCCAACTTGCTAGAATTCAACTGGAAGCATCACACAGCTGGTACAACCCAGGCCAAAAGATTCCTAGGAAACCTAGATGACAACCTTATGGAACAGGTCCTGAGGGACCCAACTTGGAAAGATGCCTTTCTTGATCTACTGCTTGTTAACAGGGTGGAGCTCATGAGCGCAGTGGAGGTTGATGGTCAACTTGGCCACAGACACCACAGTGAGATTGGGTTTAAAATCTCTGTTGATAAGAGGAAAAGCGTCAGCAAAACATCATCTCTGGACATGAGGAGAGCAGAATTCAGGCTGCTCAGGAAATTAGTAAGTAAGGACCCCTGAGAAAATGTTTTTGTGGGTGCTGAGGTCCATCAGTGCTGGCCACTTTTCAAACATCACCTCCTAAGGGCACAAGAGCAGGCAATTCCCTAATGTCAGAAGTCAAGCAGGCAAGGCAGAAAGCCAGCTTGGCTGAACATCAACCTTCTCTTGGAAACAAGACAAAAAAGAAAAGTGTATGCCCAGTGGAAGCAAGGTCAGGTGACACAGGAAGAATACAGAGATTCTCTGCACTGGTGCAGCCTTACCTTGAATACTGTGTGCAGTTTTGGGCACCACAATATAAGAGACATATTAAGCTCTTAGAAAGGGTCCAAAGGATGGCAACAAAGATGGTGAAGTGACTTAGGGGGAGCCTGTACAAGGAGCAGCTGAAGGCACTTGGTCTGTTCAGCCTGGAGGAGACTGAGGGGAAACCTCATTGCAGTTACAACTTCCTTGTGAAGAGAAGAGGAGGGGCAGGCACTGATCTCTGCTCTGTGGTGACCAGTGACAGGACCGTAGGGAATGGCCTGAAGCTGTGTCAGGCGAGGTTTAGGTTGGATATTAGAGAGAAGTTCTTTACTCAGAGGGTGGCTGGACACTGGAACAGGCTCCCCAGGGAAGTGGTCCCAGCACCAAGCCTGACAGTGTTCAAGAAATGTTTGGATGATACTCTCAGGCATGTGGTGTGACTCTTGGGGATGGTCCTAGGCGGAGCTAAGAGTTGGACTCAACGATCCTTGTGGGTCCCTTCCAACTCTGCATATTCTGTGATTCTCTGGTTGTCATATCCCACTTCTGCTCAGCCTAAGTGTGCCCTTGAAATGGATACAGCTGTAAGGTTCATTTTGCTGTATGGGTTCAAAGGCCTGATTCAGTAGTGCTTCTTTTGTAATATTGCCTGTTTGCTCATTTACAGTGTTGATTGCCTTTTCTTTGTGGTTTGGCTTCAGAAACATGCTGTGGAATTTAAATTCACCCCCCTCCAATTCTACTGTTGGCATTATTTGTGTGTAAACACATTACATGGGGTAGCAGAAACGTAAATGAGATTTCCATGTTGAGTTGATTTATAAACAGCCAGTCTCCTAATTTATTGAAGTTGTCTTTGTGTCGTTTGCACATGATTAGCAGCATATACCATACATAGGGTACCCCTCTGTAACATTTTTAGAAAGAAGAAATGCAAAATGTATACCATTATAGCACCAAATGAAGATCTTATTGAGCTTCAAGATGCTTTGAAACATGTAGTTACTAACTTAACTCTGCCTGTGAACTTGTCCTCATTAACTCCATAATTAGCAAGATCATGTTTGATCTTGGAGTTCATTAGACATTGCAGCTGGAAGATTGTTTCAGTTCTAACACATCAGAATAGACAATTAAAGTGATAATAAAGAATCAATATCACTTTCCTGTTTCTTGGATTTTTTTCAAGCTGCAGTGTGTTTAATTAAACCTGGTTTGAAGCAGTGAAAAATTAAAAAGTGATGTGGGCATGTTTATTTTGGTTTAACAGTTTATTTAAAAGATTGTTTGAAATGTGCCCTGGGAAATAGTTTCTACCTGCATGATGAGTAAATGGGTGGGATGATGTCAGACTCAGCTGCAGACTTAACTGAAGACTGGAGTAGACATTATGCTCGTTTCCCTCCTGTTGCCTGTGGTGCGTGGAAATCCCCTTCCTTCTTTTTACTTTGTGACTGGATCCAACCTTATGATTCATGTCAGCTGATGTTCCAATATAAAGAGACAAACTTTTTCAGTTGAAGTTATTTATATGTCTCTGACTTTTCCACAACACAGGCCAAACTGATCAAAAAGTTCACTTTCTAGAGAAGTAGCCTGATTCTCCAGTGCATCGAGACATCCTTGTGCAAGACAGCTGTAAAACAGACGTGATGTTGAGAGTGTCTGCAGCAGGGCAAGTACCAAATTCATACCCTTATGGGGCTCCTTTCCCCTCTGCTTTTCCCCCAGGAAGCAGACTGTGATGCTCAAACACACAGGTGGTTTCCTAGTTGTTACCACAGCCTAGAAAGCAAGGTAAACTAAAGGAAGAAAAGAGTCACCTGTGCTCAGAAACCCCATGTTCAGGTGGACCTGTTTCTGTTTTCTGTCTGTCTCCTGGGTGGCAAGTAACTGAATTGTAACACATTTTTGTGTCTCTGTTTTCCAATGCCAGAGTGAGACTCTTAGTCTCAACACCAGAAGAACATGTAGGAAACCTCAATGAAATTTCCTATTTAATGAAATGCAACAACATTCTAAGCAAGATTAGCAAGATTGAACATCCTCCTTCTACATACATACTTTTACTTCAATTCTTCACCATTTTCAATCAATAAGCATAGTTAACTGAAAGAATGAATCATGTCACTGAGGGAGAGATGAATAATGAAGGACCACTGAAGCACTAATCCAACTAATCTTGCCTTTGGCTCTTGAATTTGTGTAGATCCCAACAGTAAATATTAAATTCCAAATTCACCCAATTGATTTCAGTGGCCTATAGGGTGCCATATCTCTTCATTTTGTTTGCAATAATTTGAAATTAAATTGTTTTAAAGATATTAATGCTTCATTGATTTAAACTGAAACAGACTAATTGTTGACATATGGGGCAGATTATAGAAACAGGGTCAGATCCCTGGCTGATGTGAATCCGTCAAAGAGAGCAAAATGACAATGAGAATCCTAGTTTATGTATCCTGGATATAATGCCCTTGATTTATGGCAGTATTAAGGAAAAAATTGCCACATCCAAAAGTTGATGTGCGAAGATTACGGTGGACAACGAGAGACAGCAACATCTAGGCTGATTTTCTTTACTGTGGCACATTCAGTACCTATGCTACAGAATTTAATTGCAAATGAGGACTAGTCCACTGTCAGCAGCCCATTCCATTGCACAGGTGCACGACAGGCTGAGGATGGCCCAGTCACACTGTCACTGTCCTTTGGGCCACCCCCAGGCATGACCCTTTGCAACCAGCATTTGAAGCACTTCTAGAAACACCTTCTCTTTCAAGATGTCTTCTCCTGACATCAAGTCTGTTGTCCCCCATGTCCCATATTTCCAGTGGCCAGTACAGCACGGGTTTGCCTTGGCTCAGCACAACATAGATGCTGACCTCACTTGCAGCATTACTGTATTCAGGCTGAATTAGATGCTAATATATTTGGTCTGTGTTTGGCCCAGCCGCCTGTGAGGAGTTGTGCTTCTCCTGCTAAGTTATAGGAAAACAGGCTGATAAAGACGGACTTGGTCCTTGAATGAGGCTTTTTTGTGTAAACTAAAATGAATTGGGCTCTCACTATTGTCTGATGGCCTCCAAGGGCACTTGAAGGAGAAAGAGAGGAGGAGGAGGATGAAGTAAACGCCCAGACCAATTTAATAAAGACCCCCTGGAGCATATCACGCAGGTGCTAATGCCCCCAGACATGTGCAAAAGGGTCCTACTTACATAACTGGGGGGATCTCTGGCTGGACAGTCCTGGCCACACCTGCCCAGCTGAGGTTACTTTGGCAACTGAGAAAAAGGGCAGGTGGCTCATGCTCGGGGCTCGCTCACTTACTTCACATGACAGAACAACGTTGCCTTTTGGCGGGGATGCTCGGTGATGAGCCTGCTGACCCTTGAGAATGCAGCCACTGCTCTGGAAGTCTGAGCATTCCTGGGGTCCGTAAGACTACTCCATGGGAAACACCTGGGCATTTTGGGTGTTTATAGCTGGGGGCTTATTTTCCCTTCTTGTTCTCTGTCTTGTGTTTTTTTCTGTTTACTTGGCCACTTTTGGTAATAAAATTACTGTTTGAGTTAAGCTTTCAGCAGCGTCTCAGTTTCAGCTTCCACAGCCCTTCGGACCCTCCCTGAAACAATTACCAACTATCGTCTCATAACAATAGGCCATTGGTTGGAGCCACACAGCTCCTTCAGGGCATGTCTTAGCTAGATGGCCAAAGTGACTAAATCTGGACTGGGAGGAAGGGTCCACAAAACACAGGCAGCATCATAAAAACTTTGGGCAGCTGCAATCCTCTGAAAATTGCCTGTGCTCACATGTCAGTGACATCTGTTTCTTACAGACCCCACTGCCACCCCACTGCACAGGCTGAGACTGCAGAGAGCGCTGGATCCTGTTCAAAAACACCTTGGAACAGAGTGGGCTAGGGAGGAGTCAATGGGGTCAGGAGCCACTGAAGGTCATCACAGCACCACATATGCTGGGGCACAAATAAGGCCAAGGGCTCTATTGGTCATGCATCATGCCATGAAATGGCCAACTGGCTACCGCATGGCTGTAGCTTCCACCTAGCAAGAAGAGGCTGTGTGGGCAGCTGCTTGGTGAGGGCACCCCAACAATATGGACATGGGCCACTCGTTGCCTCTGGCCTCCAGGCCTGGAAACAGTCTGGGATTCATCACACCCCTCAGGGCTGACAGAAAAAATGACACCCTTGCTCTACCTATAAAAGGCACAGTGCCCTGAGGCAGCAAACACCACTGGCACCCTTGGGCTACAGGGCTATTTAATACAAATGAAGTCAGCCTCCCTACAGACAAACTGTTTCCTTTCTCTGTCCTGGGTGAAAAGTCTAAAATAGGGAAAAAGTGTGGCAGTGTATCCCAACCCTGGGGATTGCCTCTGCCCCAAAGGGCTGGACCCTACCAGGCCCCCTCACTCTGGCCAGCCTGCAGGCAGGGCAGCTCTGTTGGAGTTTGAGGACATCGTCCATGTGATATTAGCAGCGTCCCTTGAATAACAAGACTAGTTCTCCACACGAGCCATGTTTCTGACCCAGTGGGGTCAAGTCCAGAATACACTGGTATGAGGCTTAACCAGAGTTTTATTTTCATCCCATTTTATCTTGTGTGTTCTCTGATGCACATGGCAAAAATCTTCCCTGAGCTGTTTCCTGCTAATGGAGTGATTTTAGTGCATTGTGGAGTTTGGTTTTTTTATGTTTCCAAGAGGCAACGCTATTGCTTTATCCATGCAAAGTTAAAGGTCTATCCTCATTTTCTGTCCCTGTGGCATTCAGGAGGTTCTTGTGGGGAAAAAAAAAAAAAGGACTTCCAGTCCCCAAGCTGATTTTGGGATGGTTTATACTATCTCTAAACAGCAGGTTAATTTCAGTTGACACTTATTTATGAAAGCACAAAGTCTGGTGAGGTAATAAAAAAGTCAACTCCCAGAGAATATATAGCCTTAGATTTTCTTACCTAACATGTTTTTATTTAGAGATTTATTGAGCAAAATAAAGATTTGGCTGGCAAATAATGTTATCAATTGCTCCATATTTTAAAATCTTTTGAAAGCGCATACAAAAACCAGATTAATTTCCTTGTACACAATCTACTGTGGGGTATAAACACGTTTTATTCAGTGACTAGCCAAGAAAATGTAAATTAGCTGTCTGACATTTGGGAAATTCGTGTGGCTGAATTATATGACTTGTATATTTGGAAAACCCATAGGGTTTGTTAGTATCCAGGTGGATATTAATTTTAAATAACAGCCTGGTCAAATGCTGAGGTTTCAGTGTTGAATCAAAGACATAGAGGCTTCTGCCATCTCTATCCTTTTACGTACGTACATTTAGAGGATTTGCTGCCTGAAATCAGTTTTCAGAGGGGCTGAATGAATAATAACACATCTGGTCACTTGCAATCTGACTTGGTCTCTGCTGCCCTGTAACTGTTTGGCAGGGATATCTGCTTACATGGCCCACTTGTCACATATGTGTAGAGGAAGAGGGTCCCCCCACAAGACAGAGCCAGGGCTGTTGACTGGGTACGTGATCCTAGCTCCTCTCCCTATCTTTGTGGCCAGCAAAGGATGGAGTGCTAGCCCACCGTTCCCTACACAAATCTGCCATTCAGAGGGGTGAGGTTGGGAAATAATGAAGTCAGCACATTAGTGCCTAGCCTGCTGAGCTCACACTGCTGAAAGCTGCCGGTGGATGAATTTCCCAGCGTTTGGAAACTTTGTCTCAGTTCTGCGGGTTTGCTCAAGTGTGCGATGGCTGTTTGCAGGGGAGCTTTCCTGCTGGGTGGGTTTGCTTTCCTCCTCACAGCTCAGGGAAGGTGAGAGCTCTCCTTCATGTCTCCCCTGCCCCCACTGCCGCCCCTCACTCACCCGACAAACACAATGCTCTTCCAGCGGGTCCCCTCCGCTGGGGAGCTTTTCCCTCTCCCAACTCCCACACTGGGACATTTTTCCACATTTCCAGGATTATGGCCACTTTTACTTAGATCTATGTGTGTTGCCTCCACATACAAAGAAGCACTTGGGGACGGGATTAGTAGGATTAGAAGAGATTCACATATGTCCAGTTCAAGCAATTGGTATTCAAAGCTTTACACTTCCAAATGCCACCAAGAGAGAGAAAAGGAGCTGGGACCTTGCTTTGCATTTCAGCACCTTCCTGCGGGGGACAGGGACCTTTGTCTGGGATGGGGGACACAAATCCCGCCCCCCCCCCCTTTAATCCAACACCCCTTAGCCACCTACTCTTTCCCTTCAGTGCCACCGGTGGAGCTCTGCTATAGCCCTGACAAGGAGCTACAAGTATCATGGCTTTCCCCTTTCTCTTTTTAGAGCAGCCTTTCTGCAAACTTTTGGCGAACTCTGCTGGGGTAGGCAAATAAGGTCCTCTTCCGTGCAGTTTGTTACCATACATCTTGTCTGTTGCTGCAAGACAAGGAAGCATCACTGGGTTTAGAACATAAAGGCAAACAAATTCTAAAAATAGTTCCTTTGCATGTATTAAGTTAAATCCTTCACATCTAAGTGAACTGCTAATTCTGGCAAGGCAAATCCTTAAGATAAAATGAGTGCATTAGGCGTTTCTGAAAAAGCAATGGGGAAACCTGCTTTTTCCCCGTTAATTTTTGATATAGTGCCTTCCTTGTTGCCTTTAGGGCAATGGTGGTGGTGATTTCCTGATTATGAGACACATCAACAAAGGCAGAGTCTATGTCGCATAGCTTGCATTTTGGCAATCACTCTGAGTGTGAACAAATCATCTTGCTTAAAAATTAAGAGGAAGGCTTTAATATTAGACAGTATAATAAACGTCTCTGTAGTATAGTGAAAGATTTTTGAAGCAGAGCAGGTGGAGCCTTTTTAAAATACATTCATCAATTAATTCATTCATCCTTTTGTTCAGTCTTTCTGCTCACTTTCTGCTCACTAGGATAAAAGCTCTTGTGCAATACTACATTGTTTGCTGTGACTTATAAGGGACAGGAACATATACAACCAGATGAAAAACAAACAAACAACAAACAAACAAGAAAAAAAACAGACAAAAACCTTTTCGTACTGCAAAGAATGACCTTTAAGTGATTTTTTTTTCCCCACAGTAAGTGTCTATTTGTTTTACAGTTCTCAGACCAGAAATGAAATTTCACAATATATGAAACAGGATGAAGAAAACTGAAATGTTGCTAGAATACCAAAGATGGTCTCTTAGTTATTTCCCTTTACTTTTTATCCTTAAAAGGCATGGAGTCCTGGATATTAGCTGAAAACAACATATTTAGTATTAATCTACTAATGCTAGAGTAAGCCAGTAAAAAGTGCAGTGGATCTTGTCACTAATAAAATGTGCAAAGTTTGAGCTAATATTTTGCTAAGTTGCTATTTTTGCAACTCCAAGTCTTACTTCAATAAAAATACATGGGAAAGGTTGCCATGAATATCCAGATTAAGGGAATTAAGTGTGTGGATTCTGGTGATTTTGATGTCATAAAATTTTGCTGTATGCAAATGACTCTATAGGAGTTCAGATAGTGGAAATCCTTAAAATATTGTAAAACAGGGAGGCTATCGGGTCTGTACATGCTCCCCAAATATTCAGTGTGTTCTGAATAGTTCATATGCACTAATGATGCAGGACTAGGCCACTGCAATTTAGGAAAAAGGTAGTGATATCTGCAAAATCTTGCCTGGCAGCACACTGATTACCCATTTTTTGTGCCTGCCAGCTGTGGAGAAGAGGTACACCGAGTAAAGAAGCTGATAAGAAGACAAGTCAAAACACATGCATCTATGAACTTAATTTTGAATTGAATTTCATTTTCAGAAGTGGTGAGAATAATTACTTCCCACTGCACCTGTGAACATCAGTCATACAGTGCTATAAAATTAAAAGTACATATAATTTCTTGCTTCTTTCTTTTTACTTTTTATAGTTCTGATTTTTGTTTCCTAGTCTTTCCTATCTATCTATCTATCTATCTATCTATCTATCTATCTATCTATCTATCT
>JAWWMP010000116.1:50214252-50268323 GCA_035047865.1 Dendrocincla tyrannina | reverse complement strand
TTTCTTTTCTTTTCTTTTCTTTTCTTTTCTTTTCTTTTCTTTTCTTTTCTTTTCTTTTCTTTTCTTTTCTTCTTTTTCTCCTTCTCACTGCAGGATTTACCGACAGTGCTGCAACCAGAATGCTTTCATTTTGATCAGCAGATTAACCACAGTTAGACTCAGTCGGACGACAGTATCCCTCTTTTCGTGACTCTTCCCCTAGTCGGGGCATGAACGCTATGGAGCAGCGAGGTCCCGCCAAGGAGATTTCTTCTGGGCCCTAAGAGCCTTTTGGAAAGTGGACCTTTGGTTTCCTACACGAATCCGGGGCACCAGGGCCGGCTCGGGGAGTTCCAGGGCCCGTCCGACTCCGTTGGTTCCCGCCCTGTCCTGGCTGGCACCCCGCACTCATCGCGTACGCATCGCCGGGGGCTGGGAAGATCCGATGGGGGACCACACGCCCTTCCCTGGCCACGCAGGCTGTTCCCGCCGCCACCCCCGCGGGGGAATTCTCACCTTCACAGATCGGCAGACCCCGCAAGGCGGCCACGCCGGCTCAGCCCTCACGCGGGACAGAGGCAGAGAAGGGGCTCAGCAGAGAACTGGGGAGGTGTCACCCCGCCCGCCTTGCCCGGCCGAGCTCCCACCAGCCCATCGCCACGCACCCCCTCCCTTCCCCGCGCCACCGCCGGCTGCGGCCGGGGCCCGGGACCCATCTACTTACTGGCGCGAACGCCTGGGCATGTTTGCAGCGCTGCCCCCCGAGCTGACTCCCTTCCCGTCCCTCTCGGTCCCGCCGACGGCCGCTCCGGCCGCCCCGCCGCGCCGCCCTCCCGCCGGAGCCCGGGGACAGCGGAGCCCTCCCAGCGGGGGCTGCCGGCCCCCCTCCCGCCGCCAAGCACACAGGCTTGCCGCGGCACCCTGGCTTTCCCCGTTTATTTAAAAGGAGTCACTGGCCCGGGGGGAGGAGGGTTTCCTAGCCAGCATCTTCCCGCGGAGGCTGCCCGAGTCATCATCGCTCATTTAAACAAAGCGGCGACCCAGGTACGAGGCAGTTGTGGCCAACCCGCCCAGGAGAGGGCCAGCCGGTGCCGCACCACACACCCCGGCCGGGGGAGACAGTGGAGGAGGGAGGGAAAGGCAAACAAAGCGGGGAGCCGCGACTGGAGCCTGGCATGCTATAGGACGGGGGCGATCGACGTCCCCCACTCAATCCCGCCGTGGCGGTGGGACTTCCACAGGCGGCTTCTGCCCGCTGCCGCCCGCGACTGAGGTTTCCTGGACGGCCCCGAGCAGGCGCGCAGCCCCTCGCAGCCCCCTGCCTTCCTACTGTAGACGGGATGAGGTTTTATATTGGAAATGAGGGGGCAGGGGGAGGAGAAGGAGCGCACACGGAGCGATGAGTGTGCGGTGTCAATCAGAGGGGTTTTGTGTCTCCTTGACTCCTGATGGTCCGTGGCTGAGGTGTCCCGGGTGGCACCACAATGAATATGAATAGGGGTCCTTGCTAAATGGGACAGTCAAAGCGCACCGCCCTGAATAATGGCACGTCATCCTAACCAGACCATTATACATAGGAGGGCTCCTTTTGTCTCTGCTCTCTGCTTCAGCTCTATAAAAGCCCCTCTTTTTCAGGCTGAGGTTAGTCCAAGCATACACTAACTAGCCATCCTGTAAACAGGCTGAGTAACCGGGGGGGAGAGAGAGGACAGAGATTGGAGAGGGGCATTTTGCCTCTTCCTCCAGCATTTCCAGCCCTTCTCTGGCAGACCCTGCCGTCCATTTATTTCTTTTTCGCTTCGTTTTTGTTGCTTTTTAAAGGAGAGTTGTCTTGTTCTGCCACCTCCAGAGCAGGGAAGAGTTTCTTGCTCAGAAGCCCGAATACAATGAATTCTGACTCCAGCTCTGTCTCCAGCAGAGCTTCCTCGCCTGACATGGATGAGATGTACCTGAGAGATCACCACCACCACCACCATCATCACCACCACCAAGACAGCCGGCTCAACTCTGTCTCTTCCACCCAGAACGACCTGGTGCAGAAGATGTCCGGGGAAGGCCTCACCAGGAACGGCTCCAAGGCCGGAGGGGAAGGCAGTAAGTACAAAATCAAGAAGCAGCTTTCGGAGCAGGACCTGCAGCAGCTGCGGCTGAAGATCAACGGCCGGGAGCGTAAGAGGATGCACGACCTCAACCTCGCCATGGACGGACTGCGGGAGGTAATGCCCTACGCCCACGGACCTTCCGTGAGAAAACTCTCCAAAATCGCCACCCTCCTGCTAGCCAGAAACTATATCCTGATGCTCACCAGCTCGCTGGAGGAGATGAAGAGGCTGGTCGGGGAAATCTACGGGGGGCACCACTCGGCCTTTCACTGCGGCACGGTGGGACACTCCACCGGGCACCCGCCTCACGCCGCCGGCACTGTGCACCAGGTGCACCCCATCCTCGGCAGTGCCTTGTCCTCCGCCAACACCTCCTCCTCCCTCTCCGCCTCCCTGCCGGCCATTGGCACCATCCGGCCCCCACACTCCCTGCTCAAGACCCCCTCGACACCCCCCGCCCTGCAGCTCGGCAGCGGCTTCCAACACTGGGCGGGCTTGCCGTGCCCCTGCACCATCTGCCAGATGCCTCCCCCGCCCCACCTCTCAGCCCTCACCGCGTCCAACATGGCCAGGATCTCGGGGGAGACCAAGGACCTCCTGAAGTGACTGGGCGGGGGTTCCCCGGCCGCTGGGGCTGCGCCGGAGCCAGCGCTTCCATGGACGGGGAGGGGGCTGGAGCCGGCGCCCCCCGGGCCGCTGACGGACCTGCCCCCGCTGCCCTCCGCCCCACCGACCCCCCTGTAACACAGGATTAGTGTAGTAAGGACCTTGCAAAGGTAATGTTCTACCCGGCTCCTCGGGGGAAGTTTTCTTATTATACTAACTGGAAAAAAAAAAGTCCCTGTTGTAAAAAGAATGATAATGATAATAATAATAATGATAATAATAATAATAATGCTCTGATGGTAATCAAATGTAAATGATTCCTTAAAATCTATGTAAAGGGGAAAAAAAAAAAGACATGGTTGTCATTGTAGTGTTCGCAGCTACCAAGAGACGATGAGATCGGTTTGGGGCTTTCCCCCTTTCTTTTTCCCGGCTTTTCCTTTCTTTCCTTTCGCACGGCGACACCTCCGAAATTTCCCGCTCCGAACCTGGCTGCGGCAGCGCAGCGGCGTCCCAAGATAGCCCAGAGAGTGCATGCATGCTTCCCACTCCAGCTTGTCAGCCGTGGGGACCGGTCATAGGCAGGTTCCCTGGCAACGGGGACTTCCGAGAGAATTCACTAAAGTTTTCGATCATGGTTTATGGTTTGAGGTTTTTGTGGTTGGGTGGTTTCTTGTTTGTTTGCTTCTTTGTTTCCCCTAAATTTGGTTGTGATGTGGTTTTCTTCTCCCCGCTGTGAAGAGAAAAAAAAAAAAGGAAAGAAAAAGAAAAAAGAGGAAAACACAGCACGACTGTCCTGCGGATGTTTTGCCAAATCTATCTCCTGCTCTCGGTGAAGTGTGCTAGTTCAGCTGGCTGGGGTTCTAATTTCTCTCGCTGACTTTGGGTTTATCCTGTTTGCTGATTTGTTTTCTTTTGTTGTTGTTGTTGTTGTTGTGGGTTTTTGTTTGGCTGGTTGGTTTGGGGTTTTTATTTTTTTTTTGCTTTGCTATGGTTTGGTTGTGTTTTGCATGCGGGGTCAGCTCTTGCCACATCGGTGACTTGTATAACTAAATAGGAAGCTTTATTGCCGTTCATTTCCTTTTCGGTACGTTTTCCTGGGAGTTTGCTTGAAATAATGTTATTACTCATTTCGTTTGTTTGTTTATTTTCGGTTGGAGCCTCAAAGACAACACCGTGTCTTTATTTTTTATATATTCTTGATAACTATCAATATATTTATTATTGACCAGTGTTTCTGGATGAGATTTCCAAATAAAATAAAAAATTAATTCCAAGCTGGCTGCCTTCCTTTTGTACGGGACTGGACGCCGATAAAAGGCGCCGTATTTGATCACTTTGGGTTTCGTCAGGTCTTCGCTGGCCCAGCTGGAGGGAGGTCGGCACATCCCCGTGTGCAGCTCGGGAGCCGCCCTGCCTCGGAAGCAGCCACAAACTCGACGTCCTCTGCTGTGTGTGAGCTGCTGGGCAGCTTCCGGCAGTTTTCCACCGGGCTGGGGGCCGGCAGGAATTCAGCAGCCGATGGCCGGTCCCGCAGACAGGACGACGGGCCGCGGGCACAGCTGGGGAGGGGCGCTGGGACGTTAATGGGCAATAACTTTTTTTTTTTTTGAGATCCACCTGTCGGCCCTTTTTTGGGGAGGGAATTGTCAAATGGACAGGGTTGGAAAAGCCCGTTCTGTCCCGCCGGGAGGCGGTGCTCCGTGGGGTGCGGCATCCTCGAGGGAGCGCGGCTGGCGGCTCTCAGCGCCCTCCGGCTCCGCACACGGGAGCGGGGTCCTGCACCTCCCCGCCAGACCCCGGCCCCCGGCCCTACGCCAAAGGGGATGCCCTGGGAGGATTTGAAGAAACACGGAGAAGGTAGTCATTCGTAAGCTGAGTAGTGACAGAGGAAGGACAGGTGGGGTGTTCAAACCGAAATGCCAAACAACTTTGGAAGGCACCTGTGGGTGATCCGTGCTGGTAAACGGGCTGTGCAACACTGCAGCACCTGAATCAGCGTTAAAATATAAGCATACATACACAAACATTTGAAAACCAAAAGAAGAATGTGTATTTGCCCCGAAAAAACATACTGAACTAACAAATCACCTTGTAAAAAAAGTCACTCCCAGGCTGAATAAATCCTTACTATAATTCAGCTGATGATCAAGAGATGATGCAGTTCCTTCCTTCCCTCCTTCCTCCCTTCCTCCCTTCCTTCCTTCCTCTCTCCGTCTCCTTCCTCCCTCTCCTTCCTTCCCTCCTTTCAGTTTTCAGCTGTGCACGATTCCTCTGCCTTCCAGGAGTTTTTTCGCCTCTGACCAAGTCACAGCCATGCCCGGTATCCCGCCCGCCCCAGTCTAAGGCATCAGGAAGGATGTTCTGCCGCCGGAGAGTCCCGCGATGTGCGGGGAGGGGGCGCAAGACCGGGAGGTGGGCATGGGAGTGTGGGGTGCAACCTGGGCTCCATGAGGGGCTGTCCTTGAGGAGGGTGACCCCCCGGGGCCGTCGAAACTGTGCTCGGGGCTCTGTGCAGGACGGAGGCACCCGTCCCGGGAAGAGAGACTGGACTGGACCCTCTGCCCGGCCCCGGCAGCCAGAGGCACTCTCACACTCCCCCTTTCTCCGCGGCAGCGCTGCTGGCAGAGGGGAAATGATGAGAGGGCAAGCACAAGCAGGGGGAAGCTGGGGTGCTGGTCTGGACGGGGGCCTGCCGCCCCTCCTCAGCCGACCCTGCTGTCCCCGGCGTTCTCCTCCATGCGGGGCTGACACGGCTGGGGCACAGAGCCGCGATACCGCGGGCCCCGCATCCTCCTCGGCCCTGCATCCTTCCCCCCGGAGTGGGGCGAGCGGGGCAGCCTTGGACGGGGCTGCTGCTGTTGAGGCTGGCCCCCAGCTGCGGCTGCCAACAGCTTGCCGAACCTGGGACGGGACTGGGCTGTAAATGAAAGCCGAGAGGAGAGCGAAGTCACCCCTCCGTCCAGGACCTGTCGCTATCCCCGGCAGTGCTGCCTCGCCACAAAACGTCTTTGCCGCTCGGCCCCACTCTCCAGGAGACGGAGGGCGCCTTGCCGCAGCAAAAGAGCTCTTTGGGGACATTGGGTCCCTGCTCAGCCACACAGAGCCTTCCCGGGCTCTGCCCCGCTTTCCCCGGGAGCGCCGGGCCGTTTTCCAGGCACGGAGCAAGGGCGGGTGAAGGGTGCACAGGCCGCTTCGCGCTTTTCCCAGCAAAAGGAACCGAGCAGCCGCATGAGGCTGAGTCAGAGTTTCGAGTCGTCAGGAAAGGGGCTGATAAATGTCCCGTACCCCCGGCTCCTCCGCGGAAGCAACGTGCCCCAGGCGGTGCGAGTCAAACGCCAGAGTCGCCTCCATGGTTTCACGTTCTGACCAGTGGAGAAGGGGAAAGGGAAAGAGCATCCGAACAGATGCTGTTTCATTCACTTCGATGTGTGGGGAAACACGAGGCAACTTGGAGATAACGATGCCGCGGGCGAGGAGGCACGTTCGGAGAGCGGCTGCTCTCTGCTGGGGAGGAAACTTGGGTCTAATCAACAGAAATTCAAGTCTCCGTGTTCTGGCCCTCTCCTCGGGCTTCTGCACCCTTACCCTTCCTCGGAAAAAAAGAAATAACCAACAATGGAACAACTTCTGGAGAAACTACCCATGCAGAGAGAAGGGGGAAGGGTGGGGTTTTCTTTGGAAGGGTTTACCTCCACAAACACACTTGAGACATAAATAAAATAAAACCAAATAAATTAAAAAGAAAAAGAAGTGGGGCAGGAGGGAGCTGAGGGATAGAAATAGGAAAGCAGAGAAGAGCCTGTAGTGGCAGAGACTGGCAGCGTCCATCCTGTGGGCTCGTCCCTGTCTGGCAATAGGGTTGCAGCGTTGGGGCAGGCAGGCCACGGTACAACATAGTTCAGCATGGCACAGGGCAGTTTGACTAGGCATGTTTCTCTGGGGATAGACATGAGCTTGGTGCTTTCAGGAAACTCCTTTCATTTTCACCACAAAAGTGAGTAATGTTTGTGTGCACGTATATAAAATACATACACGTGTACACACACAGATTATATAAATATAAATGTAAATATAAATATAGTATAAATATATCCAAGGCTGGTGGACACCATTTGTTTTCACTTTTGCATCACCTTGCTGTCCACTCGGTCCCGGCACAGCTGTGCTGTGGAGAAGGCAGGTGCTGCTGCTAGTCTCAGGGGAAGCAGCTTTCCCTCCTTTCCTAGTGTTTCCTAGTTCCTATGAGGGGGAATGCCGCTGCTCACACCTCCAGGGTTCTGCCACAAATTTGACACCAGTCCCCCAGACACTGGGTGTTTGATTCAGCTCTGTAAGTTGTGGGGTTCCTTTTCTCCTCCACTCTCCCATCCCACCAGACCCCCCACCTAACAAGTCCAACCCAGACTGTACCTTCATGGGGCATCTCTTCCTCTCCTCTACAGGGCCAAGGAGGGGGTGGAGGTTGGTTTGTGTTTTGATTAATATGGAAATAAAATGCAGAAATAGCAGCAGTACTTAGCTTCATTGCTTCAGTTTAGAGATTTATTGGCAAGGAGATAAACACTGAGCTGGGGGCCTTGCTTAGTAATTCACAGTCCCCATCAGTTATTACCAAATGAGCAAATCATTTTTCTTTGAAGTCACAGAGGGGGAAAAAAAGGTAATATGGGAAAAAAGTAATTTTTTAAATTGGTTGCTACCCCCTGCCCCAGGTCCAGACTCCGGGCTGACAGCCCAGCTGCCCTGATCGGGGCCTTACTCTCCAAGCAAAACTAATAAGGATTTGTGCCTCTTAAGATGCATGTGTCTTGCTCTGCCTCGCCCCAACTTTCTTTTGTATCTTTTTGATTTTGTATTTTTTCTTCTTTGTGGCTCCATTTTCCCTCCTGCAGGACCAGGTAGGCATGTATTTGAGCTGGAAAGTGTAGTCACAAGATGACATTGTGCTGCTGCCAGGGAAAACACAGGGGCAAGATTGAGAAGGGCAGTATAATCCTTTACTAGATGTAGTAATATTGTTGGGGAAAATGGTCACTTTGGAGGTACACAAACCCATTCCAAGGTCTGAAATGGAAACAGCAAACTTGTAGCTAAGTGCTAGCTAAATACTAAAACGCAAGCAGACATCTTTCACTGAAGGTCTGAGAAATTTAAGGATTTGCGTTTGTTGCTTTGCATTCAGTGTCATTAGAAATACCTTGTGACATCCAAACTGTACTGCCAAAAATGACCCAGAACTCACTGAACATTCATATTTTACTGGACCAGCAGGAGACGTCAGGTGAGAAAACTTAAGGCATCTCAGAAGCAGTAAATACCTGTTTTTAGCTGGCTGAATTGAGCCTTAGAATCATAGAAACATTTAGGTTGCAAAAGACGTTTAAGACCATTGAGTCCAATCTTAAATCTAGCGTTGGCAAGTCTATCACTAAACTAGGTCCCTAAGTGCCAATTAGTGTGTTTTGAATAGGGAAACAGGGCAAGAACGAAATAGTCTCCAGAAAATAAAACTGTATTATAGAACCTTTTGAATAAAAAGCTACACTTTGATGAAAGAAAAAAACAAAAACCAAACCAAAACAAAAAAACCCCAACAAACCAACCAAGACAAAACCAACAAAACACCCCCAACATTCACAGAAGGATCTTCCTGTGATTGCTTAACCACTTTTAAAACAAAGAATCTTTGTTTTTGTTTAATTATTGATAATTTTGTATTTTCTGGTTTTTTCAAGTAATCAGGTTGATTAAAAAGATTTTAGGGTCAAATGAATAAAACAAAGAGGAACTATGAATCTTACATCACATCAGGGAGGTGATACAGTCTTTCATGGAGCTGTAGCTGTGATCCCTTTTGTGCATTGAACAATTGCTGAGTAGGAGACACTGGGCTGAAAACACTAAAAGGACGAATGGAAGTGCCTGTAGCCTGCTTAACCCAACAAATTTTCCTTCTCATGCCCTTCATTTCCCTCTTCTGAAGTTGAAACCATCCCTTTTCTTGATACTATATCGAAGTAGGCACCCATGTAAGGACAGTGCAGCTGCAGAGGGGTAAAATATGGCTGACAGGAAAAACTTTATAAAAGTATCATCAGTTAAGACTGCACAACCAAAATCTGTGCCTAGGTCCAAAAGTCCCCTGAAGCTTTTGTGGATTCAGGAGAAGATTTTATATAGCCCTAGTAGAAGACTGTAAATCAATACTTTAATTCAATATTTTTATATTTGTTTGTTTTCCCCCAAAGTGTTGTTGCTGTTGACATGTACATCTGAAAGATACCTGGCAGAACAGCCAGGTCTGCCAGATGGGCAAGAGAAAAAACTACAAGCAATGCAGTAACTTAGTCTTTATGATGGAGATGATTTGTGGAGACCTATAACTCAAAAACTAATGGATCCCTTGAAAAAAATGTAGAGTGCTGAAAATAAAAGAGCTTTGCACAGGGCCTGGTCCCCATGCCTTGTAAGCTAATAAAAGCAGGTAAGACTCAATTTTTAAGGCAGAGATAGCAGAGTTGAACCACAAAAGCTCCTGGTTACAGCAGGTAGGAGCAGGAGCATTAGCTAGTAATATTATACTACTCTCAGTTGTCATCTAGACCAACTAGATGAAAGGAAGGCTTATTAGTGCTTAAACATCAGTGCATAGAATTTCATGATCATTGGATAGGCATTCCATTATAATAAAGAACAAGTAGTTCTTCCTTTTATTTTTATAGTATCACAGGCATTGTTTGCAAAGACATTTAAATACAGACCAGTCAATCTGAAAAAATGGCAAGGAAGGAGCTATGGTTTCTGAATACTTGTGTCACTTCCAGAAAACCCTGTCCCATGTCAGAGATGGAGATGAGGATGTGATAGTGCCTTAGTTACACCACCAGAGGAAATATTTTACAAATCATTCGCTAATGTAAAGTTGATGTTTGTATTATAAGAAATGCATTCTGTTTTGGACAATGCTAAATGACCTTTCTGCATACCTACTTTTTGTGGGCTCCTTTGGGGGGTGTGTGTGTACTTTTTTTCTTTTTCTTTTTTTTTTTTTTAAATGCATTTCCCTTTTGTTTTAATTGTTTTCTATCCAGTGGCTCTGACTGGATGCACCAGGGCGCTACTTTGCTATGTTTCAGCTGCAGACTGTTAGGTGGCTTTCTGAAAAACATGAGATTTCACTTGCATTTTTTAAAAAGCGAAGAACAAATTTCACAATAGGAACCTACTTTTACAAAATCTGACCTTTTACCTGAGGGAGTTGTGAGTCCTCACCCATGGGGTCAGGGGAAGGACAATAAAGTGATCACTTAAAACATTCTGTTTACAGAATTTTTCTTGTGATAAACAGAAATCTGTGAAGTGCTGTATACTAGCAGACAACTAAAAATGCACTTTGCCCCTTGTGCTCTCCTACCTCATGCTTTTCAGAGGAATTGGCCATAGTGTATTTTGTGGTCTGTGCTGTCAGATCTTCACACAGCAAGGGAATTTTCAGGAACTAGGACAAAGGCAGCTTGAAACATCTGCTTTGAGAGATTCCATCCCCAGCTTCAGCACTTGGCTTTCCTCCTAAAACTGCAAGTGACAGTGACAGAAATTAGTCACAATTGTGGTGACCATAAGTGGGATTATAGTTTACTTGAGCACACTGAGAATTGAGTTTCAACACCACTCCACAGCGTTTAAGTGCTAATACTTATAACAGGCTACAGATACATCAGAAACAGACCTGCCAGGGCTAGAAACCATGCAAGCCTTGTGTGTAGTTTTGTATTCCATGCGAAGGCCCAGATTGTTACCAGTGTCTGAATGCCTTTGAGTCACATAAATTGGTAAAGGACCTAAATGAGATGGATCTGAAGGCTTCAATGGGAGGTGGATGCAGTAGTTTCTAGGTTGGAGGAGCTCCATGTGTTTTGCGGAGTGCTTTCTGAGCAGGCTCCAGTCCACACAGGCCTCTAGGCTGCCTGCTCCTTGTGGCCTTAAGACCGTATCTGTAATCAGTACATACACCCATTTTTCTTTCTCACCTTTGGAAGGCTAAGGAGTGTTCAAATTTGAAGCAGGATGAGGTATACTCTACAAAAGCACTTGAGTACAGTCTTTCCAAAGCTTGTGGCTCTTCTTTCCATGGTTTGTCATTCCCTAGACTCTCCAGCACAGCCTCTTTACCCTTTCCAGAGGTGAAAATGTACATCCCCACTGTGTCATGTCTTCCATTACTTCTGCCAGAATATAAGCTTTTTCTTATGCCACTTTAGTGCATCTGTAGATGCCTGCCTCTCTTATATCATCATGCTCTTGTGTCTGTTGGGTGCTATATGGCTTTCCATTTCTCAGGGTTCTATAAGATGCCCAAGATTTCCATTCCAAGCTAGGATCATAGACTTTATCTCTCCTAGTAAACTAACCAGTCCCACATAACATTCTCAGGCACTGTAGCTCCATTACTTACAGAGTCAAATTGTTACAACAGTTCCTGGCATGTTTTGGCTCCAGACAGCCAGCTCTCCCCTGAACATTTCCTAGGCATGATTTGGGCATAGCATAGGCCAAAGGCCAATCCCAGCAGGCAATTTGTGTTCAGCCACACTGCCTGGAAAGCAAGAATTTAATAATGTGGACACACGCCAGTCTGTGCCAGTTGGCTTCAGAGCTAAGTAATGGTCACAGGCATGTTTTGTATAGATGTAGTCTCAGTCTTTCTCCGTTAAAGCAAGCTTTTGCCCTTGTTGTCATCTTTCTGTTTGTCTTTCTCTCCATATTACCAGGAGAATACATTTTCTTTCTGAAGTGAGGTATTTATCAGAATTATTAACTGATCAAGGTCCCCATTATTTGATTTGCTTCCATCACCCTTTGGCTTTTGCTGCTTAGCTTTTCCCAGTTGTGCTTGATTGTTTTATTGAACTATGAATCTGTAAAGAATGTCTATTTCTACTTCTGTGCCATGTGCAAGAAATTCTTCTTCCACCAGTTTTTCATCAACATGGGGCAAAAGATGCCCATGGCAGTGGGGACGCACATTCCACAGACACTTTATCAGTTCATAAATATGACACATAGACATAAAATAGTTCTCAGCATCAGAACTCATCATACGTCCAGCGACAGTCCTTCCTCGCCTTTCATCAAATTGCTACCAAGAAAAATGAATCCACAATACTGCCTCTCTTACTTTTTCCACGCCAAAATTTGTAAGCAGATGGGGAAAGCACAGGGCTTTTGCTTTCTGCTGTGTAAGGATCATATACTTTGTGGAGATGTGGTTTCAGACACAGATCAAATATGAAGCTTAGGGCTTTCCCCTGAAACTAATCCCCTTTTCACCTGCTGAAACCAGGCAAGCTGCACTTAGTGTCCCATCCTTCACTGGTTTCAGCATATTTCAATTTATCAATGCAAAACTATGATCCAAAGAGAAAACTTCTCTTTTTTTATTATGTTTCCTAAAAAGTTGCGGTGTTTTTTTCTTTTCACTGGTGCATTTCATAAGTTTGGCAGCACTCCATCCACACTTTTGAATCATGACACTTCTTTACAGTGTCTTTGGGTCCAAGCTTTCTGCCTAAAATCCTGCCTACAGGCAAAGGCAGTACTAACTAAATACCTTGAATCACATCAGCACAGACTGCTTCTTCACTTCTGCCCATGTGGATTTTACCTGAGATCTCTGGGGTTAACTGTTCCCAACAGTACAGCAGAAGGACAGCCCTTCTGTAAGTGCAATATCAGCATTTCAGCTCCTTCTCTTGTAGTCATACTGGCCCAGACTCCTTTACCTGGTCTTTCCTTATGAAGAGCCCAGCATGTCTTGCATCTTGCAGGGCTGTCAGCAGCACATTCAGCAGCTGACCCTTTCTTTGAGATGGTCAGGTTCAGTCACTTGAACATCTCCTGTTTATCCCCTCACTCAACCACCAGCTCCATCCATCTCTCTCCATGGGCGGCCCTCTTCCTCCAGCTGCAGCATCTTCTATTCCAGCCTTCACTGCTGTGGTTGTCTCACCTTGCCATTGCATCTGCCTGACCATCTGTTGAATCATGTGCAATATAAATAACAGTTAGTGACAAATAATAGCTGCAGATACCCTCCTGTAATAGTCTGGTGGTCTTACTGGATATCCATCACTTCATAGCATTTTCTTATTTTACTTCGCAGGTCACAGTTATATGGTAATATTAAAGGGGGGTGTAATGTTAAAGTGGTTTAGAGTCCTTAGGCTACTTTATAGATGATTTTCATATTTTCCCCAAAAGCATTTGCCATTATGCAACTGCCCTTGTTTCCATCTGTGACACTCTTCTCACTGGAGAGATCACAATAGCCCCAATTTTTATGTTTCAACACTGCATTGAAGATGCCACACTGAATGTAATGGGTAAGGGAAAATCAGATTATAAAACCAAGCACATTTAATATTTCACATCAGAAAAATGCAGAGAAGAAATGAGAACAGTGGACTTCTCTACATTCCTTTGCACAGAGAAGCAAATGTCTTAATCTGGATTATAGAGAAAGTGAAAACCCGTCCTAATTTGTCTGGTTAGTAACAGGTCTTTTTCTCATTGAGACCTTTAACCTGCCCTTAGATATGGACTCAGCCACTGGGGTGATACAAACATGTTGTAGATGATGTAGTGGCCAGTAAAGTCACAGACAGCTTTGCTTAGAGATCAGTAGCTGAACTGCAGCCTTGCAACAGGAGTTTGTCCTCTATCTCGCATCTTTCTGGCTACATTCAAAAATGAATTGCACTAAACGTAGCCTCTGAGTTAATTGATGGCACAGACACATGCCAAAGTAATCCTTGAACAGTTGTAATGATCCTAATGGTGAGCATAGCTCAGCGGTTTTTGAAAAGCTTTGTTTATTCTCTTTCATTCTTGATTCAGTTTAGGAATGTTCTCAAAACTACTACATTTGACCAAGTGCTTCTTTTCTTCACCATCTTCCTTAAACTTACAAGCTGATGACACATTGTTGGTATAGGTAGGATTGTTTAACAAAAATATGCCTAGGAAGGAGGCTCACTTTTTAAGCAAAATTAATTCAGTTTGTCGTGTTCGTCTCTCAAGGTATGCGAGCTTCTCCAGCAAGGGGAGCTGCTGGGCACAGCTCAGGGGAAGGAGGAGAACAAGTGTCAGAGCTTGTCTGCTGTAAAAGGGGAACTTTCATCTCTTCTTTTTCTATTGGAGATGGCCTTGCCTTCGCTGGCTGAAGATGCTTATTTCTGCAGGTCAAAGATGGGCAACTGTGTCCTAAACACCACATTTTTTTATCCATGCTCCCTGCCTGGCTGTGGAGCTGCCCGTGAGGTTGCTGTGTGCCCCTCCTCTGCACAGCTCACTCCTGCGGAGGCCCTGGACTCTGCCAGCACTGAGAACCGCAGTGACTGCCCACAAAGAGATGATCAATACACTGTACAACAAAAGCTACCTGGCTACAGCTGCAAGTGAGTCTCCCAGAGGCTCTGCACCATCTGTACCTCTGTGGCACAAGTTGGGATACCTGTGCAGCAGCCTGCAGTCAGCAGTCTGGGGGTGTACCAGTCACCTCTAACCGCACTGATGACACCAATTCACTCCTTGGCCTTTGGCAGGGCTTTGCAGACACATAGAGGTTTAGAAGTTGTGACTGATTTATTGCCCCATTTATGTGCTCAACTGGAACTTGGAAAGGCACAGAAATTCTTGGTATGGACCAAAATCGCAGTACCAGCAGCTCCATAATTTGATAATCATAATTGATTTGAAGTGGGGGGAAAACCAACCCTGAACATGTTTATCCTTCCTTCTTTTCATACCCTCCCTGACACACACAATGCACATACAGTGAGTGTCCCTTACACCTTTTCCCTAAATCTTTAGGCCAGCTCCATGCATTTCAGAATGACCGTGGGCAACATTTGCCTTTTTTTCTTTTTTTTCTTTTTTCAGGAAAAAAACCCAACTGGATTGGGTTAAAACTGGTTAAATCTCTCAGGACCTCAGTTGTGTTTTCAAACATATGTGAAGGGGAGGAACCATTTTTCGCACGTCCTACAGAATATAGCTGACATATGGACCATTCAAAGGAAATTTTTTCAGGCCATTGACCATGCATGAATGGCCTGGCTTATACAGTGGGTACCAAAGATAAAATAAGGATCTTCTCCCAGAAATTTGGATTTCTGGGTAGTGAGAGCAGATCCTGTACATGTTAACCATGCTGCCGGCTCTCAGAATCAGCAGCAGATCCAGGAGCCAGCTGGAGGGGCAGGGGTGGGCTGGGGCAGCACAGTTGCACCAGGGCAGGCTTGAGCTGGAGGGGAAGTGTCCCCCCCACCCTGAGCCTGCCTCATATGACCCCACTTTTGCTCCTCTCCATCATAAGCTTTCTCCTGTTCACTGGTGTTTGCTGCTCCAAACACTGCTTTACTGTGACTGGGTGCCATTGTAATGATGCAGGCAGATTTAGGATCTCAATCATCTTTCCACTAAATACTTCCAAGGCCCCAGAGAAACACCTTGTAAATCTTTTTACTTCTTCAGAAAAAAATCCCAAAAACCTAAACCACAAAACAAAACAAACCCAACAACAAACCACAAGGAAGTTCCGGGAAATAAACCCCTAAATTGAATTTCTTGCTTTAAAAGTGCTTTACATATATCACCACCAACCAGCATGTAAATTTTAGTCAGCTACTGGACTAGTCTTTTAAAGAAGTTGAAAAATGGCCCTGTGTCCTCAAAGGACACACCTGTTATTTGAAACAGTTTTTAACCAGCTTGTTAAGCAGCTTTGACAGATCAAAGACCCCGGACAATGGGCACAAACTTTAACAATAGTTTAGCCTTGAGCAAAAGCTTCTGTCAAAGCCAGGCTTGTGCCAGTAGTATTATGGCCTGCAATTGAAAATAAATTTTACTTGAATAAGTACCTCAGCCCGATCAGAGGCACTGCCGCCAGGGAGACAAAAGCAGTTGGGGATAAGTTATTGACTCCACTGACAGCATGAATGAAGTTCATTATGCCAGCCCACTCTTGGTAAATGTGTCAGGTTTTAAACTGAATTAGGTGGCAGGTGCATGGACCATTTTCCTGCCCCCCTTGAGACAGTAGAGGGCCAGTCATCACCTGATTCTACAGACAAATGTTTAGATTTGGTTTTCATATTGCACAGGGACAAGTGACAGCATATTTAAATCATAAATAAGGTTTCCTGAAAGCCCTCATCTATCCCACTCTCTCTCTCTGTCCCCTGTTGCTGTCTGGCCGTGCTCCCATCGCCTTGCCCCCTGGATGCTGGAGGTGGGTTTGCCTCCCCTTCTCTGCCCTGCTGCAGCCCCTCTTCTGGTCCCTGTTCCTATCCACCACAGAAACATGCAGGATTGGAGCTTCCACAGACTACCTCTGGGTCCAGCCCTGAGCCAGAGGGATGTCCAAACCCTTCTGCTCCAATATGAGCGACACTGCACACAGCTGTGTGTTTCTGATTTCAACAGGGTCTGGATCAAGCCCTCTCGCAGCCAATAATATATGATATATACAGGCCTAAAGAGATTTAATCCAGACATCTGCTGTTAGCCTTCAAAAAGAATTTCTACAGTAAAACTGTATTTAATCCTTCCAAGCTGATGGCAAACATTGCTATCACTGCCATTTCGCAGAAATTCAGGCTGGATTTGAAAGAGGCGGCGTGAAACACATACATGTATCTACACAAGGTCATATATAAAAGTACAAAAGCATCTAGATATGTGCCAGTGTTGAAAAAGTTTACTAGAATTTGAAGAAATAAGATGATAATCTGTCATGATGATTTGATATTTCTCTACTTTAAGATTGAACTGTAGTTTTAAGGTGTATCTTTTTAAATTTTTCTTTCATCTGCACATTTAGCTTGAAAATATTTTGGTTTATAGTCTTCCAGGGCCTGCAAGGATAATGCAAGATCAGCTGAACTTCAGATACTTTGGATGCCAGCTCTCATTACTTAATCATGAGACACAGAACTATTAAGACTCCTAAAAATGAAAGCCTCGTTCTCTGACCAGAGAGGGAAGAGCTGGCATATGCCTTTGGCTGCATGCCTTATTTATGCTAATGAGCAAGTAAGATTCCTTCCTCCTGTGAGGGACTTGAACATCCCTTTTCCTGAAACTTTTGGGATCTGCTGCCTGTGTTAGTTACCAAGGGAAGTTTTTTTGCTTTTTGACAGCACTTTGGACACAGATGGGTACTTTTTTTGCACTTGAGCCACCTAAATGACCTTAATGTTTCAAAATGTCTTTGCAAGTCTGAAAATGTCTTTTGTTTTGTTTTGTTTGTTTTGTTTTCATACCCACATGCTGAAGGTAAAGACTTTGTATTTGTCTGCTTAACAACCTCAGAAGCAGACACTTGTCTCTGGACTTTAATAAAAATTATTTATCCCCTTTCTACAGGGATTTCAGAGGGATGAACAAACACTAGGTAGTCCTTGCTACAGTCTCCTGAAGAAAAAATGTTATTGCTGTTCCTCAAATCTGAGAGCCAATTCCAAAGAGAAGGGATGGGTGTTACCCAATGTCATAAGCAAATCCATGTCAGATTCACTCTTGAGTGGGTGTTTTAGCATCAGATAGGTCTTCACCCCCCTGCAACATGACATTGCCAAAGATACATTTGGCTCAGTTCATGGTTGTATTTAGTACACCTGTTAATATAACATGGATATATCAAACCCTTTCTTTTTCTGGCTTCAATAAAAATAAACCCAGAAATTCTCACCCACAGACCCCCAACAAGAGTAAATGTTTCTTTTCCCTATACACAAATTTGGAAAAACAAAGTAGGCTTATTCTTTGGGACTGTCTAAAGACTGCTGTGTGTCAACACACAAAATCATTTCTCACAGTGGTATCACTTGCTGGATATGTTTCTTCCCTCCAACTACAGCAGATGGTGTTTCATAGTTGGTCACAAATGGCTGTCAGCAAGCGTTTGTCTGCCTGCCAGTAACCTGTAGTTTGGGGACTCCCTCGGAGAGTGTACCAGCACTGACTCTGCTGATAGCAGCATCTGAGAAAATGATCCGTCCTTTCTTGTCAGGCACAAAATTAGCCATCTCATTTTCAAACTGTTGACAAGGGGGATATGAAAGAAATAAGGGCCGTGCTGGCTCAGATGATGTTTCTTCAGCTCTAGTTTGAGGCAATGAGTGCTGGCTACAGAGCAGAAACTGCCTTTACCACAGTGAATTGACCTCTGGTGAAAGATGGAGATATAAGTGCAGCTGTCTCCTGGTGTCAGGATTTTGCTTGGCATTTCCACCTTTACAAAGATCAATTTAGCTTTCTCTTGGCCAGTGTTAGCAACAAGAAGGAGTTGACCTTTAGTGACATACACTGTAGCAGGAAAAAGCTTTTGACCAGCTAAAGATCCCAGTGCATCAGCCAGGTTTGCTGCTGTCTTCATGTGCATGGGGAGAAGGCAGCCAGGCAGCCTGGGGTCTGCTGTGGCTGCAGCCTTGTCCCAGCAGCAGGATATGGGAGTGATGGAAGAAAGAGGAGGCAATGATGATGGAGGCCAAATAATTCTGTCCCCACCACTTTGGGCAGAAAACAGTTCTGGAAGCTTTGCAGTAACTTGTAGAGGCACCTTGCTGGTGCACATCCACGTTTCAGTAACACACAACTACAACCCCAAGTGATTTATTTCAACAGAAATCTTGAAGATGAGTCCATGGAGCAGAGCTGAAAGCTCTCCATAGCAGCTATCTCAGGGTGCTCCTGCCTGTAGAGCAACTTCTGTTTAAAACTCTAAGTAGAATCTGGGCTGGTGAGCTCAACTGGCCTTGCATTCCACCTGCCTTAGCCAGGGCAGGGGTCCCTTCCAGGCATATCAGCTGCCTGTCAGAGGGGATGTGTCTTACTCATGACTGTGTGGCACTGCTGCCAAAGGAAACTGGTGACAGGGTGCATTCCAGCACTCCAGTTCCCACATATATCAAGAAGTTGGTGTATGTATCAATCCTATGCAGAAAAAACCCCTGCACTGGTCAGTGGAAAGCCAGATTGTATCAGTGCCAGTTAATACAGACAGTAATTTTGCAGCTGTAGTTCAGACCTGCTAGAGGAGTTTTAGAGAAATCCCATTTTCAGAATTTCCCTTTCACAGAGAGTTTTTAATATTGCAGAATTCCTTTTCAACCTAAATGCATCCTCTGTGAGAAAAATGACAGATAAAACAAAAATGTAAGTATCACAAAAGAGAAATTATATCTGCTTTGGAAGGTATCATCATGATCCATCTGAAATCAAATATCCTAAAAAGGTAGGTCTCCTTTTCTTCAACTTCCATATTATTGTCACTGAATTGATGTTAAAAATAAAAGTACTAAATAAGTAAATAGTTGAAAGTCAAAACGAAGTGCTCAGACCTTGTTGAAATAAAACCTTCCAGTCTTCTAAAAATGAAATATTGCTGCAATTGAATGTCATGAGGTTTGGTACCTCCCTGCTAATCCACTCCTTCCAGTGCAAATTTTGGTTTCCAATGAATATTTTGAACTACTTTCTGGAATATTCATAAACAAAACCAAATGCACACAGTAACTACGTGACACCAGGGACAAAAACCAACCAGAACAAAAAGAACACAAAAAATTTGCCCAGCTGGAATCATACTTGTAATGAAATTTTAACTATTTCAACAAAAGAGATTTTTTGAAGACTATTGAAGGTGGAATCTACAAGCAAGGCTGAAAATCAATTCTCCAAGCATGGTCCTGTTTTATAAAATCTATAACTATGTAGAAATTTTCCATTTTCTTTGAGTTTCAACACTGAATTTTTGATTTTTTTAATATATGAATAAGTCTGTTTCTCTTCTCCTTTGGCTACAAAGATTTTTCTGAGAAAAATAGAGAACTTAGATGAGGTAAGTCTACCTGCGAGACCTTAACTCAGCTGCCCAGTGGAGGATTATTGAAATATCTGTTTCCTGATTGATCAGAATGAGTACAAAAGGAGAAGGATGACTAGACTAAGCTTGATACTCACTAGCTGCCTTGTGCCCTGGCTTGCATCCCAGCAATGTGTTCAAGCATGAAGTCTGAGTGAGACAACACAAAAATCTATGGATAAGCACATGTATAAACATTCTTACTACATTTTGGTTGGGAAAATTTCTATAATCTGGTTAACAGCAATTGTATGGCTCCTTATATAGGTATGTTTAAACTCAGGTCAGTTTACTCTACCACCTGATAGGTCATTTAGCCCTGTGTTTGGTTTGCCCAGGTACATTATTTTGTTTGTGCATGTATTGGACATATCAGTGTGAAGTTCTTATTCTTGACCACTTACAGATAGCCTATGAATAACTTATTGACAGACATGCCCAATAATTCCAATTTCTTTTTTTTAAGACCATAGTGAAGGGCCTTACACAACAAATAGAGTAGTCATTTCTCAGGCAGCCCTGTTCCAGGCAAAGATCTCAAAAGAGAAGGCTGTTGAAGATCCCCGAGAGCCCAGTATCCTCCTAACAGAGAGTACCCGCTTTTGGGAAAGTCCATGAGGGCAGAAATTGATTTGTGGATTTTTTCAGAACATGCCACTAATGTTTTCTATTTTCCCTTCAGGAAGTGCAACAAGTGTCTGAAAGGCTGGAGATTGCACACGGTCAGGTGAATTTGCAACTTTCCAAACCACCACTTTATGTTTTAGTGTGTAAAGCAGTCATTCATAAGGAAAAGTGCTCCCCTGAATCAGTATCTTCACTCTTAAGTTACCTTGTTGATTTTGGCTAAGACCTCTGATGCCCAGAGATGACACAGTGGCCACTTCAGTGGTCAGCCTGTGACTGAGCAGACAAACATTTCCAACACAGAGATCCATAGCCCCCCTCAAAAACTGGAGCCACTTCAGAGCAGTATGGCCCATTGTGTGGCCCATCATTGAGGGCCATCTTCAACAGCAGTTGCTACAGTCAAAAAAAGTTGTTTCATCTAGCTGAATGAGACGCATGCACAGCGTTTTGGAAGTCACCCATTTGATTAAGAGAGATGCCCTGTACCAGGAAGATGACATGACTGTTGAGACAGTCTGCAATGCTCTCATGCACTATGGGGAGCTCTGCTGCCACACACAGTGAATCATGTGCTAGTCCAGGACTCTGAAGGCAGGGATGGATTTGTGGGCTTACACGCATCAGGAAGTCCAGTAGTACAGCATCTGAGCATCTGGCTCATTTTGGGCACCTGAGCATTTGAGCATCTGCCTCATGTTGGCAGTGGTGAATGTACAGGATGTACAAGCGTAAGGCCATTTCATGGATTTGGTTGGGACAAGGAGATGAGGAAACAGCTAAAGTTGGTTGGGGAACATGGTAGAGCATTTCTGAGTTTTCCTGCTACTCCATTAGCAAAATACTTAAAACATAATTTCTGAGCTTGTTAATATCTACTTTTCTTGAACAAGACCTTTTCCCCCTGCATTTCTCTCACTTCCTTTACTGGGTTTGTTATCTTCAGTCAAGCTGGAAAAAGTTTTCTTTTGCATGCAAATTCCATTAGCTTTTTGATAAAGTTGTCAAGGAAAAATGTTGGTACTCTGCCATATGGAAGCATTTATTCACTACCAAGTATGCAAATTAGATTACATCCTTGATGGCAGCTGTGTTAATTAGCATATCTTGGGCTCCTGCTTACTACAACTGGATCCAAAGTTTGGGTTTTTTTCATTTTTTTCCTTTCCCCAGGCCCCCAAGCTACTCTTGGGGCCTTCATAAACCCTGTTAACCTGATCAGATCCACCTCAGATCCCTGCAAGAGTCCCTCTTAGGATTAGAAATTCCTCACAGCATTCGCCCTCTTTCAGAATCTCTCCAGTTGAAGATCTCGACAGGGCTGAGGAGATTAACGGGAACCCCTTTGGGAACTGAGGAGATCTGCTTTACAACATGACTTTAAATGTTGACTGGACTCATTATAGGGCACAGAGGCTTTGCAAGGGCCTTCAAGTTAATTAGGGGAACTTGCCAAGGCCTGTCAGACACTTGGTGATCACCATAGGGCCCTTCAGACTTTTGGCAACGCTTCGGAGACAGAGACATGCCAGTGAAAGTCTCTGGCTGTGCTAAGTAACCACAAATGCATTCCCCCAGAGTTACCACCATTTCTTGAAAATAGCAAAACCAACAGAGTAACTCATGAATTTCATAGCAAACTAGGTCTGATACCTCTTCTTCCTCTTAAAATTTGACCCAGACCCCCTCAGAAGTCATCAAGTAGTCAAAATACCCCATTTTCCCTCTTTGTCTCAGATTTGATGGAATAATTTGTATTAGTACTTGCACCCTGACCTGACACATTTGGGGAGCTTTGTAATGCAATACATTGAAAATCACTGGAGTGAAAATTTGTACCGTAGAACACAGAATAGTGATAATTTACCTCTTGAACATCCATTAGTCACAATATAATACGTTGTCAATCATTTATCAGCTAGGGCCTATAGATATTTCCAGGACAGCAGATGAGTGCCATGTTTTTCTTTAAAAAGTACGGTGTTTTTCTCAATAAGATAAAACAAACTTAGAAAAGCCCAAAGGAAGTGGTTGACAGCAGCACCAGATCTTCTACAGAATGGTGTTTTGCAGAGGAGGCATGAGACAGAAATGCCAACTGTTTGTCATCTTTAGTCATGACAGTATTTACAAAAATAATGATGCCAATGTTATTATTACAGCTGTATTTTAACCAGGTCCCACATGTTCAGCCAGGTTTGGCCTTGTTTACAGCAAACAGAAGGTGTATATATATAATTAAGCCAGAAGAACACGTCCTTCCATGTGCAGATGTGTTACTCTCCACTTTCAACAGTTCAGTTACAGGATGCTAGTTAATGATGCTGAGCTTTTAACTTGATATCTCTTCATTCACTGCAACCTGATGTGTATTTCCAAACTCGTAATTGAACAGATAACTTCCTGTCTACAGATTTATTACACCTTGCCCCACTTTCATCTGTCCAGCTGAGAGCAGCAGGTAGAACAGGAACCTGAAGAAAGTTTAGGAAATCATCAACCTCATTCTGAAAGCATCTCTATGGGAAAGACTCCTGCAGACAAATCATCCTCAGCAAACAGAGCACTCAACAACAAAGTTTAAAGGCACTGAGAAAGAAAAGTAGCACTCTCCTTTGCTGTGTCCAGACAGTATGACTTGGATTAGAATGTAACTGATATAAGTGCTTTCCAGAACTTCTGTTTTGCAGTAATATCCTGAATATAGGCATTATTATTATCCAAGTATTTGACTGCCATAAACCAAGCTCTGATACTTTCAATTAATTGTACAGTGTGTTAGGCATTGTTTGGCTGTTCTTTGTATTTCCATGGAAACATTCTCCTCCATGTCTCACATTTCACTGACTAGTCTGAAGACAGTACTTGTGGGGGATTCTGTACATGTCTAAGTACATACTTGCAAATGTGAAGCTCCAGATGTGATCTCAGCATCACACACCCTATCTTTCTCCTTTTTTACAACAGCATAAGGATCAAGACAATTTGGGTCTGTTAATATTATAGAGTCCCAGACTGCTTCCTCTGTCACAAGCTCTCACCTGTTGACTGACTATTCCATAGATGCCTATGTATTTCAGTATCCACCACTTGGCTGGCTCAGGAAGTTCTTGCTCCATTCACCAAAAAACACAGAAAATTTTTTTTTAGTTTTAGTGAGATACTTAAGCACAGAGCTCAAAATAACCCCATAGTTGGGCCAGGTGTCACTTGATACGACAATGAGTTAGGAGATGCTAAGCAGGAGGTGTGCTCTCCTTGATGCACTGATTCACTTGCAGTCTTGTATTTCTACAGCACTGAAGACAAAGATTTGTGGACCATGATTCAATCTCCTCAGTACTACTCTATAATTGTGGTTACTGCTGAATGATGATGGTGAAAACGATTCTTACGCTACTGTTAATTCTTCAAGAAACTGAAAGTCTTGCATCAGATGTATACACAGATGTTTGCACAGGGCAAGTCATGGTTAAGGGAATGAAACAGCTGTTTTCTTAATTTCCATTCACCCATTTTTATTCATTAATTTTTTTTACTTTTAAAACTGAATTCTCCACCAGTATAAGAACATATATTTTGTTTCCTTCTGTGAAAATATTTTTGTGTTTCCTCCTTGGTGCACAGATTCCTTGAACACCCCTGTTCAGTCATTCTTTCCTAAGTGGTTGTAATCCTTGAGCTGACAGGTACAACTGGGAGCAAAGCCACACCCTCTCATACTCAATGCCACTTTTAACTAATGCTCTGTCTATGCAGAATGACTCAATAGATTGGTACAAAATTTATGATAATGTCAATGAGTATAAGTAGTGATACTGAATGGCATCACACAACAGAAATAAACCAGTATGGGGAAATCCTAATATACAGAAGAAATAGTTCCTTCCTCAATTTATTGGTGTAGATGCTGGGGACTAATTAATTTAAATATTAATTAAAATATTAACTATTACTCCTTCACCATATAATTTCTTCTGCTTTCTGCCTTTGGGCACTCAGCTAAATATTTGCTTAATATCATTGTAGTTCAGGACAGTATTTATGCCTACATTTAACTTCAAATATATACTGAAATAGTCTTACAAATATGGATTCTTTCTCAATTTGGGGTTTTAATTTACGTTTCATGCCATTTTTTTTCTTCAGAGAATCACAGATTATTCCCAGTTGGAAGGGACCCACAAAGGATCATCAAGTCCAACTCTTAAGTGAATGGCCCATATGGAGATCAGACCCCTGACCTTGGTCTAGCCAACTGAACTACTATCAGAATTGTAAAAAACTTTGGAGCACTTCATGAATTTGAGTGTCATCCTTGCTCAGGGGCCGTGCTAATCTTCTCTGTATCATTCCAGTTTTTTAGTATAGGTGCTGCCAAACCTGTTTGGCTTTTTTTTCTGTTTTCACAAAATATTTTGTGAGCCTTTTCCCCTCCTAAATTAAAAAACCAAAATCAAACACAAAAAACCAGAACAAACAAAACCACAAAAAAACGCCAAAAACCCAAATCAAACAAACAAACAGAAAAGCACACATTAAGCCTTATTTTAATATCACCAATAGCCAGATGTCCTTTGCTGGTTTTATGTACCCTGAGTTGCACTAGTTCACTGAAATTTAACGTGAGGAAGCAATCAAGTAATTCACAAGATTTGATCTTGGTGTTAAGTTTTTGCATTAACCATAAAACAGTTTGTTCTCTTGAAAATAACAATCTGACTAGTAAAGAGCAAGACTTTTTTCAAAGCATTTGAGTTTTTCAGCTACACACCACTCTTCCAGAGGTAGCTAAGAACTTGTAAAATAAACTTATTTGAATTATACTACCAAAACTCAATTACACTGCTTCTCCAATCTATGCTATTTTACAGATTTTCATTGCAGTCTACCACTGAAAATTATTTTCTAATGCCAATGACAGTATATGAAGCACTGGCAGTTCTGGGCAGTGTAACAGCAACAGCAGTGTTTGTCTACCTGTGTTCTGTCTGACAGTGTGTACCTCAGGGCAGAAGCCAGACCAGAGGTTGCAAAGGTCTTTTCCATATACTGCCATGAGAAAATCTGACTAAAAGAAGGGTGGCACTTCCTGTTGAGTAAATCACCTCGCTTTTTCACTCTTGTCATATATGAAATATTAGCAGCAGAGGGAAACAAACTTTGGGGATAGTAGACACGCTGAAATCCAAGATGCATCCCACTCTTCATTTAAGACAGAGAAAGAGCAAATTGCAATTCTGGAAAATATTAGAAATCATACTCTTCCACACTGTAAGAAACGAAAAGCATGTGAAAAGTGGGGCAGGGTTTGTATGCTGACTAGCTGCAAAAATTGTTTTTTGTTCTGGTAAAACTTGTCACTGCAAAATTATGAAAGCTTTATTTTTTTCAGAAGTGTAGCAAAACTTAGACTACAACCTTCTAAGAAAATTTTTAACAGAAGCTAGAGTAACAAAATCTCAAATTTAGAAGGTTTACAAATTTTGCTGCAGATATTTTCTACAGCATTCATGCTAATATGCATGAAAGTGTATACATGTGTGCAGTCAGGCATGTGCATGGGAATGTACTCAATTTCCATGCAGATGATCATCAAATGTTGTGGTGAAATAACCCATTCATTGAAGATGAGGCAATACTTCTTCATCCCTAGGTGTTGTCTGGTCTCTGCCCATGTCTATTTGCTTCTCCTCAGGAAGAGGTGCCTTCAGAAAAACCACAAAACTGGCTTTGAGAGCATCTTTGTGGTCCATGTCTTTTCAGCAAATCTTTCTGCCTCTTAAAATGGGCTGTGTTCTCTCAAAGGTGCAGTTAGTTGGGACGTTGCACACTTGTAAAGGGATCATCTTTGAATATATGCGGTTCCTTTCCTCTCTTAAATGACATTGGACTGGGCAGCTCTTCCTGTTCAAAGTCCGTTCTCCACTACTGTGGAACATTTCACTGTGTGATAGGGGCATTGGTGTTGCCTCCTGTCAAAATCAGAGACATGCTGAAGAGTTGAGCAGGTTGTGCTGCAGGTGTCTGTGGGGAGTGGGAAGGGGTGTGCCAGTGCAGGACACACATCACATGTTTCCGGAGTCAGCTGGTTGCAACTGAAAAGCTGAGATTAAAAAAAGTCATTGCAGAGGTGCTTAGGAAACAAAATTAGTACAATTCTGGCTTTTTCTGTTTTCCCTTAAAGGTAGAAGCCCGCAGCTCTAGGGAGACTGTGTTGGTTTTGTGGGTTGGGAAGCATCATCCCGGGCAAAGATTTTGGTGAGCAGTGTGTGTGTGGGTAGGGCATGCCATGGGAGACTACCACGGGCTGATATGAGAGATGATATCAGAGATTAGTTAACCGTATGGGCTGAGTCCCTGGGGAGGTGTGTGAAATGAATCAGATTAAACAAAATTGATAATGTGAATACTTAATCAAACAGACAAAGGTAGTCTGCACAGCTAATTAGGGGCAAATAGAGCGTCCCTCTTGTACCTCATTTAACTGACAAATTGTGCAGACAGTTTTAATGGGAGTCTGTTTAGCAAAGAGAAGGCTGTACAGTTGACAGCTTGGCAAAATGTGGTTTCTGTAACACCACATGATGCTTATGGAAATTAGCTTGGTGCAGCTGAGCTCAGAGTAGGTGAGAGCTGCCCAAACTCTAGTAAAATGGTAAAATGAACCTTTTGTAGGCCTGTATTCCTGACTTCTTAAAGGGACATAGCTGCTTTTCTGCATGCTGGCAATGAACACTTCTGAAGAAGCATAAATGATCATTAGTGATAACAGAGAGGACCACTTTTGTAGCCACAAAGGCAGATGAAAAATTCAGACTGCACCATCTTAGCTTATTGCAACTTTCTGGTTGGTCCTTTGCAAAAAGAAAGTTGCTTTTTCAGCTTCTCAGGAATTATGCAAATATGAATTATTGTCAGTGTTTTACACACAAAGAAAAAGACAGTGAAAAGCGATTGGCTGAGTCCTGCAATATGGGCCAACTCCAGGGCCAGGCTAAGGACTGAGCAGTCAGACAAACTTGAGGGCACAGTCTTCTGGGGCAAAAGGATCTCTGCTGCACTGTGGAGTGACCTTCCTTACAAACACAGGTCTCCAGTTTCTTATGCCCTGAGTAGCACAAATGTGAAGCTTTTGTACATTTTCTGATTACCCCTTTGTCCACATCCTTCTCCTATACCTTCTCCAAAACAACCATGTCTCTTCATTGTCCCTCCCTGTGTGCCCCCAAGGTTCGCATGCCTAGCCCGCTTCCAAAGGAAGAGCAAAATGTTTGGATAGTTTGTAAAGTCTAATGAGAGACTTTATAAACATGAATTGAAGAGTGAAACCTTCAGGACAGTGAGACAAGTGGCCAAACCTTGTTAGTTACGTGTGGCCTTCACCAGACCTTTCATGAGCAGCTGTTGTTGCACTGACATAGGAAAGCAAAGTGCCTGGCTCATAAAGGGAGCACAGCTAAACATATCTGAAATTTGTGAAACTATAACCAAGCTTCTTCTCTAATTTTGCGTCTGCATGTGTTTATAGGTTAGAACTTCTAGCACAATAAATGTGAGAGGCAAGAGGAACAAGGGATTGTGAGCACCTCTCTTTGTGTTAGTTCTGCTCAAGACTGCTGTGCCTCATGCTCAGTGTCATCAGGAGCAATAGGAGGAGATCTGCTACCCCTGCAAGACCAGCTAATGGTAACAGAAGTTTAGCTGGGAGTCATTATTTGGAACATGGCATCTGTGGTTAAGCCTCTTTTTGATTTTCACTGGCCTCTAAACGTCACGAGAATTTGGTGTATGTATACATCCATGGATGTGCAGGTCTGTAATCTGAGGCTGAGGCTGTAGTTCGAACGGTGACTTTCCATTCAATGTTGGCCATTTTACTTAACTTTTCTGTATATCAGTTTCTTCACCTAGAAAACAGGATTATCCTTGCTACCTCAGAGCACTTAGAAGGAAAATTAGAAGGAAATGTCATGTTCACCATGACTGTTGGTGGTAAAGCACAGGATCTGGCATAGGTCATAGCCTTAGTTAATGAGAACTGGATGGCACAGACCAAATCGTGTGTTGAAAGTGTCCAGGAAGATTGTGCAAATCTTAGGGAATTTGTGCCTTCTGCTTTTGTGACTCATTTGGGAAGCATGTTAGCTTCCTTCCCTTCCAGCTGAGTGGCACTTACCACCTCTGCACTGCAAGGACTTCAGCAGAAGAAAAATGGAGTGCTGCCATCTCTACAAAAGCATGGAGTGCTGTCTCATTAGACATCTGACTTATGCTTAAACATCATCCACTGTTGAAAGGCAGGGGTTTACGATGGAACATAAAAACAGTAAACACATGCCCTGAACTGAACATTTCAGGAGTGAAGTGTATTATATGTGTAATAAAGCTGCAGAGATGAGGCACAGCCTGGAGCTAATGCTTTTGCTGAATTCACTTGAAGAGCTCTTCTTGTAGAACTCTGTCCTTGCAAGAAAATTCATTAATACAGAAATTTTAGAAAAACTAAATAAAAAGTGGGAAAGAATGAGAATTATTTATTCAAACAAGTATTACGTGCCAGTTAATAAAACTTAAAATTTGATCCTTGTATAGTTGTAAGTTATTTAGACCTGCTTATGCTAGGTTTTTCCTTTCATATCTTCTCAAGGAATCTTCATAACATGTAAAGCCATCTGATTCATTTATTGAATAGCTTCACATATTTGGGCAGAAGTCTGTGTAAACCGGCAATTCCCATTCTGGTCCCTAGTGACTTCTTCATTTTAGCCTACCTCCACTAATGTGAAATGGGTGTAATGGAAATTTCCTACAGTACTGCAAGTGTTTTAGTGAGGCAGGTAGCACTTGGAAAACAAAAGGAAAAATGAAAGAAGGGAAGGAGGAACAAGGAAATGAACAGACAAAGGAACAAAAGAGAAAGGAATAGAAAAACTATGGGGAAGCTTCTGTCTGAAGGCCCCAATTCCCACTTCTACACCTCTGAGAAAGAGCCTTTCTGTCAGGTGGACACAATCCAGCTATCACAATGGCTAAAAAAGCCTTTGGGAAGTAGGAGAATTTCTTTTTTCAACCTCTTCTGTAACTTGTTAAAGCCTGGGTAAATCCCACCAGCTCCCTCATGAAACGCTTGCTTGAGCAAAAGTTTTCCAATGCATTTTTTGTCTCACATAATTGAAATAGGAGGGGGTTTGAGTCTGATTCAATAGAGCGGTTTGAGTTAATTGATAAACCTTCCCTTTTTATTATCAGTGCTACCCTTCTGTCTGAAAGGCAGGGAGATTTCCTTGTGGGATTTGAGCAAATATTGGAAATTGCAGTGGCAAATTAGCAGGGGCCACAAACCAGAAGTGACAGCTCAAGGAGGCTGGTGGAGGGAGTGGAGCAATCCCTTACCAGGAGCAATTGGCCAGACTTATCATATGGACTAATCACAACAGAGCTGGTGAAATAATGGGCACCAGATGTTAGCGCTTTGTAGACGTTGGCTCTCTGGAGACCAGCTTCGCCAAGTGAGCTCCCTGGGAGCAGGAGCATGGCTCTCTCATCTATTAATAGGACAGGGGACTGCTGGTCAGCGCCTGTTCCACATACCTAATAGGTGATGCTACAGCCCCTTTCCTCAACTTAAGGAATATTTACATTTATGAGGAGCATTTCCATGACTTGTATGCCTTAGATTCATGGCACTTTGTTTTGTTAAGACATGAATGAGTGAGTGAAAACTAGTCATGGATCAAATCACTAGTGGTTGTCTCCACAGAGATCTTTAATAAGGATGCTGCTATGCCAAGTACTGAGTATTTCCCTGCAGAATTCTAGAGCTGCAAAGATTTTACTGGCACAGTGGGTAGAAGGGAATCAGGTGGGAATGTTTTCCCCAGGAGCTTAGCAGAGAAAGTCTTAAACTGCTCTCCGGAGTCCAGGAGATGCAAATCCAGAGGGGGAGCAAAGCAGACTCTTCTCTTGATCTTATGTGTCATGCTCCCAGACCAGTCTAGCCACAAACTAGCCTTATAGGATTATCTTATGCATCTCTAATTGTTTATACTAAGCTTGCTTGACAAGACAGAGATTTGCAACTAAGCCTCTGCTAAGAGCACTGTGGCCAGCACTGCTGCCAGCTACAGCACTCTGTGCCATGCCATGGCTCAGAGGGACAACATGGTTGTGGATTAGGTTTTATGCAGGAATCAAATCCGGCTGGGTAATCAGTCTGGTGGGTGGGCAAAGAGTGTTGGGGACCTTGCCTTAAGTAAGTCGGAAGTGGCACAGAAGACAAGTCACAGAGTTATATTTAACTGCCAGTTAAAATAAGATGAATATATCTGTGAGCTGTGTTTGCTGTGGTTTGTTCTAATGGACTCTTGTCTGCAGAGTGGGCCCCATCACTGCCAGTGTCAGCCACAGAGCACGGTGTTCCTTCTGCCCTGCCTCCGTCACTGCCAGACTAGCACTGATCTTTCACCTTTACAATGTGGACTGACTGTGGTTTCAGTTCCAGCAGATGGGAACTGTCTTCCCTATGTGATCTGTTCATCTCCCAGCACAGGATTTCTTGGGCTTTTTTCATTTCTGTAGAGGGGTTATAACATGAATGGCATCTGAGGATATTCAGCAAATATCAATCTTCCTCTCAGCTAAAGCATCGTACAGAGCCTGACCAATGTGTCCAAAAGCAGAGTCACAGGTTGTACTGTCTTTGTTTACCCTTGTCCTCCTTGGCTGAAAAGAAAGGTGTTCTGATGAGGAAGACCTACAATGACAACTCATACATTATTAATTATAAAATAAAGACAGAAATAGAGGAACAATTTTAGATATTTTTAATAGAAATATATACTATGAAGTTCAATAGGTAGCCACAGATATTTGTGCTCAGGGTGAGTGTGACTGCAGTGCTTTTGGGTTGGAGTGGGCTTCTGTGTGGTGCAGAAGTACCATGGTCCCATCCCTGCAAAAAGGACCTCTCATCTCTTTGTGAGCTTCTGTAAGCAAAAGTGAGAGTGTAGAGCTCAGAGTTTTTGAGAGTCAATGGCAACTGTTAATTTTCCTGGACTTAAAAGTGGTACTTCAGAGCTTGTTTCTTTAGTCCTTGGCACTGGCAAGGTTTGCCAGTCCTTCAGCTGTTCTGGATATCTCACTTTTTACCTTGACACCGGGGTTTCAGAAAACATTAAGCACTTCCTCTCTGAAAATGAATACAGCTTGTGTCAGGTCTGACTGGGCACTGAAAACCACTCATTATTTTGAAATTCAGCCCTGGATTTTAAGGGGAATGGCAACCCAAAAAGGGCTCTCCTGAAAGGGACACTGACAGTAAAAATTATTTGTCATGTGCTTCTGCTCATTCATATCTGACAAGGACCTGGCATCTCATGGAAATCGCATTTTACCAGATTTGTTATTGCAGGCATTAGAACCAGATGAATTTGGATACACAGCTCACTGCTGCCCAAGAATGTGCTTACGTTTTATCACCACATTGAACACTAAACTACATTAACTTATTTTCCCTGAATGAAGATTTTATCATGTTTATTTATAAAAATATGATATTTTTCTTCCTGGAAATTTTTTTAGCAATTTTTGTCTGTGTGGGAGGGTTTAGAAAAGACAAAATAATGGAGACAGAACTGACAGTTCCCATTAAAATGCCAAGTGTCTCTTCTTAACTTCTATCTGCATCTAAAACAAAAAAAACTACCCAAGACACTCCTATGCAACTATGCACGACATTCCTTGCAGTCATTTTTGCTATTCTCCCAAGTTTTTTTTCTTTTGACACTTGAGATCCAATGATCAATCACTGAATACTTTCCCCTGTATCTGGATTAGCAATCAGTTGTGTTCTCTGGCATGTGCCAGGAAGATCTTCCCCTCCCCTCTACAGGATGCATTTCAACTTGAAACAGCAGTTTAGCCTTTGCAATAGCAATCACCAGCCTGATGATGTCTAGTGAAGAATGGCAGGAATGCCCCAACCAGAGAGGTGATAAGGGAAAAAGTCATAGGGTTTCTGTCAGTTTCTGACAGTGGCAGAAACATCCTCTTTTCCTGATGAGCTGCCTTTCAAGTCTTGGCAGAGCCATTACCAATTCTATGGCTGCATTTCCCTGCATTTGGGGCCATCTGTCTTTACTCCTTCCATTCTGAAGTCAGAAAAGAAAATTATTTTCACATTAGCAACTCATTAAATGGTCCCAAACTTGTAGCACAATCACTGCTGGAGCCAAACCCATTGTTTTTACCCTTCCAAATAAGTACTTGGAGGCATTGTTCAGAGATCGGGGGGCTGGCTTGCAGGACCTTCTGTCATGCACATGAGCAAGTAGGTGGGGTGGGGCGCTGTCACCCTCATCCATCATACTCCATCAATGTCACCACCACCTGCAGAGGCATTACTCCCAGTCAGTCACTCACTTGGTCATTTATTTCTGTCCATCAACATGAGTAGAAGGAGAGGATATGAGTAGTCAGTATCAGAACTGCTAAGATTCTTGAGGTTTGTTTAAGGCAGTGGAGGTACTGAAGAGCATTTGATGACTTAGGGAAGTTGCACTTTGAACTTAGTTTCTCAGCATGAAGAAGCCCTCATGAGGTCAGGTCCAGTGCTGATACTCACCCTGCAAAAGCTCAAAGCTACTGCTGATTAATCCATGTGAAAATACAGTGCCTTTGGCTGGAGGAAGACTGAAAAGCTGTTTCAGCAGAGTCTTATCACCAACTTTTTGGTTTCATTAGGTCATTGTAAGAAGGGAACCACAGCAATTTCTTTTCAAGACCGGTCTCAAACTCACCCTTAGGTCTCATACAAAACCCCTCAGTTTCCCCTCCATGAAGTGGATCAGTCGCTATGCCACCGGCTGAGAGTGCCTGATCAGCAGGTGCAGTACTGCTCCATCACTGCTGGAGAGAGCGCTCTCAGCCTCAGCCGCTCTACACTGGCAAAAGTACGATGAAGAGCAGTGACAGGGGAGCCACTTGTGTGGGCCAAGACACAAAAGAGCAAATACATCTCTGTGACGCTTGGCTAAGCCAGTGCTAAAATCTGAACTACTTCTAAAACTTCAGTCTCTGAACTGGCTGCTGAAATCCTCTTTGGGAACAGCCATGAGCTCCCTCAGCCTGTCCAGCATCTTGAAACAGATAAGTGACCATGGCAGTCTGTCTCCAGACTTTTCCAAACTGGTTGTGTTCCTGTGGCTTTCCTGAGAGCTGATGCAGGCCTTGGGAGATGCAGCTGCATTTTAGGGGCTGAGTAAAATATTTTCTGCATTGCATATGAAAAGCCTTCTGGGAATCAGGGGGTATCAATCAATTTTAAATGTACCATTCCTTGCCTTTAAAAATCAGGGCTCCTTGCACATTGTCAAAGCCTCCCTGAGCCCTTTCTGTCCCTGGAGTTGATCACTGTGAAATGAGGACATGTCACAGCATAGCTTATTAGGGAAACGAGGGTGTTTCCGTTTGTTCGGATTTGTACAGAAAAGGGTTTTTCACAGGGCCATGCTTTGACAGTCTCGTCCTCCCCCAGGCTGGTTAGCATTTAGCAAGGGGCGGCTGACAAAGCTCCTGGGCCACGGAGATCCACAAGGTGCTTGCAGCTGGCACAGATACCTCATTAGAAATTCATTTTTTCATGTCATAATAACAAAGTGGAGAGCAGCGGTGGCAACATACTTTCGTATGGGAAAGCTCACAAAAGGGGACAGCTGAAAGAAGCTGTGCTTTTCTCCTGTATTTCCAACCCGACAGAAGCATCTTCAAAGGGAGCAGCCTTGCCCGTCCGCCGCACCCTCTTGGCCTGAATCGCTTGAATGGCATTTTATACACCTACTGCACCCTGGGGCCAGCCAGCCTCCAGGAAACCCATTCACCCGGCCCTGCTCCTTCTCCCAGCGTTTTGTTTTTTCCTACCCCACGGAAGCAGTGGGCAAATTAAAATGACAGCCCCAGTTTGTGAGTCTCAGCTCTCTTGCAAGCATTTCTGAAACTGTGTTCCCAGGCAAGCAGAGCTGGCTCATTTTTTAGGGGGGAGGGTGCAAAGCCTTCTAAAGTAGAGAATGCGTGCTGTCTAATTGTCCTCTGTTGATTTGTGTGATGAAAGTGAAAAAGTAGATTTAGGCGGACAGAAGCGAGAAGAGAGCAAGATTGCTGCTGTGACTGTCACTGCTGGCATAATGCACAGATGAGTGCTGTTGAGGAACCTGAACAGGTAGTCACTGTGGAGATGGAGAGTGGCAATGAAGGACCCTTCTCATGCACCTCCCCAAAGCTAATGAAAGAAGCGACTGGTTTCTGAAGTTAGGAGGTTTCATCTTCTGAGAACTGTGGAGCAAAAGCCTGATAAAGCTTGCATTTCAAAATCTTGACTTTATTTTTCTCCCCAGTATTTCTTTTCTATCTTTTCTTCCTTTGTTTTTTTCGCCTTGCAAATCACACGTATTAGAAAAAATTAAGAGTGTAGAGAAGAGAGACAGAAAGCAAACAAACGTGGAAATAGGACAGGACTGAGAGCCACGAACTGAAAGTCCTGAAACCACATAGTTACAATTCAGAAACTTCCCGCCCATACACAGACTGAAACTGTATGTAATAATTTCCCTTTTCAGACTATGGGTTTGATTTCTTGAAAAAAAGACCCACAACCAAAAAACCCAAAACAACAGCAACAGCAAAATCACAGCCAAAACTAAAAACAAAGCAAAAGAAACCAAACCAAAAAAAACCAGAAAAACAAAAAGGCATCCAAAACCCCCACACAACCGAGAAAAGATTCCTAATACAAAAATTTGGGTTGATCTGTGTAACATGTTAAACACTGGCACCTCACCATCACCCTATTCCTTCGTAACACAGCATCAAGAATTCTTGGCAGAAGTACAGCAAATAAACCCACTTTAATTCCCTCAGCCTGGAAAGGAAGCTGCCAGGGAAGAGCAGGCACACCACTGGTACAAATGAAGTACTTGCAGTTTTCTGTCAGAGAAATCTGAATCTCCACTTTGTTGTATGTGATAGCCCAGAGACACCAGCATCAGAAATCTGGGGAGGCGGGAGTGTGAAGGAGGCTGCAGTCTGTGAGACAAAGACTGCTAGACAAATCTTTAACACATTCCAGGAATACTGTCATCCATGCAACAATATTGTGTAGGTGCCTTTTCTATTCAAGAAACCAACTGTGGGGCATCCTTGCTATTGATATTGGCAATAAAGTTATGTCAGCAAATGGGGATTCACTGTAGCTTGGATAAACATTCAAAAGTATGCAAATGTACTCCATCAGATTTTAGACACTCTAAGAACCATTATCTAGCCCTCCAGAGAGCTCTGGCTTTTTCTGCTGTCTAAATGGGTAAGGACTAGAATGACTATCTTAACTTCAGGCTATTCTAAACTTGATTAGCCTCTTCCATCCCTCAACATCATGTTTCAAAAGTAATTTATTCAAGGGTGCTGAGAATCCTTCTAAAAGGAATCACTTATGGCACAATTAATAATCAGTAAGCACAAGGATATTTGGGATATTCTGAAAGTGAGCACTTCGGCAGGGCAGAGTTGGGGGTATCAACTTGAATGTGATGATGAAGCTTGAAAAGAAACACAAAGCAAAGACCTCCACCACCTTTACCTGCAACAGGAATTTAAGAAATGGGGTGGTGTGGAACAGCGTATCTATCAGTCTGAGCAGCATGTGCACTGATGGGGTAATGCTGATATTTGCTAACTTGAGCTGTGCAGCTATCAGTGTTGTGCTCTCAGCTTATTGCCATGGCCTCATTTGTTCTTTGTCTGCCAAGGGGATTTTCAGAGGTTCTCTTGCTCTGTGCAGCTAGTGAAAGTTGGGGGGTAGCGTGTGGGTTGGAATTGCAACCGGGGAGGAGTATCCATATTGCCATACACTTGCAATAAGAAGATAGGCTAGATGAGAGGAAACAAGACTAATGTGGTAACATTGAGGTGAAATAATTTATCTGAAACATTGAACATCTGGGCAATTCCTACAACTCCCAAGGCTGAAACTGAGTTCTAGGTTGTTCACATGCAGTTGGCATAGGATATGCTCATATGAAGACTGCAGATGACATCTATACCAAATCAAATGTATCGTCACTGTATTTTCTGTCTCCAAAACTAAGTGACACAGTGAGGCTCATGTCCATATGACTAAACTCTCTTCTCTCCAGACCTGCATGACCTAGTCCACAGCACCCTCCAGGGACAATCTGTGCTTCACACTATCCTTTGAATATTGCTTAGGTAAGAATTGCTTAGCTCAAACAGAACTTTTCTGAGGCAGGTGCAAACTACTAACTGATGGAGGTCTCCATGAGAGGGTGCCTGAGACCACACTCTGATCATAGTTACTGGCTTAGTCATGGCCACCCAATCTCTGATAGAGACAGCTATCATACAGAAAGTAAAATAAAGGATACCTGTGTAGCAGTATAAGGGATATTGATAGACAGCTGACCAAGAGAAGATTTGCTCCTTATAAGTCAGTGTATTGGATCTCTAGATAAATATGCTGCATTTGAAAGACTCCTTACAGAGATTGTCAGGCCAATATGCCAAGAATTAGGAGATGGCAAATAATTCAGTTAAGATAATATAAAAGTGAGCTCAGAATTAATATTGGAAAACACAGATTTAATACCCAACACACTTGTCATGAAGGGGTTAGAGTGACCATACAGATTCCTTGGTCAGATTTTCAGAAGCACAGAGGAGCTGGAGTGTGAGCTGAACAATAATCCAGGTGTGAGACCACGTGGTTGATTCAGAGCAGGGATTTAAGCCTCTGTTGACTCCAGCCCCTGGCAGGACACTTCTTAGTGAAGAGCTGGATGTTTGAGAGGGATATCCACTTTTTCCAGGCAAAAAGTAAGAAGTGGTGCCCTGCTGGATATATGAAAAATTTCAAAAAGCATGTAATTCCACAATGGAAATTCAGAGGTATTGGGTAGAGTCTAAGGTACTGAACACTGATCAACACAACACAAAATAGTCCCTGCTAGTCCCTGGTACTCCTTGGGAAAGGGTGAGTTTCCTCTCATTGCTGGTCTGCATTCCTCAGCCTGAGCTGTACTCTTGCATGCTGTCTCACTGGTGAGATAAATTCAATGGTTCCAGATGAGCTCAGAGCACCTCAATCTGCCCGTACCTGCCAAGTACCTCGAGCTGAGGCTTCACTGCACAAGTTGCACTGGGTAGCTGTCAAGTCCATTTGCCTGCTAAATAACAAGGTGAATGACATGGCAAATTCAACAACCTGTAGCAACTGATAAAGGATTAGGGATATTGTGTCCCACACTCAGTGTGGCCACTCACCCCTATGCTTGTTTCTCTTGTAGTGTCTAGGGTGCACTAAGTATTATATGCCTGCCTTGTGGTGTCTGTGTAACAAGGGGAGAACAGCAGGCAGAGACCATGGAGAAGGGAACACATGGGCACATAGATGGTGGTGTTGGCAGGCTGCAATTGACAATGAAAGTCCAATGAGAAGCATTATACTCTTACTCGTTTTGAGGTTTGACTGATTTATAACTGCCCTCTATCCTAGATGACTATTCTGGTTTAATGCTGATATTCCTTTTTGCTGCTTCTTTCCTGCACTACTCTGGACCTGCAGGGGATAAATAGAAAAAGATGTACAGAATGTCACGGGGAGAGCTCAAGAGCACTGTATCTCATATGGCTAGAGAAGATGTCAAAGTCAGGGGAGATGTTTCTCCTTTCCTCTCTCCAGAGTACTCACTTTCTCAGCATCTCCAATGTCCTTTGTAAAGGTAAACTCTTAGAGCAGATTTAGAGACCTGGAGATGGAGGTCGCTGGCCTGTGTAGTACACCCAAGGCAGAACAAAAAGGATTGTGAAATTCAGGCTCGAGGTAAAATTACATCTGTAACCTCACAGTCAACAAGCTCAAATCAGACATGTCTGCGAAGCCTGCCATGCTCTTTCAACAGTCATTGCACTGTTTTACTTTATCCCCAGCCACCACCTCCCAAAATAATCCAGCGCCCACTGGACAGAATGAAAATGACAGTCTAGGAGGTGAGACTTGCAGTCCAGCCTCCACATCCCTGATCACTGGCAGCCATGAGGTATTCATGCCCCCACGAAAAAGAGCAAAAGACCTTACACTAAACAGCTGTGGGATCATGCAGCCCTTTGACATGGTGGGCTGCCATTCAATCCTGGGTAATTGCAAGTGGGTGTTAGCCTGGAAGCAAGCAAGGTTTGTGTGTTTTGTCCCTAACTGACTCACGACCTTTTTAGCTCACAGTGATGCAAAACACAAAATTCCTCTTGTAGAAAACAGGACAAGATCAGGCCCAGAAGAAGTGGGAATCTGCTGTCTGGATTGCACCACATTCCCCTTCAGCCCCTTTCTGGGTCTATTTAAGTAACCCTTTGGAATCGGTGCTCTCTGTCCTGCTGCTGTCTGTCAGGGATGTGTGCATATGTGTGCATGTGTGCGTGTGTGTTTGTTTTCCTCAACATTTTATTTTTGCACATAATTTTAATTAATTTTTTTTGTGGCCTTGAGTGTAACTGTTTTGAAAGTTGCAGACCCTGTAATTCATTAAACGTGTGAAATGATGGGAGGAAAAGTGTGAAATTGTTAGCAGACTGTTTGGGCCTGATTAATAGAAATTTTTCCTGACAATCCCCGGGCCCTTCCAGGGGTCAGTGGAATGGAGCAGCTGTAAAGACAGCCGGAGCAATTTAGAAGCTGCCCAATGGGGGCCGTGCAGATTTCGGAACAAGTGGGGAGAGTCCCATGCCCTTGTTCAGGTCAGTGGGAGATGATTGGCCACCACAGCGTCATGTTATCAAGCAGATTAGCCTGCGAGGTGTTTCCACCAGCCTCAAAAGGGTTATTCGGCTTCAAGGGAGGTTATTTTTTTATTACCATTTTCAGTCCTCTAGCAATGTCACCCACAAAGCTGTTTGTGCTGCATTACCACATCTCACTGCCTGTGCTTCTTCTAAACAGTCAAGCACTAGCAAGGAAAAAGCCCTGTGGTGGGAAATGTATGCCATTGCAATGGGGCTGGGAAGAGATTGCTTCACTTTCTGTCCTCCTTGGTGGCTAAAGAGTTACCAACCAGGGTCCGAGTGGGGGCTGGATGCAGTGCTTGGGCTGCTGTTGGGGTGAAGCTCTCAGTGGCAAAGGCAGCCAACACCAAGGACCGGAGAGGTCAGACTCTTGCAAGGAATATTTCCCTGGCTCCCACCAGGCACCACAACCTGAACTGCTGACTTTTTTCTTCTTTTTTTTTTTTTTTTGAGCAGCTCTATATAGCCAAATGCTTTCACCCCAAGAAAGATACAAAAGAAAACATCAAAGTAAATGTCCCCACACTGACATAAGGCTAGAATAATGGTGACCTAGTAGCTAAAGACTGGGAGGAATACTGAAAGTAATTCACTCCCCTCCATAACAATGGGGCATGTGTGACAATGATATATACCAGGAGGCGAGGAGAGCCACTTTTGTTGGGTAGTGATACCCCACAAACCCAATTGTAGGGAGATCAATACTGTCATAGGACAATCATCAAAGACCATCAGCTCATCATATTTTCATACCATAAGCAGCTCAAGGCGCCGGGGCTGCCTCTCCGGCAGAAAGCCCCGCACGGAAATTTGAAGGGTGTGAAATTGACATGATTAATAATTATAGTTATTAGCACATGTACCAGCTGCTCATGTATGGTTTAGCCTGTGATTTATGGGGCCATAAATGCCCATATCTGCTTCTGATGTGGAAAGGAACAGGGCACGCAGTCATGGGCAGAAAGCATCATCCCTGGTGCCAGGAGCTTTCCTCCCCCCGCCTCCTGACAAAATTAAAACAACAACTAAAATGGGCCAAAAAGTCACCTCTGCTCCACAGCAATGGAAGAAGCCCTTTTGTTCCCATGTCTGCCTTAACGGCGGCTGAAACCTGTCTGCTCAATGTCCCCAAAGCCTTTGAAGTTTGGATCGCAGCTAACAAGAGCTAGAGATTTCCCTCCCCCACACAACTTCACACTGTTGCCAGGCTGCAAACAATCACCATACATATTACAGATGAAACCACGAGGACCAACAACAGAAGAAGCAAAAACTAATTGTCTAGTTGCCAGAAGTTAAAGCTTTTGTTTCATAATGTAGTTTGATTCCCCTCTCTTACATCCCCCCCTCAGCCCCACCATCCATTTACAATGTATTTCATCATAGAAAATTATTTTACTTTGACACAATCTGAAAAAATATTTTGAAATGGCCACATAAGCAATATCATCACCCTCTCCAGTAAATATAAGACAGAGTGCTTTAAGGTTATTCTTGACTTCTGAAGACTTATAAGAATGATTTTTCCCCCTTCCGGAACAAGAAAATCTGGCTAGTGCTGCACAGAAGAATCACAATCTGCAGCAGTCTGTAAATGTACAAAAATTAAGCAAAGAGAGCTGCAAACATATTTTTTCGATAACATTCAAAGCAATAGACTAGCCATGTCTTGTTCTCAAGCAGAAGCTGAAGTTGATGCCCTATCATAGGTGTGCTATTTCCAGCCTGCATTGAAGTCAGTAGTGAGGCTGCACTCCTCTGGGGTGGGTGGTAGCAGAGTGAATGGCAAACAAGCTAAATGTGTCCCCACCACCTCCTGTGAAATCCTGTGAGCTGTGCTGTTCCATGAAGCCTGCTGAGCTCACACTGGACCTGGTGTGCTACAAACTTCAGCAAGATGAAGGATTTCCTGTACAACTAAGTACAACAACTAAGAAAAGTGACACAGAGCAGTAGTGCATCTCAGGGGCCAAAACAACGTCAAGGTACTGGAATGGCCTCTGGCAAACACTGGAGATAGAATGCGAAAAGGGAGAGAAAGGGGGTTATGTCACAGTGTGGGAAACTGAGTACTGAGGCCTAAAAATTAGTCTGTGTTCATTCTAGAGAAAGAAAACACTTTTCATAAATGTTCACTCAAAACCAATGGTTTTCCATTGAAAAGCTGTGTTAGTGGGAAAAATTTATCAGTCTTTAAATGAAGTTGGTTGACATGTTCAAGACATGGTCACCTATTATATTTCCTCCAGTATTGAAATGCACCCTTCAAAGAACCTGAGAGTTTTTATCTGTGTGTCTTTATTGGCCCCTTTGTATGCTCAGGAAGGCCTGATTTTAAAGTGACAGCTACCAGTGGTAATTTGGATGCCTGTTTCCCCGTGTATTGCTGTATCTGTATCCTAACCAAGAAGATTTTTGTCTCAAATTTTAAGTGGCCCTCTATGACACCGGACAATGACCAAGCTATAGGCAAACACAAGCTGTGCTTGGCTCGGACACAGTCATTTGGTTGAGTACAAGAATAACTGGGTGAAATATGAGGTCCTGGGGGCAGGGGTCAAACTAAACCATCTAATGCTTCTCTTCCATCTTCCACTGCATGAATCTGCGAGCTTCCCACAGCGAGACCACAGATGTGTGTGCTGCGTCAGGTGGAGGTGCTCCTTCTGGGCTCAGAACGCAGGATTGCAGAGCTCACCAGTTAAGCCAGCAAGAGGATCGCTGGTGTGCACTGCCAGCAATGCCAGTTTCCAGCACAGCCACACACAGTGAGACCACTGGATTTTGGTGTCTTTGGGGAGAAATAGCATTTTCTCTGAGGACTCAAAACACCCACAGCTGCTTCTGGTCTGGTGTGATTTGTTGACTTTTTTCTTTTTTTTCTCATCCCATTCTCCTAAAACAACTCTAAAAATCCCCTTTCCACAAATCTATGTTCTGTGTGTATGTGACTGTGCATGAATAAAACAGAAGGCTGTGGAGACACCAGGCAGATTCTCAACTTCTGAAGTAAACCATCTCACTGTCTTTTGGCAAAGATGTCAGTGCCAAATACACTGTCACCTTGGACATGAAAGATAGATGGGGTTTGCAGATTCTTCCATGTTCGTATTATATGTATGTGTGGAAAGAAACAACCAGAATTTGTTTTCTTCAGATATGTGTACACCTACCTATAAACATACCCATACTTATGTGTAGTTTTAGCTACATTTTAAGTTTCAGCAAATTCTTAAATATTGGATTATAATGGAATATTCCATCCCATCAACCAGTCTTTTTATATAGGGTGACAAAAGTCGTCAGCAAATATGAGTTTACTGATTTTTTCATGAAGGAGTTTATGAGTAGAAGTATGTAAGGATATGTGTAAATGTCTGTGTGCTTCTATGTCTGCATTGTATGTGTTACACAGACAATTTCTTCATCGGAAAGCTGAGAGAAGAAGTAAATACAGTGACCATGAAATGTCCTAATCAGGTATAGTAAGGTAAACTCACTTACACGTTCACACAGGAACTGTGAATTATGAACTATTGGTGGTTTTGTTATTTATTATATGCAGGATGTAACCCAAAGGGAATTATTCAGAATTGGTTAAATGTTGGTTGTATTCAGTCACTTCATTAAATTGTCACAAAAGCCTTTTTTGTGTAGATTTAAATCTCAACAATATAACAACATGTATGAAGCAATATTGATTTTTGTTCTTATGCAACAGAAGTGATTTTAAAACATACTGATAATATCTATGATAGGGCCAAGGAAAGGAAAGTTGGAAGAGAACCTCATCGAATCAAGGAAAAACATGATCTTTTTCACTTTTTTAACAAACAAGAAATAATGTCAAAGTCTCACAACAGGTCTGTACATATAGCAGGTAATAAACAGGGAGAATCACCCATGTAAGCAGCCTAACAAAGAATGGCTTGTGAAATAACTTTGACTTCTGGTTATTTTGCCTGATTTCATAATAGTGCTGTACCAGACAAACTGGAGGATATGTTCTGGAGGTATGATTTTTTGCAGTATTTAGAAGAAGATGCGGAAGTATGTGACTACCTTAGCAAATGCTAAGGAAGAATAAAGGAAGAGGGAATGAGGTGACAGAAGGATCCAAGTAAGTTCATAAAGTAGTTGTCCAGTAGAAACTGTATACATAAGTACATATGCGCCCAAGCACGTGTGTGTCTATGCATGTGTATGTATATTTGAGTATATACTGATCTGTGTATTTCTATGCAAAAGAGATTCAATAATGTCTTAGTTTACCTTTAAGATGAGCAGATAAAATGAGTCATCTTTGCACAACTTAAATAATTCTCCCTCCTTGATTACCTTATCTGGAGCCTTTTCTGTGCTCCATCTGTGAAAGCTGTCCCATTGCATCCCTCGATTCTGCCTCTTCCAAGCACAGAAGGCCTCAATTTTTTCCATGTTTTTTCTCCTAGACTCATCAGGAAACGAAGCACATGTTTTAAGCTGGGCCAGGCAGGATTCAGGATTTGTAGTAGAAGGGACATTTAGTAACAACTTTTAATAAAGATTTTCATTATTAAAAGATAAGGTCAACAAAAGTTCAAAACAATTTTAGTGGTCAGTGGCACCTGGTTGACTCTGCAAAGAGATATTACCAAAAATGTATTGGATTTAAAAGAAGTGGGGAGAGCCATTGCTTTCAGGAAAAAAGCTAGAGAATCACAGGTGCTGGCCTGACAGGGGGATATGGTTAGAGATGGCTGCAGGAAGAGAAAGTCTAAACACCACTGTTGGAAAACAGAACTCTACAAGGAGCATTTATAGCGATTCAACACCAATCATAACTATTTAACTAGTTCAATAATATGTTACCCAGCTAGTCTGCAATTTTCCTGAAGAACAGTTATGCAGAAATGGGCAGCTGCTCAGATCACCCAATTCAAAACAAACCATTTGCATAATAAATATTTGCAGAGGAGCAAGTGGGTGGGGTTTAGGCGAGTGCACAGATGAACATAAAAATCAAATATGGCTGGAAAGGAACTAGGCTTAATTACAGAAGGAAAACAAAATAAACAAAACACTCCCCTCCCCAATACTACTTCAACTACTTAAGAAAATTAGTGTAAATATGTTCATCTGCCTCTTTCCAGGGTCATAATTTTCTTTCTGTTTCTCACTGACTGAAAAGAAAAGGAAGCTTGTGGGTTTGTTCCAGTGCTATGCACTATTTCATTTGCAAGCAAATAGTTTGAGAATATGCATGTGTGCTTCTGTGGGTATGCAGGGATTATGAGGGTGGATGGCAAAATGCCAGGGTTTACAGCATCGTTTCCAAGCAATGTCTGTTCCACAATGACACTTAGGTTAAAAAAATGGCTACAGCTTTTTTAATATGAAAACCTCACCCAGATACTGCTTTAAGACTGAGTCCCCATATGTATAGTGAGAAATTCAGGAGCAGTTTTTACATCTCACAGGCTCCTTCCACGTGTAATTTGTCCATCACTAATGTGACCAACAACTTACTATGTTATATCCTCCAAATGAAGTATCAGTTTCCATCCTATTTCCATAGAGTTAGTGGTAGAGTGGAAATGGATGAAAATTACTTAAAAATTATTTGGCCAGACTCATTTATTGATTGTGAAAAGCTCAGAAAAGCCTGTGAAAGAATTGAGAAGAGAATGTTAAAATGAGAAGAAAGAGATCAGATCTAGAAAAAGGGAAAAAAACCCCAAAACAAACAACACACCCCCAACAAATGAACCCCAATGCATAAAAAAAACCCAAAACCAAACCCAAAACAGCCATCTTTCCTGGATCTCCAGACAAACAAATTAAGTTTGGAGGACATGAGAGAGACAAGGAGGATGCGTAGCATAGCAGCATGGACAGGAAAAACCATTGTAGCAAGACCCTTGGTGTATTCCCAGCATGAGGACACTTGATGAACATTTAATCCAAACACATTCTTCATGGGTCTTCTGCCTCTCTTAGCAGCCCAGAAGCTCACCCATGGTGAAGAAAGCAGAAGGGCAAGGTCTCTCCATGTGACCTCTGCATGGCAATACGTAACAGTGACATACTAAATATGACTAATATTTTCTTCAGAACTGAGTTTACAAAAATACATGCTCAGCTGTGGTCAGCAAACAAGACCATAATGTGGTGTCTATCACAGTAGAAACAGTGTATTAATGGAGCCATTAATCACCATCAAAACTGTATTAGGAGTGAAGATAGCCAAAGAGAGCTTAACTGACAGCAAGTGGCCATAAACCTGTCCAAAAACTAATTTGATTACCATCATACCAGCATCTGTGCCACTTATGAGGGTTCATTTTTTTGATGAAATTAAGTAGACAAGTCATTCATGCATATAATAGACATCTAAATCATGGTAAACATGTTGTTGGCATGAGAAGTAGTTAAAGAAAGTGGGAGATTGCTTTGCAGGTGAAATTTCAGGCAAAATGCACTGCTGGTGTCACAACAGTTGGTTAGAAAACTGTTGTCAAACTCATCTTGCCAAGCCATGAGTAAGGAATGTTTTTGATCCACATTCAACAGAATAAACGCTGCAGAAAGTCAGGGGATGTCGGGAGCCTCTAGCTATTTACAAGAAGGATGGCTTTTGCCAATATAAACTCTTGCTCTTTATCGGCTATAAATATTCCCTACAAACAATCTGTTTTATTCATAGACAGTTGGACCCATTATGTTTTGGTCTTGACAGACGGGACAGTAGGATGCTGCATTTAAATGACACAAACTGTATAGGAATGTATTTCCAAATGATGACTGAGCCTGGAGCTTCCACATAAATCAGGGGAGGGAAATTATTCTGTAAGAAATATGTTCAGATTTCAGCCTCATAAATACAGATAGATACCAAATTTTCAGGGCTTCTTCACTTTTATGTGAGCATTTTAATGATCATTTTAGGCAGCTACCAAGAAATTCATGTTTACTATTGGCAATGTTATGCACAAGAGAAGTCTCTCAGGAAAGTAAAAAATAAGGTTGCCCCCTTTACATATAACTCAGAGGCTTAAGTCCGAAAAGATCTCAGGTTTGGAGGTCAGGGATAATTGGATTTTCTGGCAGAACAAAACTGTCCAATTGCCAAAATGAATATAGACCAAACCCCATTGTTTTTCCAATTGATTTACCATGCTGCCAACACAGGTAATGGTGAATGTGTATCTGTATGCAAAACCTCTACCAAAAGGAAGAGACAAGAGCTTGTAGCTCAAATGAGAAAGTATTTTTGAACCAGGTGGACATGTGAAGAAGTACCTGTTTTAACTCTCCATCTTTAAATAGACTTAGCACATCTGATGATCTTAGGACACTTCAAATGTATCCCAGGTAGGTGCTGTACACATGCTGAATGCATAATATAATTGAATATGGAACAGAAAGCGGATCAGTCCCCAGAGAGGGAGATTGTTTCTTCAAACTAGATGTTAATGATAGAGTGAGTGACATTTATCTCCAGTCCTTTTATGAATCACTGAGATGCAAACAGTGAACACCTTGCCTTTGCTGTGAGCTATGCCTCAAGCCATGGGAAGTTGCCTGCCATTCACAAGCCAGTGCCTTGTAGGCAGCTCCATCTTACCTGAGTTCGCAGATGGGCCATTCCCCAGGTGGGTCTGGCAAAACACTTCTCATTAATCACTGCTTAAAGCCCTCTCAGTGGGAAGACCTCAGGTTAGACATCATTTGGAAACAAATTGGGTGAAAAATAGCTCTGACAATAAGGAGCCCACACAGAATTCCCCTGTGAGAGCTTCAGCAGTGTGAAAACAGACTCTTCCAGGACACTAAATGATCTGTCAGTTAGCAAATGACATTATAATCCAGTTTTATGCCCCAGACCAATCAAAGCCTTTGCCGCATTTCTTCATTTTTCCCCTCTATTTCCCCTCTTTACCTCCTTTAAAGTGACAGAATATTTGAGCTGGGGGAGATAGCCAAGTTGTAAATGCTTCCAGGGACAAACCTAGGTCTTGCAGGGTTGCCTTATTACCTCTCTTCTCCTTGTCCCATCATGAACAGCAGAAACCCACCCACAATCTACCAGACACATCCCAGGTGACCAGTAGGCTGCCCAAGCTCTCCAGCATTGCTGGTACTGGCCAAAGGGTGCAGTTGTGACCAGCCCTGCCCAGTGGGGTTCCCTCTTCTGTTTCAGAAGAGTCAATTTTAAAATGAAGGTTTAAAATGAGGGACCAAGTCAAGTGCGTTTCTGAATGGTAGCTACAGTAACTATTTGAAAACAAAATCCTTGTGCACTCTAACAGTCATATGGACAGCCTGGTTTTTCCCTGTCAAATATTAGTATTCACTTTCAAGCACTGACACTTCATGCCAGTGATAATTCTGGGTCCTCAGAGGCATTAAGTGTTGAATAACTCAAGCAAACTTAAAAATATGTTTCTTCTCTGCCTCCAGCATTGCATCTTTCCTCCCAAAAGTTAAATTGACTCAAGATATCGAAAACAGGAAGAGGGAGATGGTGACTCTGCAGTATAATTTACCCAAACTGAACAGAGGAGCAAAGTATAATGTAGGGCAAGTCCAACATTCTTCACTGAAATACATGGAGTATAGCCCAGCTAAAACACACAGATATGAACATAGGCAAAACTCACTGCAACAAGGGACTTAAGCAAGCACCAATTGTTAAAACTTAAGTTTTGCCTCTTGCTGATGTCTGCTATATATTAATCTGCATGAACGCCTGCCTAAACTTACAGTAGAAAAAGTTCGGCCTCATTTTTTAATGGGTTCCATCTCTAACACCCCATGTCCTTGCATAATGTAAGAAGGTTTTTTGAAGTCTCTCAACTGACAGCCCCAACACAACTAGTCTTGGAGTTTGGATAACAGAAGTTTACATCATTCTGAATCCAGGCAGTCCACTGTCAACTGGTGTCATCACCACACGGCAGCGATACCAAATGTGCAACTGCCTGTTGGGGTTTGATCCCTTGCTTTTGCCTTCCCACTGAAATATCCCCTAAGGTATTTAAAATTCTTTGCTCTCAAGCTTTTACTCAGAGATCTCTCTGGCAGCCTTTTGTCTGGAGTGAATCAGTGTCTCTTGCCTAATATCCCTATAGCAGCCTTTGCTTTCTTGTCCAGGGATTCAACATACTCCTCAAAGACCAGTTGGCCCCAGATACTGAGTTCACTTTTATTTCAGAAGGGTTTGTCCAGACATGGATGAGAGACTCATTGTGGTCATACTGGAGATCCTCCCTGAGCTCTATCCATTGCTACCCTCTGCCTAGGGCACTCCAGAGCGTCCCCCAGCATGAATGTTTGCTAAGAAGTGAGAACAATGTCAATTATTTAACAAACACACAGCCCATCTGTACTATTCCTTCTTGCTCTAGGCACCACCTTGCACCACAAACAGCTTTGCTGAAATCAAGCTTAAAATTGACAGTGTTTCCATGGCACATTGCTGTCAAATTTCCAGCAAAGGCCTCAAGGTGCTGAGAAAGGGATACTGATCCAGCACTCATCCCGACTCAATATGTTTGCACCTCTCTGCTGGCCTCTGGAAATGATGGGGATGCAGCCAGCCTCACTCATCACACAGAATTAGTGAGCATGTGAGTGTGTTTGCATGACAGCCCTGCACAGCAGTCAGCAAGTAAGAAGATTTATTGCTTTATTTGACACTCTGTTATTCACTAACTAAGCATGACACATCTGGGATTAGGAACCACCGATTTGACATCAATGAGCCTTTTTTGCATTGATTGAGTTTATCTAGTTCATGTTCAGAATACAACCTGGGTAAGGAAAAACTCCCAAAACAGGCTGGAATGGGACCTGTTGGTTATTTTTTTTTTCACAGGAAAATGAATGTGATGGCCAAATGACCTCACATGTTGCAGAGCAAGGAGAGGTGATGTCAGTCACTTCAGCATCATCCTTCTTGTCACAAGGCACCATAATCATGAGAAACCACTTACTTAATGCTCACGGACTTGTAAGGAAGCACAGATCAAAATGCCATACATAGGAACTGCAATGTCTAGGGTCTGAGTGAAATTAAATTACTTTGCCCAGCCCATAGATGACACCATTCAGGACAGGAGTTGCACTGCTGAGGACATGATTTTCCATGTGTGCTCTGCAGAGCTGGGAACAATCCCCTGTATTGCTTTTCCCCTTCTTTTACTTGTGAAATGAGTCAACCTGCATGTACAGGATCTCAGCTTGCTCTGAAAAAAACATGGAAAATCGGGAAAATATTACCAATCTTACACAGAGCTGATATTGAGCTCTCAATGCACTTTGGTTGTGTAGCAGTTGGTCTATTGCTGGACTACTGAAGGAAGTGACCCTTTATGTAACAGCATAGCAGTGAGAAATTAACCCCTCATTGTTTAGGTGTTAAATCATAACCCTTTCTAAACACTTGAAACACTCCTATAAACCCAAAAGAGAGGCCTCATGCTTCCTAAATGGAACATTTAAATTGTTTTCTTACTTGTAATTACTCCCAAGCCTGTAATTAAACTACCCCCTATGCTGAGGAGTTCCAAGACCTTTTTGTTGCTGCAGTTCTGCAGATTTAGAAAGGGAATTTGCTCAGCAGGTGAATCTAACCTGAAGCTCCAGGTCATTTTAGACACCACATCATGAAGAAGGATGTTTCCTGTACTTTTTATGTAGAGGTTGTGACATATAGGACAATTTATATCCAAATAATTATGCAGAGAAATTATAGGGAGGAAAGGGAGGAGAGACCTGTCAATAGCAAAATATGTCAGTAAACTAATCTCTCGTTCTAAAGATTCCAGTACTGCTTTTTGTTTTAGAGTGCACGTAAAACTCATCAAAGCCAACAGGATGACAGCGCTGGCAGGCAAAGCTGGACTGAGACAGAGCCAGGGTCCCAGGGAGCTGAGAGTAGTGGGCAAACAGCTCAGCATCTGAAGAAGGCAGTAATGTCCTCCGCCATCTTCTGATATGCTTTACATTGGGGAACCAATCTCACTTCTTCATAAACCAGTTTCTCCCTCCATCAGACCTGCCCCCTCTCAGCAGCTTGCAAAAACAAAACTGGGGATTCCTAATACATAAATCCTTAAATCACAGCCATGGTTCAAAGCCATGTCATGCTGTATCTCTAAAGCAGGTTTCACAGAGCTACTTGCTTTGGCTTTGCCAGTCTGAAAATACCGTGCCAGCATATACACCAGCACTGTCTACTCTATTATTGGTGGTTGAGATTGCCTACTTTTCCTTTATCAATTTCCTCTTCATAACTGTCAATACGGACTTTTTTAGCTCTTTGTTTTCTGTTTTCTTATAAAAACAGGACCCAATGCTGGTCTTGATTCTATTCCTGTTAATTTTTCGTTGCACCTTAATATTGTTTATTTGACTGCAGTAATACATTGCTATTTTTCTTCTAATATGTCTAAATTTTTTTCCTTTACTAAACCTTTCAATTCTTGGCACCACAGTTCTTTTGCTGTCATGCTGTATGTTGTCTTTATTTTGAAATTTTCTACAAAGGTAAATTACAGAAAAAGAATCATTTGGCTTACCTAAAATACTGTATCTACACAAAGTATATTTAAATTTCAGATTTGGTTTTTTCCTAATTATAAGGCACAATATAGCACAACATAGTATTTGAAGACAAATCTTTTTTTTTTTTAAGGAAATATTTTCAAATCAGAGATGGCTATTTTATTTCCCAATCATTCAAATGGAATATTAACAGAACTTATCTTTCTCAGATTTTTTCCAAGTTGAATTGATCAGATTTTAGGAGATACATTAGCTTGTGGGGAGCTGTTTAGTCCCAGCACTAGTGTTTCTCCAACTGGCTTTCCAACAAGAAATATAATGTGCCTAACCTTGGGAGACACCATCATTAGCTTGTGTCAGAATGAAAAAATGACATTTATTTTTTGTTTCCTGTCCTGCAATATTTTTCATTCCTAATTCTCAGATTCTTTTATAACATTTTATGCCAGGCCATATGGAAAATCTGACTATATTAGATCAAGGAGCTCTCCATTATCTTTTATGATGTTGACACATTCAAATGATTATATGTGCTGGACTGGTTTTATATCTGTGAATTGCTAACTCGTAAAAACTGAAGCACTCTGAAAAGCAGAAAGTTCCAATAAGCTTCTTCCATAAACAAGCTTCCAGAAGTTAGCAGAAGTTTTAAATCATCAAAATCAGTAAAATTCTGGGTTTGGAATAAGTCCAGCACAGACTGAAAGTTGTTACACATAGTCATGTAGCCTAACTGTGGAGTTTTTTTATTATCACAGAATCACAGAATAATCTGAGTTCGAAAGGACCCACAAGGATCATCAAGTCCAAACTTGATCCATCAACTCCCAAATGTTGGGAGTCACTCATACACTCATACAGTGATTGAATCTGTGACCTTGGTGTTACGATCCTCTCAGTTATTCTTCGCTGCTTTGGGTTAATCTTCAAGTTTCTCATCCTTCAGGGGATTTCTATCAGTTGCTTCTTAAACAAAAGCAATATACCTGAGAACAAATGAAATATTTTACCACCTCTCACAGTCATATAAATTTCTTAATCTAATGTCACACCATCTATGTGAGGTAAGCAGATACCAGAGGTTCACTTTAACGAACTTGAGAGTTGTAAGAGTTTAAAAATTTCTGCAAGTTAAAATAAATGTGTAAATAAATATAAATATGGTCTGCACTGCAATTCATCTGATTGCTTGAAATGAGAAAGAGCAAACTTTTTGTGAAAATTTGGTGATCATCCTTAGTCCTCTTGCAGGTAAGTTAGGAAGCAGGGGAAACTATTTCAACAATATCTCAATATTTCAACTCAATCAATTGCTTAGCACATTGTAATTTCAGTGATTTCTTTTTGAAAAGGAGGGAAAGGGAAAGGGAAAGGGAAAGGGAAAGGGAAAGGGAAAGGGAAAGGGAAAGGGAAAGGGAAAGGGAAAGGGAGGTGAGGCAAAGAAAGGCAACGAAAGACTCTTTAAATTACTTTTAAATTGCATTAATTTATGTTAAAAGTCTTCTACAGTCTGTTTTCTCTGAGAAAAATGTCTGACACTGGACATGCTAGAAACAGTGATTTCAAGGAAGAGCTTAGTGTTAATGCTATTAGGAATTAACCTCTTTTTTCATGATGTTACATGATGAAAACATCAAACTAATTTCAATGCAGGAAATGTGTTAACTGCTACTTTGTTCCTCCAGCTGTGCTGAGCTCAAATGCACTACTTAGGGTGTAAATCTCTCCTGTGAGAATAACGATTAAGATTTTTTTAAAGGTATTTTTTTTCTTTTCTACTGCAGTGTGGAAAGCGACAGGCAGCAAAGAGCTAGGCAGAAGGGTTAACTCAGGATGCTGTTGGGCAGGGAAGGATGGAAATATTTGCATAGAATAGCATCTGGAATCTACATGTCCTCAAATACTTTGAGGGGGGAAGCTGTTTTTTCACATTCATTACAGCCTGGTAAGGAAGAGGAGAAAAGAAACGAGGAGGGATAGAAAAGGAACAGGGGACTCCTTTTGTATCTGTGTCCAATATGGTTTCTTTTGATTTTTCATTCTCCATAGTCAAGAGCTCCCCATGGGTTCTCATCTGTTACCCAGGCTTTGCCATACCTGCCCGCCTGTGTGAAAATGGCTCAGCTGCCAGCACTGGATGAGGCTAACAGATCACATCTATCTCTCTGGCGTCTACTGAGCACACAGGGCTCCAAGGATCAAGCCCTGGACAAGAGCACAAAAGCAGGTCTGTATAGAAGCAGCCAACCTTCTGCATTGTCCGCGGCTCATTGTGTGGACACCGAAGGTCAAAACTCGCCTGCATTCCTGCTTTGCCTATGCAGTTGTGTCTCTGTGTGTGTGTGTGTGTGTGCTCCTGTGTGTGCCAGAGGTGAAAAAGAAGGCAGTGCAAGACTACAACACAGTGGTTTTTTTACTTCCTCATTTGCACAATAATTCACAGGATGAAACATATTTCAAATGCACTGGAAATGTGCATATGGATATTTTTTATGTAGAAACAGACATTATGGAGGTGGACACAAAGATCCAAGTAGAGATGCACCTTGCTAGCTTAAAGTACAGTGATTCTGGACAACAAGTGCAGATTAAACAGGATTTCATGTTCTGATAAGTAGGTAGTAAGAGCTGTTTGTCTTTCTGAATTTTCCTTCAGAAAGGGAAGGGGAACAATGAAATAAAAAATGTAAATAAATAGCAATCTGCTGGGTGAATATGGGTCTGTTTTCAGTGAGGGAGATGAGATGAAAAACTTCTGAGAAACTAGAGAAGAAATACAAAGATTTTTAATTACAAGGATCAGGGAACGCATATATGAAAAGGGAAGGCAAAGTTTTCAGTTCTCTGGAGTAGTACCAGAATGGGAAAAAAAATAGCAAAACATGAGAATATCTGTTCTGATGGTTCCACCTTTTATGTGATGTGAGATTAGTTCAGTAAAACAATACATTTGCAATGACCAGTCATCAGTCACTCTGAAAGTTCACTGGTTTCTTATTTGTAATATTTTTCAAACACAAGCAAATCATCTAAACTGGAAGAATTAGAAGGAAGGGATGTCCAGCACTTCAGAGCTTGAATTTTTACCTATATGCTTTTATGCTACATGGACATCAGGGGTTTTTTCAACTCCTGCTTTCCCATTCCATCTGATCTCCTGATCAGTCTTTTCCTGCAATCTCCAGCTTTGTAAGAGATTTCTCGCTAGGTCATTATGATAAATGCATCAAGTAGTCCACGGACTTTGTTTTCTCAGCCTAGTATATTTTTTAACCACCTTTGATAACACTGTATTAGCAAAGAACCTCAGAACTCATATATATATCCTTCCACTCTCCTTTTCTTTTCTCTTTTCTTTTCTTTTTTCTTTTCTTTTCTTTTCTTTTCTTTTCTTTTCTTTTCTTTTCTTTTCTTTTCTTTTCTTT
>JAWWMP010000116.1:50148866-50214180 GCA_035047865.1 Dendrocincla tyrannina | reverse complement strand
CCGATCTTCCTTCTTTGTCTCTCTCTCTTTCTCTCTCTCTTTCTTTCCTTTCTTTCTCTCTCTTTCTTTCTTTTTTTTTTCTTTTTCCCTCCCTCTTTGCAACCCCTCCTTTTTCCTTCTTTTCCCACTGTCTCTATAGAGCTTTTCAGTCTCTGTAAAGGAGCAACCGAAGAAAGATTTGCTGTCCCATTCGTTCCGCACTGCCCCCATAAAAAGCAAATATTTTCAGGTTGACTGAAAGTTTAACTTTGTTATTTTTTTTATTTTTAAAGAAAATCCAGCGTGACATGGCACGCGTTGGTGCCCTTGCCACTTAACAAATTACTTGTTTTTTTGACCTAAGTTAAATGCTGTGCAAATTTCCCTTGTCCATGTTTTCATTGTGTGCAGACTTCACTGATAAAGAATAAAGAGCTAACTCTTTGGGACTTTTTAGGCATAGCTTCCTTCATTCACAACACATTTTTTTCTACTATGTCTTTAATGACACGAAAGCCTGGATCCTCAGCTGATGTAAATTGGTCATTGCAGGATTGCCCTCACTGAAAACTTGCAGCTTTACACCAGTTGTCACTGGCCTGGGTGTTCACACAGGGCTCCAAGGTTCAGCATGGTCTTCTTGCCTGACACTTCATTTTCCATCCCAGGGATCAAGTGTGCTTTACAAAGTAAATCACTACCAAATGCTTCTTTACAAGCAGCCAAAAAGCCAGTTGCATAGATATTGGTGAAAAACTCAAAACTTTCATTGTTTTGCAAACACAAGACCTGGTTCAGCCTCTTTCACTGGTGAAGCCCAAGGGCTGGTGCCTCCACAACAACCAGCTGAGCCCAACCAAGCTGCTCTGAGGGCTAGAGCATCGGTGGGTGCAGGCTGCTCTGCATCCCTGCCCACACTGCAGTGTGAGTACCAGGGGGACAGAAGGGTCACTGATAGCACTGGCACACTGCCCTGTAGGTGACTATGGCTTCAGGACAGAAGTCCCACCAGTAAACAAGAGTACTCTTCATGCTGCAGCTCTTCCCCTCACCACAATAACTTAATTGCTGAGCTTGAATCAGTCTAACACTCAGCCCTGAAGACTCAATTGGCTGTGCAGGGGCTCAGTCCCTCCCATCAACCATCTTTTATTTTCTCAAACGTGTCATTTAACTTTCAAAAGAGAGAAATACTGTATAGTTATAAATCCAATCTATCACTCTGCATGCCGCTCTGCCTCTGCCCATGATTTAAGGCATTGGGTCAACCTGCCCCACCACTACTGGCAAGTGGTCCAACACAGGGAGTGGAGCTGGGCAGCCCAAGGTGAGGTAAAGTCTCCCTCTGCAACACAGCAGTGGAGTTTCATTACTGACCTCTTGGAGACTTTTGTGACAGTCCTTCCCATGACAGATTGCTGGCCCAACAATGAACCCTTTGTGCTTTCCCATAACCCTTGCAACCCCAGCTCCCACCAAACTTACACCCTCTTCACAATTTTCCTTCCTTGGGAGAAAGCAAAAAGCAAATAAGTGAGCACCACTCATCCTTCTTTGGAACTGGACTCCTTCAATTGGGAGAAAGCCTGGGTCTTTATACAGACCTTTTTTTGCATCACAGCAATGTCTCTGCAAAGCTGTTTTGGAATGGATAAACCATCTACTTTGCCTTTTTATCTCATCCCCATATGACTCCATTTCCAAAGACATGCGAAAAAATTGTTGCTTTATAACACAAACTGGTCTGATGTCCTTGTTTGGTGCCAGAACATCAGTAGCTGAAATGGCATCCTATTTAACAGTGCATCACAGCTTGTTTTTACAGGAGGAGGCAAGGGTTTTTCCAGTGGGACCTTCAAAGCCTGGGCCTAGGGGCAGTGAGATTAGTCATGTGATAAGTTCCCTCACCATTCTGAATTAATTTTTTATTTTCACATGTTGGGGAATAAATTCCATTTATATAATTTAAAGTCTGTGCCCAGTAAATTCAGCTTTGGGCACCTCAAAAAGGTCTGCAGTCACTGGAGGCAAAACACTGCAGGAATGAGTGCTTGCCTTGGCAGTAACCCCAGGGTTTCTTCTGCTGCCCTCTCCCCAAAATCTATGTGCTGTATCTCTCACCATACTTTCTTTTCCTGGGCCTTCTCTGATGTCAGTTCGGAATGTCAGGAGTCTGCACTGGAAGAGGGGATGGGCTGCAGAGGAGGCTGTCCAAGATGGGCACTATGAGCAGTGTTTAGGGCTGGCTGGAAACCAATCCCAAGGGTCGGAGGAAAAGAAAACTGTTGGAGATGGTCTCTGCAATATTTCAGTCCTTTTCCAACCAACTATGGCTGCTCCAAACTCTGTTGTATAAAGACACAGGCACTTCATTATCCCAAAAAAACGGATTATAGCTTAGGGTAATAATCAGTGCCCTCTTTTCCACAACCAGTTAATGAAGTTCAAAGGGGAGGGAGATGGAGTTAACAAAGGATGAGACAGCAGACAGAGCACATCTGTGCCCTGGCCACTGAGAAGGCAGCACAAGGAAATTTGTGTTGTTCCTGTTTGTCTTTTTCCTCTGGTTGCAGCTGCCTTTGTTAGTGCATTATCCCACACTCATGCTTACCTAGCAGCTAGAGCCTTGGTGAGCAGTGGATGTGTGCATACAGGTGTGTCTGCATGTGCACACATATGTCAACGGGTTTGATAAGCTTAGACTTGAGAGACAGCCTTCCTGGGAGTTTTGGAGGGTGCAATATTCTTGGAGAAGGCTCTGCGTTTTCACTGGGATAAGCTGCATGGAAGTTCACTTCTCCCCCTGACTTATCCTTACCTGGTTTTCTGCTCATACACTGAAGACTAGGCTCATATATGGGAGGATCAGTGCTCTGGTCTTCGCAGCTACAGGGGTGTGCCTATGCCAGCTCCTGCCCCCTTTCTTCAAGCTCAGTCAGGCACTACCAGGATTTCAGATGGCAGCTGGGTTTCAAGACTGGCATCACTAGCATTATGTTCATCTTTAAAATGGCCGAATAAAAAAATATCAACCAAGTGCATTCTCCTCATCTCAGAAGAAGCTTTTCAGTAGTGAAGCTAACTATGAACAAGTGAATGGCTATCAAGGCTTTTTCAGCAGGATTTCAGGGGCTCCACTATGAAATTGCCTGCATCTGCCTACTCATTCACATACTGATTTCCCCTGCAATGCAAAACCAGCACATCCTTTCCTTGACCAGCCTTTACTTTTCCTTATGAGTCTGCAAGGCACAACGATGAATGGCTGTGGAAACTTTTCTCACCTGCAGCTTTTCAGAAGAACCTGCCTATTTTAAAGCAAGGATTAATTTTGTTTAGGCAATTGCTTTTATTATAAAAGATATTAAAACCCTTTTAAAATCTGCAATGCTATGCACAGTCTTCACTTAGCTATTGCTGCCAAACACAGGAAATAAATAACTACTATAGAGAAACAAGTTAGAAATGAGTTTACTTGTTGTCTTTGCTGAAGTCACTCTACATGTTGCACTGTGAAATCTTTTGCAGAATGATCACAGACCAGCCACTTTTGTCTCACCCTACACGTCACTCATTTTGACTAATAGTCTTTACTTTTGTATAGAATTAGCATACTCTTAATTTTGGTGATCAAATCAATCAGAAGAAAAATTACTTATCAGATATCTCCTTGAAGGGGAGTTGTGTGCTAGCAGAAAGAAAGTTGAGTATAATGGTAAAAGCATTACGGTGCCAGGGAAAGGCAGAGCCTCCACAAGACCAACTTCCTAGTCAGTGTTTTGATAGTAAGTGCATGGTATTTCTGCAACACTCCAAGAAACATTAAATACAGCACTTCATACTTTCTTTTCTTCAAAGCCAACAGCAGAAATATAAGGCACTTACTTGAAAACCAGAACAACAAACAAATAAAGACAAATAGCCCATCACAGGACAGCCAGTCTGGGGGCTGTGTGGAGCTGGAAACAGCCCCTGGCAAAGCCTTCCCTTTGCAACTCAAGCAACCTGCAAAAGGACACCTTCCAAAACCACAAGTCTCAGTTCCTGCCTCGCAAGTTCGTTTTGATCCTGAATTCTGTGGAAGAGATTGACAAATTGTAGCTGTGCATTCAAGCAGGATTTGAAGCTCCTTGTATATTAAGAACAGCTTCAAGTAACTTAAACACACTGATCTGACCTACGCCTGATGATACAGCATTGCCACATTCAGAGAAGTGCCTGCAAGGCCAGTCAGCATAAGGGAAGAGCCCTGAAAAGAACATGATAGCAAGTGCTGACCTGAGAGCATCCCTCTCCTGGGCTGTCCAGGTGCAGTGGTGGTGCCAGGGGAGACCTCTAGCCTTTCTTATTAAATGATTCAGTTCACACCTGCACAGCAGCACCACTGGGAGCTCTGCACCAAAGTGCCAGGAGTTTCTCTCCAGAGTATGCCCCGAAAAGTGGGCAATCTTTTGTTGACCCCATCAGTTTTCAGTACTCTGCCCCACTTTTCTTAAACAAAATCACTTCAAAGACCCAAACCAGATTGATTCACGTGAACACTACCCAAACTGTCTTCCAAGGGGCCAAATACTTGTCTTATGTTCCTTTGAACCCACTGTTGCCCGTTTACTTGTATTTACTTTGCATGGCCTATAGCTGAACCATGGAAATTAGAAAACAAACTCCTATTCAGCAAGTCATGTCAAAGGTGACCGCTATGCCAGAGAGTCGACTGTGGGACAAACACTCCCCTGATCGGAGGCCTCTTCTGCAGCACTGCTGTCTCCACAGTTACATACCTGTCTGCAGAAGCCTTTAGCTTATCTTGTCTATGCTGGAAGTGCTAGATGATGCCATCAATCTGAGAGATGAGAGGGATGCTCCTTTGACACTCGCACAATGGCTGCGGTGCAAGAGAAAGCAGATCACCTCCCCTGCGAACTGCCTCCCTTTGAGCCGTGCCGAGCGCGTCCAGGCCGTTGCCATCTTCACATCCAGGTCTTGTGAACCAAAAGGCAGAGTGGGAGAGGGCACTTTGCACCTCTGTGGGAGGGCAGTGCGGCTAGAGGCGCTGCAAGGTGCTGTGAAAACATAATCTAGCTCCTGCTTTTCCACTGGCATGAGCCAAGGGGGCTGGCCGGAGCAGAGGGTGCAAGCATCCCAGGGGCACAAGGACAAGATGGAGTTTGCAGTCTGTGTCTCTAAAACTGTGTGTTCCCAGAGACTGGTTAGGGAGCCACATTCACTGTCAAGTGCAGCTTGGTAGCAGTGGTGAGCGGGTACCTAAGTGGTAGCTCACAGCCTTCTGGGCTCTGTCCTCAAGCCCAGTAGAAGAGGGGCGAGTGTCTCCACAGATCTGCAGATGGTTAAGTAGAGCCAGCCCTGCTCCCCGGGGGATGAAATCTGCAAAGTGCCTAATGGCCTTGGGAAATAAATGCTGTGCTTTGGTATAATGGCTCCATTTAGACCTCATTTACCAGGGCTCCAAGACAGAAATAATCTGAATACATTTTATCGCAGAGCTCTCTAACCCGCTTCCAGTGGTCCTACCTCTGTCTCTTTAGTGATCAAGTGATTTTTGAGACTTGCTGGCAAGACCAAAGGAATACAGCTGCACAACTTGCCAGCAAAACAGGATTTCCTGGAACTTTCTTACTCTTTTAAGGCCCTTGAAGGGGTCTTAAAAGTATTACAGGGCTATAAAAGGGAACTGGGTGATATTCCAGCTAGCAGCCCACTGCTGAGTCAGTGTGGGATTGTTAAAGCAAGGATGCTGTATGGAACAATACAGTCCCCAAACGTAACTGAGCATCTCAGTGTACTTCAAGCCAAGATATTGCATTCATGACTTCTCAGCATGGCATTGATGAAAGCTCTCATCTGCTCCAGTTTACTAATCCTTCTGACTCACTGTGGCTTAGCTGTCCTATGCTCTGGAAAGCTGAAACTCAATAAACTTCACCCACATCAGTCAACTACCTTTCATAGGTGCAGTAACAACGAGAACTGTTAGGAAAATGGTGAGTTTGGTGACTATATGGTCACTTTGTACTATTCTCATGGCATATAATACAGCATCCAGTGCCTCAGCCTGCATAAGTCTATAGGAGACTGGAGTAAAATACCAATCAGGAATCCAAAGAGTATCATCAGCTAATTTGTACTGATACAGTTCAAAAAGAAATCTGAAAATATATACAAAAATACACAAAGCACATTTGGAGGTCCAGTTTGCCTTTTATAGGGTATATTTGGCTCAAGATAATAATTTCCCCTTCTTTGTCTATAATGTGTTGCTGAGTTCCTGTTCCAGGAAACTACATATTGAATGCAAAAAGGTTTTAAGAGAGTGTCAAAATACATGTTTTAAATATGCATGAAACCGAACAGTAATTACACAAAGCAAAAAATCCCATGACACAGTGATGCTGATGTGTAGATCCACTAAACTTGCATAAAGTTCCATAATACTGACAGCTTTTATGCCCTAAACTCTAAAACTTACCAAAAGTGACAGAAGAAATGGTAGCAGGGGAGGGAGTGGGGGGGGGAGGGAGGAAGGGAGGAAGGGAGGAAGGGAGGAAGGAAGGGAGGAAGGGAGGAAGGGAGGAAGGGAGGAGAAAGCTCAAATCCTCAAATCAAATGGTTAAATATGAGAAGTGCTTTCAGAAAGAGTATATTTTTGTGATTCTGTTCTCATTTTCTTTTCCTTCTGGACTAGGTCAGTGTTGGTGCCACAATGGCTCTGCAGGCTTCCAAGTGCAGAGCACAGCTAGTGATTGGTCCTGCTTTTAAGAAAGTGCTCCACATTTCCCTTCATGCAAATACCTAGAGTGGACACTTGCTTGGCCTGGCATGCTTTAATTTGAGCAAAATCTGTTAGACTCTGGTCCCACAGACAGCCTTTGCACTGATGGCCGTAGCACATTAGAGGTTTGCAAGGAAACTAGGAAGGGAGAAAACATTGCTGGCTTTCCAAGAGCCTCATGTGCCGACTTCCTGCTATAATGTCTTCCCTAGAAGTCTCCCCAAGGTACAGGAGCCCAGCCTAGGTCTAAGGTGGCTGCATATAAAGCACATGTATTTGGAAATACAGCTACAAAATCCATAATTGATGTGATTCCGGGATTTCTACACAAACATGAGAATGTCCAAGTTACAAGCTGAATTTGCTTTATGAATTAGGAGTCAGCCCAGACAGAGTCAGCCCTTCCTGCTCTGATGGTCACAGACAGCACTGCTGCTTCTGAGTGCTGTGGCACAGCTCAGTCATAATTCTAAGTTGTAATGAAATACTGTGAAAAGGGACCAGGGTCCCACATGTTATGCCTTGGAACAGCAGCTCAGTGTCCATCCTCCAAAGTGGGCTGAGTAGTCAATTCAGAACCTAAGAGAAACTTCTGTAACAATAGCTACAGAAAGGCAAGCACAGGTCTGACTGACAGCTTTTGTGGCTGTTTTTACCTGCCTGCCCACAGGCAAAGAAGTGAATGCTTTGAGACAAGCAGCCCAGAGAAGTGCTTGCAGCAGGCACTTGACCTATGGCCTGATTCAACAGCCGACAAGACTTGATGCCATACAACATTGCAATGCTCCCTTATATTTTGAGTCTGAAAGGAGACAGAACTGTTGGTTTCCTCCCTTTCCCTGCCCTCTGTTTCCTTATTTCTGGTACTTAGCTCTTATTTCTCTACTGTTCTGCCATCAGGAGAGTGAAGCTGTGGCCAGGCTGAAAACCAAGTAGTGATTCTGGTGCTGGGGCTCTCCTTGCTGGTTTGTGGGCACGGCCCCCTTCCTGATAGCAGCCTGCAGCATGGCAACCAAGTCACTCTTCTCTAAACTTCCAAATAATTTCCTGAATCGGAGCCTTGCAAAGTGGCATTCAGCCACATATACCAAGCTCTCATGTCCCCCCTCCCTCCAGGGATGCCAAAATGACAGTGCAGCGCTTCCAAACCGTGCAAGACTGCTTCTCAGTTACCAGGAGTGTTCAGCTCTTGTACATGCTGCAGCATTTTAGAAATGGTGGGGGTTCAGTGCTGTGCTGTGTTTAGCTTAGGGAGTGCAAATAAGTTCCCCGAGACCCATTGCATGGTTAGTGCGAGCCAATGAGCAGACTCATGGAGGGCACCACTTGCCAAAAGAACAGATGTGTCCGAAGCCTGTACCAGTTAATTTCGTGACCTACTGAAATCACTGAGAGATTTATACTGCTAATTACTGACTTTGTTTCTGGTTTAATCATCCTTTCCTTCACCTTTCTGTAAAGCTGAGAAGGAAAAAAGATACTGATAAACATCTAATCTTCAACAGGATATTGTTTCAAATATAAGTGCATGAATTAAAATATGTTTGGATTTTTTTTCTGAAAAAAACATTTACATAGAAAATATTTTAACTAAAACTTTAGATTCAGCAATGAGATGTATCTTTACATTGTTTTCAGTCAGAAACCTCCTGCAATGAAAGAAAAATTATTTAAAAATCCTTTTTCTGTTTTGGACATGAACAAATGAGCTGCAATAGACTGAATGTTTTTGTAAATGACCAGGAAAATAAATGACAGGAATGAGAGGCTGTCAAAATATTATAATAACACCAAGACTAATAACAATAGTAACACTGATGTCAAAATAACACCAAGACCTTGATTCTGCAACGTTTTACTCCCATTCATAAATACCTTAAGCACATATTTTCACTGAACACTCTGGCATTGTGTGCTTCACTCTCGCATTCACCCCTGATGTTGGGTTCCCATATTTTCCATCAGTTCTGGAGCTAGGTACACCACATAAATAGACACAAAAATGCCTGACAAAGAACGTGGGTTAACAGACTGAACAGAAAAACTGTGCCTTTATCTTTTGCATAATAGATCCAGCTCTGAAACTGATTCTTCCTAAAGCTTTACGCAAATTACTCAAACCTTTCCTTACCACTCAGGAGGGGCAGCAGCCTGATAATGCTGACAAGCTGTTATGACCAACACAAAACAAAGACCCTCAAGGCTCACATTCTTTCCATCAGGAGATATTTGGTTGCTGGAAAGAACATGTAGCACACCAAAGGCTGTACTTTCACATTCTCACAGCAAATGCTGTGCCTCAGAGACCAAACAAGGAAACCAAAAGCAGTGCAGCACATCCTTCTGGGTTTTACTTCAGCAGTTGCATCATTTGTTGCATTGAGTATTTTAATGACTCCAGGTCCTGAGGCAGCAATACTTTCTATGGGTTGGGCTAAGCAAGGCAGGACTGGGACCTCTGGTTCCAGTTTCTTCCCAACAGACACCAGGAGCCTTATCTCCCTCTCCTATCAGGTCTCTTCCTACCCACTTTTTTGGGCTTCCTTATACCTGGGATTTGGGAAAACAAAGGACTGCATAAGAAGAATTGGTTTCAAGCACTTAAAGGCTTCTGTTGCTCCTTCTTGCATTTTCAAACCCTCTACAGCTGATGGCCTGGATGTTAACACACAAGCGGCACCGATATACGGAAGCACTCAGTCTCGACTGCCTCTCAGACCAGGAGCCATTGAGTAGTTCACGGCTCTCATGATCTCCTCCCGCAGCATCTCCACAGTTAACAGAGGTGCAGAGCACTCAGTCTTCCAAGCCAAACCAGATCTACCGACATCAGCATGCAGCACGATCGGTTGTTTCCCCAATCCAGGAAAATTTGTTGTCAGGGACTTAACTCTGTATGAAAGGAATGTTGTTTCATTTCAGAACCAGAGATTTCCGACAAGACAGAGCATGAGCTTTCTGAAAGGCTAGAGCTTTTTGTTTTTTTCTCACAAACATGCTCAGACATAGCTTTTCTTTCAGCTAATTAAGCTGTTTTAAAGCAAACTGGTCAAACAGTGACATCGTGGTGGGGAGCCTTGGAATCAATTGCATGATATAGAAGGCAGGACATTTAAAGGGTGACTTCTGCCATTGTTTCCCCTGGCTGAATCTTTTCTACGTGGTCAATGCTGCCAGAGTGACCCTATACAATTGGGAGAATTCAAAGCCACTGACCTCAAGAGATGCCATTAAGAAAGCAACTTCAGAATAAGATTTCATGGTTGGGAGTCAAATTTACCTTCTCCTTCCATGTCTTGATGCTTGCAATATTTTATATGTATGTTTTCTTCCTGTCATTAGCATATTGCTAAAACAGCTAGATAGAAAGACAAGGCAGATGTAAGGCAGCATTAGCAATAACTGCCTCTTGGCTATATGGGAGAGCTGGACCATTTTAGCTGAAAGCTACCACTGCAAACAAATCATCTTACAGCATTGCAGTGGTTTCTTCAGCTTCATGACAGTGAGGGATCGGTAGGAGTAAGATTCACTTTGCTAGCACAGAGGATGGACTCTGCCTAGCATATATTTTGTTAAACAGAGTATGACATCCATTGTTTTTCCTAGCTGCTGGGTATAAAATCAGTGAGTTTCTGTCAAATGAACATCTGACAAATGACCATACAGTTTCTCATGTGCAAAGAATAGACAAATTTGAAACATTCTATTAATAACCAGGAGCACTGGCAAAAATGAGTTCCTCGCTGTTTTCTTTCTGAGGAGACCAGGGAGGCCATTCAGTCAGGCAGCCAACACACAAAGAAACCTTGGAAAACCTCTGTTGGCAAACAGAGGAGCTGTTGCTGTGCCCTCTTGCAAAGCAATGCTAAGTACAACAGATACAGCTAGCAAACATTTCCTGTGCCACTGTGGAGGTGCTCCAACCAGCTGTTTTCAGCATGCCCAATGAAGCTGAGGCTGTGTTGAGATTCACATCATTGGGCCCCCAGCAGATGTGGTGGTTTTCCCTGTCTGCTCAGCACACATAGTCAAAATGGAGGTGGTACAGAACTGTGTTGCAGTCTGTGATGAATGATCCCTACCTGCCCATTTCTGCTCCACAAAATCTACCAGAAGCCCAGCCAGCCCTCCTGGGCATACCCTGTGCCACTGGCCTCCTGCATGTACCCCTTGCCACTGCATGGAGAGCCCGCATCCCTTTGGACAGATGGTCTCCTGCAGGATCAGAGGGATACAGCGTGTCACCACATAGCACAAGAAGAGCAGTGCCCTTGCCTGCACTGGGGGGTTCAGGCCATGGTTATCTTGGGGCTTCCTATACAGTTACACAGGGCATCTCTGTGGTCCTGGGGCTGTCTTGCAACTGCACTCTGTGCCATGCGCATGTTGTTTTGTAGAGTACAACAGTAATCTCTTTTAAACAGGATCATGACAACTAAATACCTTTAGATTATGTTGCAGGGCAACATGAGCTGCATAGAAATGTCATGCAGTCTCTTGCTCCAAAGCCTGTCTGTCTCTGCCAGACGGTCTCAGCTCTGGACCACGGCTGCTCACAGCCACCCTGTGCATCAGGCAGTGCTCTGTTGAGTCAGCCTGGCCTGGCCAAATAACAGGGCTACAGCCACAGCAGCAGAAGAATCAGAGGATGATGGAAGCTGTTGCATCAGAGGGGTTCGGTGCCCCATGCACCCCACAGCTGGCAGTTCTGGATGGGCAAAGAAGCCTGTCTATGGGAGTGCATCAGCCCTGTGCTGCTTCTCTTTCCCTACGTGTACACGCGTGTGTGCTGGCACACGTAGGCATGCTCCCCCTCTCCCCAACACTGAGCCCCACCGGCCCCCCACTCCCTTCCTGTGAAGTCGCATGTTCAGTGTGATGACTTGCTCTATAGAAGCCATGTGTTGTCATAATGTAACATCATTAAACAAAGTGTTTAGAGCAGTTTTCACAGAGCCAGAACATGAACAACAAAACCCGCCAATTACAGTGTCATTTTGTGTAGTTGTTAAGGTTTCAAATGTCTCCAACTTTCTCTGGTAGGCCATATTGAGCATGTCACAGTGAACATCTGAGATAACGATTTGCTAGGCAATGTGCAATTCTCGCCTTTTTTTTTTTTTTTTTTTTTTAATACCCAAGAAGAAAGAGTTCTTTATAATAATTTGGCTCAAATGTCTACACACATTGCTCCAGCGTCTGCAGCAGCATGTGTTTCTAGGATTGTTCTGGAAGAGAAAATGCGGAAACAGCAGGGAGCAGAAGATAAACAGGCAATTCGTGACTCATTAAAACAAGCATTGGTAGCCAACATTGTGGAGTGTGTGAAGGCCCCAGATCCAACTCGCCTATAAACTTTTTTTACCAGCTGGACTTAGCATCTGTCAGAGTTTGGAAGGAGAGATAATCTGGTACAAATGATTTCAGTGTGTCGCATTTATTAACCTGCCACCTTACATAACACTGCTGATTGGAAACTGGGGGACTGGCTTGAGCAGTGACACAGCTTATTGTCCAAACAGTACGACTTCACTATTAAAGATACTGTCTTTCCTGCCTCTTTTTAAATTATAATGAAGACAATGGAGCAACTGCAAAAGAGATAATGAAGCGAACTTAAAATGTGGTGCAGTTTCGAGAAACGTACATGCCAAGATAATGTCCTCAGCAGGTCTTTTCTGCTTTGCTTTTTTTCCCCCAGTCCCCACTTTACTCCACATGCTCAGAAAACTTTTTAGCCTGCTTCTCACAGGAGCTGGGATCCATAACTCTGTATAAAGCAAATGTCCCATTTCACTCTCCGAGCCACTGCCCAGCCAGCACAATGTTATTTACTGCCTGAACAGCTCCAGGAGAGGAAAACATTGTGGATGTCATGGCAGGCTCAACAACACACATAAAAATGAACACAATTTTTTTCCAAAGCATTTTAGAGAATTTTAAATATGTTCTCCATTTTTAATGCAGTTTCTTTCATTAAGGGCCTGATCCTTCTCTAATTAATGCAGATGAAAAAATTCCTTTTAGTTCCAAAGGGGAAAAGGCTGGTTCCTAATGTTCTGCAGGAACTATTGGTTTGGCAAGAGGAAAAAAAATCTATCAATAATAATATAGATGTTTATCCTAGTTTGCAGTTTGGCTCTTTACAACTCACTGAACACTTACTAGGGACTACTTGACAAATAGAAAACTGCAGAGTGGTGTTTTGCTTCTGCTCCAGATCAGATGCCATGAATTTCAAATTAATAGAGATGTTTACTCTCTAATACAAAATTTACATGTATTAGCTTATGAAATATGAATGTGCCGGTTTCTTGCTGCAAAATATAGCATATCCATTTAAAAAAAAAAAAACAAAAACTGCAGAGACTTTGGGAGAAAAAACCACAACACTTAGGCGTAGGAATACCTCACATTTCATTTTGGTTAGCCTATTATTTGTAGTTTTGCAACTTTATTGGTCCCTGATCTAATCTTTTCTGAGTATGAAAACATTAACATATGGTTTAACACAGCACAGGGCTGGAAAGTCCATATCCCAAATGCACATTGTATGCAGGGTGACATTCACACTAAATATCATCCCACAGGGTCTGTACTCCATTTTACCTGGGATTGGAGAGCCATGAAATCTCTGGAAAAGTTGTTCATGAGTCTGAACCAAATGGCGTGCAGTGTACTGAGATACTAGCAGCGTGTGCTGCTGCCAAAGGTTGTGGCTCAAATGTCTCTCTAAGTAACATTAAAAATCTGCTGCTTCATGCCTATGAATTTCAATATTTATAGCGTTCAATAAAATGGCCCACTGTCAGAGAGAGATGTGCCACTGTGCACTCTCTGAGCAGATGGGCTGCAATATGGCACATTTACATGGACCAGCTGTGGAGTGCAGAAATGAATGCTGGTCAGAGGCAGGCTGGAGGCACCACATCTGGAATGCAAACAGACCCGACTCCGCAGCCACCGGGTTGTTTCCTGAGCAGGATGAGCTCTGATTTAGGGCTGCTCACCAGTGTACCTTAAACTGCATCAAGAGTCCTCATTAACACGAGAGACTACGGTGAGGTTTAGGGCCTGGAGCTTCTCTGCTGGGCATCTGTTAGAGCCCAGGGATGGCACTCTGCAGCCTGGCATAGAGGCACCCCGGGGAGACATTCTCTCCTGTATCGTGTTATGGGCTAAATTGGACTTGCTTTTTTAAATTCTCTCCTGTACAGTGTTGTACACTGAATGCCTTTCAATGCAAACAGTGAACAAGATTCTCTCACCTCCCACCCTTCCCTCCATCCCTCTGGGCAACGGGGGAGTCTGCTAATACTCTGATATTTAATTGATTTTTTTTTTTTTTTTTTAAGCAGGAAACAGTGAATGCTCCAGTTCCGCATAAAAAGAATGAAGCACAATTCTTGGGGGATTTTTGTACCTTTAGATAACAATTTCTAGGAAAAAAGACTGGTGGCCACTTCTATATAAATCATTTTATACTGTACTTGGGCAAAATCCCGGAGTCTCTGAAATCAGTGGCAAAATTCCCACTCATTTAGAGCAGAGTTAGGATTTTGCTCAATTAGAATAAATAGACCTTAAAGTGGGTATAAAAAATAATTTACTCTCATATTAAGGCCCCTCTGTGCTTTCAGAGTGGTCTAATGTGTCCTTAGTGTATATAAAAATCATATGTTTAAATCAAAAGGACAGAGAGAATGTGTATCTTTGATTCAGCACAGAAATAATAGAAAACAAATTAATACATCTGATAATGCAAATCAGAGCTACAATTTTTTCCAGATCAACATATTTCACCACCACATTTCACTTTCATGGAGATGTTAAGCATGTTCTGAGGAGGTGAATACAGGTGTGAGAGATAAAGCACCTTTTGAAATAGAATACTCTTTGGCATTTTGACCTTCCCAGAGCTAATACTGGAAATACAGTGCCAGCTGAAGTGCAGTGCTATCCAGTGACTGGCCTGCTGCATGGCAGCTCCTCACTTACCTGGCTTTGGAGTATAAATGAAAGAGTTCCATGCATCACTGAGGCTGAACATGTGAAGCTGGGGAGATGAACTGGTTCTTTTCTGCCAGATAATTTTCTAGCCCTCCTCTCCACCTTCTCTTACGTCCCATCCTCTCATCCCTGCCATTCACAAGTTTTTAGACCATTTCTAAAGGCTTGACTGGTTTTAATGAACAGGCATGCACAGGTGGAAATAAACTGCCTGGTGTATTCTTGCTTCTGTCATTTCACTGGAGGAAGGCATGCCAAGAACTAACACGATTATGGCTTTAAAAAGAGCATTGCCATGTATTTAACTTAGTCTTTTTCACCATTCCTGCATCTCCGTGACACTGTGAAGCCCGAAGGTGTTGAGGAAATTCATAGGCAACACATACAGAAAGGATACAGTTCAATGTGCTTTTAAAAATTATGGTGAAAACAGATACATGCACTTTGTGCCCAGTTCTGCTCTCAGGGAAGTCAATGGCAGAGCTTGCAGCTTGGAGCTATTCTTTGTTCTTTATTAGTAGTTCAGAGGATGTCTGAAATCACACATCCAGCATGCTCTGAAGATGGGCAGGGCACAGCATATTGCACATCAGCAATAATACCGCCAATCTGGCTAGGGCTGAATAACTGTCCTCCCAGGGCAGGTCCCAAGGACTCTCCTTCCACACAGAAGATACACTGCAATGCTGCTCCTCTTTGGTTTGAAAGAGACACAGCACAAATTGTATCATGGGGTGGAGGACTCTGTCAGAAAAGCAGGGGAGTAGAATGCCAGCCAAGGAGAAGAGAGCCCCGGCTCAGCCGCTCAGCAAAAGCTAAGCCGGAGGAACCTGGGGATGCACGAGGATTTAGTGGGAACATTAATGGGAACAATATATTGAAAACATCAAAGATGCATGGACAGGCATGGAAACCAGGAAAAAGCCCTGAACATCTTTTTCAGAGACCTCAGCAACAGGGGAACTAGGACTCAGCCCTGTAGCAAGCTGGTAGTGTTGGCACAGCCATGGTTTCTTTGCCTGTGAACCAGAAAGAAAAGTCCTACACCACTGCAGGGTAGCTGCAAGTAAAAATACATATCAGGTTGTGAGGTGCCTCAGGACTGTGACCACAGGGCCAAATTCACTCCAAAAATACATGGAGAGCTTGATGCCCTTTGGGACTGACAGCTGCTTACTAATCAAGGAAAGCTTAGGTAATTGCCATCAGAAGCAAGGCTCACAGCATCTGTGTTATTGTAGCCTCTCAGATCTGTTAGGGCAATTTCAATCCAGATTTACGGGCATCACCTACCTCCACGACCAAGCAAAACTGTGGGACCCACCTGAGGGGGAGGAGAGGCTTCAGGCCAAGCAAGCATGGCTGAGCAGCTCCCAGAAGACAAGAAATAACTTACAGCACTTGAAGAAACTATCTGTCTCTTGCTGCTTGGGCTTGAAAGCGACAGGCAGAGCCGTTACCATCACAAATCATTCCAACGCTGAATGTCTATCAGGCAAGCACTGTTCCAGCACGGAGTTGTCTGGCACAACATGTGCTTGTCATGGACTGCTGCACATGCAAGTTTTCCCATCTTGTAGGAGATATTTTGATCACATCCTTCCTGACAAGAAACAAGTCTATTTACAGCCATCTTCTTTTCATAAATAACCCAGCTCTTGCTACACTGCACACACATGTATATTTGTCTTCTAGTGTTATTTATTGTCCTATATTTTTTTCTTTTCCTCCCATTGCAGAAGCAGCACAGGGAACTCGGGAAGTTTGTTATAATTGTTGTAAGGAGTTTTACAAGACCTCAGAACTCAAGGTCTATTGGACCTTGTCTATTATCTGACAGTAGTGGTATTTGATTGCTTGATAATAAACATTATAATCCTGAGTAACTGCACAGTAAAGTGAATTTTTTCTGTTTTGATAACATGGAAAAAGGCAGATGTCAGGGAGTTACTGACAGATCTCAGATGCTCTTGCTTATCCCCACGACTTGCTGAGTCTCAGCTCCCAGTTAAATTTAGAGCAGCCTGTGGATCAATGTAATTTACACTGTTCTGGCAGTGATCAGCAGAGAGGTTTCTACCAGCTGATAGGCTGGATGAGATGAAATCACAGGCTATATCCAACCACAGACTGTATGTTTCCCACCTGACAATAGCTCATGTGTAATAAGTACCATTTTTAAATAGCAAACACTCTTGATTTTTACTGAATTTTACTTTGTTTTATCCTGATTGACAGTGCAGAACTATCACAGCCCAGGGCGAGGAGGTGGGATTCTGTGCATCCAAGAGAGCAGCTTAGCAAAGGAGGCTTGGAGAGACTTTTTTTGTGGAATGGATGGAAATCGGTGGACAAATGTGAAGTCAGCCTGATTTTCACATTCCTCCATAGATTGCAAAGGAATACCAATTTTTTTTTTTTCATATAATCTGAGTATGTCTCACCTGGAAACCAATGCAAAACAAGTGTGGAACTCTCTTCCTTCATGCCAAGCCCTTTCAAATGGGAAGGAAAGGAGATACCATGGTGCATCTCAGTGTCCGCTGCATGGAACATTAAAGAAAAAATTATTCTGCAGATGATTAAATCATTTTAATTGTAGTGTCTGCAGTTCATTTTTTGCGCAAACATTAGGGATCAAGTTTCTGCTTGACAAAGCAAAATTATCACATTATATAGCTTGAATTGAGATGCCAATGAAGGCCAGTGCATGCTGGCCAGCAGTAGTCCAGCATGACCAAAGAAGCAGCAGTGGAGCCTGGTCCATATGTTTGTCCTGTTTTCGCTGCTGAGCAAAATCCTGCCACACCAGTTTCAGAGCTTTGAAGGCCAGAAGGGACCTTTATATCACACTGTCACCAGCCCTGGCTGGGACTGCCCAGGCAACAGATGGCTGAAATGCAAGTGAAGCTCATCAGGAGAAAAAAAAATTCTGCTTTATAGTAATTTTCCAGGGTTAAAAAAAAAAGCAACCCAAACCTAGGAAACCCTAACACTCCATGTAGAGCTTTATCAGCAAGGGAAAATCAAAACCCAATCCTGCAGTTTTTTGCTCTGGAAGCATCAGAACACAATGTTTTTAACACAAATCAGGATTGCTTGGGCCCTTAGCAGTTGCCAGACTGTTTTATCCCCCCTTTTAACAGTGGGAAGATTTTCAGCCACAGGATACTGTAGTACTGTGAGCAGGCGATAGCCAAGTGGGTTGGGGCTTTGCTGAAGACTCAGACCATGCTGCTGCAAAGCTGTATATCCTCAGAGGAGCTGTGGATTGCCACCACTCATGGAGCTGTGGGGCACAACATGCCCTCACCAGGTGGTAGAGCTGATGTTTAAGGTAGCGGGGAGGCAGCTGGCAAGGAGAAATCACCTGGGACTGGGGGCCAAAGCAGCTCCAGGTCATCTGGGTTACCTGCCCTTTTGGCAAGGTGGCTTCCCAGCACTGAGAGTGGAGCAACCTGGTGGAGACATCTCTGGGCCCCCAGGAATATGGTCAGCCAGCATAGGCATGGTGGCCCCAGCCATCACTCTGCTCCAGCCTCCCTGCTCAGCACGACAGCCAGCCTCTGCTGAGCCATGCCTCATGTGAGCACAGACACCCTGTATGCAAGAGTTGGAAGGGTTCCTGCCAAATCAGGGTTACCACCTTAGTGCAATTCTTCCAAGAAATGTCCCTGTAGCGCACAAGCACTGTAGCCCACACAGACACTGCAACAGTGGCCCGCCCAGGATAGCAGCCTGGACTCCTTGAACTGATTCGGCAGCTGTGTGCCTGCAACCTGCACAGTGCCCAGGATCTCACAGCACTCTGTTCCCATGTCTTGGTGAGGCAGCCCTCACCCCTCTCCTTTCTCTGTGGCATCAGGATGTTGCTTTCCTTGAAATCAGGGGCAAAAGTGAGACATTGACAATAGTCTGGTGCTGTTTTCATTTTGCAGTTTGTTGCATGATCTGGATAGAACTGAGAGGGCTGTGGGGACAAGAGAAAATTCAGTTCTGAAAAGATATGGCAGCACTGGGAGTGTCAGGCAGAAGACCAGCCCAGGGAGTGGCCTGCTGGCAGATGGGGACAGGTGCCACTACACCCTACCTAACACATTAAGTTTCTTGTAAGCAAGGTACAGGAGTTTAATACTTCAAGTCTAGTTAAAGAGCTTCCAAAGGGCAGCTGAGTCCCCAGATTTCTGCAGTGATTCTTCATCTCTCAGTAGCTCTACTCTTTACTCTCATGTTTGGTTCCTCTCTATCGACTTCCAGGGCAATTCTTCTGCTGTGTCACAGCAAATACCCTTAGTGCTCACAAATCTTCCTCCAGGTAACTTTTTCCAAATAGGAGTTACTTCTGTAAACAGCAGAGCAGAGCCCCAATGTCATATTACTTCACACACCATCAGCAGGGTCCTCTATCTTTATAAACTTGTACCAGTCTCTGGATTTATCTTAGAGCTGGAAATGAGTAATATAACACAGTAAATACTCACTGGGGAAAATCCAAACAGAACATCATTCATGTGCTACATTTTCTTCTAGTGTCTATCGTAATATTACTTACTGTCCAGAAAGACTTTGCATAGCAGTAAAACTGTCTCTGGTAAAATGAGAAAGGGTGTAGATGGCTTAGAGAATATCTGCATTTAACTTCATTTCATGGATACATGACATTAAAATGCTATTTGGTAGCTTAGTCGTAGAGAAGAATAGTAGAGCCAAACGCCTTTTTTCTTTTTTCTTTTTTTTTTAGAGATGTAACTCTTTTAAGAGTTCCCTTAAGAGCGCTCAGTAGGGTGTGTCAATATTGCTCCCCATGGAAATCATATGGTTTGCCTATGCAGACAGTGAATTGTTTTGTGACTGTGAAATATTGTGTGTTGCCCTGTGAGCAGTGGAGCCAGTGGCTCGAGGAACCGTTGTTGAGACTGACAGTTACATTGTGCCACTGAATAGTGAAACGGCAGAATCAAAAACTCAAGTGGACCCAGACAGAATGTCCTGACCTTTAAGTAAAAGGCTGATTGGATATGGTGGGAGCTCCCCTTCATCTTCCACCATAATCCATTACACCTTTCTTGGCAAACCCTCGTAATTCATGTAGCTACGCAGATACATTTCCCATAGAATTTTCTTACATGCTTATCATTAAATTTATCCCTTATAACTTACTTGCCTTTGATGGTCCAGTTGCAATGTAAAGTGTCAGTTTCCTATGCCGAAGCATTCATAGTGTCCTGCCTCAGAAATAATTCTGCATCTTGCAGCGTGAAAACCCAGCAATAATAAATTTGTGGGAACCCAGTCAGAAGGAAAGTTTCTGCAGCACAGCAACAAATACATGCGAAGATACTCTATGATGACCTGCAGTGGAGAAAACAAGAAATCCTAAACACATGAAACCTGTGGACTTTATTTCACTAGGTCTGTATTTTAAATTTGTCTGAGCTAGACTGTGAAGTATTTAGGGCATACAAATTTTGTGTGTCTGCAGCATACCATGGATAGTACCTTATGTGTAAGAAAGAAGATAATGATGACATTATTAATGTTGGCTGAAAACTCTACTTCAGAGAGGATGAAAGTTACATAAATAAAAGAGAAAATTGCATTCTTTCGATCTTCATTTTTAGTTTCAGTATTTGTTTTTACCAGTATCAATAATTTACTGAAATAATTGACATCTGTGCAGATAAGGAAATATAGTAGTGTGGAAACACACTGACTGGTTTTTAATAGAACATCACTAGCACATATGAAAAGATGAGCTTTCCTTCTTTAAATGCATCACCCTGATTATGGTTTGTACACAGTGCTCTTTTAATAAATGACAGAGTAAAAGGTGTATTCTATATCCCCACATCCAACTGCATTTTTTCCCTAGAAACACATGAACTTGTGGACATATTATTCCCTTAACAAAGCGTGTTAAGGACTGGCTGCCCCCTTTTTTTCTCCTTAAAATACATTCATGACCTTTATATTTGCAAATTTGTGAGTGAAAGCTTTCATGCACCTTGGAGGTTTGCAATACAGCATTTGTATTAAAGACCCACAAATCGATTTTACACTATAGTACATACAAAGACATAATCCTTTGTATGAGACTGTATATACAGACATGTTATTTGCCGGGATGTTACCTACTCTGTGAATAGATTATCGTCATATGTGCACACATTCCCCTTGCCTGATGGTATGCGCTTCACCCACTAGCTTTAAATGAAACTGTACAACAGCTCCCGACACATCTGAATGTGGCACTGGCATTTCTTGCATCCCTCTTCTGCGAGGGGCGAGAATCTTCAAACTCAATTAGCATTTTAAAGAATAGGTTCAGTTTTGTGGTCCATTAAAGTCAGCTAAATTGATGCACTGCATGTCTTTATTTCAAAAATAAAGCTGAACAATTAAAGCCCATGTCTCTTTGCTCAGCTTTTGATTCCTCACAAAGCTTTCCCACTTGCTGCCTTTGGATGTAATGTTAACAAAGTCAGTTAACATCAAGAGCAGCGCTAACAGGCATGGCACAATTCCTTGTTTTTGCTCAATCAGTCTGTGTTCAAACTATCAGTTTGATTTATTTGTCCATGCTGACCCTTATTCACCACTTAATTATCCTCGTATAATGTTTCAAGAGCCTCCTGACACAAGGAGAAAGACAATTGCCGATGTTCTGTGGAACAACTGTTGACCTGATGGCCAAAATGATGACTGCAGGTCGAAGGTTGGTCGCCTTTTGAAGGACCCACTCCATTCTTGAGGGCTCTGGCCAAAGCCCTTAGCCTGGGTGCCACTGGCACTGGGCAGCCTGCTGGTCCCCGGTCCTCGCAGCATGGTTGGGGTCAACCTGGCCATCCTGGCTGAGCATGGCCAGCTGACAGCCAAGCTCCTCTGAGTAGCAGCTTGTGGGCCAAAAGGGACAAGTTTTGAGTGGGCAGTCACTGCACTCACTCTGGTCCCCTCCATCCCTGTTCTATTGCAGCACCAGCACCAGATTCAGCTAGAACTAATCTCGACATCAAATTGCCAAAAGCAAGATCAGAACCACATCTTCTAAGAAAAACAGAAGCTCTAAGTATGATGGTACCCATCAACACCCTGAGCAAAGGGACTGGCCCTTATTCTTACAGTAAAGGACATTAGTTTAAGGTTCCCAATGTGTATGCTCAGTCCCATGCCAGAGATCCTGCACAATAACCTCCATTCATCTGGAAAGTGTCCTTTCTGCCACTTTGGCTTAGAAACGCTGAATGACATTCCTATTCGTTTCCCATTCAAAAGCAAATAATCAACTAATAGGTTAATTTTGACTGAATGCAGGCATCTCATGGGGACAGAGGGCACAGACCACATTTTCATAGAAGCTGAAACAGTGCTCAGGAACTGGGGAAAGAAAGGGATGAAGTGCCATGGTGTGAGAGCAACTTGTTAGATACGCAACTTTTGCAGGCATTTCAGTTGTTGGCTGTCACGGGCTGAGCAGGGGAAAGATCTGGCCCACTTTTTGAAAGAAGTATTCATCTCAAGTGTAGGCCATCAAATAACTGACCTTCCCTGAATATGTGGGGTTTATATTTCAGCAAATTAATATAATTTCAGACCACCGTTTAAATTCTAGTGCTTAAGGATGTACTTAGCTGTAAAGATCTAGAATCGTCACCATCACCAGACAAAACCTGGATAACCAGATCTGTGGTCCTCATACCAGGAGGATCTTTCAGCAACAAAGAGACAGGTGGATCAACTCTATCATCCCTGACCTAGTTCTCTGATGTCATTGCTGAAAGATGTGTGAACACATTTATTTCTGGCTCCTTTTTCAAGTCTCAAGTAGGACTGGCAGGCATCACAATTAGGAACAGACTTTGGGCTGCTCTAGGTAAGATCTGCATGGTGTAAAGCCAGCTCTGGAGTAAAGGAGTACACAGCCTATCTCGGGATCTCCCCACTTGCCCATAGTCTCCAGCCACTACCAAGCGTGAAACCACAGAGAAAGAACCTGGTAGCCTGGGGATCAGGCGACAGCTTGGCTTTGCCAGCTGGGTATAATGCTGTTTGTTCTTGGCCTTCTGCTTTCTTCAAAAACTTCTGTCTGAGCAGAAATATTCACACATTAGTATTATCATCACTTGAAAGGCTGTTATACTTAGTTTTCATGCAATGTTTTATGCTTTAATTTCTAATGCAAACTCAAAAGCTGTCAAAATATTTTGGCAAGATAGAGAAAAATTATTTTGATTAGTCTTTTCCAGATGAGAAATAAATAAGTGTTCCCTGGCTTGTCTTTATTAAATCATACACATCTAATTGTGAAGGCAGGATGCTGTCAGCTCTTCACTAGCTCTTCTTTTGATGTCCCTGGGAAATAGCCCTTTCTAATCCCTGGTGCTCAGAATCCAGGGCAAGCAGGAACTGCTCTCATACTGATACTGCTCACATAGTTGACCCCTCTAGACAGCAGAATAGGGAGCAGTTCGTTGCCATATTCCCCATGTCATGAAGGTAAATTAGAGCAGAGGATGAACTGTCCAGATGCACAGAGCTCCAGCTCACACCTTTGAAGACCTGGAGGTTGCTGCTGGATCATGGGCGTTTTTGAGACACTTGCTCAAGGCCACATGGCAAGTCCCTGTGCCAGGACAGGGGACCTTCTCCTTGAAGCCTTGTGTGCAACACAGGGTGGCTGTTGGCTGCTTTCTACTCCCCATGGCAGGGACCATTAACGCTCCTCCATCCTGTGGGTCAGCCACAAAGGCTGGGGGCAGTTCTCTACATTGTGTCACTCCAAAAGCATACAAATATCGTGCAACATGGTTGTTATCTAGGTTTCCCCATCGGCTTCAGCTGAGGGGTTCACAGGAAAGCCAAACTGGAGAGTGGGGTGACATGGCGGAGAGGTGCACTGCAAGAACTGGGAGAGCGGGCAGACCTTTGCCAGGGGATGCTGCTTGGCACAGGGCCAGTGGGAGATCATGTCCAGCACGCCCCAGGTTCTCAGCTTGAGCATGCCTCTGGGGAGGAGCTCAGCATCCCTCCATATTGCAGCTGTGCTGACGTGAGGCTCAGCATCCACATGACAGGCCTTGGTCTGCAACCCACAACTTTCATCAGTTCTAGGAAAATCAAATTATGGCTATTTTATGGTACCTAGGAGAGGGCCAAGAGTTTCCCTGAAAGCTCATCTTTCATTTTGAAAAGAGCATCTAATCACTTAGGGCAGAATAGCAGGACAGGGAAAGTCTCAAACCTTGTCTGAAAGATGGAAAATTTATGGCTGCAAAGGGCAGCGTATATCAAAGAGCTTTTGGCCAAGGCTCACCAATAAAGCAATTCACCTACTGGGTGATGTGAGGACAGAGCAAGATGAAAGTAAAGTTCGATCATTTCTTCCCATCACAACAAAAAGGTTGATAAAGAATATACTTGATATCAAACAGAGCTTCCTGCTGTCTCCAGTTACCTGGGAGTTTGGAGCCTGCAGTTTGAATAATGTTTCCTCCATAATAGGGTTGACAGCAGAAGTGTGGAGAGACTGATGGGCCTTCATGCAGGCTCAGCTTTTGTAGTTCAGGCTCATTCTTTATTCTCAGAGTGGAGCAGATAATAAATGTGTAAATAAATAGTTACCAATCTTCTGGCATGGTAAAATAACTAGTTGCTTTCTTGTGCTGCAAAAGAATTCAATCATGCTGATAGTAAAACCTCATCGCTTGCAATGTTTCACGCACTTTGCAAATAGCTCAGGAAAGTCGTTTGCATCCTTTGAGATGGAGTGTGGGTAATGCTAAATGTGTCTGCCAACGACACTGAAACAAAATAGCCACCACCATAATTTGGGAAAGTTAAGTGCTGACTAAATAAATAAATAAACAAATTTTTTTTAAAAAGAAAACAGATTTTTTTTCCTCCCTTTTGCTTATAAAAACAAGTTCATGCTAAATTCTGGCTCAATCTTATGTCATTGTCAGTTTTCTTTGCTTAATATGAGGTCTGAGGAAATCATAACAGATGACAAATTTATATTAAAAACCATGATCATAAAAATACATAGGAAAAACCCCTGGGATTTCCACTTGTCTGCAATGGCTGTTGAGCTCTGGGTTTATCACACCAAGTTCCTGCACCTTGGATAGAATTTTGTTCCTTAGTTCCACAGCAACGCAGAGTCACAGGGAAATATTTTAAATGTTTCTAGCTGGGGGCTTTCTATGGCTTTTTAAAAAAACCCAACAACTAATGACATACAACTTTTAAGCCAATTGTTTTAATGGCAGATATAAGCTAAAATAATGCACAAATGCTTGGATATGCCTGGGAAAATTAAGTATTTCCACAACTGTTTCCTATTAAAATGTGAGTAGAAAGTGTGCTGTTCATAATTTGTTAACTGTTTGCTGCAGCCCAGCCCTGTCTTTAAACTGCCATGCACTTCTCTGGTACATCGGGGCAGGTCAGGGTTGTACTCATGAAAAGATGTAATCAGTGAGTACATTACTATTTTCAGAGTGCAGTTAGATGAGTTAAACTGGGTAGTTTTAAGGAGACACCCTAAAGATGAGAGTGAATGTACCCTGTGAAATTCTTTTAAATTAAAGCATAATCTCTGGGGAAGACCTTTAGAGATGACTGGAAGTGCCATTATTCCCCTCAGCTTGGTGCTTCAAAGGCACGTTTTTTTCTTTTTTTCCCTTCTGTGAGGAACTTGTTCTCAGGCAGCTTAAAAGGAGAACTGGCTGAATTTTTCCTTTTTCAAAGTGTAATTCATACAAGAACTGATTCTTAGACATAAAGCCACGGCAGAAAAATAAATATTTTTGCAGTTGTTTTGTTTTAATGGAAGAAAAGGTAAACTGTTTAAATCATGTCTGTAAGATTTTCCCTTTTTTGGTCAACTGATCTGTTTTTTATCTACAGTTAAAATGTTACCTGAAACTGCTTTTTTGAAAACTGAGGCATTTATTGTTTCAGTTTTACTTCTGTAATGGCAACAAAAGCCTAAACCACTGTAAATTTTGACTGAAATAAGAGAAAAACCCAAACAATAAACCCACTCCAGGAAAAATAGTTGACATATTCCACTCAGCTTTGCCACACAATATCTTAACTCATTTGTAAAATACAGCCCAAGATAATACTGGTTAAAATTTGCAAAACTTTTGGTGCTGAAGTTACAGAAAATGCTTCTTGATGTTCAAAGGGCAGTAGCCTGTGTGAGCCAGTACTCTGAGAACCCAATGCAGAATTGCTTACTACAATTTCAGGTGGCAACTCAGCATTAGCAGCATCCTTGACATCAAATGGCTGAAGCACAACCTCAAAGTTAAATAATGCCTAAATGTAATGCTAAATAGTTTATTTGACACTTCATTAATTACTAAATTAATGCCTTTAGCAAATAGCCTGTCTGCACAGTCAATGTCTGTTTGCTTCACAGATCTCTCCAGGCAATATTAGCAGCTAGAGGAGTAAATACAATTACAATGGGTGCCCGTGTCAGTACTGATTTAAGTAATGAGATAAAAATCTTCTAAAGGTGTCAGTGAGGGCAGCATTAAGCTACCCTTCTGTGCAGTACTGCTATAAGTTGTCATTACACTGGTCTTATGCAGGAGTGAAAAACTTGTGTTTAAGGTACTGTTTTTATTCAAACACATCTCCCTCTGACACAGCAGCCAGCAAATCCCTGACTTCCAAAGCAGAGGCTGACATGCCGAGGTCTTTGTCTCGGCAAGTGCATTCAAGTGCAGCAGCCGCTGCGTGGGGAGCCCTGTGCCTGGACAGGAACAGCTGCAGCACAGGACTGCCATAGGATCACATCTTTTCGCAAGTAGAATTTCAGTGAGAGGTTTACAGTGTCCATGCTATAAAGAAAATTTTAGAACAGAGAAGGGAAAGTGAATAAAACCAATCTGGTTTACTCTAGTGACAAAAATTTTGCATTCTTAGGAGCAGAGAACAGGGAAGGAACTCCCATTCTGTCATAAAAAAAAGTCTGTTGCAGATCCAAAGCTGTGAACCCTGATAGGAGTTGCGTATAAGCAAGCAGTCCTAGGATCATTATGGAGACAGGATCACAGCCTGTTTGCAGAGGGACCCTCTGTCTCAGATAACACATGACTACATGCCCAGTCTGTTTCCCTTATCTTCAAACACTGCCCAAACCCAGAGCTGGGGCACTTTGGTTGCAAACTTAGAGTTCTTCACATCAGTTTACTACATGTTCACATCCACAGAGCCCACGAGATGCTGCCAGATTTTGGGCCATTTGAAGTCTGAGTTTCAGATCCAGGACTTCACTCTATTGTCATGGCAGGTCATTTTCTCCACATCAAGACTCTTTCTAGAAAAATCTCTTCCAGGCTTCAGCTGGTTTCAAAAATCATTCTGTGTCCATAAAGAATAGAAGTTTCACCACAAAAGAAATCACTGCTATGCTACCTCCAGCTCAGCAGTAGGGAACTCGAAGGTATGCAGGCATAGCATCCCTACAACAGAGAAGAGCCATTTTGAGGATTTGTTCCAATTTCCACTTAATATAGATGTGCTGGCACAACCTTGAGCTGACAGGTGAATGCTGGTGAAAGAGCCTGCAACTAGAGAAGCAAAGCTCTGCTTCCCCTGCAAGGGCCACAGCCACTCCTGAAGCTCCAGCAGACACCTGGGCAAGATCCAGCAGATTTTTTTTTTGGTGGTCTCTCTACCAGAAAACCCAAGCGCAAGCCACTCTCTCAGGGTCTGCTTCTAAATTGCCAGACAGGTCACTAATTCTTTGATTTCTAAGGGCAGCCAGACAATCCTTCATGGAGGTGGCCTTTTGGGTGAACACACTCAGCTTGAGGTCTAGTGATGAGAATACTAGACTGGATTTCTTTTTTTTTTTCCCCTGGTCATCTTGTGATTGTAATAAGGCATCTTCCTCTTTAGCAGGCTGCTACCAGGTTGCAGTCTGAAAACATCCTGGTGAAAAACAGGGGTATTTTGATGTCCAGGCTCGCTTAACCCCACTGGCATGATATGCACCCAGGGCAATGCTGGCATCTCCCCTGGGGCTGTGCCTGTGCTCACACGGGGGCTATCCTGTTGTAGGGGATACATGACCCTGCACAGCAGTTCAGGACATGATGCTATCCCAGGAGCCAGGGTTTGCATGTCTGCCTACTCAGGGTGAGGGGCTCAGTCCAGCTGACAGGGCTGCCCTGCTGGGGCTTGCCAGCAAAGGGCACTTCCCACCATTCTGGGCTGCCAGCTGAATTCTGTGCCATGCTGCTGTACCTGCCTGCCTGCCAGCTTGTCTCAAAGCAAGAGCAGTATAATTAAATATGAGATTTAAGGCCTCGCTGGACTGAGGCCTCAGTTATTACAAAGTTGCCTGTTTCTTGATTACTGACAGTAGCAGAAGGATGTTTATGCCATTTAATCATTCAGTAAGGAGCAAATGCATCAAAGACAAAACAAAGACAGCAAATGGTTTCTAAGCCTTTGCTAATACTTTTATGTATTTTATGTGGAAGTAACAGGATAAAAAATATTATTTAACAACCCTAAGTCCATCACATATCATAAAACATATGCTTTAGATATACTACTTTACATATTATTGTCATGCTCAATGCAGCATGAATACTCTGTAAAAATCATATTCTTGTAATTAGAGGACATCATGACTGCTCCAGAGATATGGAAGACGAGCTGTCTAATATAGCCTATGAAAGATATTTCTCTGCATACTGCTTTAGAGGAACTAAGCAGTTAAAACATGCGAGCTGCTGTCTGCTTTTCCAAAAGTGCACAAAATCAGTTTATTGTCAACACATGTCAATATATTTACTTGAACTGAGGAAATGGCTTCTGTTGATTGTTTTCAACCAGGCTGATGTCCGTATGCCAGATTTGCAAATCACGTTACTGCTACCGTGTTTCTGGCAGGAGAAAACGGAGCTTTAACTGCAGTACTGTAAAACGTCTGTCTTTCACAGTCACCTGACAACATTTGCAGACAGGGTTATGAGATTGCAAATTTTTTTCCAGGGAAGCAATGGTGAAATTCAGGCTAGTTTCCCCTGGAGCCATTTCAGGGGGCTGAGAGGCAGTGCTGGACAAAGCATTCCCTGATGGCTGAGTCTTTTAGTTAAAAATTGTTCTGGCACGCTTTTATGTTTAGTTTTTGGCAATAAGGAAAGAAGCAGTAAGAAAGCATCAAACTCAGTAGAGCTTCCAAGTTATTTACAAGTACTAGCTGGTTTAAGGGAACTGTACTTTATTGCTAATGTAGGCAGCACACACATGGACTGGAGCAACGCTAGCTGGAAGGGATCCCCAGAGGTCATGCTGACCAGCCCCATGCTCAAAGCAGGACCATCACTAGCAGCTGGTCAGGTGAGCCATGGTCATTGTGCCTCTCTTCAGAGAATAAGAATACTTATTGTAAGTCTACATACAATTCCTCCTTAAGTCTCCAGTCCACCTGTATCTTTGAGAATGTTTCCATTTGCTTGCTTTCACCACATGAGATCCACCAGCAAAGTTTACAAGAGGAGCAAGGACAGTGGCGGGCAAGGATGACACTGAAGCTTAATTACTTGAAAGCAGTAGAATCCAGAATTGAATCTGGGAAGCACAAGATCTCTCTACTAATTGCCTTTGCCCATTAGCAAATCCCAGAAGAATTATGTTTCCAGAAAAACAAAATTTCCTGCCTTAAGCTTGTAGCTCAATGGAAGCGTCATGCATATTTCCTATACCATTATCACTCCCATCTCACTGTCTTTCTTTTAACTACATCATCTTAAAACAAAGTGCAGCACAGCACAGTTTAATTGCACACACATCTGTGCAAGATGCATGTAAGAACCAGGAGCAGAGTGTGCAAAGCAGACTAGAGTAATTACAAATAATTTTGTGTATATTATATGAAACTCCTTATAAATACTTTGGTTTTTTACATTTACAGCATTATACACAATGTTCAAAGACATTCAGCTTTTAATGACCCTAAACATTTTCCACCTTTTTGAATTCAATGGAGGATGGTCCATATTCAGGACTGGAGCTTGTTACGGCAAGAGCGTCTGGAAAACAGCATGTGGAATCAGTCAGTACCAGTGTCTAGAAGAAGAATAGGCTCAGCCTTGAATGTTCATGTTGGATATTGTCTGAAAAGTTGCCCGTCATGTTACTGCTTGGAAGCTCTGGCAGTCGGGGATGACACGCTCCGGCTTCCCTATTAGCCCCCCTGTGCCGCAGGGACAAAGGGAACTGCAGGCTCCCAGCCAAGCACATACATTTGCAAACTGCCGCCAGTCAGTTCCCAAGGCCAGGGGCTGGATGCCATTAACAAAGAGATGTGAACCGCAGGCATAGCCTGCCCTGCTCTCCCTGCCGAGCAAGTGGCGCTTCTCATGGAGATCTATAGGGCCTGCTCTTTTCCCCCCAGCACCCGCAAAGGGCTGGCCAGGACCCACTTCTGATTTTTCAGGTTTTAAACCTGCCCCTTCTACACAGCATAGGAGTCACCAGAGCATTGTACACTCCTTGCCCCTATCCCTGTCAGCCACAGATCTGTGCAGGGACATTTATCTGTCTGTGCTCACAACACTGTGTGCACTAATCCGTAGCATGGGAGATCAGACCTTGATAACTCCTGTTGGAGACTTGGTCTGATGTTGTGGGTAGATGTGAAGAGCAGCAGCACAGCAATGGTGGATCCCAGGAAAAGATCACAGAGGCATGCAAAAGGCAGACACCCAAGTACTTGTGCCTGACTTATTTTGCTGCTTTACTCCAGAATCAGCCCATAGGGCTGAAGGAATATGGAGAGCAAATCCTCCATGAACTGCAGCATCTAGTTGCAGATGCCCAGGGTCCAGGCCCATGCTCCTGTCATGCTGCTATTCCAAACCATCAGAAAACCAAACAGAGGGGTTTTTTTGCCAGTGTTACTAGCCCTGAAACTGCCCTGAGCTGATCTAGACCAAATTTAAGCTTTCAATAAAAAGAGTTACCTGGGCCTGTGTGTTAAGGAAAGCTCTGTTTTTGCCGGGGTGGTGGCCCAGTCAGGCAATACCTCCTTATTTGGAGAGAAGCTGATGGATCTCCAGCACAAGTCACCAGCCCTACGAAAAGCAGCCATGATCCTGCCATGCTTTGAACTCCAGGTTTAGTTGCTCAATGCAAGCATGGAAAACTACCTGAAAAATGTTGGTACTGGGACACATAAGAGCAAGAGCCAGGGAGAAAACACATCTCCAAATAACCTGTAAGATGCATGTAAGGACATGCAGTTTCTGCCTGTCCTTAGAAGGGAGTAGAGCACAGGGGAAGGGTTATGTCCCACACTTAGAGATTGACCAGTGCACAGAAAACCGTTTTCTCTTGCACTTTGCTGACAGAACATGCTGTCCCTGCCTCCTTCAGCCTTTGTCCCCACCTCTTCTTTTTCCCATCTCTGTGCCTGGGCCCTACTTTTCTCTGCAATGTTCTAAAGGCATGGTGGGGACACTCATTCTCAGTCCGTCCATCACCAGCACTAACTCCTGGTGGCTTTTCAATAGCAACTTGCCTGTTAGCTTGGTCTTCCCACACAGAACATGTCACTGAAACAGAGGAGCCATGACACTGTACCTAACACTGACTGGAGACAGGATGCATCTCTTTTAGAGATTGAAAATACTAACCCTGCTTGGAGACTGTGCTATTCATAGCAGAATTTCATCCTTGCCCTATGACCTTGTCCTGACAGGGTTTCATGTGTGGTTCTAATACAGGCAGTTTTAACCACACTCAGTTGAAACCCCACGAAAAACTGTCACAGACCACAGCTATTCCTGAGCCAAGAACTCTAGACTGTAGTTCTTGCTATGTGTGCCTTCACTGCACTCACAGCATTCTTGCTTTTCCCTATCTGATTATGAAATGGGGAGCTGCAACACTCCTTCCCTGATCATCAGTCAGGCCATCTCAGCCTAAGTAGCCCCTTCTTGATGTACATAGATGATGCTCAGTCTGTAGCAGCAGCAATGGATTTATCTCTTTTTTGTTTGTTTGGGTTTTTTGTTTGTTTGTTTGCTTGCTTGCTTGCTTGCTGCAGAAATGGATTGTGACAGTCAAAACCATCAAAATTCCCAAGCACAAAGACTGAGGACTATGCTGGCTTGAGGACATTACAAGTACAAGATGAAGCAATGCCAGGAATTAAATCCCACAAGGAAAAAATCTGGCAGGTTATTATTGTATGTTTACCTAAGAGAATGTTTCTATAAAATGCACATGAAACAGACTGATTTTATCCAGCAGAACTTCATTCTTTTCATTATACGTTAAAATGTGGACCTGAACGTGATTTGTAAATCATACTTAGACACCAGGAATCCACCAGGCTGAAGGATCACTGCATTGCTGTGACACCATCATATGTACCTTACAGATTTTGCAGAGCAGAGATACAGACCTCACATCATCACCACTCTCAGTTTACTCTCACATTCGCATCTTTAGGCTGGGGCAGAGAAGCGACAGAAATAGATTTTTCCCTTCATTTGCAAACCTCATTCCCAAGCACTCAATAGTCAGATTGCAGACACATAGCAAACACTGGCTTTGCCCTCCTCCTCCTCCTCCTTTTTCTCCCATCTAAGATTTTTTCTCTTCAGCAGTAATTTCCAGTGTGCAGCTTTCTGGCTACAATAAGTATCACAGTTTCAAAAGCATTTTTGCCACTTGTCTAGCTTTTAGCTCAGGTCCCTACAATCTTTTCTCTTCATATAAAGCTGAAACTTAAGGCAGAGATAATGACTGAACTCTTCAGCCAGATCTATGTCAAATGAGGAAAAGAATCAAAAATCTTTGTTCCATTGGGCATTGCATTCAGAGTCCAGAAGAATAAATACTGTTGTCATAAGCAGGAGAGAAATCCCACAAGGCTGAATATGCGCACACACATGTGAATGCAACACATACGCAAGGCCAGATTTTTATGAGCTGTGCTGTCAGCAGGGAGATTGTTTATAGTTGCCAGTAATTTATGGATTTTAAATGTAATGTTGGAATGCAAATAACTTTCCCCATGCCCTTCCCTCAGCGATCTGCTCATGAATAAGGCTGAACGGAGCCCGAACAGGAGACACCACTGGGGAGGATGAGGAGACAGGGAATGACTCAGCCTGCCCCCGCTTTCGCCCAGCCTCTGGAGATGTCATTCCTGAGCCATGGGGTCTGCTCCCAGCTCAGCGTGAGGACTCACTTGGTGCACAGATATGTGGGACATGGTACTTAAAAACTCCTATAACAAGCAATGAAATGGGAATAATCAGTCTACCCTGCAGCAAAAATATATGAAATGGCATTAAGCAGAAAAAGCCCAAGCTTATGGGGCTTTTGACAGGAAGCCCAGGTTTTTTCCTTTCCCTGAAGAATAAATGACTGTCCTAATGCTCCCATCTTCTCTTTCTTCTAACTTTTCAGATCACTAGGAAAGGATGACGTATTGGAAACTGTCTTTCCATGCCTTTGGTGCCATTCAGCATCAGAACTGCTGACATCAGTTCTGTCACTGCTTAGTGGTGGCATAATGATTTGTTGGAACTATCAGAAAAGTGGTTTCTCTATGCAGTTATGAACCAACTGGAAAAACTTCCCAAGGGTGCTATACCAGGCAGGCACCTTTGCCCAGCTTGCCCAAAAGACCAGACTGAAACCAACTGCTTTGTCTGTTGATCAGGTTTGATTGCAAAGACTCACAGGAAGATAAATAAAATGAGAAGGTCAGCAAATTACTGTTGTGTCCATACTCACACTGCTAACAAAAAGAGGTTTTCTGTTTAATCTTCTTTCTCTGGTGTTTTCACTCTTGGATTTTTTCCTCCTACCCTCCCCCCACAATGACAGAGATTTCTATTCACTAATATCTATGATAAGTTACAGTCTGGACTCCATAAAATATTTTTGGGATTCTACAGGTGAAAAGACAGGGGCTAGCCTGTCAGCTACTTATGAATAAACACAGAACTGAAAAGATCTGCCTCACTTCTCACACTGGTGAACAACAGAAAACAATAAAAGAGTTTATGGCACCAGGCAGACACAAACAAAGCTGTTGGACTGATCTCAAGCAAAAACAGAAATAGCTCATTAGCAAACATTTGAGTCATCAGCATCTTAGAGAAATGATAAGGAAGGACCCTGGGCCACTAACTGTTGGAGAAAAAAACAAACAACAACAAAACAGTACAAAATTGACCAAAACAAACAATAATGTGTGTTTTCAAATACTTAAAAAAAAGAGCAAAATGTTGAGTTCATTTAACGTCTATGAAAACTCCGAGAAGTTTTTCAGTGAGCAGAACTTAGGAGTCAACTTTTAAAGCCTCTCTTCACCACCTCTGCAGACAAGAAAATCCCATCTTATTTTGAAGGGACAGCTGAGGCTTTGCTGTGCTCACACTGTAGCAGAGTGACAGATTTGGAGGAACACGTTATCATCACAGCGGCTGGCAGCTCTGGGAAAGAGGGTTGTGGAGCGAGGGAGCAGCAGCTGCCTGGGGAAGGCCAAGGGGGAAGACTGCTGGAGACTGAAGAGGGACTCAGACTTTATGGTCACCATGTGAGCTTGCAAATCTATATGGCAGCCTAGTAGTTGTAACGCATGCCAGTACATATGTATATATATAAGGTGGAAACAACACTGTCGTGCTAGAGCTAGCAAGAATGATTCTTGGTCTGAAGAACCTTGATTTTGTGATATAGCAATATAAGTAACATTTTTGTCCCTTCAATTATTTTTATGCATAGATAACAAGTTCAGAGTTTTTAGCACTTTAAACACCTCGAGCTACCACAGATAAACTAGCTATATTGTTACTTCAATTACTTCAGACAGATGAGTAGAAAATTAATTTTGCTGGTTTTGTTTAAGTGGAATACCTGCCAGAGTAATCTTTTTCATGTAAGACTATCATTATTATAATTTTAAAAAACCTGGAAAGCAAATAAAGCAGACAGTAAAATAACTCAACATCCAACAAGTTAGTTTTTATCTGAAAACTGTAAATACTTTCCTATCAGTTAAAAATTTCCATTAGAGGTCAGAGGTAATTTTAAATTTTCTCATTTTTCTCATTTTCTTTAAAAATATTTCCTTGTGGTAAAAAATATGAAAGTTAAGGCATTCAAAGTCAAATATATATCTTTTGGGAGAAAAATCTCCCCGATGTTGGAATTTTTGTCCCTGGCTGCAACTGGATGGAGGATTACACCCTCAGACTGAGTCTTTACCTTACTGAAGTCTTGAGAAGGGGTATCTTTCTTTTTTGACAGGACAAACTGCTTTCTGAAGGCTTTTTGGCAAAGTGACGCCCTGCTGCTAGGTGGGTAAAACAGGACTCTCGGCACAACGCAAGTGAAGTAATAGCAACACTGAAAGCCATTGGACAAGGGCACATTCCCTAGAAAAATGGGGATGCCCTCTGTCTTGATGGGCTCAGGCTGCTTTCATTTCACCATCCTAAAGCCCAACCTGTTCTTTCTGAGGGGTTCAACACTGAAAAGCAACATGAGATTTCACCAGCAAATGAGCCTCCACAACACTTTACAAACCAGGTTTGAGGGCAGCAATGTACATCTGTTGAACACCAAGAAGCAATAGCCAGAGGAGATGTTCTAGTAATGCCACCCCAATGCTGGCCTCCTCCAGACACATCCATCTTTTCCCAGAGCCAAGGAACACCTGCTCCCAAGGAGGTGCTCCAGGCTCAGGAGTCCCTGTTGAGGCTCCACATTGGGTTCCCTGCACGTGTTCCAGTGTCAGGTCTCCTCTCCCAGTGGCAATGCCAAACAGACCAAAAGTGGGCAGGAAGGATCATCTGGGTGCCAGTGGCATGTCTCCAAGAGCATTCACAGATCTGCCCTTTCCTGGGACTCGCTGGGCTGCATTTCAGTCTCCTCCATTCTCATATGACCATGGGACAAAAACAGGGTCCTCATCCTTTTGGGACACTTCCTAACTCTTAATTAATTAATCCTCCTTCTGCTTTCAGGAAGGATTCACCTGAAGTGCTCTTTTTGCAAGGAGGTGGGAGCAGGCCATTACTGTAAAGCAGCTCAGTGATCACCCCAGAGGTGTCCCAGGGCAATGTCCTAGGCAGGTGTTGCATATTTAGCTTTAAAAGCTTCAGAAAGTTTCTGCTAGGGCATATAATGGTTTCCTTTTATATGAATTATGAACACCTCAAATGTCCCCTAAAATCTAGTAGCAATTTTCAGGTCAAATTAATGTCACTGGTTTAACCCAGAAAGTATCACAGAAACATAAGTTAAACATCCTTCCTTGCATTTGGAGTGGTTTCACTACCAGCTACTAAACTCCAGGCTTTGCACTGAAAAATTCTTCATGGCACAATAGGTATGAGCAGCATACAGTGAAATGTACCTGACTTACCTCTTCACTTTCCATGTCAGCAAGTCCTTCTGGTGAATTTAAAGGGAAGGTTTATGTACTTAAATTCATTAATTCCTTACAGTTGTGTTTTATTGAACACTGAGTACTTTCAATCTAGCAAATAAAAAATTAGTGCAACAATTACCTTGAAAAATGCTATGATACAGTAAATTTGGAAAATTTTAAGCTGTCACTGCTTGCAAAAAAGAGCCAAATGACCACATTTATAGTATATACAGTCCTAAATTGCAACTAATATAGTCTCTGTAACAGCACTTTGTAGAAAAGAGACTGCACATTCATGGAAGTTTATTGAAGGATTTATCTTAATATTAAAAATGCTCAAGTTGAAAAAATCTGCACTTGTTTGGACCTGTATTTCTTGTGAATATTTCAGATTCTTCAACTTCTCTGCATTCAGGCTCTTTGTGAAATCTGCAAGTCTAAAGCAAGTCACAAGTACTATATAAAACCCTCCACATATGTAAAATATAGGAAGAGAGTTTGCTGTAGAAATAGATCACATGTAAACTGGGGTTGGATTGAGCAGACAGAATGAAGGTAAAGAAATCAAATGAAATATGTAATTTGCAACAACAGAAACTCTTAAGTGTGCATTTGTTCATTTTTAATTACACAGATAGTGGAAATTATGCCATTCAGTACAGAAAAATTAGGCTTCAGATAGAAAGCATAATTCAGGTCAAGTAAGTAACTGAAGGAAAAAATCCTATAATTAAATATTGCCATTTGCATTCTTAAGACTCAGGTCTACCAGAGATGAATTGAGATCCTACCAACCAAGAAGCAAAACACAGAAGTTTCCCTGAGTAGTTTTGTGGGAAAGGTTTTCAGATGCCTCCAGACACTGTGAAAGTCTCCATTTTGATATTGTCCTGCACAGCACTGCAGTCTGTTTTACCCTTGGAACACTGCAAAATACCGGTGTCCTATTCTGTGGTAAGTAAGCACATTTATAGAAATATTCATATAGAATCCTCTGATTTCTTTCAGCATATTCTGCTGACAAGATCAGTGTTATGACAATCATTAAAACTTCAGTGTTGAAAACAATTTCAAATAAATTAATCACTCCTAAACATAACAAAATATTTATCCAAGAAGCAAATATATGTGAGGATATAATTATGTGAGGATTATTCTCAAAAAGCATTGTTTTTTGATGAGTGAAATTATTTTTTAATCATTATTACTTCACCACTCTTAGGCAGAAACATATACTTTTTTACTCAGAATAATAAGGGCTGATGTGTGTGTTTTAAGTTAGATTCAAAACATCCTTTGCCATTAATATGTTAAAGGCAGTAGGATCCTTCCTATTCAGCATTTTGCACCATGTTTACCCTTCTGACAAATGCTGTTAAATACGAATTGCCACAGCCTCTCTGGGATTGCCTAGAGAATTGCAGTCTGTGACCGCAGTCTGCTCAGCATCAGGTCTGCATTCTGGTTTGATCCTTTGCTAAACAAACTCTATATGTATTTGTCTGGTCGCTCAGGATATTGTTCAAAAGACACCGTCAAAATAAGAACACTCAAGACAAAAAGAGACATAGCACGTAGGGCAGCAGTGGCACGATAAATGTCTCATTTGATACTTTGGCATGGTCTAAATATCTGGATTGCAAATGGTAATGTGGACAAGAGACAGAGGATAGCAGAATGTTTCATGAGAAACATGACTATGCTGTTCCTGCCCAGGGGAAATCATCCCACCTCTGAAATACAGCCAAGACTCTGGTATAAAACTGAGATGGATTCGTGTCCATTCAAGTCATTATTAGTCACTGAAACTGTAAGGGGACCATTTAATAGACTTTTAATACTGTTCCTTACAGCTACAATGCTTTTTTACCTCTCTGCCAATCACACCATTGAAAATCACTAAGTTTCACGATACTTGTTACATAGCATGTCATCTTGTTAAACGGCATGCTGAAAATGCTTTGTATCAATTTAGACTGGTGTAAAGAGTACACTGCTTTATGTTTTAATTTCTTGTAATCCTTCCAGCATTTGTGAGACTTACTTTATAATGGTAGTGGAATAAAAGATGGAAATTTTAAATTAAAATTCTTCAGGTAAAATACACCATTCACTGTTTATAACTTGCCACCCACTGCCAATGCTTTTCTCAATAGCTGTGCTCTGTCAAATTCTGTCCATTTTTGCAATCTTCATTTGACACTGGGTTCTTCCCCTGTAATGTCTCCCTTTCTCCCAAAGCTTCCAGCTCCACAGAAGCAAATGTCTACAGATATACAGGATTGTATGAGCAACCCTATTCCCTCGATGGAACCGTGCACCTCACATGAACACGTGCATCAGTACACAAGCTGTAATGAAATAATTGACTTGTTTTTCTAACAAATTAATGCTTCGCTTTTGCGTCACTTTGCAAAACATGAAGATGTTCCTCAAGCATCCAGTAAATACGCTATGACAGTATCTGCCTTCAGAGCCCTAAATCACCCAATGCAAGTGTAAAAGCAAGGGTCAGTTACTATCAGCAGCTCGGATCTAGGCGGTCAGTCCCGCTGCTCACGGAAGCGCCCTCGGGGATCCAGGGATGGAGACGCAGGGATGGAGCCCGGGACCGCATCCACCACGCAGTTCTGCAGTCGCCCCTCGTCCGGAGCCGGGCCGGCCGCTGTGTTACAGTGACTCCAAGTGGATTTGGGGAGATACTGCCGCGCCCGAGAAAGGAAAGGATGCTTTGGGGCAGTTTGATTTGAACCTAACTTCACTTTACTGCCTCCTTAAGTTCGTGCACAGGTTTATGCGGCGAGTGATGACACTCACTGACCTCACTGATCTAAAGTTTATGTTTATGTTTATGCCTGCATCTGAGTCTTTAGATGCAGGTTATATATACAGAGAGATACAGACACAGCCAAAAAGGTTCTGAAATCTATTTTTGTAAACTCTTAAGCACATCTTTCTCTGTTGAGATGATACACCAGGACTGGCCACGGGTATGGGTATGGGGCTGGAATGGGTATGCCCAGCTGCAGGCTGACTGAAATCTCCTAAATACTTCATAATCTCTACAGCAACTAACTGCAAATTTTCGTAGAATTTGCACCTATAATTAATCTAGATACTTTTGTACAGAGATTTTCTGAAAGGAACAGCCCATGCACCATTCCAATAGATTTTACTGTGGTATCTAAGCCATTTTTCCCTGGATAATTGTTACTCCAGCATCTTAGAGGAATGTTGTCTTTACAGAAAATGTTCATGTTTTAAAGTAAAAAGGAGTATTTTTCACAGACACCTCTGAAGGTAAATTCAGGTACTCCTCCATATCACTTATTGAATAAGTTTGTTATTATAAACAAGCAGTGAGCTACCTATAGAACTTCAAAAGATTTACAGTGCTTAAAAAGGCTTCTCTGGGTACTTCCAACAAAGTATTTATAGACAGAATACATTTTTGGAAGCACTCACTACCATTCATGGAGCATGCTGGGATTTTCATATCCTCCTAGTCCCAGGTGAAGGTACTCACCCAGCAAGCACTGCCTCTGTCAACTTTGTAATTGAAACTGCAGGTGTTTGTGTTAGGTAGTTGTCTGCCACCCTCTCAGCCCAGTACCCATTTTCAGATCTGCAGAACAGAGTTTTCCACGGGGAACATACATCTGGCAGCAGGACACCACAGCCAGCTGTGAGCTGTCCCTTCCCAGCCTGGGGAGCTGGGGAAGCTCTGGAGGCAGAGGCAGTGCCTCCGTCGGGGTCCCTACCCATCCACCACTGTGATTGGGATGACAGTGCCAACGACCAAAAGTGTCTCTGAGGGCTGCTCAGGTTATGGGTTAACCAGAGCTAAGTGGTGCATCCAGATTCTCTGTCTTTTGTCTTTTGCCACAGATGTGAATAATTTCAAAGACCTGGAAAATTCTGATAAAGTAAAGCTTTAGGTGTCCTCTGCACAGGTGTGAAATACATCCCACACAAGCACTGTCAGGCCCACAATAGCAGCTATGCCACGCAGTTCAGATTTCTTCAGGTTTTTGCTTACAACTCTGTTTCAGGAAGAATTTTAGGCACAGTCAACACCCACCTCCAGATCTTCCAAGGTAAGGGCCAGAGCGTGTCTCCAGTAAATTGTTGGCACCTAGTAAAAAGGCTAAATCATTCCTTGGAGCGCAGCTTGAGTCATTTAAAATAGAAAACAACTCACAGAGCCACTACTGCTCCATAGTGAGCAGCTATTATTAGATGAATCCTCAGGGGCAAACTCGGTTGCGGTTGGTCAGTCATTTAAATATTCCTATTTGGCTGCCTTCATGCTGTCCAGGACATGAAGCAAATGAAGCCTGGCTGTTACCCAGATGATCCACGATGTTGTGACCAGATGGAACTTCACTTACAACATGTGTAGGTGCCTGCTGGACAATAAACAGGCTTTCGCTGTCTTTTGCTGTGATGAACTCAAGGGGGTTACCGGCAGGTTAAAACAATCACAGCCCCCAAAAGATTTTTACTTTTTTTAAAATTTATGCCAGATGAGCTGAACAGCAGCAAAACCCCAAAAGGTTAAATAGATGTTTATTTTTTGTATTAGTGTTGATTTCTAGTTTTGCCACTTAACTTGAAATCAGCAAAGAAAATCAAACTGCTGTATTTTTGCCCATATGCTTGTGTTTATTTTTTTTTGTCTTGAAATTATTGTGATAGCTGCAAACACAGTTTATAGATGAAACAAAAATATTTATAGCCTCATTTCCATTTGGGGGGAGTGGTTGGGTATGTGCATGGATATGTGAACCCCCATATGTGCTTCTGCACTAGTGGTCATCCTCCCTTGCAATTACTTACAAATGGATTGGACAATTTCAATTAAAGGCCATGTGAATTCTTAAAAATATTAAAATTAAAAAACAAAACAAAATAGAAATTCTGCCTTCTGCTGAAAGGAAAGATGCAGTGCAGGCTCCACCTTTGCTACTCACCAGGAATTTGAGAAAAGGGAGAGACGTGTACATTCACACACATACACATTCTGACTTTTCCACTTGCAGGAAAGGCCTTATTAGACATTAGAGAAGATGCGGATCCATGGCCAGCCAGGCCAGACCTACTGTGCTGTTCCTCGGAGCATGGACATGTCCCAGGATCACAGAATCATTTAGGTTGGAAAAGATCTCTAAGAGCAAGTTCAACCTTTGACCAATCACCACTTTGTCAACTGAACCACAGCACTAAATGACAGATGCAGTCATTTCTTGAGCACCTCCAGGGATGGTGACTCCACCACTCCCTGGGCACTTCATTCCAATGCTTAACAACCATTTCTGTAAAGAAATTCTTCCTGATGTCCAACCTGAACCTGGTGCAGCTTGAGGCTACATCCTCTCATCCTGTTGCTAGTTGTCTGGGAGAAGAGGCCAACCCCCACCAGGCTACAACCTCCTTTCAGCTAGTTGTAGAGAGTGATAAGGTCAACCCTGAACCCCTTTTCTCCAGGCTGAACAACCCCAGCTCCCTCAGCCACTCCTCATATGACTTGCTCTCTAGACTATTGCCCTTCTCCAGAGGCAGTCCAGAACCAAAATGTCTTTCTTGTAGTGAGAGGCCCAGAACTGCACACAGTATTTGAGGTGCAGCCTCACCAGTGCCGAGTACAGAGGGACAATCACTTTCCTGGTCGTGCTGGCCACTCTGTTTCCGAAAAAGGCCAGGAAGACATGGGCCTTCTTGGCAACCTGGGCACAATGCTGGCTCACGTTCAGCTGGCTGTCAACCAGCACACCCAGGTCCTTTTCTGCTGGGCCACTTTCCAGCCACTCTTGCCCCAGCCTGTAGCACTGCATGGGGTTGTTGCGACCAAAGTGCAGGACTCAGCACTTGGCCCTGTTGAACCTCATACCAATGACTGCAACCCATTGATCCAGCCTGTCCAGATCCCTCTGCAGAGCCTTCCTGACCTCTAACACATCAATACTCAGACACAACTTGGTGTTATCTGAGACCTTACTGAGAGTACACTCAATTCCCTCATCCATATAATCAATAAAGATATTAAAGATATTAAACAGAACTGGGTGCAGAATAGAAGAACGACTGGGCTGAGGACAAAGTGTATGCAGAAATCTCAGTTGTTCTCTGCATCCTCAGGTTTTGTATTGGTTAGCAAAGTCCTCGTTGCTCTCAACCACAGAAGAGCCAGAACCAAACAGCTTTGAAATGAAATTTCCCCATTCATGACAAAGGATGCAAAACTTGATCCCAGCTCCCATGCTTTAAATAAAACTTTTAAGGAAACTTGTTCAATTGCGCCTTGCTCAGATCTAGAATCTAGAATCAGAATCTAGATTCAGGTCTAGAATCTGAACACTGATGGGTTGTATGACTACCTCAAATCTGCTCCTCAAGAAATCTGGCTTACTTAGCTGGAACCACTGTTGAAGCTTGCAGTAATATGCCCAATTCTATAATGTAGAGAACACCCATCATATTTGTTCCAGCAGCTCAGCTGTGTGTGGGGACAAACGTCCAGATGAGAACTTTTAATGAACAGCTGGCAAATTTTTCAAATGCTTCAGCTGTCTCTCAAACAATTTTGCAACAATGTCTCTGCAACTATGGAAATATCTGTTTTTTTCAGGAAAGAAGATGGCAAATAGGCACTGCTCAATATAAATCATGTTATTTTCCTGTAGTTCTACACAAAGGGTATGTTGATTTCTGGAAATGCCCCATTTGTGCTGGAATAAGAAACAAATCACAGTTGTCAGATCACACATACTTGGCAGTCTATGACTTTCCATATTTTCCTGCTGTTGAACATTATTCTGCTAATGTTAATTCTGCTGTTCTTCCTTAAAAAAAATAAAAAAATAATCTCTTATTCTTGAGAGGTATCAGATGTTTGTGTAGTTGTGGAAGCTCAACTTTCAAAGAGTGACTGGTACATTTGTATTTTCATTTCCTTGAGCATGAAGGAGAAGCATAAGATGATAGGAAAAGTTAAAGCAACAGTTGTATCTGAGAAAATGAGACCTATATAGGCAGACTATGCTTCTTGTTACCATGGATAGCTGGTGTCAGAATGGTATTTATGCCATAGAAAAGGAGGTATTCTGTGGTGAGGGGCCGTGCCAGCATTTACTATGGAAGGCACCTGTGCTGGATGGCTGATCACAGAGAAGGGGGGAAAGAACTGTATTTTATCCTAGTAAATGCAGACACTTTTAATAAGAAACACTGGAGTAGAAACTAGTTTCTAAACCCAGAGAAATCCTGTCTTGAAAGTGTTTCCACAAACTTACACTGAATATTTAATACAGAGTGATAAACTACTCCAAACAAGTGGATATACAGAATGCTCATTGGAAATGCTTTTGCCTTTTCACAGTAGAGAAAATCTTCAAGACAGCATGATCAGCCTTGGAGAGGAAAAAAGAGGATGAAGACACATGGGGAAGAGGTATGCAGAGATGAAATTACCTGTCCCATGTCTGCGATGCTCACCAGACACTTGAGTCAATTAGAGATGTCAAAGCTGAGCAGCGAGCAGTGAAACCATTGTGTGTCGCCGTGATGAGCACCACATGCACAACCCATTCATGCCAAACCTGCTTTCTGAAGCAATTTCTGACCAGACTCCAGCACCAGCTCACATCCATCTAGTACTGAGAGAGCAAAACTCCATTTTCAGTTCTGTGGGGTAGGAAGTGATGGTAAGTAGAGGTTATGGGAGAGGTCAGTCAGGCTTTGAAAAGCTGATGGGAACCAGCATGAATTTTGGAGAACTGGGCTTCTAGGCCAGGATAAGACATAGAAGTTTCAGTGGTCTGTGGGTAAAGATATTTCTGTTCCTCCTCCTCTCTCACAAACTCCTCATCCTCCTGATTTATCTGATTCCAGGCTTTTTTTTCTTCCCCATCTCTATAATTATATGAGTTATTCATATAAATAATTATCATTGTTGCTTCAAAATTTACCACCTTACAGATAAAGAACACCTGAGAAGACAATTTTCAAGACAAGCTGTAGTGTCCTGAAGAATTTCACCAGACCAATTGAGCTAAATGAATCTTGAACAGAGGCAGCTGAGCTGAAGACATAAAACACTCCTACTCCTGGCTGTGATCTGGGCTTTGCTGAGAAACTGGAGACTCCAGCTGAGGTCAGGCAAAGAAAGGGGAGAATGCAGCATGTGCAGATACTATTGCTGCTGACGTCCTCTCTGAGTTTTTCTCACACTGGATACCTCCCCAAAAACAAGATCTTGCCTCCTGGCTGTCACCTCTTTGTTATCCAGGGCTTCCTTCTGTTCAAGTACTTTCTAACTTTTCTCTGATTTTTGCTTGACTCTTTTACTTAAAGCACATAATGCTGACTAGAGTGGTTTAAGGCAGAACAATAACCTGACTGACTAAGTTCACAAATCTAGCCGATAGTCTTTAATGCTATCAGGACTTTAATCATGCAACCATTACTCACAGACAAGTTTGGCTATCCTAATCAGTTTTGAAACATTTTTGTTGCAGGTATAGTAGGTTAGTATGGCTAAACAAGTGCACTGCAGAGTGCAGTCAGTGTCAGTAAAACCACTATCTTTGTCTGGTACTGCTGTGGTTTTACAAATCTAACATAATACAGGGTTGGTATGGTAACAGAGCCCTTGAAAAGTGGAGACACAGGATGCAATATAGAGGAGTAAACTCATGGGACTATAAGAGAACAGGCACAGGCCTGGCACTGGAGACCCTGCAGGTACAAACAATTTGCCACCAGCCAGTTAAAGAAATGCAAATTTGGGCAAAACTTATGGTAACAAGGAGAACATAGAAATAGTACCTGACACACATAAAAGGCACAAGATACAGTTCATTAAGATGTAATGTGGATTTGCAGGCCAGCTGAAAAAGAGCAAGATTTAAAAGCATGTTAGCAAGCCTACGAACAGGAAGTACGAAACCATCATCATGAACATTCTTTAAGTGAAGGACTCAGGATGCTGATAACTTTCCTTAAGGCCCACTCCACCACCACCAGAATCAAACTTGCCACTGTAGTAGCCAGAGGATCACTGGAAGGGTGAGCAAAACATTGTGAAAAGAGGTAGAAGCTAAGAAGTGTGTGTATAATGATTTTAACTGTGTTATCATTATTGATACTTTTTCTGCAAGAACATAGTCTTTCCCTTTCTATAATAGTTACTAATAATTCTTGGATTAGGCTGCTGAGATTTCATTTCTACTAACAACAATTGGCTTTATACATAAGGTGAGTTTCTGTCCTTCAATAATGGGAACCCAGCACACTTTGATGGGTCCAGGGTATTTTGTCATATATGATAGATAAACAGACACATACAGGAGATGAGAGGCACTTCTGGCATCCAGCACCAGCAGCAAGTGTCCCAACTTGCAGTGACAGGATGCCTCCTTTAGAGCAGTGCCCCCCTGGACAGTCATGCCCTCCAGAGGCTGGTCACACTCAGCCCCCCTCACTCCCTGAGAAGAGATTTGGAGTGCAAAATCCTGTCAGGGCAGCTGAGTTAGGAGCAAAGTGGGCTATCATTATCTCTTCAACACAAATCCCTCAGTTGTGCAAGGGCTGAAAATGGCATTTCATAGCCCCTGAGATAACTGTACCAGCAGAAAAAGGGATCTCTAACCAGCTTTCACTGAAATCTGGGTCCTGTTTTTAGACTTACTATCAACAGCTGTGAGCAAGTACACGGTGCTTGCTCTTGCTGTGATTCCAAGGCACCTCAGTAGGGAAAGAGTTAGTGCTGTCTTCTGCAGACAGCCAAGTCAGGAGCCTCTGGGGACCAGTCTCTGGCATAGTCAAAACTCCCCACATCCTGCCTAAGTCACACAGACTTTCCCAAACAACTCTGGACCACATAGCCAAGATATTCAGGTGTTGAACTTCTGTTAAGCAGTGACACAGCATGAGTTTAGTCTGTTAACAGCAAAATAGCATCCTGAGGGACAGACATTATACTAGTATTTCAAATGCCATTAGTGTTTTACCCTGTTTCTCCAGAGCCAGCATGAGGACTGGGTCTCCCAAGGTACATTCCCACAGTCCTGGGCAATGAGGCACAGCTCCCAGCAGAAAAAAGGTACAAAAGGTACACTAATGTAACACGAAAGCAAGTTGCATCACAGAAGTGATTTAAACCCCCAGTACTATTTAACTATCTTCAGCAACCATCTCTCCATTGCCATAGTATCCCTTGACTCAAGAGGCAGCTGCAATATTTTTAAGAACAACAAGGGGAAAAAAAGCCACACACACTCATACAAAGTCCTGGCAACAACAAGATTTTTTCCAGCTCTTTATATTCAAGTTAAAACCAAACCAAAGAAGTTATGACACATTATTGCAAATAAGCATGATTTTGTCGGGAAAATAACATGCTCTGTCATCAGCTCTCCTTCCTACTAGAAGTTATTGACATTCAACATCAGCAGCTCATGTCAAAAAGAGGCAGCACAACATGGTCAGCACTATCAGGGGCAAGAAAGATTTTATGAAATCTCTAAGGGTTCTTTGTCTTCTTCTTCCTGTGGTATGTAATATCAGCTTATTTAGGAACAGAGTCTCGCTTCTATTTTTACAGTTCTGCAGACAGTACAGAAAAAGGGTTTCAAAACGCTTTGAGGGAAGTGATAATTGAAATGTTCTCTGTCATGTAGCACTCTTGCACAATGTGAGCCTTTAGCATTGTTTACCAACCACAGTTGCTAATTTTGGCAGACACATACTCTTGAAGAGATGGTCATGATCACCTAGTCCATCTTTGTGCACAATGTGATCACTTCTTAATTTCAGCATTACACTTATTAGTTTCTGCATTCATCTTAGAACTTCTGTCAAGCTGTGGTATACTTTCAAGAAAGATTCTTGCTCTTGATCTCATATCAAGAGCTACAGATCCTGTTTGTTTTCTGCTTAATTTGTTCTGAGAGGATGTATTGTTAAGAAATAGATAACATTTTTGCATTGCATCTGTTTACATTTCCCATGGACTATCTATGTTCTATTAGAAACCTCTTCCACATCTAGGGAGACCACAATATGCCTTCTGTCAGATAAACTGTACTAACCGACTTGGTTTGGTTTCTTTTTACCTGGAGTCATTTCCAGATCTCAAATTATTCTTTCCTGGACCTCTGCAATTTTTAAGCAATCTAGGCAGCATAGTCACAGCATTGAAGTATCTATGTCAATTATTTAATCTATGGTTATAGCATAGTATCTCTTCTATGTGTCTGATCATCTTCTGCTTATACATTCCCGAGTTAGATTAGCTCTCTGATATACACCTTTCTATTGGGAGCTCATAAGAAACAGCATCCTAAGTAAAACCAAAAGTCTCTCCAGTCCTTATCCTCACAGTGGCAATTAGGAAAGGGTAGGTAAAAGCTCAAAAATAGGGTATGTGCATACATTTAGATACAGGGCATATACAGAGAGACCCCCTTCTTGTTAACACAACTTAGATCTGAAGTACCTCCACAGCAAACTCAAGAGTTACATTTTCCTCATCAATCCATACCTGGCACTGTGTGATGCTAAACAGGTAAAAGGTGTGACATCAATGCTTTTTTATTCACCATGAGCAACTTAATATACACCTTGCCAACTGCACTTGATTTGAAGGAAAAGCAAGAAAATATTTGATATTGTTACTTTAAACAGCATTCTGGACACCTTCCTCACAAATATGCCATACTTCTGAAGTCATAGTTGGACACAGACAATGTGCTTTTTTGATTATTTTGTTTCCCTGAATTTGAATTTTATTTTTTTCCTATAAAATAAAATTATAAAGACATTTTGGTACAATTTTGCTAGAAGTAGTAAAAGCACCACAGTTAGATAAAATTCCTCACCATGAGCATGTGCCCCAACCAGTAAGTTCAATGATAACACTTACAGATTTTCCTGAAGGCAAACTGTATCCAATTGATGGCCTCAGCCTGTCCCATACAAAATTTTGCTTTGACTCTAAAATTTAAGGAGAAGCTAGCAAGTCAAAAGATCAGACCTGGAAAGCTCATTTTGATCTGTGAGTGCTCACTGGCAGGATAGATCTATGAAATTACCCACTGCTCTCCAATAGAATTATTATTATGTATATTAATAATAATATTCTGGCTCAGAAAAACAGAAAGCAAGTGATATGAAACTAAAACAAAACAGGCTTGCTGTAATTTCAGCCAAACATACATGTACCTTCAGAAGACCATACAGATAGGATCTTATCAGTCTTCCCGTCCTCATTTGAGAACAAAACCTATTTCTTGAGAATGTTTATATCTTATTAAAATAATAGTCAGTCAACTTAAATGCACTCTTGCCTCATTTATTCAATACCCTTCTAGCTGTTTTTATCTGAATTCTTCTGGCACTGGGCACACGAGACTGCCCTGGGCAATATTGTGTTGACATTCCTTGCTGGTTCTCTAGCAGGCTCTTCACAGCTTTCTCTATATAATTCTATTTGTCCTGAAGATCATACATAAGACTGGTAGCCACCCATTTGAAAGTTAACAGGAAACCCAAATAATTCATCAAGCTCATAAGGAAAAGAAAGCAGATATCATGGCCAGTCATTCCAACAGCCACACAGAGACACATGGGAAAAGGCAGGCCCATCTCACCACAGCTGCCCACTTCTGTTTATCCTCCAAGATACATTCACATAGCAAGGTCTTTGTTATGGGCATTTTGGCTGCAAAACAGATCACTCAGTCATGTGTTCAGACAGGAAGAGTAGTTACTATGTTTATATTAATTTTCCTCTGCAAATATGTGTTAATCCATATGCTAGTTTCAATCATTAATTCTTACCTGCTTGCAGGTCAAAATTTCCTTTTCCAACAACAAATGTCAAGACCAGAGCTCTTGGGTCATCTATTGCAACCACTTATTTAACTACAGAAGCAATTGAATAATCTGCTTTATGATAGATGATTAAATCTAATGATCCACTTTTTATGCTTTGAAACATATTGTCCTAGTTACAGAGTTCAGGAGCAGTGTATCACTATGTGGGTATAACCAAAACTCTGTATTCTACACCCTCTGTGTCATTTCTGCTGAATTGCTAATAATGGATCATTTGCAGCAGTTGCCCAGGGCACACCTGACTTCTCAGGCTACAAGGTGGGTGTTAAAGAACCCTGGGAGGCATAGGAATGTTTCTGTCTTCACACCAGTGACTCAGCTGTGATAACTTCCCTCAGGGAAAGCATTAGCACCTTCACACCCAGCCTGAGGGGACATGTCTGCTAATGGGCCATTAGGGACTGGCATAATAGGCTAGGCAGCTGCAATGACCTAGACCATCAAAGATTCCAAAAATATTCCTTGACTCGCAGACTTAAATCACTCATTGTGAAACTCCTTGCCCTAGCAGAGGTACTTGGCATTCCCACCTGAACCTGAGCATATACAGTCTTCGGGTTTTGGGACTTGTGGTACCACTTGTTGGATCCAGAGGAGGACCAGAACCTCAACATGACTGCAACTGCCACTTTCAACAAGACTGCAATCATTACACTGACAGAACTGCAACCATCATCCTCATCAGCAGATTTTCTGGTCCTTTTACTTTGCAGTCAGGGGGATCACATGGCACTCAGCACAGGGGCTAATGACCACTGTTCTGTTCATGTCCCAGGGTGCTGGGTTATACATCGTTTTTTGTGGATTAAACCCAGTTTTTCTCTGTATCATTGTATTTATTGTAATCTTTTTATTAAATTGTAACTCTGGCTTGTAATCTCTCTTGAATTGGGTTCATATCTCCTGCCAGTTTACCTTTAAACAAGTATACATATCAATAGCTAACATTTGTTTTCCAGCAGAAAGCCTCATACCTCTAAGTGTCAGCACAAAAAATAACATTCAGCTCTCTGACTCCATTTCGCCAGACATGTCACTGATCTCTCAGAATTGCAGCAACTGGATAGGCAAATGCTGGTTTATAATTTCTGTCTCTTAAAAAAATACACTCTTCCTCTTTGGTCAAAATCATTTAAAGATTTGGCAATGAACACAGTTGGCTGGTGTTACATCTCTGCCTTTAAAAACTATTTCTGGCTCCCTTATAGACCTATTCCACATTTCTGTAACCTATTGCTTTATTCATGTGTTACCAGTCAAAAACACTCCCCACCCCTCCTCCAGCCACGGCAGGCACAGCAAAAACACCTCATGCTCTCCTCTTCAAAATGCTGGAGTATACACTCCATTGCTAATATATCAAGGCTGGGCTTGAAGCACATGGTGAAACATCTCAGCACATGGTAGGGTGCCATAGGAAAAAAGGTATCAAAAACCACAGATGAATTTTTTGTCCTCCATCTTGAAGTTAAAAAAGTTAACAGAAGGGACAGGAACCATTTTGCAGCACTAAATTGCTGATAAAACTTCATTGGTCCAACATATCTTCATTGACAAAAAATTCTGTGAAAGGCAGTCTTTATAAGTACTCGTAAGTACTTTTATGTCATGACTTAACATCTGAGTGGGCTTTTGTTACACATCTTAACATTTATTAAATTTTGCTCAAAATGCATAGCATTAGGACAAAATGATGAAAATTGAATAAGAGCATTTTTTCTTACCATATTATTAGTGTTTTGAAACCAATATGAAAATGAAGACTTCATCCTTGATCTGTAACATAAAAGCAAAGCCCATATTTATTTTATATTAAAAAAATATCCACAGTGTATGAAGTGCTGTCTTGGGTCTTCATTGTTTATCTCATATCTGCTGTCATTTACTGAACACATACTGTTTCTCCTTTTGATTCTTGCAGTAACTTATAGTGATTTTGGTTTCCTTTAGGAGCAAAACCTGAAGATTGACCCATGGTTTCTTTTCTAACAGAACCTGAACATTGTAAGAAGGAAATAGGAAGAAGAAAGCTATTTTCTAATATAGTTAAGCTCTTTCCAAAGCACTGCTTTTTCTACAATGTTCCTGTTCTTCATTTTATTCCCTCTTAATTATCTTTTCCACTAATTGTTTAGAGTGGTTTTTATAACTTTTCCTTCCTGTTCTTCACAGGCTTCTGAGTATTGTTTTCTGCAGCATGTCCCTCACTAATGCATTCACAAAGCTCAGCTTCTGACTTGCATAGTGGCCTGTGTTTGAGCAGTAGCTCTGGCTGTTTCAGCTATAAAAATTTTGCATGTCCTCAGTGCACAACTGCAGTCATGTCCTCCAGCTGCAGTGAAGTTTTGCAGTATCAGCAATTAAAATAACTTCTCTCTGAGTTCTACCCATCTTCCTAGTGAAGTTCAGAAGCGTGACATTCTGTATGGCCCAAAGAAAGTAAAGGGGAAAGAAATAACAAGAGATTGCAAATAGTACAAATGCAGCTACTATAGAGAAGCCAAAACTCTGAAGAGTATTCATCTACAGACACCCTGCCTCCATTATTCATTTTCCTGAGCAAAACCTTTGCTGTTGTCCAAGGGGACCCAGTGCAGACAGAAACAGGGCACCTATGCAGAAGGATTCAGGCAGGTGGCACTCCCTATTCCCCAAGCTGACGATGTATCTGGACAAGGAGAGAGACAGCCTGGCTCTGAAGGCCAATGATCAGATTCCTTCAGCAGAAGAGGAGTCCTGGACGCTGGCTCTTACTGGTAGCAGTACTACACTAATTTTCCAGTTATTAGCATACCAGGTGACAGTGTGGCAGCAACCTGGTCAGCCACCCCTTCTGGCCGATGGTCATCAATGCTGTGCCCTGTGTCCCTAAAATATCTGGGAGCACATATTCCCAAGGCTGCTCTTCAAACTTTCTTGTTCTTCATTGTGTTTGCTACAAAATCCAGAGCCTGTGCACACATTGCCAGCCTCCTTCAAAGACCAAAAAAGCACATGACCAAAGGTAGCTGCATGTCTACATACCTTCATTTCTTCCCAGTCCTATCTGGATGTCTTCGTTTGCATCTGGTATATCAGGAAAGCAAAATTCTGTACAGATCAACCACACTTCCAGGTTACACCTCTTATTTTTCTACGTCAGATTAATTTCTGGTTCCTATTAATGTCTTATCCCAGACTCAATAAGTCATATATTTTATTTTGGTTAAATTTTCCTGGATCTCTTCATCTAACAGCTTGAAACTTCCTATTCTTTTTCAGTGATGTTTACTTTCACCATTAGGTTGAACTAAGCTGAGCAAACCTCCCAGAAAAATCAAAGCAAACCTCTCAGTGCCAACAAATTTTTTATTAATTAAATGTGTGCAAATTCGCCCACATTTGCTTTGTTTGGGTTGGAAGGCATCTAGTTCCAACCTCCTGAATTTTGCAACTGCTGGGACTATAAACCAAAGGGAGACCTGCACTGGGAGGGCTTCAGAAATTGGCAGAACTACCCAAACCCCTGGGGGAACACAGGGGAAGGGGCACAGTGAGGAACAAAAAGGGTAGTAGGCAAAAAAAGGGTAAGAAAGGAGCATGTTGAATGTAAATGGTTCCAGTCAATGTGTTTTTCTGTCAGAGCCTTGTGCATGATCACCACAGTCTGTCCTTCACAGAGATGAGTGAGAGGCTCTGCACCAGTCGCTGAAGGAGGGCTGTGGTTCACAGCCTGGGTGCCTGGTGGCAGCTGCTAGGGGTGAGTGTCTGTATCTCCCCCAAACTGGGGAGGGTGTGGGGGAGTGTGTTTGCTTACTAGCAAACTTTAAACTGGACCAGCCAGTGAGTAGGGGGCATCGGTCTGTCAGGGGGTCAGTGCTGCCATGCCTGGGGGGACGCGTGAACATGTGGTGTCTGTGGGATGAATGTGTCAGTGCATGGGTGTTTGCAGTGAGCCTCAATATGGACCAATCTGGAAGACTTGTGGGGGAGGCAAGGGAGGATTGGATGCAGGTGGCTGCCCATCACAGCAGTCGTGCTGGTGCTCAGGGTATCCAGGAATGCGTGTGTGCTTATGAACCCAGAGAGTGTGATGTGTATGCCTGCACTAGTGACTTTCCGCCTCTGCTAGTCCAAGCAGGGGGGACTTAGCTGCCTATATTTTATGTAAGCCCTACATGTGGGTACTGTTGAAGGTAGTGCCTTGTCTGGAGGAGGTAGCCACTCAATCTTAACATCACTTGACACGTTTCCCTTACAGACAGCAGCAGGAATTAGCGATTTGGGCACCTGACTCACAATTTTTCCATTTTCATCTTCCCCTTTTATTCAGAAGATGGTTATACAGAGAGTAGATCACCCTAACTTGGATCATCAGGCCAAGAATGATTGCTTTTCTACAACCCATTCTGTATGATTGTGTACCTGCATCTGTCTCTGTAGATGCATATACCTGCATACTTGAATACTTGTACTGAAACAAAAACTTCAAAGGTGCATTTCTTATCTAAGATACCTGAAAGATATTTTTTTCATGGTTGACAAGCAAAACAGACTGGACTTGGGAAAAATTTATTTATTATCATTCTGTAATGATATTTTTGCCAAGCAAAGTGGTTAGCTTTTTACTCAGACTTGTATCTGGGGGTGTGACCAGCAACTATATTAATATATAGGAAAGTTTGTCCTTAAACTTCACATATAAAGCACAACAGAATTAAACAAATGATCAAACATCCACCTCCCAAATGCAGTAACTGTCTCTAGCTTTCTCTTATCTTATGGGTCTCAGAATATTCGAATATATTTAAGAAAGTGAGAAGCTTCAGGTTTTTTTCTTCTTTTACCTTATTCGCAGCTCCAGCTAAATTTAGGCCCTCTCATTTTATTGATGAATGTTAATGGCTCTCTATCCCGAACCATCAGGTTACCTGTCCAGCCTGAGAGCAGTCTGGCTGCTGTGCAAAAGTTGGTCTGCATTTCTGCCCATTATGCTGGTTTTGTCTCAAGGTGCATACCAGATCACACATACATTAGACAAACACAAGTAAGAGAGCATGAGAGCTCATCTGCCAATGCAGCACCTACAGCTGAGCAGCTGTAATGCTGAAAACACTGCAGCTTTTCAGAGACTTGCTCACTGGCACAGAACCCCATCTTCCTAATCTATCCATGCTGCCTTTCTCTTTTTTCTTTCCCCTTACAATTCTAGCAGGTACCTTCCTCAGCCTCATCTAAACCGGTTGCCTTTGGTTTGATGGTTGACTTTTAAGTAGTGTTCATTGTTGCTGGAGAGGTGGCCACCCGAGATGGCTTCCACCAGACTAGTAACAACAGTTGGTGATACCACAAATTTCATGGTGCTTTATTTACCTTCATCCTTTACAGTTCAGTACAAGGAAAATTACAGGATATGGAGCATAGGCGTTTAAAAGAGCTCTAATCCTAGGATGTAGAAAATTTCCTGAGTAGTAGGACTTTTTCTTTCTCATCTGAAGCAAACAATAGAAGTCTGCGACAAGAGCACAGCTTTGCTTCAGGGCTCCTCGACCCAGTTCTCTGTTTCCTGGAACTGTGAATTTGGAAAGAATGGGTAGCTGAGGAGAATAAAAATGGGCATAAATTTGAAATTACTTTTAGAGAGTTAGGAATGATGGTTCTGGAATACCAAAAATGAGTATTTTTACCATAAGTCTGTATGAGAAGATCAGTGAACTTCCTGACAGATTAATGGGATGTACAGAAGCTAAATGATCACTAACGAGCATTTTTTTATTTTATTTCTTTTGAAGGGGGATGTGTGTGTCTGATTGCTTTTACCTTTTGAAGGTGAGCACAGCTAGTGCTTTTAATCATGGGGGAAAGTTCTGAAATTCTGGGGAAAGTTAGAGATAACTTCTTCATGTCTGTGATATCTCTTTAAGATGATATTTAAAGAAAAGGTGGTGCAATGACTGTCATATTGAACCAAAGGACCAGGCATTTCAGACTAAGTGAAGTGAAAATCCTGTACCTACTTCTTTATAGCAAAACCACAAGAACTGCACATGCATGTGAAGGCCCAATAACTATGACAAAACTAAGTGATAGCTAAAAAAATAAAACAAACAACAAACAAGCAAACAAACAAGGAAAAGGCTGTGGAAACTTGTCCCATGATGTGTGAAGTTGTTTACCTTACCTTTCCTCACAGAAAGGCACATGACACCCTTGAGCTGGGCAGGGGAAGAAGTGCAAAGGAGGAAGCTACAAGATGCTTTACATAATGGCTAATTTTTTTTCTATTCCAGTGTGTAACAATTCAAGACAAGGAAAAATTTTAGCAAGTTTGCAATATCTTGGTGGGGATGGACTCCACCGACTGCACAGTGAGAACAGCCCCTGCCAGGAGCTGGATATAGGGGTTCTGGCACAGGCACCAGGTGTGTCAGGACCAGCTCTCATAACTGGAATTAAATTTACTTTTTCCATATCAAACTGGCTTAATTTTTATTCATTGATTTCACCTTTCATGTTTTGTCAAGTGTGTGCAGTATTGCCATAAAAACTCCACAATCTTATTAAGCTCTGTTTATGTGACAGCCACCTTAGGCACACTGTCAGCCTTTGATATGACAGTCAGAACACTTAGCCTCTATCCAGGGCTAGTGTTTCCTTGTTCTTACTTAGTTTTGTGTAAAATATCATTTCAATCATACAGTCACAGAGTCATGTAGATTGGAAAACACCCTTAAGATCATCAAGTCCAACAGTTAATGAAACACTACCAAGTCCACCTCTAAACCATGTCCTTAAGTGCCACATCTGTACTTCTATTATACATCTCCAGGGATGGTGGCTCAGCCACTTTCCTGGGAAGCCTGTTCTAATGTTTGGCAACCCCTTCAATGTAGAAATTTTTTCTAATATCCAATCTAAACCTCCTCTGATGTGACTTGAGGCTGTTTCCTCTTGTCCTGTCATTTTATACCAGAAAATACATTATTTGTTAGAAAACACCAGCAAGCACATCACCATTCAGGAAGCTAAACTTCACATGCCAGCAAGTGGTCAACACTTCAATCAAGACAATTAAGTGCTGGTTGGTTGTACTCACATTGTTTGTTATTTCACTGGTATTAAGCACAAAGGTCAGCCTGGGAATGTTGTGTTTCACAATCCATTTTCTTTAGCCTCAGCACAGCACGGGTAGCTCCCTACCACACCCTGTTCCTATACCCCACAGCTCCACCTCATCATCTGTGGGAACAGCACAATTTCTGAGGCTCTAACAGTGCGGTGTTTTCTTCAGCGTCCAGTGCTGGCTTGTGATCTCCCCTCTCCTTGCTACTCATTGTTCCCCATACAGCAAATTGTGAAGTCTCCTCAGTTTTGCAAATACAGATGGCAGATGGCAAGAAAATCAATTTCTCCACACCTTTTCGCAGGAAAGGAGACAAGGTTTGAGAGACAAAACAAAGGCAAGGAAAAGCTGAACTATTTCCAAGAGAGGTATGGGAAAGGGGATGTGTAACAGGTCTAGCAAGTAGCTCTGTTTCCTCCTTTCTGTCTCCTTGAAAGCCTGAGAAGACATGTGGATGTCACGAATCTTTCAATGTGCCTCCATTTTAGGTCTAGAAAAGGTGTCATTTGCAGAATCTCTGCCAGGAGCTTAAAAAGCTGCTACATCCTTCTCACAGCTGGGGAAATGTGTAACAAGAGAGGTTTTTTCTGTGTCCATTGACCCATCTGGCCCAGGGTGGCCTTGAGTCTGAAAGGTTGAGGTGCAGAATCACCTGGCCTTGGGATGCTGGATGGGAGACATAGGAACAGGAGGGTGGAAAAAGCTGCGTTCTCCATCCTGATTGGAACCCCTTTAATTTTTTCAAGTGCATATGCATTTGCAAGAAAGAGTAAAGCCTTTCAGCATAAATTAGGATTCCTCTGCGTGTATGAATTCAGAGTGCCGCTTCTGAAACGCTGCACAGGGGTAAACGCCTCGTGGCTTGGGTTTTTTTTTAAGAAATGGGGAGGGAGCACAAGCCCCAAGAAGACGAGGAGGATGCTATTGCAGCGGCTGGGGCTGACAGGTGTGACACTTACAGCACATCCTCAGCCAACTCCGGGCGGGCACCGCCGAGGCCAACACCCACGTTACCGACACCCGCTGCCCTCGGCGGCCGCTGCGAAGCCACAGCGCCCAAAGCGGCGGGTCCTGCCCGTGCCGCGGCGCCGCCATCCCGCCCCTTCCCGGCTGGGCGCAGGCGCCGCGGCGGGGCGGAGCGGGAACTACAGCTCCCGGCGTGCCCCGCGCGCCCCCGCCGCCCGCCCCGCCGCGCCCCTGCCGCGGGGCACCGCGGGAGCTGTAGTCCGGCGGGAGGGGGAGGAAGAGGAGGGCGTGAGGGAGGAAGGGGAGGGGAGGGAGGGAAAGGAGGGAAAGAGGGCGGGCTGAGGGAGCCGTGAGGGGCCGGGTTGTGGCTGCAGGGCCGGCTCCTCAGGGCCTCCACAGCTGCCCTTTAAGAACGTTTATATCTCTCTTTGGGTTTTTCTGAGAGAATTTTTTTTATTTGTTGGGGAGTTTTGCTTGGGCGTTGGTGGGTTTTGTTGTGGTTTTGTTTGGGGCGTTTTGTGGGAGGTTTATTTTTGTGGGAGGTGTTTTTTTGTGGGAGGGTTTTTTTCCTCTGGGTTTTGTTTTGGGGGTTTTTTGTTGGGTTGGGGGTTTTTCGTTTGGGGATTTTTTGTGTGGTTTTTTTTTCTTGTTTGGGTTTTTTTTTTTGTTTGTTTTCGTTTGCTTGGGTTTGGGGTTTTGTTATTGTTTTTCTGCTTTTTTTGTTGGTTTATTTCTTTTTTTTCTTTAATTCGATGCATTTCAACTCCACTGCAGCAAAACGCTTCCCAGATCTCCAAACCCTGGAGGACTTCTGTCCCAGCCCAGCCCTGGCCAAGATGATGCTCTGATTCATCTCACTCCTCTCTAAAAGTACATCAGAGCCTCTGTGTCTCCTCTTACTCTCCTGAGGGATTTTGGGGGTTTTTTTAGGGTTTTGTAAAGTAGGTTCTTCATTAATCTGTTTGTCTTAAGCTGCTTAAAAATACTCATTGGGTGTATCAGGAGCCGAGGGCTTAAAGGAAAAAAAAGTGCAGGATTTGTGAAGGATTGACTTGCATTTCTCAGCTGTCTGGAACTGGCATTACGGCTCAGCATCCTATAAAGGGATGATGGCCCTGCTCTCTCTGTGTACTCGCCAGCCCAGTTTTATGTTCATAAAGCAAAGTCAGGTGTTTTTTTCCCCATTTTGTGATTTTACTGCCTTCTGCTGGTCAGAAATGATCAGGCTGAGTTGAATGTTTTATAATCAGCACATGATTATAGCACATGATCTAAAATTTAGCTTCAGTGCAAGTACCAACTGTAGGTGTTTTGTGTCTTTCCTGGTGGGTTTTCCTGTGCAGTCTCATGGGTGTATTTCACACAGTAGGGCCAGTGAGCAAAGAGGATTGTAGGTATTAATGTGCAGAGCAGACAACATCGTGTTCCAAAGGTCTGGCAGTTGGCTTGAAGTGGGGATGTAGCAGATCACCTTTCTAATCCTTCCTTTCAGCTCACAGCCTGCCCTTTGCTTCCACACAAAGATAAGTATTTAAAAATAAAACCCACCTTGCTGTTTGTCATAACCAAACTGTGGCCCCACAACAGCGCGTGATCTGTCGGTGCAGAAGGAACCAGAATTTCATGATCCTTTTCAGGAATAGTGGTTGTTTAAAGTTTTATCTTTGCTTTTATTCTCAAAGACAGAGATGGATGTGCTTGTCTCTCTGTGTATGGGCTGGAATGGGAAGAGCTGAGCAGATAATGTGGCTTGGGTCTGGCTGAACGTTGAACAAAGAATTACCCAGTTCATCAGAGGAAATGGCTGTTCCTTGCCTGAAATCAGTTGCCTGCACCCTCCTGCTCTGAAGTGGAATAGCCATGTCCTCAGTTGACAGGCCACACAATGTGCCATCTGGGTACACACTGCAAATCCCTGGGCAGGCATCTTATGGAAAGGAAGGTATTTATTTTCTGCTCTTTTTCTTGTAAAACAAAGCTTTGGTTGTCAAATACTCAGGCAGCCATAAATAACTGTCTGTAAAGAGAGTTTTTTTCTTCACATCCACTAATTCCTGTTTCTGTAGGAAAGATTTGCAGAGGGAGTGGGAGGGACTTCAAGAAATGCCACAAAGTTCACACTTTCAACATTTCAATGGCATAAAGCCTCATTTGTGCTAAATGAATGTAGGATAATAAGGAAATATTTAATATCTGTGTTCTTGGGAAATATTTATTTTTGCTTTTTTTTTAATAGGTAAACCAAGTGGGTAACACCAAGTGGTAATGGCAAGACTAAAATTAGAGGAGATACTCTCTGATTTGTGGAGATACACAACATTTATCCACCAAATACTGCAGAATGGTAAGAGAACACTGGGCAGTGGGGAATGAAACTTCTGCTCCTGGGTCTCCCACTAGCCTACTCCACCTGGGAAGTCATCTGAACACCATCAGTAGTCTGCATTATATTTGGAAAAGCTCATTAAACATTTGGCCAAATGTGCTTTCCCAAACACCCCTTTGGCTGCTGCCTGAGCAGAGCAGACCTCGGGTCACAGAGCTTGAGAGAGGGGAATTTTTCCTCATTTATTTTTAGTTTCATTTCATAGGGAAGTAAGCCATCTGTGGTCTGTTTCCCTCTGTAAAGTTTTCAATCTGCTCTGACATTTAAGTTTGCAGACCCTCAGTTCAGTTTTTGTGGAGATAAAAAGACACCCTGTAACAGAATAGGGGGGAAATGTGGGAATCTGGGCTGTGTGAACTTGTTCCCCATCCTTTGAAGCAGCAGTGAGGGTGGAAGGGGCAGTGTGAGCCTGGATTGCTGCTGAGGTGGTTGTCTGCCCCCGATTAGCCAGCACACTGCTGCTTGTACCACTTAATCCATCCCAAACCAGCTTTCTTTATCCCTGGATTAGGCTAGGGAAGAGGAGGCTCCAGTAGGATACTTGTAGGAATCTGTGCCCTAATAATGTAAGATCTTGGTTAAATACCTGAAAGAGGAGATAAAGAGCACATTAATGGCGTTTACAGAGTGTTAAACTGGGAGAGGTGGAAAGCTGTGTTGAGGGTAGAAACAGAAACTGCCTGAAAATGATAAACATGAGCAGAAATTAATGGAAGCTCAGATGGGAGGATTGTGAGTCCTCTGGGGAGATTTAACTTCATCTATTAAAGGGAAGAACTCTGGAAGGAAATTATTTCAGGGCACAAAGAATAAAGGCAAAAGCAAAGCTGACATCAAGTACCACCATATGGAGAAAGGTTAGGGCAGTTCTGTGGATCTGTGAAGGAAATAATATAGATGTGAGGGTTGTAGTGAAGGCTGCAGGCACTTGGAGAGCCCTCACTCCTTTATTCTTGTTCATCCAGCAGAATTTGGGCACTGGGCACACGAGGCTAGTCCTTGTCTGAGAACAGCAGCATCCTCTCTCTTGCCATACATGTCTAGAGAAGATCGTCATTCTTGTGCAGTTCACATTACACACACGTAGTTCCTTATCTTTAAATACATTATTTGCCAAGAGAGGCAGAGATTTGGCCCTTCCTGTGGCTCGTTCCCCGTAGCTGCCAGGAGGTGGCTCTCTGCATTTGCAGTCCCTGTTTACTACTTTGTTTATGGAATTACGTTGGACACGTTTTGAGTGGAAAATGTTGTCAGTGTGTTTGCCTGGAGGAAGTTTACGTAAGGAGAACAAGGAAGCCATGGGCTGAGTAAATAGTCTGCTCACAAACACGGCACAGATTGGTTCACTTCTGTCAGAATGCTTTATGGCTCCAATCCAAAGGGATTTTTCTTGTGCAAGACCTAATCTTATCATTATAACATTATATATATCGGGCCCAAGGAGTTGCATTTGTGTTTGCAGGATGCATTTACCAAATTTGATTATAGCTGAGTGAAAGTCATTCTCAATAAAAATCAGCATTTTAGTCACGTGTTCTAAAGGATGCATGTGGTTCATGGACAGGTACCCTCTGGAATTGATCAAAATGCCTCTTCATTCCCACCCTGTGCTGTTGTTCCACAGACCCAGGTGGAAGAGAGAGCCATGAGCTCAGCCCAAATTCAGCTCACAGATGTACACCTGGTGCTCCATTCCTCACCTTTTTGTTACATGGTTTATCACAGACTGAAAGGTGACTTTCAGCACCACAGTCCATGTCTTGGTGAGTTGCTGGACTTCTCCTCCAGCCCCCAAAGCAGCAAGTTGGCTGAAGAGGAAATGCAATAGGCACATTGGAGACCATCACCTTTCACAGTGTTCCTCAGCTCCCAGGGCTTTTGTTTCTGTTTGTTTTCTTGTGGTGGTGCAGTGCTAATGCACCCATACAGGTGATCATTCCCAGCTTCCCAGAGACTGTTTCCTGGGAGCAGCAAATCCTTGTTCATGATGACTAACTCCATTTTGGAGGCCGTGATGTCTCTCAAAGGCTGATGCACCGTTGGGATCTGGTGTAGAACAAGCCAGGTTTATTCTTTGCTTCCTAAAATGTGGTGAAGAATTACAGTGTGTTATGGGAGAGTAACTATTCAGTATGCTCATAATGCTGATAAAGTTCCAGGGTTTAAATTGCTTGCTAGAGATACGTAGCCTCTATCCAAACAGTAATTTAAATTAACTTGGGCTTTCTGGAGGTGTTAATTGCAGTGTACACAGTCCCCCCACTGAGGATGGTCTTGATTTGTCTCCACCCTCATTCTGAGATACCAGACACCCCTGAGGACAATACAAAAGCACAAGCAACTCTATGAAAAATAAGCAGTGTTAACACTCCAAATACATCATCTATTGCATACAATTTCACCATCTTATAAGAAAATAGTTCTATCTTCTGCAGGAAAAACTTGCTGCAGCACAGTTGTTTCTGAATCAGAGGGAGCAGCTGGTTCCTAAAGAGATGCCTGGAGGAAACTGTTTTGGAGACTGAAATTCCATGTAACAGGTCTCTGTGTCCAGTTGGTCACACTCTCCTCTTTGCAAAGCTTGAGTTTGTTTCTTCAGACAAAGCATTTCCATCAATTAATGCACTTCCAAGATGAGGAAACCAGAGGCAGGAGGGTTCTGTGTCTCTGTGCCTTCAGTGGCAGCACTCACCCTAGTACCCAAAATAACACCTCGACACCACCACATCAGTCATGACTTACCAGGGATGTGGGGGCAGGATTTGTTGTTACCAGGAATTTGACTATTTGGCATTATTGGATTTATAATGGTAAAAGACTACGTCTTTTTTATTGCCTTGTATTTCTCCACTTTTTCCTTGGCTTCTTTTGGTTAATGCTTTGTGAGCTGCAAAATTTAGACTCAGTCTAGAGAAGCTCTTGATTCTCTTTACAAGGTCATGTGTACATTTCTACCAACCTCAGTGATCTCTTACTATTTGAAGTCACCTGCAGACTTTTGCTGGGCTGTTACTATCTGAAAAGCAATGAGGAATCTGTTGTTTTTCTGAAATTCCCTTGATGTTGACTACGAATTGAGGGATTCTGTTCATATTTAACCCAACTAAAATAATAGAAGAAATCCTGTTTCTCTGCAAAGCAATACCCTCCCTGTGCAAGCACATCATATATACTGGATTTGATAGAGATCCATCTTATATCCATTAGTCTCATCCAACTGCCCTTCTGTTGGTCACCTCCACCACAAATGGCTGGAGCTCATCTGGCCCAGTTCTAAACCACAGGAAAAGTCAAGGGAGAGCAGGACACAGAGGGATGAGCAAAGGTGACATTAAAACTCAGTGCCTGCCGATTTACCAAGGTCTTCTCTCTGTGGTAGCAGCTGACAGGAGGGGAAAATGAAACCTAACATCCAAGAGGTTCCTAGTGGACCTTGGATACTCAGTGCTCTGTCTGTCAGGGCTGCTGGGGCTGGTTTGGTCATAGAACCCCAGAGTGTTTTGGGTTGGAAGGAACCTTAAAGATCATCTCAATGATGGCCAGGGACACGTCCCGCTAGCCCAGGTTCCTTCAAGCCCCATCCAGCCTAGCCTTGAACACTTCCAAGGATGGGGCAGCCACAATTTATGTGGATATAAGAAGGTAAATAGCTTATCCCATCCACTTTGTGTGATGAAGTTCTCTGGTATGCTATTCTATGCACAGGCAGCAATTCCAGAGCAAAAGTCTTTTGTCTTGGCAGAGGTTTGTGGGATGTTTTCTCCCCTCCCCTTTGCAGAAGAACATCCCTTTCTCAGTGCCTACAATAGGTCTTTGCTTCTCAGGATCTCCTGCACATGTGTAATGCACAACAGCACGTTTGTGTCATGGGTCACAATCTCACCCACAGGGGATCCACTCGGTGTGTGCACAGAGCCTGATCAAACCCACTGGGGTTACTCGCACGTGTATATTTGCAGATTTGGGGGCCTGGCATTCCCTGTGTAAACACATGCAAACAGGAAAGCAGAGTAATTATGTGCAGCTGGAAATCAGTGGCTCCTGCGAGGGCAAGAATTGGTGTCCTCAGTGTGTGGGAAACAGTCACAGGATGCAAACAGATGGAGGGGGTGAATTAACATTGCTGCTTCGGGACACTTCCTGCATGGCTATTAATAGTTCCCTGGCTGAGACCAAGGCACAGCCTATGTGGAGTAGCAGTGACTTGGAGTTAACTCTTAGAACATGTCCTATGCTTCCAAGTCCCAAAACACTGAGGAGTTTTAACTCCCCATCCTCTACCTCCTCTCCCCCTTAGGATGACCCCAAATACAGCACATGGTTGCACAGACTGGTACTAATGACCTGTTTGGATGGAAAGATGGATGTTATGCTCTTCCAGTCATCTTCTGAGTCATCATTAGGGCTGATTTTTAGCCTTTCTGAAGGAAAAGTTGGTACCACAGAGGGCAGGACAGGCTGAGAGCCCAGTCGTGTTCCTGCAGGAGGGACTGTGGTGGGCAGGGGTGTCCCTCAGTGCCATGCTGGCAGGGGACATGGGTGGACAAAGGGACCTGTGACACCAAGTGAGGTCTGGAGCTGCACCAGGGGAGGTTTAGCTGGGACATCAGCAAGAATTGCCTCACAGACAGGGTGATTAGACACTGGAAGGGGCTGCCCAGGGAGGTGGTGGAGTCACCACCCCTGGAGGTGTTTAAGGAAAGGCCGGAAGGGGCACTCAGTGCCATGGTCTGATTGACGAGGTGGTGTTTGGGCTCAGGTTGGACTCGATGTTCTCAGAGGCGTTTCCCAGCCCAATTAGTTCTGTGGTTCTGTGAGGGGCTCCCAAGGGTCGGCACACCCGGGACCCCTGCAGCAGTTTTGGGTGTGGGCCTGGATGAGCTGCTGGGAGGTGTGGGCCGGCTAAAGAGCCTTTTCCCCAAACCACCAACAGATCTGCCATGAGTGCCAGGAACAACCCCAAACCCACTCCATTTTCCCATGGGAATAAAGCAGAACCACGGTGGGGACTGGACATACTTGGTGGAGTCTGTCCAAGCCAGGTGGGGACAGGGATGGGAATGAGGACAGGATGGGGATAAGGAACAGGACAGGGATGGAGATGAGGGGATCAGAAAAGGGACGGGAATGAGAACGGGGATAAGGAAAGGGACAGGGATTGGAATGGGGATAGGAATAAGGAAAGGGACAGGGATTGGGATGAGGACGGGGATAAGGAGAGGGATGGGGATGAGGGGATAAGGGACTGGGATAAGGAAAGGGGCAGGGATGGGGACGAGAACGGGGATAAGGAAAGGGACAGGGATTGGAATGGGGATGAGGATGGGGATAAGGGAAAGGACAGGGATTGGGATAGGGATGGGGCCGGGTAAGGAAAAGGACAGGGATTGGGATGAGGACGGGGATAAGGAAAGGGATGTGGATAAGGGACTGGGATAAGGAAAGGGACGGGGATGGGGATGAGGGGGTAAGAAAAGGGACGGGTATGAGGAAAGGGTTTGGGATTGGGATGGGGATGAGGACAGGGATAAGGGAAGGGACAGGGATTGGGATGGGGACTGGGGTAAGGACAGGGTTTGGGATTGGGATGGGCGCGGTGCCGGCCCGTCCCCGCCCCGCCGTATATCTGCGAGGAGCGGCCCCCGCGGCGCAGGGGGAGGAGGCGGGCGCGCGTCGGGGGCGGGCGGTGCGCGGGTGCGCGGCTCGGCGGAGCATTACGGCGGGCCGTGCGGCGCGGTGCCGGCAGCGCGGAGC
>JAWWMP010000116.1:50105377-50148766 GCA_035047865.1 Dendrocincla tyrannina | reverse complement strand
ACGGGCGGGGCGGGACGGGACGGGACGGGACGGGAGGGGCAGGCCGGCCGCCCTACGGCCGGCAGGGATCTCCCGAGGGAGCGGCCTGCCCTGGGGTGCCCCGCAGCCGAGCGCGCCGGCCCGCGGAGCTGCTGGGGCGGTGTGGCAGCCGGGCGGCGGAGAGGGGCGGTCGGGCCCCGCTTGGCCAAGCGTATTCCTTGCCGTGTGTGCCGCCCCGGTGCCCGGCCCTGCCGTGCCGTGTGTGCCGCCCCGGTGCCCGGCCCTGCCGTGGTGCCCATCTCGCGGCAGCCTCGGCCGTGCGGGGGTGACATCAGCGCTTATTGCGGGTGTTGGCACGGCCTGGCAGGAAAAGCCGGGGCAGGGTGTGCATGGAACGGGCCTGCTCCACCGCGCCTTACCACTTCGCCTGTCCAAAGAGGCAGGGAAGCTGGGAAGGAGCGTCCAAATGAGGCCTCGGAGTCGTGGCCTGGAGCAGGCGTGTGGGGAAACCCTTCGGGCGAGCGCTGGCGGGGAGCAGGGGTGGAGAGCTGTTTGTTCAGGGATGTGGCGAGTAAACTATGAAATAAACACTCATTTCACTTCAAACTAGAACAGCTCATTGAAACCAGAGCTTGCTACCCGGTAGTCAGAAGAGAACATGGATTTAATTTTTAGCAGTATTGAGGGCTGCATGCAGGTGTTGCACACTGTGCTTTTCATGAAAGGACTCAAAATAGGAAGCATTCCCACGAGTTAGATGAGTGCAGCAGTATTCTTCTGAGCTTCACCCACAAAGCAAGATCCATTTATCTGAAATGCTACAGTCACAGAAATGCTGGCTGTCTGCCCAGGCTCCTTGGATTCTGCAGCTGGAAATTTCCTGCTGTTCAGGTCCATGCCCTGGTGAAGCAACTGAACTTGGGCACCCCTGGGGACTGGCCACGCCATATGAAAGTCTGCTTAAGTTTATCTGATGTGGACTAGGAGCAATAAAAATGGTACTCTGCCTGCTTTCTTGTCCCTTGATAGTTTACATCTTGAATATCCAGTTTGTCTGAGTTGGTGGCTGATTGTTAACCCATACATCTTGCAAGGAAACTCCTTTTTTTTCCCACATATGAGTAGTAAGATATATCAAGTAACTTGATATGTTAAATACTGTCTTCCATGATCTGACTTAACTTCTTTTAAGGGCATGCTTTTGTTGCCAGTAAAATACACCACTTTTGCATTGTATTAAGGATCTAGTTTACTTGGTTTATTACCACGTGGTCTATTACATAGTATTCCTTAACTTTATATAATGAGACTTTGGTCCAGTAAGCAGGACAGAACAAGACATTAACCAGTGTTCCTACAACATTCTTCTAGCAAAACAGGCAGAATAAACAGTAGGCAATATCCTCTCTTGGCTCAGCAGGGCAAGGTGACCCACCAGCTAAGCCATCATTAGCTCCTTTTATGCCTTTCTGTACCGTCAGTCCTCCATGGGCTGCAGGGGGACAGCCTGCTTCACCACAGTCTTCACCATGGTCTGCAAGGGAATGTTTGCTTCCCCTGCTCAAACATGGTGTCCCACACACAGGAGACAGTCCTCTTTGAACTTCTCCAATGTGAATCCTTCCCATGAGCTGCAGTTCTTCATGAACTGCTCCAGCATGTGTCCCCCGTGGGGTGACAGGTCCTGCCAGAAAACTTGCTTCAGCATGGAGTCACATTCTCCTTCAGCATTCACCTGCTCCAGCGAGGGCTGCAGGGGGATCTTGACTCCATGGTGGACTCGTTCACATGTCACTGTCCCACATATTACAGCACAGAAAGCAGCAGCAACACCCTGGTCGCTTGCCAGCCCAGGCGGGTCACCCTGGCTGTTATCAGAATGTTCCCAGGCACTGTACAGGAAGGTGGTAGGCAGTACAGCAAGCAGCAAAAGCAACAAGCACTAGACTTGTATACTGTCAGGAAAGTGAAGTGAGCCCCATGGCAAGCAGAGGAACCTGCTTGTTACTAGCTAAATAGGACTAACAGCTATAAATTCAATGTAGTACATCCCAGTCAAATCTGTCATTATCTCAAACACTTCAAGCCCCATGTTGAGCACCAAAAAAGCAAAGGAAATGCAGTCTTCAGAGACAGACTAAAGTCTTTTTATGTGCTATTTTTCCTCCTTAACATTGGTTTGCTGCCTTCTGAATCCATTTTTCAGAGTATTGTCTGCCTTTTTTGGCACCTTTTATTTCCCTTTTTTTTTTTATTTTTCTCTCACTCTGTGTGGCTGCAGAGTCCTGCAGAAGCCTTCTGGGTAGTGCAAATTTATCTGATCTTTTTTTCCCTGTCTTCATTTTCAGTGGTGGTGAAAGCTAAGGAGAAGAACTTTTTTACTTTTGTGAAGTCAGCAGAATTGCTACCCTTTCTGGGTGCAGTTAAAGTGGTGTGTGAGCTCAGGTAGAGCACAGTGCTGGCACAGGGAAGGCACTGTTAGCCCCGTCAGGAACCCAGAAGGGACTGATTTGTTAGTATTTCAGCTGGCTGTCTTTAAATAATGAGTTACCCACTTGGCATGAATCCACAGCATAGTTCAAACTGTTGTCACTCTTGGCCTATTGAAGTGGCTTAAAACTGTTTTCCTCAGATGTATCACTTGGGGATTATAAGGCTTGGCTTGTTTTTAAAGGAAATTGGAAACGGTACAAACTTTCAAAGCATGTTTTTACATGGGTTTTTTTTTTCCACAGTTTGTCTTTTTAGGCTTTGAATTTGTATTTTCAATCGGTATTTCAGCACCTAAATTATGTTTAAAAGGCACATACAACTAAAGTGAACTCTGGCTCTTAGGGGTGATGTTGACTCAGGTAGCCATATAATAAAGTCTGCATTTGGACTCAGCAGGCCCTATTCTGTTACGTGCATTATTGCACTTCCAGTTAAATTCTGCTTCCGTGAACTGTGGTGACAAAAGCCTCTGTGTATACAGTAACGCCTCATGGCCTCTGCCAGAACAAGAGAAGGAACTTTGGTGTTGCACAAGATACATCATCTGAAAGGCTGTCTCATTTTTACATCTCTGAATTGTCCAGTTCATTGAACTAATTTTTGCTGTTGAGCAATGAATTTCTGAAGCTCAATGAACAGGTAGAAAATCTACATATATTAAATATATTAAGTCCTTCTGCATATGCTTTAAAATAGATTTTATTGAATATATGGCTGCTTCAAACTTGTATTTCATAGGTACTTTCCGTAGATAATATTGTTCAGGAGCACTTACACAGTGAGCAAGATAGTCAGGTTTCAAGCTAGTATAGAAATTTTTCTTCCATGTCTATATGGTTTGCAACCATCTGACCCTGCTGAGATGTGTGAGCGATAGTGCAGTATGGTGTTTTTGACTTGGGGAAGTGAATGTATAAAACAAGACAAGTTAGACTTGCTGTTCACAAGTTACACTTTTGGATAAAAGCAAGCATTTTCTGATTTGCGGATGAATGCTTTTGAAGCAGAACTGCATCATATATTGTGTGCAAGTAGTGCATTAGTTCTAACAGTTGTCTCTGTTAGTCTTAGAAGATATAACTACGTATACTTGTTTCTGTTACTTTGAACAAAAACACAAACCAACTAAACATCCCCCTTATTTCTTAGCAGCCTGAAATCAAGCAGCAGCAGATACTTGCAGTAAAACAAGTTTTCCAGTGGAGCTTGGCTTTTAATTTCCTCACACGTTTCCTTCCAGTCTGCTATGCAAGTTTGCTGAAGACGTAAATGTGTACTAAATCCTAAGTACATTAGTTAAGATAATTGCACATTGAGATGGTTGATTATATATATACAAACACACCACAGGAGTCACACCTGGTGAGGTCTTTGCCACCAATATGGCAGCAATATTCTGGGTTGCTCACACGTGGACAAATAAATACATTTCTCTCTTAAGTTATAAATTGCAGGTATGAGTTTGCTGAGATAAGCTGTGCAGTCTGTTCTCTGTTAAATGCTCAACTTCTAGGTCACCCTGTGATCATGCTTGTCTTTGCTTTTGCCCCTCTCTTACTCCTACTTTTCCTTTCCATCATTCCAGTTCTTTATTCTCAAAATCCAGGCATGTTTAATTTCTTTTAGTACACATAAAAAAATTTGTAAATCTGACTGGCCTTCTTTTGTCTTTTATTCCTTTGTTCTCTGGATATAGAGCTGCTGTCTGGAGTCCTTTTATGTTGTTTTGCAATGCTCTTAGACATCTCAATTTCCGTGAAAAAATTGTTCTTGCTGCCATCTCTATTGGCTTCTCATCAGCCAGTGTTGTTGTCTTATGAAACAGGATGAGCTGTGGATGGAAATCCACTGCATTTAAACTAGAGGCAAACTGGAACTTGTTGAGCGTCCTTTATAATGCATCATAGCATGAATTGCTAAAAAGTTTTCTTCCCCCTTTTTCTACACTTAACTTTCTCGCTGTTTGAGTTTGCACGTCGAGTGCTGCTGCATTTATGTTTATTGTAAAGTAAAAGGAGTTTTATGTTTCACAGTGACCTTTGTGGCACTAGCCACTGTCATCATTTTCGAGTTGTGCCTGCTCAAAAATATAGAACATGGTGTAATGTTTAAAAAAAGTATGCTTCATCATGGGTTAAGTAAAACAGCGTTCATATAAAGTAATAGGGCATTTTAACTAGCAATAGGCAGAAATAGCATCTAGAAAGATTAGACATTAGCACTTTGAAAATGTTCTCTGTGGTCTAGAGTCTTGATGCTAGAATGAAATGAGGTTGTGATGCCCCAAGGCTCAGTCTCTGGACTGGCTGGAGGAGAAACAATTAGAAGTCAGCCAGCCTGAGTAAAAGGACTGTGAGCTGGAAAGTAATGAACGTTTAGTTCCCTCTGCAAGGCCTCACATACCTCACAAGGGTGAACAGCACCTCCCATTACGGTATCATTGGCAAAGTTGCCAAAGGTGCATTCAGCTCCTGCATCCAGATAATTGGTAAAATTACTGAACAGAACAGGACCCAAGGAACACTGCTAATCATGAGGCAGGTGCAGCTCCATTCACTGCAACCCTTTGATCACTGCCCTTTGGCCAGTTCTTCAGTCAGTGCACTGTGAACCTGCACATCCCACAACTTGTTCAGAAGGATGTGGTGAAGGACAGTATCAAAAGCCTTACTAAAATCTGGAAAAATACATCCACTGCCTTCCCTTTATCCACTAGGCAGTTGACTTTATCGTAGAAAGATAATAAATCAGTTAAACAGGATTTTCACTTTGTGAAACCCTATTGACTGATGATCCTAATGATTGTCTGTAGTTTCCTGGGCCTTTCCTCATGCTCTTCTTGTAAATTGGAGTAGTGGCTAGCATCCAGTTAGCAGGGACCTCCCCAAAACTTTGGAGTTGATGGAGGGGTCCTACTGTAACATCTGCTACCTTCTTCAGTGCTCTGGGGTCAACCCCTTTTGTTAAGAAGTTTTATTTGTATAACAGTACACAAAAATTAAATTTAGTAAGGCTAACTATATTGTGCCTTAAAACTGCATAGTTGAAGTAACATTTTTGTGCTTGACACCTCTCCTATCAACTTGTCACCTTTTTTTTCATGTGGCTGTGAATTTGATGATTGTGTTCCCTTTTTTCCAATAGCTGAAATACCACTTTTGTACATACTGAAGCATAAACCACAGAACCATTTGCAGAATGCCTGTGCTACATGTATCAAACCTTGGTGGTTGATAGCATATCTCAGCCTCTGTGTATTACTTTCGGTAATGTGTTATATTTGTGGTCTTGTTCTCAAGATGTGAAAATTGTTTACTTTCCCTTAAAAATATAACAGTGAAATTGAAGAACTTGCTTTGTGAGTAAGCAGCAACCTAGAGCCGGTCAAATATGAGTACCTGTCAACATTTCATAGAAGCAATATTGAAAATACTAAAGATGCCAAACCAGACGTTGAGAAACTGAGAAGTAAGAGTTAAAATCGGTTGCATGACCTTAATTTCTTTTCCTGTCATGTGACAGCCTTGAATCGTTACAAGATCCTGTCATTTTCCTTCCTCTGCAGCTGCTCCCTTGATACCCCTGTTGCTGTTGGTGCTTAGAACAGATCCTTGCTGCACAAGGAAAACTGTCAGAGCTGCTTTTTATTTTTGTAGTTTTACTGCATTACCTCAGATGTTGTTTACTAAGTGTGCTTTGAATGCTTTCTTGTACACGGAACTACGTTATAAGTTCAGTGTTCAAATTCCTTACGAATGTCTGTAGTTTATTTTTGTCATCACAGGTTACTGAAAATACTGCTGGAGTGGTAGAAGTAGCATTGTTAGAAATTCATGTTGAATCCAGGCTTTCCCCAGCAGGCTGGTTGTCTTTCGGCCTTGATACTGCAGCTTTGGTATCATCACCCACCCTGCCCTCCACGCACTTCAACTGAATTTCTGAACAGCAAGAGAAACCTACAGAAGCTGGGCTAACCTCCTCTAACTTGAGTAAATTCATACTGTCTGTCTTGATGATGTATCTGGAAAATATCAATATAGGGGTGTAATCGTCCCTGCTTATGAACCTGATATGGGATATTTGATGGACTTGCTTTCAGTGGGCATGAGTTATCTGACCTTCTGAGTTGCAAACAGTATGAAAGCTCTCTGTAGGAGAGAGGAATAATGAATCAACTTACAGGGCTGATATGTGTTTGTACTCCTGACAAACTATTTCATTTGGGGAGAAGTATTTGTGATTTTTATGCCTAGCATGTTACCTTCTCCAAATAATTTGAGTACATTTGACTGTTCCTGTGTTTGAATAGGTCTGTTTATCAAAGTGCAATTGTTCTCTTTCTTCTAGTGCCTCCACCAACGGGGATTATAGTAAAATCTGAAAATCTCAAAACTCTTTTGCATTGGCAGTACCCACCTGTGTCTGAAACTCCTCATTTTATTGTGGAAATCAAGCCTTACAAGTAAGTTCTTACTATTTTGTCATTTCCTATACCTGATACTCTCTGGAAATATATGAAAGCAGTCAGTTCATGGTAGATTGGTAGATGCTTTTGTTTCTGTATAGTGAAGTCCTGTAGGGCGAAGGTTGCCCAAGTGTAAATTAAGCAAAATTAAGTCAACTTACAGGATGGTTGAGGTTGGCAGGGACCTCTGGAGGTTGTCTGGTTCAACCCCTTTGCTCAAGCAGATCGTCCCAGACTATGTCCAGTCAGCTTTTGAATATCTGCAGGGAAGGAGATGGCACGACCTCCCTGGGCAATCTGTGCCAGTACCTGGCCACCTTCACAGTTTTTTGTTGTAGGAAGTGTGTTGTACAGTATTGTGCAATTGAAACTGTATTAACTATTTCTTGATCTGTTTTACAGTTTAGGTTCATATAAGCCCATCGCAACTTGTGTGAACACTTCAGCTCATTTTTGTGATATCTCTGGGGAAATATGTGAGCTTTATTCGTCTCACTGGCTTCGAGTTAAAGCTGTTATTGGGTCACAACAGTCTGAATTTGTTGAGACAAATGAGTTTATTTTGCAAAGGCATGGTAAGTTGCATCATAAACTAAACCGTGTAATTTCCCCCAAAATTTGTACAGTTATTAGTTACCCTTTTTTGCTATATTATCGTGTTTTATTTGGAAATATCTTAAAGCCAGGAGTCCAGGATGAAATGAAGCCTGATGATTGTTTAGTAGGATTCCATAGTACTTCTTAGCCACGATGCTGTGGTATCTGTGTATTTGTTTCAAAACATCTAAAGGCAAGAAGATGATACTGGTGGTGCACTCTGAATCCTTGCCATATTCTTCCCTGCTGCCCCAGGCACCAATTTAGGGTAGGAAATTGTCATCAGACACTGTGGATCTTTAGGCATCATTGAACTAGTTATGCCTTGCTTGACACTATAATGCCATGTACTGACAGCTTTGGGTATCTAGGTACTATCTAGAAGCTGTTGCATTTCACTGTAACTAGATAACTAAGTTACTGATTCTTCATGTAAATCCTTTGAGCTGCTTTGGGAAAAGTAAGTCTTTGACATCAATACTTTAGAGTATACAGTTACTATACAGTAAATTTTGTGTCTAGAGTCCAGACCAATCCAATACAGTGTGGCAGGCCCTGGCATTGCATGGGCAGTGCAAAAGAAATGCAACAGAGCGAGGAGAGACCGAGAAACCTCTTTTCATGCTTGCTCCATTCTCAACCAGAACATGGCCCATGAAATTCTCTCTGATTTGGCCCATGCTTTAGATAGAGCTGAATTTTTGCAATCTTAGATCTAAAGGAGTGGAGCCCCTCTTTGTTTTCTGCTGTGATTCCCTCCCCATCTAATAAACCTACGACTTGAAGTATTGGCTGGTTTCTAGTGTTTGACAAAGGGACAGAAGTCATGGTAATAATACTGAGTTTGACAGTTTGCAGAAAATTGGCAGCCATGTATGGAGAAGAGACAAAATCTTTTTCCCTTTGAACAAGAAACTCATATTCAGTCAGATCATTAGACACGAAAAATTTACATAGGCCACTGCCATAGGAAGTCAGGTTGCTCAGGCACTGTTGCTCAATGTGAGATTTGTTTGGCTTTTCATACAGCCTTTGTTTCAGTACAATATTGTTCTTAGCTGAGGTGATTTATGGTGGGATCTAGTCAGCAGTATCATGTTTGGTTCTTGTTCATGTGTATGTTGAATTTCTGTTAGTTTTTTCTGTCATCAGCTGAATTTTTATGGCCTTATGTGTGTAAGAGAGGTGAAATGCTTAACAGTGAGATTCTTCATGGGCAATCTGTTTCCATTTTAGAAGCTGATTGGTTAATATATCCAAGTGCCTTGGAAGTTGCTTCTAAGTAACAAGAGAGGTCTGACCAAACTGAGCAATTTAACAGCATTGAAATAAATATGTAATTTTTCTCAAATATCTGATGAATTTTGGAAAGCTAACTATAACATAATTTACATTAAAAGCTTGAAAATGGCCTAATAGCTATGGTGCAATGTCTTGCAGGAAAAATAGGACCACCAAAACTGAATCTGTCAAGGCATGGCAATAAAATCGTGGTTGATATTTACGAGCCTGTGTTCCCTCTTTCTTGTATTGAAGACATTTATTTAAAGCTTGCGTACTTTGTGACTGTTCGGAATAGTAAAAATGAGGTAAGTTTTGGAAATAAAACCTCAAATTAAGAACACTTGTTTGCCTTAAATGCCTAAACAAGGAACTCACTCCTGTGACACATGGAGCAAACAGATACCAGCAAAACAGTTGAAACCCTAAAACGTTGAGTGCATTACAGGGAGATACGTGACTGGAAGGTGTGGATATCAGTTGTCCAAATGAGTGTCTTTTGTCAAAAATCAGATTATTGCCTTAGTTGTACACAAGATAGAGTTAATTGATCCCAGGCAATTGTTTCTGCATACATGCTAAAACATTGGTAACTTTACTTGTGCCCTTTTCACTTGTCTAGAGAGACCTTTCATTTAAGAAAATTACCTTTCAAGGTACTGATACCAGTTTCTTTAGCAGTCGTGGAGGGTGAACTTGAGGAAAATTATAGTAGGTGTGTTTACTTACAGTTACCTTTTTATATGCATCCAGATACAATTGTGTAAGTGAATCAGGAATGTGAATCTAGACTATGAACAGCACAAATTTTAGATGGAAAATACCAAGTTCTGATCAAATATAACATCTTAAGGTAGCCAATAACCTGATAGCTGAAGTTCACACAGCTTTTTCAAGGGATGTAGGTAATGTAGGAAACACATCTAATTGTGTTTTAACAGTTTTGGAAGTGTTAGAAGGTGCTGTGACATTGTTCTCTTGAATTAAATGATAGAATGTGTCTTCCGGTTTTTCGCAGACTGAGGAGTTGGTGGGAGACAACTGTACAATGGATGAATGTAGCCTCGATATCCCAGTTTCTGATGAAGATTCCACTTACTGTGTTTCAGCGAAGGCAGTTTTTGAGGAACTGATGATTGGTGCCTCATCAGAGGAAAGCTGCATTCTTGTTCCTGTCAAGCAGACATTGAGTAAGAAGATTCTAAATCTGTAGTAAGAAAATACTGAATCTGACCAGAGATTTGATATAGCAAGTATTTGACCTCTGATATAGCCATGGGATGCCTGTGGGAGAAAAGAAAAAAAGAGAAAGTACAATCATTCTTTTTCAAATGCACTTTGACAGTTCTAGAGACCTTTAAAGATCATGTATTGTTTTCAAGCAACCCTGATGGTTTTTTGGGGTGCTTCTCCTGCTTCACTGGTATCACAAAATCTGTTTCCATTGCACTTGATTGCAAATAACAAATGGATTATTCACTGAGTTATGTGCTTTTCAGAAGCATTGTCTATTCTAATAGGTCCCTTTTTGCTGAGTCTCATCACTGTATACAGACTTTTGAGTTTGAAGCAGCTATAAACTTGTGGTCTGTTAAGAGAACAAAAGACAGCTAGTGACCCAATTCTAAAAAGTTTGTAAGAGGTTATCAGAGATATAATCTTACTTTATTATGGCCCAAAATTTCAGTAGAGAAAAGAGATAAAATTGATAGAAGCAGTTGTGGTTTTATTGTACTCACAAGAGCTGCAGTATGAGCGAGGGGGGGAAGACATTAAGGAGAGTCAGACTAGTGGAGCCCTACTGGTAATTGTTAACAATTCTATGTTTTGGAAGCTTTTGCCTTTTATTGTACATAAACTATGTGTAGTTAGTTAATATGCTACTGCATGGAAAATGTACAAATCTCTTCATCCCCATCTGTCATGTCTAAGGAACAAAAAAATGGTTATCAAATTCCTTTATTTCTATAAAAGCATGATTATATAAATCGAAAATCTTCTGTTATGCTGATTTTTACTTACTCAATAAGTTTTATCAATTAAGTTTTCTTGAGTAAAAAAAGGTAGTAAATTGACACATTCACATGTTCCAGCTAAGTGTTCAGAGCTACTACAATATCTCAAGTTATTCTAAGTGGCTAACAGCAGTGGCTTTTTTTTCCAAACTTTCTTTGCTTTAACTTCTTAGGTACTCAATATATCATCATTGTGTATGCTGTTATTGGGAGCCTGAGTGTAGTGTTGATGGTATATTTTGGCTACAAGAAACTAAGGAAAAAGAACATAAAGCTGCCTAAGTCTTTGGTAAGTTCAGACCTCTAATCTGCATCAGGTTTTTAATATTCAACTATTTAACTTCTATAACTACATCTTTATGCTTACCTCTTTTTATGTTTGTTTGGGGATTTTGGTCTAGTAGATGTTTAGAATTTATGCCAATCTAACATTCTGATAGCACCTGCAACCAGATGCCTTTTATTTTTTTTTAGGGACAGACTTCAGTCTCTCTTTAACTGAAGTAGCAGTAATTGGTCTAGTTTGAGGACATGGTTCTTAAAAAATCAATGTGTGTGTACCTAGGCAGGTTTGTGTTCATCCTAGTATCAGAGACACAGAACCACAGCATCACTGAGGTTAGAAGAGACTTTTTGAGACTGTCTAGTGCAGCCCTTTCGCTCAAGCGGGGCCAGCAAGAGCAGTTTACCCAGGATCATATCCAGATGGCTTTTGAATACCTGCAAGGAAGGAGACTCCAGAGCTATCCTGGGCAACTTATTCCAGTGTTTAACCACTCTCAGATTTTTACATTCAGATAAAATTCCATGTTTCAGTTTGTGTCCATTTCCTTTTGTCCTGTCACTGGAGATTCCTTCGTTAAATGGTAATATTGCAATACTGCTACATTGCAAATATTGCAAAACTGCTATACCTGCTACAATGTTCTTAGAGATATTCAGAGTAATGGGAGGGAGTAACAGTGCTGTAGGAAGAGGGAAGAACAACTAGGGGAAGTCATTCTCCCACTGAACAGCAGTCAGAGAGGTCAGCAGCAGCTCTTACCTTAAGAGTTCCTTTTAGCTGTCCTTAGGAAACAGAGTGGATGTTCCTTAAAGAGTGGGAGCACTCCTTGATTTCACATCAGGCAAGCGTGGAGTGTCTAACAAGTACCTTTATAATGCCCTCCTGATGTCCTGTTAGTCACAACATAAGAATCACAATTTTAAAGAACTGCCAGGTGAGGCAACAGTAGACAGTAATCATAGTGAGAGTGTATCTTCTCAGTGGATATAGGAAGTCTCATAAGGCTTATGGCGAGAGTAGGCCATGATCTTCGATTCCATGTTCTTCAGTTTGAAGGCCCTTTAAAATGACCCCTCCATGGTACAGGGCTGGCTCAATGCCTAAAATCCCCCTGGAGCCTGCTTTCTTTGGAATAAGGTATTAGGAGAAGAAATTGCTCTGACTAAATGGAGGTATCCAAGCCAGAAATGTTATCTAGGTCCCTTTATAGTAAAGCAATAATCTAGTCCATTAACTTGCGCAGCACAAGATGATTAATCTTGTTCTAAAATACTATATACTTCTGGTCAGACAAAGTGCTCTCTACAATTCCTGTTTCTTTCCATGGACTGTGATGTAGCCATTGGACTAGTTTGGAGATAGCCATTCACACTGTAGACTTTAAAAAGTCAGATGAAAGAAACCTCTACGATAGAATCTGCAGCTAGGCCCTAATACCAAAACACACAGGTCTGTAGACACTGGACACTTTTTGTCATCTTCACAGCAGTATATAATTGAATACATAAAATTATGTCCTTACACAGAACAGTAAATTTTTGTGAAGTTTGTTATAGCAAAAGATGGCTCCTTCAGAATGACATTGTGCTCAATGTATCCATAGTTATTTTGGCTTCCCAGTACCACTGTGATACCACACCTAAAGAATCATGAAAAAGAATATTGCACAAATAGAATGTGTGCTCCTTAATCCCTGTGAGCTTTCTGGTGCAGTGTCCAAGTTCACACTAGAGCTCATGTAGAAACTCATTTGTGTGCCCATATTCTCATTTTATGGGGCTGTATGTTGTCTTGTGATTCACAGGTTCCAGTGTACCACAGTGTAGTTCACATTCTACATCATGCTTTATTGCAAAGGAGCTGATGGACACCTATAACTATTTATAAATACAGTTACCTGGGTGGTCAGGCAGTGAGACAAGCCCCCCAGGGACTTGTCACTGCCCAAAGCCCATCATTGTTCAAGAAGCATTTGGACCATGCTCTTAGATGTATGGCTTAACTTCCAGGTTGGAAGTGGAGTCAGGAGTTGGACTCTTAATTGTTGTGGGCCCCTTCCAAATAAGGGTATTCTGTGATGTGGTCCATTTCCATTGAAGTCTCTAGTGACAAAAATAAATACACATCTAAGGATAGTTTCAATACAGGTGATATGAGTAATGTGGGAATGTAAAATAAACAATTAAAACCCTATGAATAATTATTTTTATGGTTAATAATTTAAAGTAATAAATAATTTAAGTATTAATATGAGTTATAAGTTTAATTATATGACATCATCTCTACAGAATTCTTGGAGCTGAGAGCCTGTCACTGATGTTTGAGTATGTACTAGGCATTTGTTTTTGTACAGGCTATGACCATTGTGCTTTACCTGAGGTTGTCTGAAAATAAAATATCTAGGGAGTTTTTCCATCTGTTAAAAGGCTAGGCAAGATTTCGTAACTTAAGACTGTTGCACTCCAGCAATCTGCTTCCTGATGGCTTTAAGTAGATGCTAAAACATAATTTGAGTGACTTTTAGCAAGTTGGAATTTTCCAACAGAAGGGAAAAAAAGGAAGAATAACCACCGAGCAGTTGCCTTTGCAAGTGGCATATACCCGGAGAAACAAAAAAAAGAATCCATTGCCAGTTAGGTCTCAAAAGCTTTTATATTGTGTTTTCTGTCCTGTTTGTGACTTCCAAGAATTACATGTCAGTCATGTATCGGTCGTACTCTCACAGTGCAACAGTCATTCCGTATGGGCATGGGATAATTGTCTTCATAAGAGAACATGTTCGTTTAAGTGTTTTAAACAGCATTATTAATAGTAGGATCCTGCAGGAATATGCGTATAGTGAAATGGGACACATTTCATCATGTGAGTCTTCTGCCTGGATCACAGAAGTCTGATGTTTCAGCAGTCCAGCTGTATTTAAAAATTTGTTTTGTTTTTCTCACAAGAAGTATTATATGAGGCTGTCTCTTTCTACCCATCATCTTGTCATTGCAATTTGTCCTGGGTGTGGTTATTCTTGTACTAGATTTTTGTTCTTAGAGTTGTGATAAGGGACTATCCACTTTAAAAAAAATCTGGCCTTAATTTACTGGTACAATGTGGGCATCTCTCTCTGCTTTAAATTCACTGTCTTTTTCTTCAGTGCCTTTTATCTTCAAAATTATGGCAAATATTTTAGTGGATAGAAAACATCCACTCTAAGAGAAAGACTCAACTTTTACTTTAAGCTCATACTTAAGTCAACTTTTCTGCTATCTGCTGGTGCTTTTTCTGATTCTGACAGAAATCACAAGGCTGCGTTTTCTCTTTGTAGAATGCTTACAGGTATCCAGGAAACATTTGAGAATTTTCTTTGCAGAAAATTTCTTTCTGGTTTTTTTAGTCATAGAATATATATTTTTGATCTGGAGAAACTGTAATTTTTTCTCTAAATTTTGGTTTGCCACGAATAATTGTCATCTTACAAGAGAGAAGCTGCTTCATTAGCTTTTATGATTTTTTTTTTTTTCCTGTGAGCACCTGTAGGGCAGTAAGGTAGTCTTCTATTTGTAAATTTACACATCATTAATGTGTTGTGAAGTCATGGAAAGGCCATGCATGTGTTTGGCATGGTCCCAGTAAGGTATGAAATGGACTTCTCAAACTCTTCTCTAGAAAATGTGCATCTGAAAATTACTGGGAATTCCCATGTGGACAAGTCCTTAGAAAAGAAAGTTAAGAAAGGATCTGTTAATTACACTAACTGTTACAGATTGCTTGGAATATGTAATTTATCTGTATCCTTGAGTGGGGCTTTCAGCAGTGTATCTCCCTGGACTGTTGAGACAGTGAAAGTCCTGAAAGCTCTGGTGCTGTTATTGCAGACAGGAAGTTACGTGAGCACCTGCAGATGGCAGGAAATACTGCTGACATCTGTCTTAAGCTTACTGGCTGTCAGTTTGCTAGTATTAGATAATGTGAAAAAAAAAAAAGAAAAATATCAACTTACCTATGACAAATACTTTCCTTCCCATAACAACCATATCTTAATTACCCTTGTTACTTGAGATACTTTGAATGGCATTCCAGTTAGTGTAATAAGCGGTGATTCTTATCTTTGAAGCTAGAAACAACTGTATGAATTGCTAAATCGTCTTGTAGTCATGACTCAGTGACTCTTAAAAAACCTTTGGTACCGGGAAATTCAGGAGTTTTTTCTTCTGATCACTTCCTTCTTTCATGGATGGGAATAGGAGTGTCTTTGCACCAGTTTGCTTTGGTTAACTTGCCAAGAGAAAAATGGGGTTCCTTTTTGAGAAGTCTTGGATATAGTTGTACAGAGACCATGTGTTTTATCCTCAGAGTCTCTTTCTAAGTATTACCAGCTGGCACTGTGAAATGCAGGACCTGTGTAGAGAGCAAGGCAATCCCTTAACACATTTTAGGACTGTGATTTTTAGAGCCATGTGAAAATTCTGAAGGGACAGAAACAAATACTCATTGAATTTTGGTTTTAACTTCAGTATATCATGTACGGGTATTGGGGAGAGATGAAAAATTATAAATGCATCTTTTAGCAGTAGTTTCTGTAATATTTTGTTTTAATTCACATTCCTCAAGTATTCCAGGTTACACAGAGAATTATCTTCTCTTGTCACCTGCTGTGTGATTATTGGAGTCAGATTTTTGCTACCTCTGCCTCTTCCCCCCACATCCCCAGAAAAATAGAGATGCTGATCCCTTCAGAGTCAGTGTTGTATAGCATAAGTATCCAATATTTTTTCGAATACCTGTATAAAGAGGTTCTTAAAAAGTACAATTATCCTACTAGCTGTTCTTAGCATTTTCAGTATCTAGCCATTATTGTTTGTATTCTAGTTTTTACAACTAACTTTTAAGCATCTGCATCTTATTAAGTAGCGGTTTCCATGAATTCTCATGGAAATTACTCTGCATGTTCTTTCATAATATTCTGACAGTTTTTGCATAACAGAAAATGAAGATCCAGAGGCATTTATGGCTGAATGGCAGCTAGGTTGTAGTGTGTCAGGAGCCACCTTAATGCACTTTTTACAAGCTTTTCAGTGGCAGCCCTTGATTCCCTAGGGGTTGCCTCACCTTGGTGGTGCTCACACAGCTGTTTGTAAAACTCACTTAGATTACAAATAACTGCTCTCCAGGGAGTGTTTGTTTGGTTTCTGGTGGTGTTTGCTGTTTGTTTGCTTGTTTTTTCTAAGTTGCAATGGTTTCATCAAACCAGCCTAAGCCACAGCAGCATCAACAGATATCAGGGCTACTGAGGGAAAGGGTAATAGAGCTGAAGTGAGAAATAAAGGCAAGTTCTAATGAAGTCAGCACACTGTGAAGGTATGAATGGAAAATTTAAGTCTCACAACCTTTTGACCAGGGAGGACTCTTGAAAAGCAACCAGATTTGATCATCCGGTTTTTATGGCCCTCTCAGTTCTTGGAATAATACAGACTGGGAGGTTCTTTGTGCCTGTTTGTATTTTTTATGAATGTTATTTTTCTTCCCTGTTCCTCTTCTTACCTGCATCCCTTTCTTCCTAATTTGCCTCAATCTGAATTTTCAGTTAGATTATTTTATTTTTGTACAAAGTATCTAAGAAAACAATGATTGTGTATTTTTATTAAGAAATTTGCATATCTGTAATACTTGATAGTCTTATATACACTTATACAGGGAATTACAAAACTTGGGAAAGGACACTATTAATTAACTCTTTCTCCCTAGGCATTCTGTTAGCTTTAGGGAACACCCATCAGGCAGCTGAAAGTTTACCCTACTTTGTTTTTCTTATGTATGTATTCTTGACAACACATAAAAAAAAATTAGAAGAATCTAAACAGCCTGAAAGTGTATCATAATTCCTTAAAACAAGCTGGAGCCTGGCCATTGAAGGAATTCATACGATCATCCTGTGGAGGGATTTCAAAGTTTGTTGCAGCAGCGAGAGAGTGCTTAGTAACACCATGAAATAACTAGGAAAAACTTCAGCATAGATACAATTACTGGGTCTGTTGTCCTGAAAACAGGCTCATTACCTGGTGTGCAGTGCCCGTTCATGCACTGAGGTGAGGTGTTTCAAATTTTTTAACTCATTTGTGGCAAAGTAGTGAGCTAGGAGGTAACCCACAAAAGGCTGGCTCACTGATCATCAAAAATATACACTATTTATAGGTTTAAACAGACAAAGGCATCAGCATTCAATGGTTACAATTTCATAACTTTTTAATAAATTAGTACTTGACCCCCTGTTTGCCAGTTATATCTCTCCCTTCTCATGTTAATTACTCCATATGTGCAATTCTTCCCTCTGAGTCTGGGATCCATTTTGAGTCAGTGGTCACAATCTCTCACTGCCAGAATTACCTTTCTCCCAGTTACTGCTCAGTTCTGCTGACTTCACTCCTAGTGGCTCTCATCCAGACAGCCCATTCATCTTAGGATTTTCTTCCCTTTTCCTTAAAACAAAAGATTAGCTAAGCATACAGTGCAATTGCTTAGTCATAACTGTCCAGTTATAGCTACTGATTAACAACTAAACTTTGGTTCAAATCTTGAGGGGCTCAAATCTTGAGGTGTTTGATATCAGGTATACATAAAGGTTCTCATGTAATTCTAAATCTCTTTCTAAAGTTCACTCCCCTCCCAGTTGAGACAGTTGTCAGAAATTACTACAGTCATTGTAAGTTACACTCACTGGCCATAGAGTATGAAAGGTTTCCCTGGCTAGTTGGAGTATTGCATCTTTTTCTTTTGCTATTTTCCCTTGCATTGAAAACTTCAAATTACTTAAAATAGAGTGAGTGACATGAAGTGGATTTGGTCCTTGTGTTTCCAAATGTATTTGCACAGAGAAAGCATTTTTGAGAACTTGCATAAAAGTTTTAATGAAACAGTGGGAAATCATGGATATAAGGTAATGACCATGCCAGCTTCTAATTTTGCAAATTCCTTTTGGGATTGGTTATAATAATGTTAAATCTGTATTATCAACTTGTATCTTTTTTTAACCTCTAAATTAAAAGTGATTCTTTTTTTCATTTAAGGTCAGTGTGATGAGAAACCTGAACACAGACAACTTACTTATAGGACCAAAATCAGAGGGAAAGTATATATCTGTAATAAGCTTCATGTCAGGCCCGTCAGCATTGCCAGTGAATGGTGAAGCAACCTTGCTGGAGATAGAGCCAGAAGAAGAAACTGTTAGTCCTGAGAATTCCAGTGAAGGAAAATCTTCTGTTCCTACCCCTGAGGCACCAGCCAAAGCAGAAGAGGAGTCTGTGAAGGAAAGCACAGAGGAGATATCTTATGATGCTGATGAACAGAATTACAAAGTAAAAGATAGTTATTTCATTTCTGACAGTAGCCAAACGGATATATGCAGTAACTCTTCAGGTACAGAGGTTTCTACTACAGAAACACAGCAAAAAGTTATTCCAAGTAGCTCTTTCAAGTTTTCTGGCTATGACAAGCCTCATGTTCCATTAGATATGTTGATGTTAGATGTTGGTGAAGAACAGCCTGTGAATACTTACAGGCCACCTGAGTAACCAGGATAACCAAAGTGTTTAAGTGAAACTCAGGAAGAACAGCATTACTAGAGATTATGGAAAATCTGTGTTAAATTGTGAACAAGTTGTACTTGGTCTGATCCAACCAGAGTAACCATTACACAACTGAAGGTAGTGCCTGAAAATGACAAAAAATGTGGGGAAATTTCATAATAACCACTTTTAGAAGAGGTTTTATATATGATATAATTCAGTATTTCCTATTTTAAATAGCACTGTTTTTTAACAATACTCTATGGGAAACATTTCATGGCCTATAAAACAGCAGCTGTACCATTAGTCACTTTTGTTTCAGATCCTTTTCAAAATTAATTCGATGGACATAGTGCTTAAGAAGACTTGACTATGATAGAGATGTGCAAGAAATGTTTGAGAGTTTTTGCCATTATTGGAGGTACTGTCTTGATTGTCTTTTTCTCTTGAAGAGTATTTTTATATTAAATGAAATTATACTATTTCTTTTAAGTAAGAGTATGCCTATAAGCTCTTCCTGCATAACTTAAAATTTGATTCCAAGTCAAGAAAGTAGGCAGTAATGACCATAACCTAAAACATAGAAAGCTCCACCTCAAAACGAGAAAGAACTTCTTTACATTGAGGGTGGCAAAGCACTGGAACAGACTGCTCAGGGTCATTGTGGAGTACCCCTCTCTGGAGACATTCAAACCACCTGGACACATTCCTGTGTCACTTGCTCTAGGTGGCCCTGCCTTGACTGGGGGATTGGATGGGATGATCTCCAGAGGTACCTTCCAACCAGATTCTATGATTATGTGAAAGAACTAGTTACTTGGAGTCTTTCCTGCAACTAGAAATACGTTACTAGAATCATAGAATATGCTGAGTTGGAAGGGTTCATCAAAGTTCAACCCTTAGCCCTGCACAGGATCGCCCCAGGAATCACACCATGTGCCTGAGAATATTGTTCAAATGCTCCTTGAACTCTGTCAGACTTAATACTGTGACCACTTCCCTGGGGAGCCTGTTCCTGTGCCCATCCACCCTCTGGGTGAAGATCCTTTTTCTAATACTCAACCTAAACCTCCCCTGACACAAATTCAGGCCGTTCCTTTGGGTGCCTGCTCCTTGCCGGAAGTTGTCACTGCAATGAGGTCTCCCCTCAGTCTCCTCTTCTCCAGGCTGAACAGACCAAGTGCCTTCAGCTGCTCCTCATGTGGCTTCTCCTCAAGGCCCTTCACCATCTTCATTGCCCTCCTTCGGACACTTTCAGCACCATTACTTTGTAGATTTCAGTTAATTAGCAAGAGACATTTTGCTTTGTAGCCTAAGTCCTGTGACTGAAAAAAACTACCCTGTTTTAAAACTGCTGTTGTTTGAGTATGGCTGTATCCCTTTAGATCACCTGGATACACAGCATAACCATGTCACATTTTGGGTAACTCCAGAATGTATTAGCACTGAAAAAAGTGTGTAATGGATGGTTGCACAAATTCTTTAGAAAATATTTTCAAAATTCAAAAACCTGTTTCTTCTGGGGCATTTTTATCGTAATTCTTAGAACAATATCATCCTTAAATAGAAATCAATAGGACTTCTTCCAAACATGTTTTCTGGCAGGTTGAAAATTACTACCATTTTCCCCCTTTTTATGATGTATCTCAAAAACTGCACAAGATCACCTCCCTCTAAAAGTGCATCTCAAGACAATAGAAAAATAGTGTGGTAAGTTGTAGTTCATAAGTTATTGTTATCTGACAGCCTTTTGAATTTTGTAGCATAGAGACTAATTTTGAAAACAAGGATAAGGATCTTTTTATATATGTATTTTTTTTATATTAAAATCCATGCAATCCATTTATTTCCCCTTATTCTAGATTTGATAGGTATTTTCTATTTGTAGGAAATGTTTACAGTAATTCTTAATGGAACTTAGTTCAGAACAAAAGGATGCTTTACAGACACAAGTAGTTCCATTTATACAAAATTGTGTCTTTGCTTTAAAAGATACTTTTATAGGATTGTCAAAATTGTTAGCATGTTAGAGCAAGTGGTTTCAAAGGAAAACCTTTCAGGTACCTTACAGTACCTCACAGTACTTCTGTCCTTATGTTTTTTCAGTGACGTGTATTCTTAAGATGAAGTTATCTTATACAGCAGTTTCTGGGCTGCTTCAATTCCTGCATATATCACATATTGACCACAGTGGTACACAAGATTTAAAGACTAGCTATTTTTCCCATATTTACTATTTTATTTATTAGGAAGGTAATAGATTGCTTATCAGGGTTTTGACAATTTTAGGAAAAGCCAAATCAAACAGGTGAATTTTGTAGTTATGCTACAAAATGTAATGAACAGCCTAACTCTAAAGACTTTAGTATTTGTTAGCCGGCTGTCATTTGGTTTTTCATTATACACAAATGCAGTGAGACCACCTAGCAACTTTTTCAGTAGTGTATTGGGTTGAGTTCCTAGAAGGCAATGCTTAGTGACTTGCTGCTTAGGTAATTGTTAAAAATTAATGTGCAGGTATCTCCATGGCAGAAGTGCAGAAAATAACTCTTGGTGTTACAAGAAGGCCTTTTGAAAATCAGCATTAACTGGCACTTGAAACTGAAACTGAACTGACCTTTCAGTGAGTGATGTGGTTCATCTCTGAAGCTTCTATCTGCTAAGATGAGCAGCTGCATCTTGTGCAGAGCTCGGAGTTGTAATTTCTTTCTGGGTTTTGGAGGTTTGTTGATAAATACGAACTGCAATAAATACCTCAAGACTTATATAAATGTGAGATAAGTGTGTAAGCTTGGCTCAGAAAGGATAAATCGAAACTGTGAAGTTACATTGTGTTTTGGGAAGAAGTTTCTGATCAATTTCCTGAGTATCTTCTTTGCAACTGCTCAAAGTATTTAGTCTTCTTGCAACTGGTAGCTTGTTTTCCTTCTGTCAGTCTTGTCCAATAAAAAATAAATGTTGCTGTTCTCCAGGAAGGTCATGAATTAGCTGTAGTAGCCATTCTATTTGGTATATCTGCCTCAAAGCCAAGATCCTGTCAGAAGTATGTAATTTTTTGGAAAACAAAATTTACATTCTTAACAGTGCCTGTGGAAACCTTGATTATGTTAAGAGCTAAGACTCAGCATCTTAGATTTTTGTGAACATAGGAGATTACTAGATGTTTTATGTTCTGGAAGGTTTTCCTTTGCTGCCACACTGGAAGAGGAGTGCAGACAGATGCATTTTAAAACCAATTGACTGTCTCGGGTACTTTTCTCTTCCCCCTGTAATGCAGCTACATTGTGCTGAATATTTCAAGTCACATGGAGTCATATATGAGTAAAAGGACTCAGCCAGGAGCTAGGACATAATTAAAAACAATGATGTTAAGATCAGTAAGTGACACAGAAATGTATCATAAACATATGGGAAAAATTTGGCACAGCAGGTAGGCACGTGTACTGGAAAGGCACTGTTACTTTGTAAGCTGACAATCAAGAACGGTAGTGTGAGTGCTCTGTACTGTACTATAGATATATATATCTATGTATGTATGTATGTATGTGCACAACTGACCTCCTCTTGTAATATCACAAAGTTAAATGTATTTTTAATGAAAATTTCTGAACTCTAATTACAAAAGCCATTGAATTAGAAAGGCTGTCTTCCGTATGCTGTTTACTTAACATGTAGCCAACAGCACGGGGTTAGTTTAGATGTTTAAATTGTTTAGGACAGCTTACAGGTTTTAGAGTTGTGAAATAAAGAAGTTCAAGGGTGCACGAAGCACAGGATTCTTTTATTACCTGTGACTAGCTGAAGATGTGAGGCCACAATGAAACAAGGATGTGTTTCCAGGTCAGTAAGCTCTGTTTTGCCCATTCCTGTTTTCAGCAGTTGCTAGTAGTGGCATTGAGAGCCTAAAAACAGCCAAGTGCCTGATAGTGTCTCTGTTAGAATACAATCCAGCAGCTTGCAGTGTGAGGACTTTTTGGGACAGGGAAATGGAAATGCCTTTCTAGCTACAGCTAGTTAGCCTTGCATTTGCAGTTCTGTAATACTAAATATCTGAGCACTGTAGTTGGGAAGCTGTCAGGGAGTTTTTATCTATGTATTTTCACCTAATTGTCAGTTCATTTTAATAAATTAGTATTGTGATAAAGTAGTTTGCTTGAGCTTCTGGATATTCACTCACAGCAGCTTGACACAGCATATGAAATTGCCTAATATTTACCCATTCAAAATAATTTAATATTCATGGCTTTTACATACCTATCATCTATTCAGTATGACACACTTAGAAGGTTACACCACTTCAGACTTTTTTGAGTGATTTTTACTCTTGTCCTGGCTACTCAGCATTCCTCACTTCCTCTCTCCTAAAAGTGATTTGGGAGATGATGTAATACAGGATTCCAAAACATTATATCCTATGTAAGAGAAATTGCATCACAAAATGTTGACCTAATATGTGACAATATTTCTAAGAACTTCTTTAGTTCTTGTGGATATTGAGTGGACATCGAGTGGACATCGTAATTTTTCATTATTAGATCTGCAGTTAACAGTGTGAGGTAATGTGGCAGTACTGCGTGCTGGCACAGAAACATCAAGTCTGTTTTTATGTGGTTTTCCACATAAATCAGTAACGTAGTTTCAAAAAAAATAAATTTTTGTCAAATCTACTGACATCTGTGGAAACAAGACACCATGTAGAGTCCCAGTCACGAAGAACAGACATGCATATTTGTACGTAATGCTTCCTTAGGAGATTACAGAAAAAGAAATTTGCATGAGAAGATGTGTTTTTCTCAGGGTTGGGAATAACCAGTTGCTCTGAAGTGGTGCCATCTAAACAGCTGAGTATTAATAAGTAAGAGATGATGTACTTGGTTCAAATTAATAGTTTCAGCATGTCTAAAAACAACCCAAAAAGCAAAAACACACAACCAAAACAATAAACCAAATACAAAGCACTTTTCATCTCATGAAAGAGTGATGTGCATAGATTTCTTCACTGATTTTTTTGTAATTCAATCCTCAAACTATGAAGTCCGTGTTTATTAATGCTCTATGTTCTCCAAATGGATGCAATTATTGGGCTGAAATCTGTAACTAAACTTTGTAAATACTGTACATTTGAAATTTTTTATATAAAACTCTCAAAAGAAAAATATATGTCCTTGCTTCTTTATTACTCTCAGCTTTTGTTCTGGATACTAAATCTGCTTTTGAAGATGGCTCAGTTCATGTTACTTATGTGATTGAGCATTGTTGAAAATCAAAACACTTTGGGAGAGATGTGTATGGCATATATATGTGCATAATTATGTGTAGCCAGTTACTGTATTCTACTTACCAGCTACATCATCAGTTTTGCAATTTCTTTTTTGCCCTTTGATGCTCTTCATGCAGCCTGCAGTAACTTCAGCCCAGTTCTGTTGCTTGAGCCTGGGGACTCTCCTTATGTTCCATTTAATAATTATGGACAAGGATTAGGATTAAACGATCACACCATTTGAATGGATTTATAGCTGCAGAGCAAGGAAAGCTGGCCTTCTTTGAAACTCTTACTGATTAAGTTTAAGTGATATAAAAGCTTATATCAGCTTTTAGTAGTACCAGTAGTAGTACCAGTTCCTACCTGTCCCCTAAATCTGAATAGAAAATAACACTGGATTTGGGATCTGAATTACAAATAATTACTTTATCAATCACTTTAGGGTGTGCAGCAAAACTAGCAATGTTATTTGAGATACATCAAGCTTCATTTCCTCTAAGAAAAATAATGTGGAACAAAGCTTTTTGTCATTAAGAATCACAGGGTGATCAAAACTTTTTCGTTAAATGGTCACATTGAGTAGACTTGAAACTAACACCTCTGAGAAGTGTGAAAACCAATTACGCAAAGTATGGCGGGTTCTGTCCTGAAAACCTCAGCATCCTGATTCCTGAATTCTCAGCAACTGTATCTACCCAAGATGTGAGACACTATTTATTCAAAAAAACCCCCAACTTATAAAACTACAGTGTGTATACAAATTCAATAGTAATTTGGAGATGGTGGTGGTAAAGGTTGTTAGAATAGACTTCTGGTCTACAGTTTGTGCTCCTTGGGTGATAGAGAGATGAGAATTTGAAACAATCACAGAACTGAGCCACAGGCTAGAAAGTGTGATGCTTAAAAACTTCTATCTGCGGAAGAGGTGAGTGAAAGGCAGGATGGGGTTTTTTTCCTCTTCATTTGTTTTTTTTTCCATTGGCCAGGGAAACCCCTGGAAGTTGGATCTTTCCAGGTTTTACTGCCTAAAATAACTACCAGAAGCATTTGCTCCTTCTGCAGCTGAAGTTTTGATTACAGATGTGGAGACAGGCATCCCAGTTCTTCCCATCTTTTTCCCTGAATGCATGCCAGCCAACCTCTTGCCCTTCTTGTGCTGTGTGGTGAGTCAGCCCCATGCAGTCTGTGGACTGGACAGGACTTTGGTGATCAGGCACAGAGATTTCCAACCACTGCCTACAAAAGAATCAGTGTATGTCATATCCTACCCACACTACTAATATTTCCAGAATTGCCTCAGCTGCCTCTGGTGGCAGTTTATCGGAGAGAGCAAGAATGGGCACTATCAACCTTTGACCCTCCCTTTTTTAACTTTAGTAGGTGGATCAAGAAAGCATGAGCAATGTTTGTGTTGTTCCTTTCCAGTCTTATCTGTGGTTTCTGTTGGCTGAGTGAGCACCTGGCACCTTTCCTATACTATTAAGATTACTTAAGCAAACCCAAGAAATTGTTGGAATGTTAATTCCACGTGTCTCCAAGCTGGTAGTTTTTTATCTGCAGATGGTGAGGGATCCACAACCTAAAGAAAAGTGTGTCTTTTCTCAATGGGCTTAAACAAACTGCAGAACTCTTTCATGGTAGAAAAAATATAATCATATGGATTTGCAAATGAGAAAACCCGACAACTTTAAGGAAACTTGTCATTTAACTAAAAGGCTTGAGCTGTTTGGGGATTTGGTATTAATTTCAGTTCCTAATGGATGTTAGTGTTGGTTACTAACTTCCTGGTGCAGTTCATTGTCTTGCACATTGTTAAATAAATACTGCATGTGCAAAAATGACCTGCTATTTGCAAGCCTTCAGCAGATCTTCATCTTTAATATGTTCAAATGTCTTGTTATTTAGATGCAGCTATGGCATTGGGAATTTCTAACTGTAGTCTTTAAAATGTTGACCCAAGCCCTTTAACAGAGTTGAACAGTTTGTACCTGTGGGCAGGAAGCAGGGAAGGCATGCACTGTGCAATGAAAGTCTACCTCCCTTCCTCAGAAACTTCTCTGTGAGCACTCTTGTGGTGCAATGCCTCTTCCCTAAAGTGCAGAGAAAAAAAATCCGAAAAGTCCCTCCTGCCTGACTGGGGGGATTTTCTTTGCATGCTTTTTTTTTATTATTTTGTACTATAGTGATTCATTTTCTCAGTCCCAACTGAGCTAGTGAAGGGCTGCCCTGCTACACCTGACACCCCAGAGGAGGCTGAATGAGCTGGATCCCTTCAGCCAGGAGGGGTGGCACTAGGGAGAGATCTAACTGCAGTAGCCAGCTATAACAAATGTTTGCAGAAATGACAGAGTTTTCTCTGAGGACCCCAATAAAAGCAAACAAAAAAAACCCCAACTGTCATAAATTGCAGCAGAGGAATTCCACTAGGATATGTGGGAGGAAACTCACACTGAAAGTGGTTAAGTGTGGGATAAAACTGCCATTAGCCCTGTGCTGAGCATTAGGCTGGACTGGAAGACCTTCAGAGCCCCCTCCTAAGACAGGTTTTCCTATGAGTCCACACTGGCTGTTTAGAAAAGATTGAAAACTCTGGCTCAAATTGCAAATAGTCTTTAGGTCCAGAGAAATAGGAACCATTCATTTTTTTATTGTTGTGTGAGAGAATCTTGCCTGGCCTCTGCCAGTTACTGGAAGTATTCTCTGTATGCTTTGGAAGTTACTCCCCTTTCTTCATCCTCCTGCACCCTCATCCAGGCACGTAAGCAAAACCCACCCTCACATCCACTGCAAACATCAGAGACTCACTTCTGAAAAGCCAAAGGTCATGCTACAGTAGCAGTTTCAGGGTTAAATTTTGTCTTAGGTATGGAAAACAACTCATTCAAGGGAAAAAGAAAAAAAAAAAGAACTAAGGAGATGGTGCTATCAAATGGGATGAGTCAGGCAGCTTTCGGCAAGAATGTACATGACTTTTACATCTGTGTAGCAATAGTCTGTCTTTAAGAGGAAAGCTGTTTTCCCAGCATTCAGATAGGTTTCTATTCCAGGAATGGAAAAGATTCTCATGCCCGGAGTTCTATGTTGGTTCACAAAAAGCATCAGTTCTGCTGTTTCACAGCACTTTGTATCAAAAAGATGCTTCAGTGTGAGCTAGGATGAGCTAGCAGCATAACTACTTCTGCGGATTCTGCTGGGGAAAGTAATATATTTTAAATTTCTATCTCATCATAAAGTACATGCCTTTAATATTGTTTTTAAAAGTTCTCATTTTTTAAATAACATTTCAGTGCACATCATCCTGTGGTGTTCCTCAATAGTTTACATTTTTAAATGCACTATATACATATTCTGTGAAACTCAAGACACAGTATGTACATGTCTGTGTGTGTAGCTGGTCCTCGTTTGACTGCAATGATCTTTATCACACAAAGCACTGCAGCAGCATGACTGAAGCCGATGTTACAGGTGCTAATAACGATATTGAAACAGTGGCTGTTTCAATAACAACCAAAATTATATGAAGAATTACTAATTACTGCAGAAAGCTGGGCTGAGTTGCAGATAAAACACTAACAGAGTGCAGTGCACAGGAAACCCTGAGTTTTAACATGTGGCAGGTGCTTCTTGCTCTGTTTCACCACGTGGCAGAGCAGTCTTTTCTGAGCAAAACCCACCGGCGCCAGGCAGGCTGGCCCTCAGTTCTGCATTCGTTGGAGGAACCACCATCAAAAGAAATTTTGGCAAAGGCCGACACTTCAGCTCCTGGCAATGGGCTGTTACGTGGAGTATGGGAAGGTGTGTTGGTACTATTCAAGTAAACAAATACACGTCCTGTGACTAAACTTTGATGACCTTTCAGTTGAGTGACTGATTTATAAAAGGTCCCTATTCCCGCACTTGAGCTCATATAACATGATGAAATACTAATTGCATTTGCTGTGGGGAACTACCTAAAGGTCATTGAATTTTGAAAATGTGTTTGGGAAATGGATAGATAAAAAATTTGCAGACAGTGATGGCACGGTAGATTTCTGCCCTCTGACTAAATTTTTGTAGGAGTTTTTTTACTTCATTTCCTCTCAGTTCTTTAATTCCCTTAATTGGTTTGACTAATTAATTATTCAAAGCTACACAGTTAACATTTTAATATCTCTGTTGCAGGTTTGGTGCTTTTATAATGAGACATAGGTAATCAGCTGAACTGAGAGCTTGTGCCCATCAATCTGACCAAGGTCAGCTCCTTGACTGGATGTTGTCCAGTTTGCGGAGTATAATGGTTGCCTTTAAATAAAATAATACCTTCATTTGAACCAGAACTTGCACTTTTTTGACCTGACAAGTGTTTTCCCTCCACCTTTTCCCAAAGTAAAGATGATTCTATGATAAAATTTTTTGTCTGCAAACAGGTGGTCTTCACATCCGTTACTCCTTTGGTGGGCGTTGTTACGTAGTGCTGCACTAAGTCATACAAAATTTGCATTTTTCTTCTCTTCCTTGTCATCATGAGTTTGCAAAAAGAGAGCACATCCTGACTTTTGCCTAGTTGCATTAGTGCATGAGCAGTGAAGTGCCAGTGGGTATCAGCATCTGGGAATTTTCAGGGAGGGAAAGGTGAGGGGCAAAGCTAGGCAGGAGGGCCAGTAAGCTCCCAGCTGCCTCCAGTAGCACCATGATCCTCACCAGCAACCAACTCGGTTGAGCTTTCCATACACCCCAGGAGCACAAAACTTCTCTCCCACCAGGCAGGCATGCATGTGGCATTAAAGCATTTGCAAGCACAAGGTGAGATGGTTTTTGCCTGGGAGCCCTGGCATCTCCAGCCCTGGGGCCAAGCTCATAGGGATGCACATGTTGGGAGGGTAGGATTCAGAGAGCATTGCCAAATGCCAATATTTGTGCAAGCAGTGTTGCAGCACACCTGCACCAGATGGGGCATATGACTCCTGGCAGTCTTAAAGTCCAACCCAGAGTGGCACTTTGGCCCTGTGGGCTGGACTTATCTTCTCATTCCCTGTCATGAGGCTGGCAGTCTTGCAATTGCCCCGTCCCCCCATCATCTCTCCAGCAGGCAGCAGAGTGTGAACGTGCTGCCTAACAGCCAGCAGTGATTTCACAGCCCCTCATTCCTCCAATGATACACTCCTAGATGATGTCCTGCTACAAATACACCTGCAAACTCCTTCTCTTGCATTTGACCTGGAAACAGTCCATCAAACCAGAGGACAGCCCATGGGTAGATTTATTTATACATTTGCAGCAAAATTTCTTGTGTTCTTCAGCTCAGAGCAACTAGTGAACTGAAAAACAAATAAATAAATATATATAAATAAATACATATATCAATACATTAATAGATAAAAAGTGTGGCAAGCAGGAAAGCTTCTGTGACAAATTTATGGGATAAAGCAATATTGACAGACATAATTTGGGAATCAGTTCCTTAAAAAAGGACCTTTTTCATGACAGTTTGCTTCATAATTAGTTCCAAACTTCAGCATGACCACAGCTGCCAAGTAAGAACAATTGCTCATGTTTAATTTAGAGCAACTCATATGTTTTCCAGCTAAATTAAACCAAAATGGGGAATTTGGAAAACCGCTGAAAATAAGGGGAACTCTGGAGTGTTTAACAATTACTTCCTTATAAGACATGCCCAAGAGGAAGAGAGGTGCTTTTAAGTTATGGAGCTGCTCTCCTAAGCATGAGAAGGATCATGCTTTCCTTCCTCTGCTTACTGATGCACCTGCTTCAGGATGAAATAACTTGTAAGTAAGGGCTTTTTGCTTTTTTCCTACATGGGAAGGGGAGGGGGGACAGGGGATGTTATTGATTCTCTGGATCAGTCAAGAAATCTCTGGATCTTTGGCTGGGTTTCAAAAGCCCGGTCACTTTCAAATCAGTCTGTTATTTTATCTTTCAAGGATCTGAAATGCAGATAAAACTAGCATGTTGCCCATTAAATTTATGCATGGCTGTACAACCAGTTTCAGTTCAGCCAGCACAAGACTTACTTGATTCTGAGATATGCCAGGGAAAAAGCTTCTGTCATCTGAGTTGCAAACCCCAGAAAAATAGTAGGATTTTGATGCTTCAGAAAGGTTTTTGACTGATTCTGTTGTCAGTAATATTGCAGTTTGAAAATAGATGACCTTGAAAATTGTCAGACAGCTTTTCCAGTAGTGCAGACAGGAAAAGTAGTGAATCTCAGGTTATTGTTTATTAGGCAAGACCTGGTAAAAACAACTGTGGCAACAGTTAAAAGAGCTATAATCTCTTTAGTTTAAAGCTGAGATGTGGAGGAAAGAGCATTTGACTTTTAACTACTGATTGGGCTGCTTACTGCAGGCTCTGCTAATAGATCCAAAGGATTGTTTCCCAGGATGTGCATGAGGCATCTTACACAACAGTTAACTCACTAAGGAAAAGAAACCCATAAAATCAGAAAAACAAATAAAAAGGGGGGAGAAAAAAAAGCGGCAACCAAAAAGCCCTACCCAGACCACATAAAAGTGTTCCTTTCATAGTACTAAATGTGTTTGTTCTGTAACTGCTAGATCTTGTGCCTTAGAAAGTTTTGAATGTGAGATCCAGGGGATTTAATTTCTCTGTGGCCTGCTAGTCATGAACCCGAATGGTCTGTAGTAATACCCTCCAATTTCAATACAGACGAGCATATCTGTGACAAACAACGTTATGTTATCATTCCTTATTGTGACAAACACGTTATCATTCCTTATTGTGACAAACATGTTATCATTCCTTATTGTCACAAACACGTTATGTTATCGTTCCTTATTATTTGCAGCACTAACAGTTATGGAAAAACAAGACCTGCAAGATTTGATTAAGCCGCAGAAGGTAGAGTTTCATTCGTTAAACTTCAACAGCACTTTGCATTGGCAGCCTGGGTGGGCCAGAGAGGCAAGAGACACACTCTACTTTGTGCAGTATAAAGTGTAAGTACTGGCAGAACTCCAGCCTCCCTGCTGTGCTGGGCCTATCCCTGCTGGGCACATGAAAAGGACTTTTCAGGTGACACAGGATATTCTCCTCATACCTGGGGAAACAGCCACGTCCTTCTTGGCTGCCAGCTCTCAGTTGTTGCTGCAATTACCAATCTATATTCTGTAAAGTGCAGACAAGCAGCATGAAGCAGGCAAGGAACAAGAACCTCCAGCAATATGCTCTGCACCCTCGTTGCACCACAGAGTTGAATTAAAATGTAGGTTGCAGGGGACCTCACTGGGTCCAACAATCTACCTGAAGTGTATCTAGCTAGGTCAAGTTCCTCTGCAATAGGACATTTAAGGTATTTTGGTGGCCCACCTTGCCCACAACAGTGCCTCAGGGTGCCTTGCATGGCAAGCTTGAGACAACACTTGGGGCTGGTCCTCAGGGTCTGCTCCCACCCCCGGCATACCTGGTGAGTGCCTGAAATCATTATTACCCTTGAGAAATCACCTGGTGAAATCCGGCATTCTGCCCATCATTGAACACACTGCCTAAGCCAAAGCTTGCCTGCCTCTCCCATGGGGCAAGTAAGAGGTGGCTTCCTACAGGACTGGTGACTCATGTCTCTGCTTTAGGTTTCTTTCAGAAGAAACAAAAACTCCCATGAAATCAACCTTCCCTGTCATTAAACTCAAAGTAGTTAATTTCCACAGCAGAATACCTGTCAGAGGCACTGAGGTAAAACAGAGGGCTAAGAATCTGCATGGACCCAGTCGGTGATAGCCGAAGTTCACATCCTTTCTCCTCTTTCTCCGTAGTTATGGGCAGAGCACGTGGCAAAACAAAGATGACTGCTGGGGGATTCAAAGGCGTGTCTGTGACCTAACACATGAGACCTCTGACATCCAGGAGCCATACTATGGAAGAGTGAAAGCTGCATTGGCTGGTGTCTATTCCAACTGGAGCCTCAGCTGCAGATTCACTCCCTGGCGAGAAAGTAAGTGCAAACATATGGGTCTCTCAGAAAGGAATTTGATCTTCCAAGGCATGGAATGCATAATTTCTGCTCACAATTTGCAAGCATCCTTTTCTAGACACAAAGCTGTACCTAAAGAAATTGTGAGTCAATAGGTCCCAGGTGAAGTGTTATGCTAAAACAATTTTCCCCCACACTTGAAAGCCAACCAATTTTGGCTAAATGGTTGCTTACCAATAATTAGGAGATCAAAACTGCCTGGCTCCCTTGAAGTTAACCTCTTCCTCAAGGCATGGAACTATACTAATTATTTTCAGCCATTTTTTGAGCTGCTGGAAGAACAGAAGATGGAAAAAAGAAAACACTCTCTGCTTGGAGGGGAAAGAGAGCTGAGTGCTGTGTGGCCACCATTCTCCTCACATTTATATGATTTCCTGACTGCAGGAAAAGACATAGAAAAGCGACGTGCAAAACTTTTAGTTAGTTCTGTCATTGTAAGGTATGTTAGAAACTGGAAGAAACAAGAAATTGTACAAACACCGAACAGTATCAGTGTACCTACCAGAAAGTTCTCCATGAATTAAGCAACCTTCCCTCACTGGCCAATGCAAAATTGAATTGTCAGTGTGGGTCACTTCACAGCCCTGAAGTGCAAACTCCCTTGAGCCTCCTGTACAGATGAAACCACAAGCTTTGACTTAAAGCAGTTCCTTGCAGTGGCAGCAGCCCATCTTGCCCTCTGCCACCTCCTCCTCCTGGAGAGGTGCATGGGGCAGCTACTGCCCTGTCTCCCCACATTTCTGGGGCTGCACACACAGGTATGCAAGCACTAACTTGAACTCTTAGCTGTGTTTAACCAAGCAGATTGCAAAAAAAATGTTAAAGCAATGATGGAAGCTGCATCCTTGGCATTACTGAAATGGTTCAACTGGATGTTTTATGTAGTCCAAGCACACAGGCAAATATGAGGGAAAAAGAAAAACAGGGCAAAGATCCAAAGCATTATGCTTGACCAGTCAGCACTCAGCAACATGCAACTCTAAGAGATTTCAAAAAGTTTGGTTCAAAGATAGATTTACAAACACAGGAACTGTCACCACCAAAATAGCAATAACCATGCAATAAGCACCAAGAAGTAAGAATTTACAAAGTGGTACTTTAACAGTAAATACAGCAAAATATATTGTTGGTAACATGAGTATTTGTTGAATGGATTCAAATTGCATTCTATGAAATATTATTAAAAAACTATAATCATGTTTATAGCTTTGTTTTTTTTTTTCTTTAGCTATGATAGGACCTCCAATGGTAACTGTGGTTCATAGCAACAAATCTGTAATAGTAAAGCTCCAGGCTCCACGTTCACCATATAAAAGGAAGAGAGGCAGCAAGATACCAATGACAAATTACTATGATCTGCTGTATCAAGTCTTCATAATTAACAACTTGCTAGATGAGGTAAGTGTATATTCAAATATGAACATTTTACCATTGGAAAGCCAGGAAAGTATAGGCACACCATTCTTTTTTCACAGCTGAAATAGTCTTCTGGGATTGTGAGAGCATTGATGACTGTGCAAGTGTTTGAAAAGAAAGTAGGCTTATTTTTCAGGAATTGAATTTGATTGGATTGAGTTGCAATTCCTCCCTGTATTATTTCCCATCAACTTAGTATTTCATACTCCAAGACCTAGATTAAAAAACTGGGGCAGGAGGGAGTTTGGGGAGGGAGGAGGAATTTTATTTAAAAACCATAAATGCATTATTAATGCTGTTGGCTTTGTGTAAGTCCACATGCTGTTCTGCACCCTCTGTTGTTATTAAAGCTTTACTCACAGACACATTCTCTAGGGAAATGTGCTTGACTGACTCTTTTTTCTCCACTATGTCTGAAGCAACACAGAGTCCTGGTGTATGAAGGAAAAGACAAGGTTATTAAAATAAAAGATTTGAGGCCTGGAGTCAGCTACTGCATTGTGGCTAAAACATATTTGCCAATGCTGGACCGCAGCAGTGCCTACAGCAGCAGGCAATGCATCGTGCTGCAGTGACAGGGCTGGCACCTCTGCGACAGGTGAGTCACTGGCTGAGACTGGGAATGACTCTGCAAGTCAAAATCTATCCCCTCACCAAAGGCAGATGGTCTCCAAAAGGAGAAAAATAAGGTGTGGCATAGAAACTGCCATCCCATATGTCAATATTAGCTAGAATTCTTACATAATCTCAGCTAGTCGCACACCAGGTAAGAATGATAAGGCCAAAGAAGCTAGAGGAATGGGATAGATAATTATTTGCATGCTGACACTGTCTTCAGAAATATCTCCTTCTTCCCTTTCTTTTAACACGGTATTACTTCATTTTTTTAACTCTGTCAAGTAAGAATTAATTAGGAAAATGAGTGACCTCCAACTTTATTAACATGTAATTCTCCGGCAAGCTCTGCAATCCTGTTTTGTTCAGGAATTGATCTCATGGATTAATTAAAATGAGTCTGTCCTCTTTTCATGGCCACTCTTCAGTGTAATTGTTTAAAAATAAATCAGTTATCAAATTTCATGACTTCCCATGGGCCAAAATGCAAGAGTTAGTTTCATTAGCTGGTCTAAAAAGTCTGGGTTTTGTACTTATCTTAATCACTAGACTGTCTTCACATATCATATGCCCAGGAAAGAGATTTACTATCAATCCTGCATTGCAAGTGCAAAGGCACAGAGTTTACAAAGACCTAACGCAAAGTTGACTTAATTGAAATTTGCTTTAGCAAGCCCTTTCAAGGGAAAAACTGGAAAAGCATCAGAGTTTGAACCTGGGCTTCTGTTCTGCTCTAACTATTATACCATAACTACAAAAATTTTCTTATGCTTCATAATATGAATCATAAAATTGGTCTCTCTTGAGTCTTGGTCAGTGGGTTTAGGCTAAGGAGGGAGCCAGTTTCTAGGGGACTTTCCTGCATTTTTGCTCACTTTCCCAGTACTGTAAAGAACTGGAAGCTCAGATTAGAGCTGGACTTCCAAACAACCTGTAGAGGTGCAGGAGGGATGCAGGAGAAAGGTATATGTTGAATGTCAGTTCAATTTAGTACCACCCAGCTTAAATGTGCACTCCAGCAGCAATTCTCCTTCTCTTCCCAATTACAGGGATAATGGCTGAAGACGCCTTCCACCACAGATCCAGCTGTAAATCAACATCTGTTGTCTATGTCTGGAATACATACTTAGATACTTTTCAAACTAACCTTTGCTGCATTAAATTATTTGATTCATCACAATAATTCTATGCTACAGGAAGGTCAAGGATTCTTTGTATGTCCTGTATTACAATTTATAATGGTATATATTTGCATTTTCAAAGGAAACAGTCTTGTAATACAAAAGAAAAAACATGCCAAAAGCATTTGTGGAAATATCCTTTTGATTGCTTCTAGGGTTTTTAAGCTTTGGAATTAAAATACAATTTAAAAAGTAGTAGTTTCAGATATTTTATGTCTTCTAGAACAACAGTTGCAACAGAAGATGAAAAAAGTGTCCTTTCTTTAAAATAGGAAATATACAGTCCAGGAGTATGTCCATGCTCACAGTGTCTTCCTAATAACCTCAACATAACATTTCTGTCAGTGAAAACAGTATGTGATTAGCCAGGAACTCATTTAAACTAAAACAGGAAAGATCCTCTCACTCAATGAAAGACAGTTATAAGAGACTCTCAGCAAGTTTGCTGATGATACCAAGCTGGGGGGAGTGGCTGATACAGCTGAAGGCTGTGCTGCCATTCATCAGGACCTCGTCAGGATGGAAAATTGGCAGAGAAACCTAATGAGGTTCAACAAGGGCAAGTGTAGGGGAGGAATAACCCCAAGTACCAGTACAGGTTGGGGGCTGAGCTACTAGAGAGCAACTCTGCTGAGAAGGACCTGGGAGTATTGGTGGATGACAAGTTGACCATGACCCAGCAGTGTGCCCTTGCAGACAGGAGGGCCAATGGTATCCTGGGGTGCACCGGGAATTGTGTGGCCAGCAGGTTGAGGAAGGTGATCCTTCCCTGCTACATGGCCCTAGTGAGGCCACATCTGGAGAACTGTGTCCAGTTCTGGACTCCTCGGTACAAGAATGACAAGAAGCTACAGGAGAGGGTCCAGGGGAAGGCCACAAAGATAATGAGAGATCTGGAACATCTCTCTTATGAGGAGAGACTGTGGGAGCTGGGTCTGTTTAGTCTAGAGAAAAGAAAACTGAGAGGGGACCTCATCAATGTCTAAAAAATATCTCAAAGGTGGGTACCAAGAGGATGGTGCCAAGGTCTTTTCAGTGGTGTCCAGCGATAGGACAAGGAGCAGTGGGCAGAAAATAAAAAAAAAAGTTTCACCTCAACATGAGGAAGAACTGCTTTATGTTGAGGGTGGTAGAGCACTGGAAAAGGCTGCCCAGGGAGGTCATGAACTGCCTGTCTGGAGACGTACTGTGTTACCTGCTCTAGGTGACCTTGCCTTGGCAGGGGGATTGGACTAGATGATCTCTAGAGGTCCCTTCCAACGCTAAAAATTTTGTGATTCTGTGACCTCTATTTCAACTATTTCACAACAAATGCTGACCATCACCTGCGATTTCTAATGATTCTAGTCCTACTAGTCTTCATCTTAAAAGGCAAAAGATTGTTTGGGTAGTTATTCACTAAGCCATGCCAAGAGGGAGAGGTGAAATAACTTTTCCAGATCTGCAAGGTCTGTAAGTGATAAGAATATTAGTACTTAACTCCATTCTGTTATTGCAGATTAAATGAGAGGAGGTGAGAGTGGGACAGACACAAAAGGACAAAGCAAGCCCTGGAAATACTGGAGCTTCCTGCTACATAATCACTATTTACTTTTCCCTTAATTCACATACACAAAGGTGGATCAATTGGGTTTAAGTAATAGACCTCGAGTTCTCTTAAGCCACATCCCAAAAATTTTTCATGGCCTGTCTCTAACCTCTAACATCTCACCTGGAGGCATCACTGCTGAGAGCTGCATCAGGATGCTGGCAGTAGGCATTTGGGAAGAGACTGTGCCTAAGGAAGCGCATGCTGGTCATTCTTGCCTCCATCAAAGAGGTTGTTAGATAATAAATTTTTCCACCACTTGATTCTAATACATGATATATTTGAATGACTAAGTTTGCAGACATCTAGCCATGTCCACATACCTAGTCCATAAATCCAGGTTTCTTTCTCCATACTTTCCTTTTTACTCCTTTCCCAGTACTTCCAGTTGCTTTCCCCACCCATATCACACAGTTTCTTTCTTTAGGTAAGTTTTTTTTGGGAAGTGAATCTTATTAAATCTCTGTAGAATACCTAGCACCAAGACAAGTCTCAGATCCCTGCCCTGCTGCCCATCTTGCACTGACCAGAATAACAGTAAAACTTACCAGGCAAACTATTAAGAAATAGCCTGCTTACATTTCAGCAGTGGTGAGTTCATCCATTTGTACGTTATCACAGTCTGAAAATAATATCTTTAGTAATTCAATTTCCTTCTCAAATTCATTTCTTTCCTTAGGACAGCTCATGTTGCCACTGTTACACAAAGATAAAGCAGAGCCATGGGGCACCTGAAGCATTCAGACCTGGGTAGAAATATAGTAGCTGCCATATAGCAGCTGCCATGCTACAGACCTATGAAGACATTTTAAATCTGAAAGTTTTTCAGTTTGATAAAATTATTAAGAATGCACAGCATGTATACTGGAAAAACGATAAAAGATCTGAAGAAGTCTTGCACAGTTCTGTTGCTAATCAGATTTCACTTCCTCAGCAACAACACAGGCTTACAGAAAGCAGTGCAAGAGTTGCAGGAACCTAGTTCCATTCTGACAGCACCATGATTTATTATCGTCAACCTCATGATGTTCTGCAAAAGCAAATTTTCTTTTTCCATTTGAAATGCAAATTTCCTTTCAGTACTGTTCTGGCATGTAATTTTACTGGGGAAGGGCTTAGTAGAATGACTGGTGCCGTATTTTCTCTCAAAAGCTGAAGGATCTCCACCTACAGCTTTTAGATAGCCTTGCAAATGCTGTAATTTTTAAAAACCATTTACTGTGCTTGAGACTGTATGCTGCACTCATTGTTTATGACTCCATGAGGGTGGAATGGAGAAAGAGTTCTCTTAACTACAGGTGGGACTTTCCTGCAGGCAAGTCGGTTTGGAAATACCTGGAAAAGTGAGCTCTAGCCCTTCTTTCTCTTTCCGCTTATGGGCACTAGCAGACCACCTCCAGAACTGCCTGGGCTGGCACACAGCTCTGCAATGGTTTGTCCACATGCACACCATTCAGTTTAGAATGCTTTCACATCTTCGGTTTGGCTCCTTCTGGCTAAAAGTTTGCAAGACCCAGCTGAAAACACCCTTCTTGTGGTTTCTTAGTCACTTACAGGGCAGCCTTTTTCTACCCAAGTGCCAGCTTCTGTTTCAGGAAAGAGAAATAAATGCTGACTTCTAGGGCTATGGCACTGGGTGGAGAAGACGAAGCAGTGCAACAAAAGCAGGGCTTTTGCAACCTATTCTGTAAGCTTTCGCCTGCCGCTTCACCAAGGAATGTCTGCAATCACGGGCATAGCCCGTCACAACAGCCTGTCTGGCCAAGTCCCTCTGTCAACAGCTGAGGGTCCTGCTAATGAGAAATAGATACCATGTCTTTGAGAGCTTGTAGTTACAGATTTTGTCCCAAAGTGGACTGTGTTTGAACATTATCTTATCTGTCGGATGGAATAAGTGCTTATCTCCTACCACAGATTGCTTTATCTTCCCGTTCCACACACGGGAGCAGTATTCAGCTACCAGAAATTCAAGAACAGGGCTCCAGAAAAGCTGATAGAGCAACAGCAATGAACCAGATGCTCCAGCCTTATAAATTAGGAGAAGATTATGCATAGCCAGCTGTACTATATAAATGCCCAGTTTCATATGATGCCATGATCCTTGGTGTTTATCATATGGTGTAGCATCTGGCCAGTCTTATTCACACCTCCCATATATCTGCTTTAATCAGATGTGAACTTGGTGTTTATTTACTTGCATGACTTGCTCTCAGCTAAGAACTGCTTCATGGCCCAGGGGTGGGGTTTTGTTACGAAATGTCATTGGCTTTTGCCACAGATGTATTAGACATTTTCAAGTATTCCAGCCTGCAGGGAATTAATCATAAATAGGTGGGTGTTTCTATGGATTTCAGTGTTTGCTACAAAGACACTAATCTGTAAAATCTGTCTGACAAAAAAAAACCAATCTAAACACCTGAGTGTTACTTTAACACAAAGGACACCGGACAGAAAACAAGGGTACTTCTCCAGAGAACAGGAGGGAAAGAAATAACACCAGTGTTCACCATCAGGAAAGTTTCCTTTACAAAGTCTCCTTTGCAACTTGTTTTCAGAATATTTTATAAAAGTTTTCCAAGAGAAAAAAATCTTTTAAATGTAATTCCACAAATCATGATGTAGCTGGATGGTTTTTTGTAAGTCCTAAGTGTTTAGTCTGCTGAACGGCCAGTTCAAGGGGACCTTGCTGCCAGAATTTTGGCTTGAGATAGGGAAAAATTGGAAGCTTGAGCCTCAATGCTTACAAGGAAAGTTCAAAAAGGGAATACCTGAAAAGGCTCCATCATCTGAGGTAAATACAGACAATTTTAAATTTTTAAACATTTTGCTCTTTTCTAAAGCAGTGGGGCTCTGATGCTGAGTTGCCTAAATACCATCAGTAATGACAAAATGCAGGCCTGTGGTATCACACTCTGAGGACTAGACTCTTCTGAGATGTCCTCACTTTTAAACACAGGAACAGGATGGCAGTGAAAACCCATGGTGCTAATTGCTATATCTACCAAAGAGCAAAAAAAAAGTCATTAAAGTAACTTATTTCAAGCAATATAATTCTTATACTTATTTATGTTTTCTTTTTTTGGGAGTAAGAAATCATACAAATCATACCAATTTCCAAGAAACAGCCATAAGCTCTTGTTTTCATTTTTTAACAAGAGACGAGTATTTTTTTAACATTGCTTGTTATGAGGCACCGGGTTTGATTAACAGCTGGCAAGGACGTGATTGTCATAGGAGAGGGCTAAGGCCATATTTCTAGGCTAATGTCTCAATATAAATTCTTATATTTGAAAGAATAAAGCTCCTAAAAGATATCAGAAGAAAAGACAAACAATAGAGTTATCTTTGCTAATCAAACTTAAACACCTAAAGAGGTTCTGTGAAATCACTAATCATGCCCTGAGTGGAATGAGAACCAGAGAGACAAACCTGGGGAAGAGACTGGTGGAAAAGGCAGAAAAGGAAAAAAGACAAAGTGCACACATAGTGGGGCTGGGAAACAGAGAATGTGCAGCATCAGAGCAACAAGCACAAAAAATAGGAGTAAAGTGATTTGGCCAACAAACAGACATTAAGCGATTCCTGCCTCAGAAAAGAAGCAATGTACTTCCATGGAGCAAAACTATTTCATATGTGTCCATAGTCAAGGAAAAGATATACCTATAAGGAGACAATATTGATGTGTTCTGATCAGAGACCATTTCAGCTATTTCAGCAGCAACCTTAGAGGCCAAAAAGCCATTATCAGCAAGGGAAAGGCCTGAGACAGAAATTCATATATGGCTGGCAGAAACAGCAAGGGATCTGTGTGAGACCCTCTCGTCCTGGGGGTGGCAGCTGAAGTCAGGAGGGGACATCCCATGGTTATGCACTCAACATCTGCGCTTGGGTGACTGAAGCTTACCCCCGTTACTGAAATACTATTGTAATGTACTGCTGGGATATTTACCATGCCTAGGCTGGATCCTGAAGTCATGTGTATAAGATTTGTAGGGTTACATTAATAAATCTGAAGAAAAAACCTGGTTATGGGGATGAAACACAGATGAGCCAATGCTGATGTGTACACTGGAGTTGCAGGGAGCCTTGGGCACGGTAGCCTTTCTAATGCCAAGAGCCTTCTCTTTGCCTTGAACAATTACTTTTACATTTGAAAGATTGTTTTTAAATTTGAATGATCTTGTGGAAAATGGAGTAGGATGAGTGAAACTCTGAAAAGTGAATGTGAAGAGACTGTAGAAATTGAATGAGATCCCAGTTTGATATTGCTTTTTGGCACATTCATTCTGAATACCTTCTTGAAGCTGATTCACTCACTCACTGAACTACTGCTCCACTCTCATAAATACCATGGAAAATTATGCTAAAAGTACAGAAAAACACTAAGTTAAATCCTTTCAGCTGCATAAGCTGTATCATCATGCCATTCCTGAGCACACAAGGCCATTGTGTGTTGCCAGTTTGCTCCTTAATGGTGTTTGCCACAAAAAGATATATTTCTAGAAATAATAGGAGACACAATGACATAAACTGTAATGTACTTTGAGTGTTTAAGTTTGGAACAGAAGAGGCTGGGATCAAGCATAAGCAATGAGAAGAGCTGAGCAGGACATCCCACAGACTCGGAAGTCCAGCTGAGAGGCATAGGGAGATCTGTTATTCTGCATGTTCCAGGCATACACCTCCTTGCTCTGCAAACTGTGCTATGACCTCAAAAAGGAACCAGAGCCACGAACAAGCAAGAGCTACTGAAGCTGTGAGATCCTTTTAGTGTGTACAAACACAGTATCCGTGATGCATTGGAGAAAAGCTGGCCAAAATGGCTTAGGCTAGGAGGTTTTTTACCTAATTTTTATACCTGCTGTATATTAAAGACAGCTGAAAGCATCAACTCATATTACCATTAGACACCTAAAGGAACATTATATGTTCATTTTACCATGACTGACCATTACAGCAAAAAACATTCTGTTACTTCCAGGTAAAGTAGGAAAAGTAACATTTCAGGGCAAGGCCGCCAATATGACCAAACAAGAGAGCCATGCATTGGTGAATCCAACACCTGGTGGCCTGTGGAAAGAAACATGACCTCTGAAGGTCCAACGACGGCGAGTCATGTTATGGGATAAGTTGGGGAAATAAGCCAAACTGGGGAAGGCAAACTGAATAGAGGAGAAGCTTCACTGCATGTGAATAGTATTAATGTAAACACTTCCAGAGAAATATTTCTAATGAAAAACTGGAATTTTACTGAGGTGAAAAAAATACCACTTCTTAAAATATCTTTCATAACATTATGTTTTTCAAGTTAAAAAAAAACAACAAAAACAACAAAAAACCAAAAAAAACCCAAAAAACCCAAAAAACAAACAAACAAAAAAAACCCCAAAAAACAAGATTCTTATCTCTGTGACAAAAACCCATGTCCTTCATTTTCCAGTGATATGTCTAAATTTCCTGGAGTAGGACAGGAAAGGAAATTATCCTTGACAGCTTTGATCAATCTTTATCTAACATGTCCAGTCAGAGCTCATACTGCAATCAGTGACCTTTGGGAATGCTTTTAGTGGGGTGCTAATTCTCTGAAAGCAATATAATTCAATACAAAATATTGAATAGTAATTCAATGATCCTGTCTGGAATGCAGCACACACTCGTGATCCAAGGCAGGAAGTGAAAACAGGACATTGCTCTGCACAGTCATCAGTACTAAGAGGCATGCTTACTTCAGGGGTTGAGGCTGCTTCACTCATCCCCTGCTTCTTGTTTGTGACACCCCTGTGATTTCACTGACAGAAATCGACATATCAGCGTTACATTGACAAGAAAACAAAGAATCTCCCCTGCCTTGTGTCAGGCCTCTTCACAGCTGCTGGGACTCTGCTCCTGCTCACCTTGTGCAAGTTTCACAAATAACACTTCAAAATAACCCTGTTTCCTTGCTGTGCTGGCTAGAAAAGAAGAAACAACACCCAAGAAACTTCTGCTATGTAATCATGGGAGCCCAGAGACCATGCTGAGGTTTACATGCAGCAAACTGAGTGTTCACAGAATCACAGAATATGCTGAGCTGGAAGGGACTCATAAGGATCAAGTCCAACACCTGCCCCTACATAGGACCATCCTCAAGAATCACAACATGTGACTGAGAGTGTTGTCCAAACACTTCTTGAACTCTCTCAGGCTTGGTGCCGTGACCACTTCTCTGGGGAGTCTGCTCCAGTGCCCAACTACCCTTTAAGTAAAGAATCTTTTCCTGATATGTAACCTAAACTTCCTCTAACACAGCTTCAGGCCATTCCCTCAGGTCCTGTCACTGGTCACCACAGAGAAGAGATCAGTGCCTGCCCCTCCTCTCCCGTCACAAAGAAGTTGTAACTGCAATGAGATCTCCCCTCAGTCTCCTCCAGGTGGAACAGACCAGGTGACCTCAGCTGCTCCTCATATGGCTTCCCCTCAAGGCCATTTCGTTGCCTTCCTTTGGACACTCTCTAAGAGCTTAATATCTTTCCTATATTGTGATGCCCAGAACTGCACACAATATCCAAGCTGAGGCTGCCCCAGTGCAGAGCAGAGTGGGGCAATCCCCTCACTCCCCCAGCTGGTGATGCTGTGCCTGATGCCCCCCAGGACAGGGTTGGCCCTCCTGGCTGCCAGGGCACTGCTGACTCAT
>JAWWMP010000116.1:50075345-50105277 GCA_035047865.1 Dendrocincla tyrannina | reverse complement strand
TTCTGGACATAATGGTTCCTTATGTGAGCACCCCAAACTACACAGAGTAAAGCCTTAAATGCCTAGAATAAAAATTTTCAACTAAATTCATGAAAAATAAGAGTTTTACATATTTTCAAAGTCTATAATGATCAAAAATATGTTTTGTCCCTTTAAACATGCATGTCCCCCCCACATCTTACCGCCTAATCTCTGCATCGCTAAATCCTTTAATATTTTCTCGAGGAATAGTTCGTGGTCTTCCACGTTTTTTTGGTCGTTTTCTTTCTGAGATTGAGTCACTATCGGATCCAGAATATCTTCTCCTCCTACTGCGTTTCCCTTCATTACCATTAAAGCTGATCTGGAATTTCAGATTAAGTAGTTCAAAGCTACATGACTAAAACATTTTATTAATATGTTATCTAGCCTGTCAAAAATGAGAGGAGGAGTTGTGTGCATGGGTGCCACGCGTGAAAACCACCAAACTCAAAAGTACAAGCCGAAAAAACAGCAATAAAACAACAATAACAAAATCAAAGTTAGTTGGTCAAAACCCAGAGATACCTGTTTTGCACAGTTTCTCATCCTTGGGAGCATATATATTTCTTCAAGCTCTTTTTGTCTTTCCTCCTCTTCTATTCGTCGCCGCTGGACTTCTGGAATGATTTCTTCCCAGTTTCTTAAATTTTGTTCTGGTTCCAATTCAATGTCATCTTCATCCATATTGGAAAAGTTAGCCACCTTATATATTGGAACATAAGTATTTTCACCAAATCAATACATGATTTTATTTAAACAAAGAGTCAGTAATTAATATATTAGGAAAATTTAGTTCAGAATGGCATATTTAATTTATTTGTGTATACACAAAATGTACACATATAAAATGCTTCATGAAGCACTGTCTCTCATGAAAGTATTTTCATACATGAAACACACACACCTCATACAACATGGCTGAATATAAAGATGAGAATATTTTTCTTGTTTTACAAGTTGAGTAATATAAAAATACTATGAAATACATCCCCGATAGCTGTGATTGTTGTTTAATTTCCTTCAAAGCAGAAAGCAGGTCTAACTATGTTTGAGTTAATATGAAAGTATAACAATGTAGAACTAATCAAACATTAATAAACTGCAGAAATCACAATGTAGTGCTAATGAAGGATTAGCATGAAAATGTTTTAGTATTCTACTGTTCTAAAGAAGTCCTGCCCTGACTTAAACAAAACCAAGCAAAACCACACCAAACCTAAACAATGAAAAGATTCACAAAAACAAACAACCCCCCCCCAACAAACAAAAAACCCTCACCACCCACAACTGGACTCACTCAATATTTTAAGTATTATCCAGTTAAGCATATCTAGCATTCATGTTTACATGGGGGCTGAAAGAAATTTCTAAAAGTCATCAACTAAGAAATCCAAATTTCATTCTTTGTTCTCAGAAGTGCCACAGGTGCTTAACATCATAAAGCATTAAATGAAAAACAGCCCTCTCCAGTATTCTAATAATTAGATCAAGGACTAATGTATTTGTAAATATCCTTCTTATTTTGTTAGCAAAATACATTATGTATTTTAACATGTTTGCATTAATTACCCTGTATAGGTGAATAGATATTGCATGCCAAAGAGTTGACTTACTGTTTCACCCATTTCACAGAATCACAGAATATGCTGAGTTAGAAGGGACCCACAAGGACCATCAAAGTCCAACTCCTGGCCCTGTACAAGACCATCCCCAAGAGTCACACCATGTGCCTGAGAGCATTGTCCAAATACTTTTTGAACTCTGGCAGGCTTGGTGCTGTGACCACTTCCCTGGGGAGCCTGTTCCAGTGCCTAATCACCCTATGGGTGAAGAACCTTTTCCTAATATCTAATGTAAACCTCCCCTGACACAGCTTCATGACATTCCCTTGGGTCCTGTCACTGGCCACCATAGGGAAGAGATTGGTGCCTGCCCCTCTGCTTCTCCTTGTGAGGAAGTTGTAGACTGTGATGAGGTTTTCTCTCGGTCTCTTCTGTTCCAGGCTGAACAGACCAAGTGACCTCAGCTGCTCCTCATACAGCTTCCCCTCAAGGCCCTTCACCATCTTTGTAGCCCTCCTTTGGATGCTCTCTAATAGCTCTATATCTCTCTTATATTGTGATGCCCAAAACTGCACACAATACTCAAGGTGAGGCCACACCAGTGCAGAGCAGAGCAGGACAATCATCTCCCTCAACCAGCTGGTGATGCTTTGCCTGATGCCCCCCAGGACACGGTTGGCCCTCCTGGCTGCCAGGGCACTGCTGACTCATATTCAACTTGCCATCGACCAGGACTCCCAGGTCCCTTTCCATGGCACTGCTTTCCAGCATCTCATTCCCCAGTCTGTACAAACATCTGGGGTTGCCCCATTCCAGGTGCAGAATCTGGCGCTTTCACTTATAGAATTTCTTACGGCTGGTGATGGCCCAGTCCTCTGATTTGCTGATGTCTCTCTGCAGGACCTCCCTGCCTTTAAGGTGTTTCATCCCCATAACTCCTCTGTACTTCATTTCCACTGGTAAATAGTGCAGAACAGGGTGTATTTCCATAAACAATCAAGATCAAAAACATCTGTTGAATGTTTACAATCCAAATTCCAGTGCTAGTATTTCTAATGAATTTCAAGACTTGAGCAAGCTGAAGACTGAAGCGTGACCAACCAGTGAGCCAAAAGAAGGGACTGGAAGACATTACACCCACATTATGCAGTTAGCAACCTGCAAGCAGGCACAACAGAACAGAGAAACTAGATGCTTTTATTATTAAATATATTGTATGAATAGTAATATTTATAAAGTAGAAGAAAGTTTTGAGGCACTTTTTCAGATTATGTCCCTTCCAAACTTAAAGCATTTCAGTTAGCTGGAGAACAATATGGACAAGCTCAACAAGAGAAAAACAGCCAGCCAGCCCAGGGGGTTCAAGTTCTGCGACATCCTTGGGATATGGAGAACACAGAATTCCCCAGAGCTATTTACAGTCTCTTAATGGCAAAGTAGAAGAAAAGGGTGAGAGGTTCACTCTTCCCTCTTGGCCATTTTGCATGTGCTGTCATTACTCAGGAGGCTGCATACTTAACCCTCACAAGCAATTTACTCGTGGTTTTAGGCAAGGATTGAGCAGGTACTGGTGAGTGGTACTGGCCGTAATGGGTGTGGATGATCATAAGTCTGGAGTGGTATTGCAGTTATTTGGAGAGGCTATGAAGCACAAGTAAGGACAGACCCTTTGCTTACTACAGGCTGTGCAAAAATCAGAACCAGCTTTCACAATCTGAATGCTAACTTCACACAATGACACAGGTCATCTGTTCACTTGCTTAGGGAAAGCATTTTAGCCATGGTCTGCATAAAAACACCAGATACGAATGTTTCGCTGCCATAGAAAAATCAGAATTACTTGGTAAGAAGAATCCCAATTTAAATAATAAAAAGGAAAAAAAATCTAACCACAGTCATAGGTATATTTTCTTTTCATTTTCTAAGTGTATCTAGCTTGGCATGACTTGGTCCTGGAAAAGTGCATTTCAGAACTGAGGCTTTAATGAATGCTTGCACTCCATTTGTTTAAATAAAAGCATAAAAAGGGGGGATTTGTTCATGAAACAAGTCTACATCAATTTTCTCAGAAAAGATATATTTCTACTTGGTGCATGCAGCTATTACTTCACAGACTGGAAAAAGAAATAAAAGCTGAAAAGAACAACAGCAAAATCCCAAATCCCGAGGCAATATTTTCTAAATAAACCAGGAAACTATAAGAAGTCTGGCTGAACCATATACGGGATTATACTGACATATTGTGGCAAGGCGGAAGTAATGCAATGCCTTAATCACACCCGTGACACTCAGCTACTCTGCCTCTCTCCTCCCTCCGGCTGAGGAGCAGAGAGAAGTCTAGGGTCCTCAGTCCCAGACTGAGGACAGGCACAAGAAAACTGACAAAATGTATAAACCAGACCTCATCACTGGATCCTTCCAATGCTTCCAGCCATGGTATGCAGAACAATGAAGTTGTTTTCCACGCTTTGGCATAGTGAAAAGCCTCGTCTAGATACAGAGATGCAGAGCAGATTGCTTTCTTCTCTGAACCCAGAGCTGAAAACTCTGCACCCCACACAGCTAACGATGTGCATTTGGAGGCCTCCAACCTCTGAGCTTCCATCCCGCCAGAAAGGTCTTTGTTTTCAAAAAAATTACCCCTGAATGACTCTGATAACACTGATACTCTGGCAAAAATGTTCAGGCACAAGTTGTGCCCTGAGAGATGACAGTTTCAGAGGAAAAAGACCATGCAGAAAAAAATAATTAACTGTGGCAATGAATAAGCTCTCTGGACTGAAAGTCCCTTCAGACATGGGCACTCAGGCAAGGGCCTCCCAGCCTGCATAACTCAGAATCACATTTTTAGCAACTTTCAGAAAAGACAGTCTGAAAATACATTTTGAACATCATCACCATGTACCTCTCTTTCCCAGTGTAATTTGGCCACTGACTGAAACCCCTCCTTTGTACAGCAATGCCTTAGCCATTCATAATAAAATATTGTCAGCTACTTAATTACTTCTGACACTAACTTTTCCTCAAGCTTGGACTTATAAAGCCTTTCCATCCCAGGAGTCACAAAAATCAGACAGTGCTGGAGAGCAACAACTCATCCTAACCACTGAATAGTTGCAGTAAGGAGGCAAAGGGTGATATGAATGAAGGCTGACCAACCACTATTCCACCATGTCATCAGCTACACAGGCTGGAAGACTTCTGCAGACTTACTTGGTGCCCCTTCTTTCTGGGCTATGCGAAAAGTTTGAAACATGCAGAATCTTTGTAGGATCATGAAAACCATGTCACTTAAACGGCAAGGCAGCTAGCAGAGCTCATCTTTCCTAGGTAAGAGGAAACGTTCCTGTGAAGAACACATTATCCAGAAGCTATTGACTTCAATGAGAGTTAGTCATCCAAATTCCCCTAGTTCCAGACTACCTTAAACCCTTTAATATATTTATCTTTGCAGTATCCACGTAATATAGGGAAGGGCTCTGATCTGGTCTACAAAGATATTCAGAGGTGTTTGATATACAGACAGCTAATCCTCTTTGAACTAAGTGATTTGCTAAGATTACACAGAAAGGTTGTGGGCAATACAGAGAACTGGACCTTGTTCGTTCTGTTTTGAGGACCTCAGATACTAGACTGCTGTGACACTGCCTATCACTCAAAATTAATTATCAAATTAGAACATGAATTCCAAAATTGAAATCTTCCTTTGCAATAAAGACAATGGCCTATATCACAGTCAACAGGCTCCGTGGTTAAATGTCAGCTGGGATCATAACTGCCAACTTATTTTAAGAGGAAATATCCATTCTGGCAAGCTGTGTTTCAAAAGATGTGAGGAGTTACGGAACAGCTGGCTCAGCAAGAGGAAAGATGCTCCTTCCTCTCAGTTAATCCTAGAATTACTAAAGACCATTATTTTTTCTGCTACTTGGAAGAAAACAGCAAAAAAGCAGCAAGACTTTTTCACTGAACAAAAGAATTATGTTCTGTGTTTCAGCAGAAAATGCCAACTCTCTTACTTCTCAGGCCAGCCAAAATGTAGACCCTCAAACTACAGCTTGAGGTGTGTTAACCACTGCTATGTCTTGACTTTTTAACCTCTGTTGTAATTTAAAAATGCATTCCTATTAATGACACTATTATGCACAAAGGGAACTGCATGAAGCAGCTGCACTTTTGATTGTGCTGTACTTTATGTTGAGGTGAAATTAGTTTTGTTATCCCCTATTACCTTGCACAGTACTCCTCAGGCACAGAGGAGCATAGAACTACAGAAAAGCTCTGATTCCTTCTGTAACTAACTTGCAGTCCACAGAAAATGTGCAGGCAATGCTTGTTGTGCCTACAGAGGAAATGTTTTCTGGAAGCAAACTACTTGTGGTATTATTATCTATAGTATAAGGGATATCTACTGTAAAAGGAATAATTTTACTATGGCTACTGGAACTTCACAATGTTGTTTCACACCCTTACCACCGTTTCGTGTATAATTCTCCACTCTGTCCTAACATAAATGTTAGTTATCAGAATAAATAGATATGAATACCAAATGGCTTGAAGTTTACTCACAAGAAAAATAAAAAGCATTATCTGTAAAACACTCAGGTACACCGGAAGTGAGAGGGTTTAAATCAGTATCTCTATAATATACTTACAGTCTCCTTGGTCAGAGACAAGGAAGTTGAAAAAAGCTATTTCACAATCCAGTGCTTCTGGTGCTCGCACAGCACTGTGCTTCCTTGCACTGGTAATTATTTTAGCATTTTATGTTACTACAGAGACTAGGGAAAGCACCCCAGCTGACATACTGGCTATCACAGCCCAATTTCACCCTCCCCCTCTGCACCAGCCACTGCCCACATTCTGGAGGAGTGCACTGAAGCCCTGTAAGTGGGCTGCCCCTGTCTTAGGGGAGCACAGCAGGGAGAGGGGCAGCCCTCTGTCACACACCAAAGGCCAGCAGCCTGATTTTGGTGACACCCATCTTCACCTTCCAGGATGCTGCACAGCTTTCAGTAAGGCAGAGGCTCCTCTCAGACCGTGCTAAAGGCTGCACTAGTAGGAGAGCAGCAGCAATCCTACAGCATCTGTGGACTCCTGGTCCTGCAAAAAACAGGGGGGAGATGAAAGCCCTGCCCTGCCACCTATTCACCTTGACACATGAAAAGCTTCAGACTCCCTACAGGCTCTCCCACATGTCAGGAAGGCAAGGGCAAGGCAAGAAAGCAGCAGTCCGGGAGTACCAACAGGGCAGATTATAACAAGACAGGCAAGACACAGAAAAAAACCTGTGTGGGATTATGGCAATAAGAAAGAGACGGTGACAGCAGTGAGACTTCTCCCCAGCAAGTCAGGCACTTAACCTGAGATTTCACGCACTTAGCTAGGCATGATGCCTAGAAACTATTACAATGCTGAATGTTGCAATGCTGAATGTCACTGTGCATGAATCCTACCCCGCGGAGCCCCATCAAAAGTGCAGAAGACGTTTTTAGACAAAGGCTTAAACAAGCCATGTGCTGACTAGCAACCCTCTTCAGGAAGCAGATAGGAGTGCAGCTGTCTCCAGAGGAGACAACCCACCCTGCCAGTGCTCAAAGCAGACCACATCAGAACATCTTGTGATTCGCCATAAGGACATGCGTTAGCTTAAAAAACAAATCATTTGAATGCTTGAAAATGAGAACCTGCTTTGAAAACTCTTATCAGCATCTCAAATCTGGCCATTAGATGTAGTATCCACAACCTTTCCAGAGAAACCTGAAGACGCAAAAAGCTTTGCTTTCCTCTTGAACTTCTGCATCTCCTCAGAAAGTGGAGACTTCAGTGACCAATGTGACAGTCCTATGGTTTCTTGACATTCACACCTTGCCCATGCAAGGAAGTTTCCATAGGTGATCTGTGAATTTTAAGCCTGATGAAGTTTCTTCATACAGCTAGGTCTACACTCTAATTTTTTTAAAGTTTTGTTTATGGGACAAGCTTAGGTCCTCGACTCCTCCCCTGATACACTGAAATTAACAGTGAACAAAACAGGCGTAGAAGCTAAAAATCTGATTTCCCAAGGGAGAAACCTGTTACACTATGAGTACACATGTCAGTGACAGAAGATAACCGGTAGAAACTCAGATGCTTGTGATTGCTATTTAAACAATTAGCTTTTACACTGTTGGTGAAACTGTTAAAAACTTTTCCACAGCAGCAGAATCAGACCAGTAAGGACATGATTTGAGCACAGTACAGAAATAGGTGGTTTGTTGAGGTGAGATTAGTCAGGCAACGGGCAAGTGGCAGCATACCTGCTCTTGGAGGATAACAGAGCTCAGGGGACCATATAAGGGCAATAGTAGTAAAACATCAGGTGGGCAGGGTTAGACATGAAGAAGCCAATTTTAAAAATAGAAACTTGTATCTAACATATGCCCAGAGATTTTTTTTGCAGGGTTTTGTGAAAATGCACACAATTCAGACAGCCAATTATCTGGCTAGATATTTGATCACCTCTGAAGTAGGCAGCCTCATCAATCAGTCTTCAGCTTTGGCCCACCTGTAAATTCCCCCCTTCGTCATGTAATTTGCTGGAAAGAGGTGTCACTGTGACTGGAAACAAGTTTATGTCTGTCCTCTGTTCCTTTAAAGTCAGATTGTTGCTCTGACCTCTTGAGCTACTGCTGCTTACCAACAACATGTAGTAAGAAAGGAGGAAGTACAAAATATCATGATGAGACATCTATGATATTGCTAATGCAAGGTGTAAGCCAGCTCAAACTGACACACTTGCTACCTTTATCATTACTTGAGAAAATATCACAGCATCAGCCAAGCAGAAAGCTTCTCAGATATTTCCTTACATTTTTGCATGGTCCAAACAGTTTAACGTAATGGGACTGTAACTTCTCTCAGTAGGCAGATGGCAAGACAACACACAAAGCATTCTAATGATCAGTGTGGAGTGTTGTTAAGACATGAATTAAAGCTCCTGGACCATAAAGTCTTTTTTTTTACAGATTTTATAGAGACAAACTACATTACGGACACATTTTCAGTGTGGGCTCATCAAAATTACCAGAAGTGAAGAACATGCTTAGCTGGTACTTTTGAGATTGATCTTATTAGGTGTCACCAATCTAGATTTGTCTGTGTCTGACTCTTTTCCAGAAAACACTGTCAAGCTGAGTCCTCCTCACATATGTTTTCAAGTATTGAAACATATACTATGAGGTAAGTTTAAATCAAATGGAACTGAAACTGTACCTTTGAACATCCTCTTTCGGACTAAACATCCAACAAGAGATTAGAATCTTTATTTAATTTCAGCATTTATTTTCAATTTTAATAAGACTCCAGTGTAAACATACATATGGTACACAATGTAGTTGCCTAAATCATGGCAGCAAGTACATTTTAGGTACTGAGGGTATCCTGTTTGACCTCCAGCTGCCACTGCAAAAGGAACTCTCCCTGTAAAATGTAGGTTTCCCTATACCTGTTCTTGCAGGTGTCCTGGCTACTCAAGGAAATAGTAGCTGAGTATCTAATATTATCAGCTACCAGAGTGCTGCATATTGATATCTCTGTCCTCTTAAGTGGTGATGTATTTTTCTCCTGCAAGTTCTCAGCTGAGGTACAGCAAATCACACACCTGAAGCACATATCCTTGTTCAAATTAACTGAGAACTGCAATCAACACTGCAGTCAAAATGAGTGCAGGTCTTGCATCAGTGTTTAAGTGTCCACTCCTAGGCTGACTTTAAGCTAGCTAGTTTGGATGCTGTTAGAAAGGTAGCAATGAAAATGCCCCAAAAAGAAAACGACCTGACTACTGCAGCCCATACAGGGCTTCATATTCCCACAGACACATTGCTATAGGTATCTCTGGTGCCTCAGATATAGGTCCAGATGGCAACACAGGATAGCATGGCACAGTGAATGCATAGCTCTGTCCATGCAGTGTGGAGTAAGACACTGCACTGAGGACACACATATGTCATGACTCTGTCTGTGTTCCTGAGACCTGTGTACTTCATAGCGCTGTCCCACTGTGGCTGCAGTGCCACCAGGCTTCACAGCAACCCATTCTCATGACTCCAGAGAAATCTTTCCCTTTCCCTGCACCAACCATCCCTGCTATTGTATGGAGATTTTTGCTTACTTGAAGCAGCCATGGTAGGCCAGTCTGGAAGCTGAGATACCAGACTTAAAAGGGTAATGATCTATCCATTATGCTAAAGCCTATGCAGCAGCACTAATTCTTCCTATTCAATCATCCTTTTCCCAAGAGTTTGGGACAATACCAGAGACATGGAAGGCTCGCTGATTTATTGCTGTCATACAAAAGGTCAGACTAAGGAAGACCAGCCACTGGAGTCTGTTGCCCTATAAACTTAGTATATGACAAGCCATTTGTTAGCTTGTCTCCAAGACATCCTTTGCCACAGAACAGCTACCATAAAAATATCACTTGGAGACTTTCAGTAACTTGTACTTCACTTTTCTGTTTTGTTTTGTTTTTTTTTCCCCAAAGGAAATGAGAAATTAGGTTCTATTCTCTTCCAGCATCATGTACTCACTCTGAAATGGAAGCTATACCATATCAGCTACACATACATCGCACATTCAGAAGGAGTGAATAGATGAAAATTATCATAGGAGATAACCCTACAGTAAGACTGTAGCCAAGATTTCTGTTATTGAGTCCAAAAACTCAGAGTAAACAAAGTAATACATATTTTTTTTTATTGAAGCAAACAGGCATATCTCTCACTCCTCAGCTCCAAACTAGAGTTTAGGACTACTGAGAGAACAAACATCAGTATACACACACACACCAGAACAAAACCATGTCTGTGAATATAAAAACATATATGTGTGTAATGTAGATATGTATTTATTATATATGAGCATATACATTCTCTGCAAGCTGAGAGACACAAAAGACCCTAAGCCACCACTTCTGAGTTTCTCTCTGTAGGAGAGTTGCCTTCTGACAGCAAGATAAATGATGTGGCAGCTGTGTTCATTCTCTAGCGCTCATGCTTGTTTAGTACTCTGATTAATGATGAGTGCTTTACTTAGTCTAATCTATCTCACACAAGTCTTTATATGCTGTTCAGAGCCCAATGTAAACTTTATGTGCAGATGCACCCACACGATAAAATGATTCCATATTGAAAATTGCTTTAGTTTAATTTCAAAGTAGTCCCCAAAGACCTCATTGGTAGGGATGTGGGACCTTGGCATGCCTTGGCTTTAAGCTTGCATTATGGGTTTGTGAGCCCTCCACAAGAGTTGCAATATTGCAGTAAAAAGGCACCATATATAATGAAAGAAAACATCCAGTTTCTACTTTGGTAAATTTTGTAGTTCATTTGGATATTTTGGAAAAAGAGATAAAGAAGCAAGGACATTGATAGAGCAAAAAATCTTTTTTATTAGAAGCCCATGCTGGGAAGACATATTTATCTAAGCAAGAGGAGAAACTCTGACCTTTACTCTAAGACTTCTTATGACTGAGAAAGTGATTCCATCCCACAAAAAGGTATGAAGCATGATGACATAAGCCTTCTAAAGAAAAAAAGATTAAATTACGGAGTCCTGCTGTGTTCTTACAATGATTTTTAACTACATTTCCACTTTCAGCTCAATAAATATTTCATGAGATGAAAGTAATTGATAAAATGGCATGCAGGATCATACGAAGAAGTTTCAATACCTCTTCGTGGGCTGATTTATTGCAAACCTTTGCACTAAGAAAGAGCCAGGTGAGCTAATTGCATGTGAGTAGAAAGTAGCTGCGGAAGCTTAGAAATAGCCTGTGGTGGCAGAGCGGGTAACAGGAAAAAAAACATGCGTCAGAGACACAAATGGACATAGTAGGGCAGAGGTAACTCCACAATATTTGCTGGCATCCAGCAAGTCCAGCAGAAATCAGGAATAAGACTCAAATTGGCAAGTTAAGCTCTTAAGAGAAAAAGGTTTATTAGTCAAAACCCAAAGGTTCTATGTGGAAAAGGCAAAAATGAAAAACAAATTACAGGACAGTTTTTCACATCATGACAACAAAGAAGAGACGCTAACTTAGAACACATTCATTCTCTACATTTAGGTAATTTTTGCTTTTACAGTGAGATGAATGTTGCCATCTATTTGGCAGGACACTTGAGAACTGCAAAGGGCATGCACATCCTCATCAGTTGGCTAATTGGACACTAATTTTGAGACTAATCTTACTCAGAGCTGCAACTTCAATTTTGACTGTGTATTTCCTCTTTGTTTAGATTTAATTATATATGTAAATAGATGCATTGAACACAACTTCCCTAAACAACATTGATCTAAGGCAAGGAACACCCATATTCTTCCATTAAGATTTTTTATGTTAGAGCTGATACAGTAAGCAAACACAAAAATTATCCTTAAACTCTTCAAGACTTTTGTAGCAAATATAAATTTAGCAATTATTTTCCTAAGTCTAAGATGTTCTAATGTGTTTTGTATGACATTGATGAATGTAATGCAGAAGCTGCAGTTTCTTGCAGAGGATGAATTGCTGACATTTTAAAAAACAGATTTAATAGAATTTACAGTGATTCACGTATTCATGCTATCAAGCATTTGTGTGGCCATATTGATTTCTTTATCATTGCATAGAAATCAAGTAGCAACAATGCTTTTTTCCTTCAGAAATTCACAGTCTGAGTTATAGCTAATGCTTTCAAAATTATACCATTATGGCTTCTTCATGTTATTTGTTCCTTCTTTCAATTTTCTACAGCAACAAAATACTTGTAAAAACTTGGTTTCAAAGGTTAATAGTTGATACTGAAGTTAAGCAGGGAAGATGAAATCAACAGACACTTTATTCAAAAGCTATGAGATTTGCTCATTTTCTGAACAACTATAATGAAAGTAAAATTTCTGTTTAGGTTTTTGTTATTTCTATAAATGCAAACTCATCCTTTAGCCTCTGAAAACCAGGATTGTGATTCCTATTGGTAATTTCTAATTGGTAGCCTCGGTAAACTTTTAATTTTAAATGTGTTAAACTTCTCCAAATGCACACATTCACTGTTTCTGCTTCTGTGAGCTTTAGAATCACATTCCACTTCCATGGGTTTCAAGGGACTTGTGTGCATCATAGTAACAATTATTGCATGCAGTGGTAGTAGAATACAGACTATTAATTGACCCATTAATTTATTCTAATTTCCTTGTTTGTCCACAGTAAGATGCCTATGAGCATTGCCTATATGTTTGCAAATTAGCAGCTGTCTTAAAGAAGTAGTGTGTCATGTCTTGTTCCCAAGAAACATGGGCATGGATGTGACTGTCCCTGGACATCCAGTTGCAGGCTTCATGAGAGATTGCACCAGCAAACCTCTTTGAACCAGATCTAAAGAATTACTGGAGGCAGGGAGTTTGATGGTAAAGAAAAATGATAATTAAAGAAAAATACGGGGAATTTCTTTATTAGACCTCTAGGCCAATTAGCACTCATCCAGTTACTTTAAATGCCCTACCTTCCTATTACATCTAGACACATCAAACACAGGCTGGGCTTAGTAATTTCAGAAAGTCTACATTGCAGAGGAGGTAGCCATCAGGGTATTGGGCCTCATATTACACTTTGCAGGGGCCAGCACAAAACAAATTGTTACCTCTCCTTCTACATCCTTCAGATGATGCTGAGAAATCCCAGAATCTCCCTGCTTCCTTTTTGCTGCAGCAATGCAGAAAACCCCCTACCTGGTAACCCTGTTCTAGCCAAGGACCATCCTCCAAGATCGTTTCAAATCTTTCCTTTTTACTGCTGTCCTCATGAACAACCTCCCCAAATTTCCTCTGCACATGTTGATTAGAACTTCCAACTAAAGTTGTCTACAGGTCAGCCAAACCTTCCACCTGGAAACCAAGGAGCAGCATACAGTCAGGAAAACAAGTCAGACAAAAAGTCAGCCTGACTTGTACAAGATGATGAGACATTTGAAGCTGTCCACTTCTATCCCTGCCTTTGCTGACAGGTGATGTCCAAGCACATATTTCTTACCCAAGACTATTGGGAATGTGTGCTCAGGAGGAGTTCAGACAACAAAGCATGTTCAAACCATTCCAAACAGGACTATGCCAAGGCAGGAGGTTTGATAATTTAGTGGTGGACTTGGTAGTGTTAGGTTAACAGTTGGATTCAATGATCTTAATGGTCTTTCCCAACCTAAATGATTCTATGATCTAACTCTTTCAACTAAGACTTCTGTTTCTGTGACACTCCTTGACGGGTTCAGTTCCACATGGAAATGGTGGCAATAACCACCTTTACCACTTGATCCTAGAAGGACCATATTCAGTTAAGACATGGAGGACTTAAATTTCTTGATTCAGAAAGGAATGTCTGGGGAGATGTCAAAGGTTCTCAGCAGGATGCATATGTTTCAATGGTCAATGTTTTATTGACCATTATCCCAGAGGGTCTCATCTCACTGTACCTGCAGAGTGGAGATGCACAGCTCACCCCTAACCCTGAGAGAGGCCAGAGTGCAGCACCTGTGGCAAACCCATCAGCCCAGCTCCTAGGGCCCTCTCAAGCTGCTGTGAACCTCAGTTTGGGTGGACATCACACTGCCACTCATTCAGAGACAAGAAATAAGAGTTAGTATTATTGTTGTTGCTGTTGTTGTTCTTGGAACTCTATCATTAAAGTATTATTATTTGGGAATAATAACCCCACGCACCAGTACTGGCTGGAGACTGACCTGCTGGAAAGCATCTCTCTGGAGAAGGACGTGGGGGTCCTGGTGGACAACAAGCTGCCCATGAGCCAGGAGTGAGGCCTTGTGGCCAAGAGGGCCAGTGATATCCTGTGGTGCATCAGGAAGAGCATTGACCACAGACCAAGGGAGCTGATCTATCCCTCAACTCAGTCCTGGTGAAGTCACACCGGGAGTGTGGTGTCCAGTTCTGGGCTCCTCAGTACAAGGGAGACATGGAGCTCCTGGAGTGGGTTCAGCAGAGGACAACAAAGATGATGAGGGGACTGGAGCACCTCTCTTATGAGGAAAGGCTGAGGGAGCTGAGCCTGTTCAACCTTGAGAAGAGATGTCTCAGAGGGGACCACATCAATGTATACAAGTATCTGAAGGGAGGGTGTCAGGTGGATGGAGCCAGGCTCTTCACAGCGGTGCCAAGAGGCAACAGGCAGAAACTGATGCACAGGAAATTCCATTTGAATAGGAGGAAGAAATATTTACTGGAACAGATTACTCACTGCAGATATTTAAGAACCGTCTTGAAATCCTGTGCCATGTGCTCTAGGATGACTCTGATTGAGCAGGAAGGTTGGACCAGATGACCCGCTCTGATCCCTTTTAACCTGACCAATTCTGTGATTCTGTGACTCAGGGAAAGTTGCCAAGGGGGAAGTTTACCCTCCTGAACTATTTGCTCTGGTATGGCGGCCCTCAACATTGCAGCACAAAAGGTCTTCTGCCTTCTGCCTTAGTCTCAGGCACCCTCAAAAATTTATCACAAACCAACAGACCCCACTGACTCAATTAAGGTGCTGTGCCAGCCACGACACCTTCTCTGTCAATCAGCAGCCAGCCACTCTTCACTGACAACAACTGTATTTCAGATGCATGCCACAGCTTGAACCAGCTGATGGGAAGTACCATGTCATATCAGCTGTGCATGCTCATGCTACACTTGGAAGCACTTTTTTCCAAAGTTAGCATAAATTTCTGCCTTTGGGCATCTCTCCTTAACAAAACCCTGCTAGAGTGACACCACTCCCTTTTACGTACTTGCCATCTCTTTCACTTCAATGCAGAAGTAATTAATCATTTAAATGGAACAAAGCCTTCTCCATTCATTTGAATAACTGTTTCAGTTTATGATTTATTAAGCACTTGCAATGTTGTTCCCTTTCTTTGTTAGATTATCATAACATGCTAGTATCAATTTGAGAGGGACAGTTTCCACTCTGTTCCCAAGGGGATGTAACAGAGCAATGTAACATCTGTACTGATTACAGCAAAACCTTTTAATGCTTGACTTCTTTATTCACAGTTTCTTGAGCATGACCATATTTTGCACATCTAATTCCTAGATGGCAGTGCTGCCTGGACCAATCAGGCACAGCCTGAAGTGTGATCCCCATGGCAAGATACTTTAAGTACAACTCTGGACATGTTATACCTACCTATGTGATGACCATTGCATCTACATGTTTGCAGCGAACTCTGCCCTGTGTGTGATAGCTCCAGTCTTACTGCCTGTGTGATGAAGATTCCTGACAATATAAATTATCCAGATTCAGGCTGCCCTGATTCTTAAGATATGATTGACTGTGCACACTTAAGTTCGTAATTCTGTGTGCCTTTCTTGCTAATTGAGCAATGACACTAATCACAAGAATATCTTCCAAAGTGAATTGGAGTCCTCCATTCAGGAAGACATCTAAATCAGGTGTTGTTGAAACATGCACACTTAAACAGATGATTGAAAATCAGGCTTTTTAAAGCTCAGGCATATTACCTATCCAAATATTGTAGCACCACAAACAACAAGCCTTAAAAAACACACAGCTGTTCAAAAATAACTTGTGAACATAGAGTAAGCCCACAAATTCAGATGCCTGATCTAAAGTCAGATGATATTGCATCATTCTTCTACTTCTCAGGTCAGGAATTACAGATATAGAAGCAGGGGAAGTAGTTGAGACACCTGCCTGCTGTTTCTACACCAGGTGCCATAGTATGAAGGGCAGGTTGTGAGGACCCAGCCAGGAAACCTCCTGTTTCAGGTGTTTTCTAGATTCATTTCTGGCCTACAAGGCCATATTTTAAGGTTAACAATGCTTCTGATAAACAATTTAAGAAGTCTGGTTTGCAGGACAGGGACATTTTTTACATACCATCATCCTGATTTTCTGAAGGTTCACGAGAGACCTCCTGGAGTCACACTCAATCCTTTCTACTTTTGCACAGCAGGACTTTGCTAATTATGTCTCACCATACCACTTAATTATCCAATAAGTTAATAAAGAGAAGAGGATGAAAGAAATAAAGCAGCTTGAATAGCTCAGTGAGACCTGTGCATACAAATTACATACTGAGTCATTATTCCTCTACTAATGCCTTCCAAAGAGACACTGGAGTGACATGCAATTCATGATCAATCCACTCAGGCTGCTCTTGATCCCACTTAATCCTTGGGCATAACCTTCTGATGTTCTGGGGGCTGCTTTCTGAGGACAGGATACATTACGTCTCTTCAGCAAGGGTGTCAGTTTTCTTCCTCTTGAGAAGGCATTAACTAATTTCCAGCTGCAGCAGAGGATGCTAACTCAGAGGCACACTGCGTAGTGCACGCTGCTGGGCTCAAACACTTCTCAGAGCACTTTGTGCTTCAGTGAGTGTCCTGGGTCAAGCTCAGTTTGGGATAGTGCTGTTATGATTATTACTTCTCTGTCTTGGTTAGTTTTTTTCCATCTTGGTGAACTCACCTTGGATTTGGTTTTACAAATCAGGCGGAGTGCTCTCGGCTGCTCTCAGCACTTTGGTCTTCTGTCTGGGCTATGCAAATCAGGGTTGATGAATACATCATTCAAAATAGCTCTGCAGGTGTGACTTTGGAGGGTGGAAGAACGATTTTCACTTCCCTTTCTGCAATGGTTTAACTTTACTGGTTTTGGTAGTATCAGTAGATGGAGTCAGAGCAAAACCACATGGCATATCCACCTACTTGTAATATGATGGTGAATCATGACTACTCTTCTTAATTGAATTAGAGACAGGGAACAGCTCCGGTAAAGGTATTAACAAGTGCAGTCACTGGAAGACTTATCATGCTTTCCTGGCCTGTTAGTCCTACAATAAGCAGTTTATTTTTATAGCGCTTATTGACAGCATGATAGATTAAGGAGTCTGAGGTTTTTTTTTTTTCTTTTCTGGGAGAAGACCTTTTACTTTGGGATTTCACTGTCAGCATAATTCAGAACAAAGTGTATGTACAGCAAACAGTCATGGGAGTCTTCTGAAGAAGACTTACTTCAATTCAGCCACGATGTAGGGGAGATGAGGGACAAATGCAAGTGGGACTATCTCATTTGAGACAGCACTGCCACTCTGGCTGCCATGTGCTGAAGGGGACAGGGATGGACAAGGAGGTATATCTCCATTTCCAAATTTTTCACTTAAGGGAGCCTATATGCAAAGTATCCATGCAAATGGTGGATTTTGGATATCAGAACTTTCTCCTTGGCCAAGTTTGCAGTTATTAGCAGCAGCTTGTAAGAGGCAAGAGACAAAGCATTTGCAAAAAGATCCAACTGAACTATCTCCAGGGTTTGGTATATGTACTAATCTCACTCATCTGAGCCTGCACTTTAAGGAGTGCCCTGTACAGGTGTATTCAATAAATCTATGAAGAGCAAATAACCAATTTTTTAGGGTGTTTCAGTTCAATAAGTGTCAGCAATAGTAGGATTTTCTGAGATATTTATTTTTCAAAAATTCTGGAGAACATTTTTTTAATGCAATCTGCTGATCTCTTTACCCATGGTCTCAGAGAAATGTAAACATCTGATCCCTTTCTTCCAGCCTGTGACTGAAAATAACTGTGCTGTTTTGCATACCTTGAAAATCATGAACTTTTATATAATCTTTTATAGTAAATGACAGAAACATCTTAGGAAACAAGATGATGAAGAATCTCACAAGAAGTACTTTATGGGGGAAGATGAGTAACTGTTATTACAGTGAAACTAGTAGCATGAGGAATAAGCTATAAACTCTGTCTGGAGGAACATGAATCATCACCCAAAACTCTCTTCAGTAACAGAGCAATTTTATTTTGCCCTCATCTTTCTCTTTGAAATCTCTGACAGATTCACATATCAAAGAAGGAAAAAATGCTATTTAACTTACTGTTGCCTAAGTATGCATTTCTTATATTTTCAAAATGGGAATGAATTTCATAATCAGAAAGAAAGTATCACAGATTAATAATTTTTCTTTGTATTTTCCTTTGGATTTTTCCTTAGAATCTTTAAAACAACAGCATGGAGGGTAGCAATACTAGCAGTTGGGCAGTCTTCCCATTGAAGTGGACAGTGGCAGAGGCACTTACTGGCAAAGCAGCAAGTATCAGGGTCTAGCAAAAGAAACACTTTCCCATCTATCTTTTGCTGAGAAGAACAAAAAGACCATTGCCTCTTGATTGTACCAGCAAAACCTAGTAGCCTGCACTGGAGTTTTAACCTGGCTGGCAGAATACTGACTCAAGAGCAGAGAACTGATGAGTAGGCAAAGGATATTGCAAATATGAAAGGCTTAAAACTGCACATTATCAGAACAAAAGCATCCCATTCGAACTCTAAATCAATTGGTTAAACTGAAAAATACTTACGACTTGAAAGATGGTTGGCCTTTAGGATACACAAGACACAAACCTTTTCCTATGGTGAGCACAAAACACAAACAACGCCTTAGTCAGTTCTCCATCTGGATTTCAAAACTTAAGTCTGATAGCATCTTTTCATATTTTCAAGTGCTTTTTCTTTAATTTCCTCTGAAGAATACTAAGCTGCTACTGTCCTATTGAATTAATGCAAAGGCAAAAATTTCCTGGAATGTTTTCTGAGGAACAGCATAGGTTTATCTTTCCCATGCATATTTTGAAAATTGTCCAGGGCAGCCTCCTTGCATCTTAAATTAAAACCACTTAAATATTTCCATAGAAAGATCAGTGTTGCAAAGTTGGATTGCATTGTGGTCACATTTCTGAACTTTCCAGTTCCTTCCTGGTGCTCATGTTGTTCTTTATGAATACATTTGGCCAGGTCTGATGCTATCTGTATTGAAATAAATCTTCTATTAACACTCACAAGTTAAACTATTTTCAGGGTAAAGCATAGGCTCTTATTTTTCTGACACAATCTCTCTATTTGCTGATGAGATGAAAAGTCTCAGAAACATTTCTGTCTTCACTGATAGCAGGCACAGATTCAGGGGAGATGCATCAACAATGTGACGCTGTTGACTGAAACTCTATTTTGTTCAACCAGTGGGCTTTTTATTGCTTGTGGACAGTAAACATGGTCTGTATTACTATCTATGAAGCCCATCTACCTCACTCTTCACTCACTAACACACCCAATAACAGCCACCACCCAAGCCTCGTCAACATATTGGCATAAACATAAGGCCAGACACCACATGCCTCACTCAGGCAGATTTCCAATGAAAGCCAACAGCAATTTAAACTGAGAAAGGAGCACAGGATTACAGGTAGCATTGGAGCCAAAAGCTGTGTGTGCACTGTTCTGTAAAATAAACATATTTCTTAGAAACATGAGCAGTACAGAGAATGACAGGGAGATTGATGAAAAGCACAACTATGACTTGATTTCAACTGCAGCTCTTGACATCAGGGGAAAAAAAAAAAAAGACATTCATAGTCCCAGACGGATGCATCCATTGATGCCCCCATCTTCTCAAGCACAGAATTTCCTCCCTCCTGCTGGACTTCTAGGGCTAAGGATGTCAGGTGAAAAAACACCCCAAGCCTGCCAGCAATTTCCTGGGAGAAGCAAACTGCTCCTGAACACCTGTCAAACAGCATCTTATCAGGGAAGATTATCATCTCTTTCTCACATTTATTTGACAAAGGCAAGCACTTATCCTGACACCATTTCAACACCCCAACAGCTAAAAAAGGAGATAAATCAAATTATAAAGGATTGAATTGTTTTACATTTATGATGCATAACCCTGAATGTTCTTCTGACTTTTTCCATTGTATAATTAAATTCACTTCTTGAACTATTCTTTTATAATAAAGAAAAAAATTAGTCAGCCTATTCAGTCTTTTAGCCACTTTGGATAGTATTTAAATTCTACTCTTAACCACTCTCGTACAATCAATGTGGTGTATACCTGCAGAAGTTAAGGGCTATGTGCAAATTTGCTGTGATGTAAATGACAGACACCCTACCCTGCTAAAATTAGATTCTTCCATCATCAATTTCTTATGTATATCCTTTATTTTAGACTAAAAAAAAAATAGAGCTGGTGAAGAAAAAGATAAAATTGCAATGGAAACAAGGCTCTACTTCAACAGGTGTAGAGGCAGTCAGAGATGATAGCAAACCATCTTGGCAGTGCCAAACGTTGCTAGGAAAATTATATTAATTTCTTTCTTCAAGAAAAGAAAGAAAATGGAAAAGGAGACACTGAAATTTAGGGACTAGATTCACTCTTTATAATACTCAGAAACTTTAGTCACTTGTGATAAGGTTTCCAGTCTAGAAGCCAGGCTGAAGACTTCCTAAGTCAGCTGGGACATTTCTGAAAGCAAGGATAGGGGAATAGAAAAAACACCAGAAGGCCTCCTCCTTCCACTTCTGCTTAAAATGCCACCAATGTTTATTCACAAGAGTTCAAGAAGTTTCAGTTGAGTATGGAAACAAGTCCAGTAGAGAAAGTCGTGTGATCTTTTATCAAAATACCTTTTTAGTCTTTGTGAAAAATCTGGCCAAAATTTATTGACAGGAGAGACGTAATCCGTTTGAGTATCTGAACTCACTATAGGTCCTCTTATCACTGTACGTATACTTAAGCCTGTGAGCAAGCAGGATTACTTGCCTTGTGACCACAGCTTTGAACTTAGAGAAGATCTCTTTTATCCATGGAGCCAGAATTGAGGCTAGAAACTTCATTTTCTCACCACATTCACAGAGTCGGTCTCTGTATCCAGACAAAGGCACAAAGTGCCCCATTTCTAACACAGACAGCACAAGAAGCAAACAAGTAGGAGTTGCAGGGAGGCCACAGAGTGACAGAGTCAGCTACCTGGGAGAAAAAACAGTGTGAAATGCATGGCAACAGTGACTGGGGAGAGAGGTCCTTCAGGAGCTTCACTGTAATGTGTGTGTTTGTATATATATATACACACACAAACATATATACTTACAACATATATTACTCTATATATTTTCCATATGTAGTTCTTAGTTTCTAATCTTCTGCAAATTAGAATTAGATAAATAAGCAAGACATTAATTGCCAGACACAGTCTTCATTTTACTAGTCAACCCATGTTGACCATCACTTCAAAACGGATTGACACGTAGCAGTCTGATTGATACCTGACTCTTGCTAGCATGGTATTTCTTTTATGCAGAAAGGCCTAAGGGAAAGGGTAGAAAGGCACATGGTGATGAAAGGACTGAGAAAACCAAAAGCCAAAGGGTGCCAGGATGGAGGAGGTAAACTTGAAGGGAACAAAACAAGTTGGAGGAAAACAAATCGGGTCAGCTGGCAGGAAAGGAGCTGCCACGGGTCCATGTGAGGGAAGAAGGGCTCATGTCACAGCACCTTCAACTGCTAGAGCCTCCCCAAGCATTCAGTCTACAGCACCCCATGAGCACAGCACGCACTCTGCCTGGTTCCCCCACCTCCTTCTGCTCTCGGTGACAGGTGCACTGAGCAGCTTCACACAAACTCAGCAAGAGCTCTGTTCGCAGTAAAAACATGTTATTTCTCACAAGCCCAGAAATGCTGAGGTGGGAACACACCCCTTAAGTCTTCCTACCCCAACCAGGGTCGGGTGGAGCAGGGTGCTCAATTCCATCAGCAGGTGGATTTTCAGTATTTCCAAGGATGTAGACTCCCATGTCTAAACACACTACTAAAAGCAAAGTAGTGGGAAAAATCAGATACTTGAACACACATCGATGTAGCACATTGACCTTCAGCTTTCTCTGGAAGAAAAGAAAAAAAAAAAAGAAAAAAAAAAGGGGGGTGCAACAACATCCCACCCACGTCTCACGGCGGCTTCTAGGGAGAGTTACTCATCAGTGAAAGCACGGCGGGGTGCGGCAGGAGTCGCCCCGCTGCTCGCAGTCGGTGTCCCGGCGGGAGGACGGGGCGGTGCCGACAGCACCGGGCACCCTCCCGGCCCCGCATCCCCGCCCGCCCCACGGCACCGCCCGCCCGGCCGCTCCTCCCCATCCCTGCTCCCCATCCCTCCTGCCCTGCGCTGCCCGTCTCACCTGCGGGGTGGCGGCCGGTCCGGGAGATGTGACCCGATGGTGGCCGGCCAGCCGTGCCGGGGGGCGGCCTGGCTGCTGCTGCTGCTGCTGCTGCTGATGCCGCCGCTCCTGCCGCCGGCCCCCGCGGCGCACACAGGTAGGGAGGGTGGGTGCCGCTGCACACCCCGCCGCCCGCCCGCCGCCGGCACGGTGGGGATGCGCATCCCTTCCCCGGGACGGGAGTGGGGACCGCGGCCCCGTGCCGAGCCGTGCTCCCTCAGCCCGCGGCCGGCCGGAGCCCGGGAGGCGGCAGGATGGAGCAGGGATGGGGTGATGCTGCCGTCCGCGTTAGACAGACGTACCTTTAATTTGGTGGTCGTGTCTCCGGCCGCCGGCACTCACCTGGAAGAAAAGGACTGCGTATTTCTCTAATGTGGCTTCATTTTTTTTTCTTCTTTCCGTAATTATGCTGGAATTAGGTCTTACAGAGCTCTGTGCTAATTTACTGTGGGCTGTGGGTTGATAGCGTGCTCTTGAGATGGTCCTTGTTACACCTGTAATTCCCCAAATACCTTTGGTGTTTGGATCTTCCTTTCTGCTTGACAGGCGCCATCCTCGGGAGTATATCCAAGCAGTCGAGAGCCAGATTAAAACAAAAGTCAGGATGGGGAGTTGGCAGAGACATTCAGCTCATGTGTCAGTGTCCTGAGTGGCTCCGAGTCCCTTCTCCCACCTGTAATCTGGATCACTGCTTTGGTGACGGCCACACATCCAAGCACAAGGAGCTAGAGGGAGTTTAAAAGGTGGCAGCTGGAGTGTGTTGTGAGAGCAGCTCCAAGAGCAAACTGTCACAGCATGGATAAGGATGTTTGTTACCCGGTGGGAATGAGCTTGTAAACTGTAGCATGGAACATGTGTGTGTGGGGGGGGTCCCTGCTGCTCTTAAAAGCATTATACACAATTTTTCTTTTTTTATATGCCTCATGCATAAAACCAAATAAGGCATTGGAGGGATTAGAAGGAGGGATTTCTTCTGAGAAACCTATTCTGCCTTTGTACTTTTGTTCTCTGCTGCAAATGTTGCCCCCAAAACAAAATGCATAAGGACAGAGCCTGTTCCCATTTAAATCCACAGCAAAACTTTCAAATCCTGTGAGAGCTGGAAAGTATAGAGAAGTGTTCTTCATACCCTGAATGCCCTTGAGTAGCACTGTGTCCCTGTTAACTCTAGACAACCTACTCCAATATGCATCAGTGATTTTGGGTGGCTTTTGGAGGTACCAATGCCAGCTTCTTTTTAGATAAATGACCGCATAATTTTCATCTTATTTAAGTCCGCTGATCATCAGTGAAAGTGTTGTGGAAAATCTATACAACTGGTATTCAGTTACCCTTTAAAAATTTAAAATGTGATTACTTTTGATTTTGATTCCAAAGAAAGCTAAGAAAAAAAATCAAGGGGGTTAATGTTGCTTTTGTCTAATGGTTGTTCAAGGCAGAAGAGAATCTGTTTGCACATTCCTGAGGTTTTAGCTGGACATAATTTCAGGGTTTTGCTGATAGTCAGCAATGCCAGCATGGAAGGGAGAGTTGTGCCTTTCACTGAAAGTTTAGAGCTTCCATTTCCCCCCTTTTCAGCATGAGATAGCAAATGTTAGTTAGTTTAATTAATCCTAGCAGTATTTTGCTAATAAGAGAAGAAATTATATGAAGTGCAAGACTGTCATAGCAGTTCTCATGTGCGTTCTCCAAAGTAAAGTGGTAGGTTTCACTTGTCACTACACTTCAGTGGGATTTTTATAAATCCGTGTTTTCACTCACTGTTTAAAAATCTGTGTTGTGGAGCACATGAAAGAGTGCAGAAAATGCAAAATAAAATGAAAAATGAATTTTTTTAATCAACAGAATCATGAAATGTTCCTCTTTACCACATGGTAGAGTTTAGAAATATTTTTGAGAGACTCAGAAGGATATAATGGAATATCCTGAATTTTGAAAGTAGTAGAATATTAGTCTATTAACTTACTAAGTGCCATCTTAAATCCTTCCCCATACTCTAAGTGAAGGTTTTCCTAACCACAGTCTTCTGCAGATAGAGAAACCTTGAAATCTCTGGCCTGTAGAGTCCAGTCTTCATTTTGTAGATTCATACAGAAGAAAGAATGGGATGGATACTACAGCAGATACTTACTCTAAAGAAAGAGAAATGAGCCTGGATGCTGTACAGCAAAACTAGAAGCATTTTGATTTATTTAATGCATATTTTACTATTTTCATTCAGGTAAACATGATTTTGAAGCAAGTCTCTCAATCATTTCTCTTACTGTATTTTTGTCTGTCTTGAAACTGGATTTCTTCTGGGTGAAGCTGCCCTGGAAGATGTGCTTCATCAGCATATCTAATGAAAATACAGCTAGTCCAACATGAACGAGAATAGAACTGGAATGTGATTGTAATAGACGCGGTTTTCTCAATATAAACACTTCAGTCTAACAGACCTGTTCATATGCATTCATATGCATTACTTGCCAGCATACACCTAGCCTTAGATCCCACTGGAGCTGATACGTAGCTGTAGCAACTACATTTCTTATGATGTGACTTTAAAAGCTTCTCACTTCTAATGTTTTCTGATAGCTGTGTGAGTTGCTTGGTCTGCACTGGCACATCTGTTTTAATTTACCTGTCTTCCATATTCTTCTTTATTGTATTTTTACAAATAAATAGACCTACAATTTGAGAAACAGCTTCAGGCCTCCCTTTGAGCAAATTTCAGTGTGTTTTCTTTTACAGTTACTAGAGCGCTGAGATTTATAAAACGTCCCTCTGATCAAGATGTTGTTCTGGGAAATACAGAATAAAAGGCAAAAAGGGGTCATGGTATGGACTTTGCAGTTAAGCCATTGAGCTGGAGTTCAGGGACCGCACTGATGTAAAACCATCCAGACGGCAGGCAATATTTCAGTGCTAAGAATCCACTTCCTTTCCTTCTTTTGTAAGCCTTGAGAAGGCTTCCTGAGGTCAGCATACATGCAATACTTTAAAGACTTGAAGTGCCTATGTGGATGCTGCTCCTGAATTTGAGAGGAGGGGAGAGACTGCTGTTTGTAATTCCTTCCTACCAAAAACTGGGACAGCTGAAGCAACTTGTGCGGCTTATTTTCATAGAAACAAACACTGAACAAGCACTTTTATTCCTCCATGATCTTTGAGCAGCAGTCATAATTTGTGATGGACTGAAGCAAAATGCTTGGCTCAAAGTTGAGCAATGCTGAGATGTTTTTATATTGACACAAGGTGATTTGAGGTACATTTTGGATCTGAGAAGAGGCTGTTCTGTTGCATACACACAGCCAGTAACTATTAGTTAAAGCATCAAACAGTGCAATGAAGCATCATACTATTTCATATATGAGGCATACAATGCGCAGGCAATAAGAACTCACAGACTCACAAACAATTGTCTTCTTGTTTACCAGAGGGGGCATTAAGCTTCAGTAATAGCTCTCTGCTAGTGTGAAGGAAAGAAGAATGAGTGAAATAGAAATAAATAGAAATGGAAATGGCATAAGAAGAACTGCAGTATATGAAGAAATGTGATGTTCTTATAGTGAAAAACCTCATCCTTATCTTCTCATCTCTACCTTCCAATCTCTTGCCAGGCTGTTTTGAACAACACTGTGATCTTTGCTTTAGTACTGGGCTCTGCTTATGATTTCCTCAACTTGACAAATTCTTATTGCCTGTTAATTAGGAATGGAAATGGTTAGAGAAGGAAGTTCATTCTATAGGGAAACTTCCAACAGTGTTGGGATTTGTGATTTAAGTCCAAAACTTAGATGTGTGTTGCAATCCTCTATGCAAACACTCAGGTTCACCACTGTAACTGATACCTATGCCTTTCCACGGCTGTTGTTGTCTAGTGGCCTTTACAGTCTTAATTCCAAGAGAAGCTAGTGGTTAGGATTACTCAAGTCGTTTGTGTGTATGTGGTTCCTGTTTATGTTTAGTTTTATAGTTGTGGCTTGTACAGATTGATTTCAGCTGATTGATTTCTCTCCAAGAAGTGGTGTTGATTTATGAGATTAAGCGAGAAAAGCCACCCTTTATGAACCAAACAAGCTCGTATATGTTAAAAAGTTTATAAGAACCTGAATTGTGGAAGCTCTAAATAAAAATGAAGTTTTACTGGAGAGCTGTTTTTAAGTGACATACAGCTCTGTTTGTGTTTTGTACTTGGTGTGCCAGTAACTTGCAGGTTTTTATCCACTGTTCATCCTATTTTGAAAATAGTCAGGAAAACTAGTAAATCAGGGAAAAAAAAAGAAAAAGAAATAAGTTGTAGGACTGGAGGTATGGAATAGTTTACATTTGAAGAGATTAAATAAATTATATTTCTTTCTCAAGGAAAATAGATGAGTTTTCCTGTTTGTCTGGCTACTGCAAGAGTATTTTAAGGTCAGTGAAGAAACAGGAGGAAGACTGAAGTCTTTTCTTATCTTCTTTATATCCCAGCACTTTTAATTAAATCTCACCTGATAGCTTAGTTATTTTTCAACCTTCCATTTTCCACTTCCTCTTCTGTCATGGGAAAATGGAATGTGTTCAAAGAGAAGTAAGAGAAGAATATTGCTTCAGAAGGTGAAAGGATCTGACATGCTGTTACCAAGCTTTATGTATTTGAACTTAATCATGCTCTGTGCATAAGAACACACATGGGTGGGTGTTACAGTTCTTAGGTGAAATGGGCTGATGTAATTCCTTCTACTTTCTTAAAGGCTGGAGGGAGTAGTTGAGCTAGCACTAATTATTGCATCTGGTTTGCAAAAGACTTCACTTCTCTTGGCTTTCCTTGTGTTCTCTGAGAGTACATCAATATGTGGCTCAGAAGCATTGAGAAGGCTGAAGCATGTGTAATTCCTGACAGGGCTTTTGTCCACTGTAAGAAGGCAGCAGCCAGACACAGAAGAAGACCTGTACAGCTTTTCAAATCTAAGTCAATCTAAATTACTTGAGAGATAGCTTCTTTGCTAGCCCAGGTGATGGTCATGCTCTCCCTGATCTCGTCAAAGTATGTTGGCTGCTCCCTTGAACCTCACTGTCCCTTGAATCCATCTGTGCATGCTGCTGCCTTTAATGGTATGTCTGAGGCAGTCTTTCATAACTTAGGGGTAAAATATGTATATTATTACACTGAATAACTTCCTCTGTACAGAAAAATCACTTTAAATGAGTCTAAAAATCATGACTGTTTTTGACCCCCAAAAAAAAAAGGCGTGTTAAGTACAGAAAAGATACTAAAAATACTGCTATTCCTATAATTAGATGCTGACTTATTCACATCTGAAATTACTGTGAGACACTGTGAACAGTCATATGGTGCCACTAAACACACAGCCCATACCTGACTGGAGAACAACAGAAATGGGTGGGTGTCCCAGGAAACCTTCGTTTCTTGTGAGTTCTCTACAAGCAGTTGCTTCCCAGAGGCATTTACATCCTTGATCATATGTGGGAAGAAGCATAAATGTGGGGCACAAGAGGGAGAAATAATTCTGTGAGTGCTTCAAGTAGCAGAGATGCTCAGCAGGCTGTCTCACGCCAATAGATTACAACGCTGAAAGCCTTGAAAGGGTTGTGAATTTCACTCACCTTGTTTGCTTGTTTCAGGGCAGTATTGATCACTCAAACTTAATAGAAAACATACCTACAATAACTTCTGCCTGCTGGAGTGCATCAAGGAAAGGGGTTTGCAACAGGGCCTGGCTAGGGAGTGTGAGCTCTACTCTTGTGCTTGCAAACCTTCAACACTGTGGGAAGAAAATTCAGTTTGTTTTATTTCTGTCATACAAGTTAGCAAAAAGGAATGGATGTCAGTTGCCATGGCCCTCTTGAGCTGTATCCTAACAAGCCTTCAATGGACTGAGAAGACTTTCTCCTCATTTCTGACGTTGGGTATTTCTGGACTAGGTCTGAAATGTTCTTTGACCAATATTCTCCGCAGTGGTGGTTTTTTGAGTCAGCACATGCTTTGGATAAATAAAGGCAAGCCTTCATATGGGGGAGGAGAGCATGTCAGGGCAAGCCACAGCTTCAGTCCCGGTTCTGCATCTCCCATTCTTCAGGCTGTATTTCCACTCATAGTCTCTTGCCAAATGACCTACTGAGGTTCACCTGTTTCCAATGGCAGTCTGCCTGCTTCTTGGAAAACAAACCCACATGGTTGAGTCTCATCCTTCTCCCACCCATCCCCATCCACCTCTTCCCTTGTACTTTTCCATCTGGTCCATCACCTGGTTTTCATGTAGTCTTTTCTCTGTTTCTGTCCCTGTCTTTCTTCTCCCTGAGCCCCTTCTGGACAGGCTGTGACGGGCTCCAGTTGTGGGAGGGCAACAGTGTGCTTTGTGGTTAGCTCTCGAGTACTGTTATGACTCAAACAGGAAATCACCTCTGTGCTCCTCCCCACATTCCCACCAGCGCTGCTCCAGTCAAAGGGTTTCACTAGCCTACCTTCATACCTGGCAACACCAGAGCTCCAGCAACCCACCTGGAGAAAGGCACCTGAGCTGTAACAGCTCTAACGTACCTCTCCTCCTCTTCCTCGTTACCCAGCCTGCTGAATTTGAGTCAAGCAAAGCACAGAGCAAGCTCCCAAGCTCACTAATTTTTAAAAAGTTAACTCATTTGTTTTAATTGTTGCTAAGATAATTAACAAGTAATATGTTTGCTAAACTGTATTCCTGGCTTTGCTGCGTTTCCCTTCCTCTGTGTAACTTATGATCTCCAATTTTGGCTCAGTCCCCCTGTTTACCACTTGGTGTACTCCTTCACATTCCTTTGTGGCCAGTGCCAACTTGCTTGAGGCTAGAGATGAGCCAGAAGACACAGCCTGAATCGTCTGCTTGCAAGCGCCGCTTCACATGGTGCTAAATGGACACTGGTACTGAGTATGACTATTTTTATCTTTATGTTATGCTTAGGCAAGTGTTTGAGGGACTATTTTTCACTATGAACAGCATAACCATCAAAACAGTTGAGCTGGAGAAAGAAAAGAGACCACAAATGCCTTGAAAATTGAAGAGCAATGACATAGAAGAAGCAAGCAAGATTTCATAGGAGCTTGGTGGAAGTCACACAAAGCTGAGCAGAAAGACTAAAGGAAGGGCACTGGCTTACAGCACTCATTGCCAGAAGCACTGTATCCTGAATAACTCCTAAATTGCCAGACACCTCAGTGGTGGGTGTAAGCTGCCAGTGGGAAAAGGTAAATCAGGGACTCACCTCTCTCTGAGGTGTGTAAGTGAGGGTTCAATCCATGGCC
>JAWWMP010000116.1:50050864-50075245 GCA_035047865.1 Dendrocincla tyrannina | reverse complement strand
GCAAGCAAGATTTCATAGGAGCTTGGTGGAAGTCACACAAAGCTGAGCAGAAAGACTAAAGGAAGGGCACTGGCTTATTGCCAGACGCCTCACTGGTGGGTCTAAGCTGCCAGTGGGAAAAGGTAAATCAGGGACTCACCTCTCTCTGAGGTGTGTAAGTGAGGGTTCAATCCATGGCCTTGAAGTGCCTGCAAATGGTGAGGCACAGGGGGTACCTGCAGCGTTGCCCACAGATTCAGTACCCAGCACAAAGATTGCACTTCCATCAGAGGTGCTCCCAAAGGCCGCTTTTGTATAAGAAAATACAGCAGCAGTTGAAGCCAAAGTCTCTGTCGTGGTCAGAAAATCTGAGATGACTGTAGGGGAGGAGTCCTTGGGGTTTACTGCTGTAACTAGTGAGAGAAAACTGTTGCAGTACGGCTCGTCTTTCTGTCTTAATGCTTTTCACATCACTCACTGTCTTAAATTATATCTTAGAGTTGTCTAGAAATTCCTGTGACCTTCTTTGTTGGTATGTTTTATTGGATAATTTGGTGTTTGTATCTTCATGCCTTGCCACAATAAAATACAGCAGATGAAAGCTCTGCTTGAGCATGGTACAGTCAACAATAGTATTCACACAGGAGACACTTCAATGCCAATAGTTCAGCTTTCTGTGGATCCTCTGCCTTCTCACCACTCTGAAACTCTGGCTAATGTACAGAAAACATATCTGTGGTTTGTGTATTTATTTATCTTTATGCTTTGCAGCTGCTGGGTTACCCCATTCAAGTGCAAAGCTAACGAATCTGTTTAGAGCAAGAGGACACAGGTAGTTGCAGCTGTATTTATTCTGCAGCACTGACATTAAACACAGCTGTTTGTCACTGAGACAACCAGCAGAGCCTTCTAGCAGGTAAAAAGCAGATGCACTGAATGGATTATGGTTGTAACATGTGTTTATACCTGTGTTTGTGTATATCACAGGATCTGACGAGTTGGAAGGGACCCACAAGGATCTTTGAGCATGCATGTGTATAGATAGATAGATATGGCTATAACCAAAACTGAGCTTTGAAGAGTGTTGACTTGAGCAAGGCACGTACCTGGCAGGGAGCTCTATGTGATTAAAACTGACCAGATTTTTAAACCCAGCAGATGCTTTCATAAAGAGAAGATGAAGCACCTGCCATGCAGTCTTTTGCTCATGTGAATAATGTCACTGACGTCAATGGGGTTTTTCACTCACACGTAAAGGTGTTTTCAGACTAAGTCATGCCTGTTTTGGAGAGTCTTACAACAGTTTATTCTACGATCAGGAGTTGGCTGTTCATTGTGGTGGTGAAGTTTGCAAGCCTTTATTATTACTTTATTTCCAGTCTGGGTGTCAGTCATGAGGATATAAAGAATTATATTACTCAAGGTTTGATTTACAGCCTTTCCAAAGACAGTAATAAGGGTTCCAGTTTTTTCCATGTAATAAATAAATAAAGTGACCTTGTTATATTGGAAAGTGAAACAGACTAAACCTAACCAAGCAACATGTATGACTGATTTCTGCTCTTAGACCAGTATAAATATGTGACACTGATGCTATTAATCCAGATTAATGGAAATAAAATCAGATTATAGATGGATATATTGTTTTTAAAGAAAAGATGCTCAAATAAGGGTGTTTAAAGACAAGATACTGAAATAAGTGGCTGGTGCACGTACCTGAGTACTTTCCTGACTGATAACCATGAAGCATACAAGCTCTGTGTATGATCTATTTTCTGTCCATGCCTCCTGATATTATCAATCATCAAATAGACAAGATGGAGTTTATTCTTAACTCTTCTGGAGAAATAGGAAGCATGGTAGTTTTATTCTTGTTTTACAGATTCAGAATTGAGGTATAACTAACTTGCATGATTTATTGTAGGGGCAAACAGAAGCCTTTAGTGAAGGGACAAGCAAATAGAAACCAAATCTCTGCTTTTGCAGCTCATGGAAAGTTAACAGTCTCCATCCCTCTGCCTTCCAGATCACACTGAGCTGAGGGTAGGTGGGAGTACACCAGCAGTGTTGTAATGCTTTAGATCTTGTAAAGATAGTCTGCGGCTTCTGTGTACTGAGATTGGCTCCTCTGCTGCAGTCAGTGTTTCTGTTTTGAAACTTCATTTACCACAGCAGAAACCCACTGGGAGGAGAGAAATTTTAAAAAAAAGGAGTCAAAGAGCCACCTTTGCATGTTACTAGTTTAAAAACATTTTAATGTGACAGACAAATGCATGACTCTTGCTACTGTAAAATGTGCTTGAGGAATATAAATGTTTTGATGTAAGGGTGGAAAAATATGCTAATGAAGTATTAAGGGTATTTTTACTATTTTCAGTGTTAAAGTGTTTTGATATTCAAATACATTTGCAACTTTAAAAATGTGTCTCTTCAAGGTCAAGCTTTTCTAGCTTTAGCTTTCAGTCCCTGTGTGTTTCCATGCCAGTGCCTGTTATAAATGGGAAAGTTGTTTTTGCTAGAGAAAAATACACTTGTACAGATGGCATTTGGGACTGCACTAGCTAGGGACACTTTTTAATAAAATAATTTTCCATAGCCAACAACCTTGCATTTTGACTGCAAAGAAATTTAGAACTTTATGACTTACTTAAAAATAAATTTTTTAGTTAACTTGAAAGCTTATGTATTTGAAGATTCTTAGTGCATGTTGTTCCTTTCTTATTTTCTTTCTCAGGAGAGTTGTATTGTTCTTTGCTCAACCCTAGGAATGTCCGTTTTGAATCTGTAAACATGAAGAATGTCCTTCACTGGTCAGCACCAGAAGGCACAGGCAATGAAGTACTCTACAAGGTGAAGTATTCAGTGTAAGTTGGCTTGTTTATTTTATCTCCCACTGACTTTTATTTTGGCATTTTAAATAATAATTTTTTTTAATTATGCAAAATAGGGCTAATATAAAGTAAAGAAAGGAGAACTAAAGCATGGGCTAGACTTAAGCAATGTGGCTTTTAATTTTTCACCTGGCATTGTTTACTTCACATCCAGTTAAAAAATGTGTAAGGAGTTGTTCTTCCTATGAAAGAAGTATAGGATGCAATATTCTAATACTATAGAAGGTTTCAGAGGCATTCCTGAAAAATTAAACAGAAGGATGAAGAAGGACTGTGCTGTGGATTAGCATGTGTCCCCCTTAGTCTGCACATTTAAACGGATATGGAGATGTAGTATTTAATACAATGTTAATAACACCCAGTGCTTCATTAGTCTTTCCTAACAGACCCACTCCCCCAGATTTCTTCTGATCCATCAAGCCCAGGAGAAAATCCACTGACATTATCAAGCATTGTAGAGAACCAAGTAATGTGGTTGGAATCAGGCCCTTATATTGTCAAGGTCTGCATGTGTGAGATCCAAAATCCATTTCCTTTATTCCCACCAAAAGAGCACTGTGTCATTCTGAGAGAAGTTTAACTTCTAAACAGGTGTAGTGCTGTTGTCACAGGTTATGTAATCTTCCTGATCTTTACCTCTAATATTTATACTTCCCTCAAAGTAGGAATATTTTCAGAACACTAAAAATTAATGTGGATCTCTATAAGTTTCCTGTAACTTGAACTGGCTACTCAAAAAAGCAAGGAGTTGCTTCTACAGTCTGTAGACTCCTCTTCTGCTCACGTCTTGCCCTCTGTGCTAACAGAAGAGTGACAGTCCACTGCCTAGAAAGGTGGAGAGTGCTTGGCAATTATGGAATGAATGGTAATTGTGTAGGAGGTAAAATGCTCAGAGAGCACTGGCTATGCTGACTCTGCAGGGCCAGCTGGTCCACAAAAGAGTCTGTAGCCGTAGGTATGGCCATCTTTCACACTGAATACAAAAATATTCACATGCGCCTCTACCCACCTAGGAGAGCAAGGCCTTGTGACGGGTGGAAAATGATGGTGGGTGATCCTGTCCTGCAATCATGCAGAAGCTTCCACATGCCTTTACTAATTCGACGCCAAAGGAGAATTCCTAATAATGTTAATCTGAGGAGCAGGAGCTACTGAGAAAATCCAAACACAAATTTTCCAAGAAAATCTTGATTGGTTTTACTAGTGTATGAGGTGTTTGCTACCGAGGTGTTGCTGGTAGCAGATTTCTGCCACTTTTTCTGCTAGAAGGATTTTGAAGTTCATTGTATTCCAACGGAGTTCTTCTTTTAAACTGGAAAAAGAAGCCACAGCCAGGAAACAGTAGTCTTCTGTCTCTCACCCTGGAGCCCCTGAGCATCGTCTCTGTCTGTACATGAGGATGAGTCACTGACCATTCTGACAGAGCTTTTTGTCTGTATATAGTTACCCTGACTCTGTTATTGCGTGTTTAAAGCTGTGGAGGTTGAAGTTGAGAGATCTCTGGTCTGCACAAGCAAAACTTGACTTAGGTTGCTATCAGTAACATCCCATTTAGTTCCATCTGTCTTCTTCTAGGTAGAGTCTACTCTTGATGTATTTTTCATTAGAACTTGTAGAAGTCTCGTGCTTCGTCTCTGCTAAAGTTGGGAATTCCTTGAAATTGCAGATTTCTCCTAAGGAAGCAATCTGTTTTATCACCCGTAATATGGCATAGAAAATTGTATTATCAGGTGACTAATATAATGGCAACAGCTTTTGTACAGCTCCTTCTTCTTTCTTCGTCAATATAGATATGGCGTTGGCAAATGGATTAGAAAGCCAGAATGCAGGAATATAAACAGAACATGGTGTGACCTCTCCAGTGAGACCTCTGACTACGAAGAACAATACTATGCGAGCGTTAAAGCCTTCCTGAATGGGATGTTCTCTGACTGGGTGGAGACCACACGATTCAACCCTCTTACAGACAGTAAGGAAAGCTGAGCACACAGCCAGGTGTTCAACAGCATTGATTAATACTCTGTGTTCAGACTGCATGGGTGTTTATGGCATATGATATTTTAATTTTCACATGAACTTACTTTTTTTGTAGTTGTTTCACATTTGTGCTTTTGGCAGAAGTAATTGAAATAATCAAATTAGAATTCAGATGTATATGTGTTATATACATATATAGTCTTAGTATATACTAAATGCTATGGTAAAGCCTTACTCAAGGCAAATAAAAGTCGTAGCACATCCACAGTGTAAAGAACTCTGATTTTGAAAAGGCTTTATTAAACCAAGCAGTAATTGTACTCTAGAGCCCAATATTTCTTATCTGTGCCAGATAATCTGAGAACAAGCTGGTAATTTAGCTTGTTTTAGCAAATTGAGTTTCAAGGTTATTTATCCTGGGAAGTCCCAGGAATTCCTAGGCAAAAGTCCAAGTCAGTGTTCACCTTCTCCCTGTAAAGATCCTCTTAGTTATTAGATAAAATAATTTTCTACCAATATAAATAAATTGTTTAAAGTCCTACTTAGCCTCCCCCAAACATTGCAAAAAATTAATATTATTGACTTTAAGAAACTGGTCAAATCAGTGCACCTCTGCTGAACTTTACTGCTTTTTGTTCATTTTTCCAGCTAAAATTGATCCACCCATGGTAAGTGTATCTTCTACTGACAAATCTATTTCAATCACTCTGACTGCTCCTGAGAAGTGGAAGAGAAGTCCTGAGGAAGAATCCATATCTCTACTTCAAGTATATCCTGGCCTGCAATACAATGTGTCTGTCCTCAATAAAAAAACGAAGAAGCGGGTAAGCTTTGATAAGGGTGTAGAACTGCTCCTATTAAGTCTGTGCTCTGTGCCTCTTGAAATGCATTTTGTCTGTAACAGCAAGGATTGAAATAAGATTTGCAGCCTTATAGGAATTGTAAGATTGTAAGACAGTCCACGGTCAGTCAGTCTACTGGCAGTAGTCAAAATGTATCCTGACAAAGCACATTCTTTGTCACCACATCTGAACATCTTCATTTGCTTCTGCAGGTTTAACTTTCATTAGCAAGTAGTAGTTCCCAGCATAAACACAGTAGATGAGGAAGAGTTCAGTGATCAGCTACAAAAACATTAATTTGTCTGTATGACAAATCTCTGAACCTCCTGAAAAACAGAAACTTCACACCTAAAAGGTCACCTTCTGTCAGAAGGGATATTAAAATTCCAAGATTAGCAATTAGAGGTAAACAAAAGTGGTTTAGTGTTTTGGTTGGCTTGGGATTTTTTGTTTGAAGCTTTTTCATAAAGATTTGGGACATTGTAATTACTTGGGACTCCAAGGTCTATAAAAGACCTGTTATCCTAAGGCTCCTCTCTTTACCGAAACATCAAGATAGAGCTGGAGTGATTATTTAGTGATTGCAACATCAGCATGGGAATGTGGGCTAGTAGTGGCACATAGTCCTGTGAAGCATGAAATTTTTCAGTAGTGGTGGAAGAATGCTTGACTGGAAGAGAAAATAGCCAGATAGGATGTGACCTAATAAGTAAGTTAGTTGAATGTTGATTGCATTTGGAAAAAAAGGATGCAGCTGGCAGCTCTCACAATATCATTAACTTTTCCAGAAAATATGTGTGCTTGTGACCTTTCTTTAGCTGAGGAGTTAAAAAGGGGAAAATATCTTCTTTTAATGTCTTCCAGTGGTTCTTCTCCATCAGCAACCACACCTTGGTTGTTCCCTGGTTAGAACCTGGAACAGCTTATTGTGTCAGTGCACGGATCCATGTCTCTGCACCACTTCTGGACAGTGACTTTTCCAAAGAACATTGCATTGCTACCCTGAAAGGTATGAATAAACTGGCAAATTACAAAAAGAAGAGGTGAGTTAGAAAAAAATGGTGATTGAATTTTTGAGGTTTTTAGGTATCCATTTTGAGAATGAAAATTAGCATGGTTTCTCACTTCTCTGTACATTTGTAATGATAAAAAAATCTTTTCCTTTAATAAAACATAGCTGGGAACTACTGACTAGAAGATACGTCAGTATTTCTGAAGAAGAGTATCTGCATTTTTTGAGTCTTAGTGCATGGAGAATGTTTTTGTCCCTGATTGAGGTTTGGGAGTAGCAGAGTTGGGTCAGTCTGAAGTTAGCAACAGGAGAACCTAACGGAAGGGTTGTTACTTCATTTTAGAATTTCATTTATAATTTAGAGAATAAAAATTATCTTGTAGCTCAAATGTTTTGGGGTCTTTTTTTATTATTTCCTGCAAGTTCTTTGTTTATCTAGCACATTTGCATTCTGTATCCAAAAAGCAATGTGGTGAACATACATATTACTGTCTGAATGTATTAAAAAGTTCCTTATTACAATGAAAACTTTTGTTAACAGATAAAACAGAAGATGAGACTATAAGAATCACATTTGGATATGTTCTGCCTACTATGCTGACTGTCCTTTTTATTTCCATGACATGCTATTGTGTGCACAAGTATATTCATGTCCACAAACAAAAACATCCAACAAACCTGGTAAGTGTTTACTGTTGCAGGAGATCACTGCCCACCTTGGCATTCACAGAGGAGCTGTGCATTTTTGGGGGTTTCCAAGCAGATTTGAAAGAAACCATGGCTAGCTCCATATGAAAGCTCTTGCCACTGAAATCAAAAGAAAACTACATTGATGGTTATTAAATGCAAGAAAAACAGAGTAATATCTCAAGGTAGCAACTGTGTCTAAAAAGTTATCCAGATCTGGAAAGATGACTGGAGCTAAGAAACATCAGAACAGAGCTGTTGGTTTGGGAAGAGCCATTGCCTTAATTAAGGTCTGAGGTGCAGTGAGGCAAGCTCTGTTGGGAAATCAGAACTCAGTAAATTTATCTAAGATGAAGCACTGTAGAAAAACTTTTTTTCAGTTGAAAAAAAGTTATTAATTTGTTGAATTCAGAAACAGGAAGGGAAGACAACTAAGCAGTACAGAAACCCTGTGATGTTTTCTTGGACTATTACTGGGTAATACCAGATTTTTCCACTTAATTTTGATTGTGAAGAACTAGCACATGTATCATACAGATAATTTAACCTGGATTTCAAGAATATTTTCAAATACCGTACCATTTCCTACCACCCAAAAACCTATGAACAAACACATTCTGTTATTTAGACAGCCCAAAACGACTTCCTGCAAAAAATGTTTGCACATTTCCTAGTGCTGCAGAGTTTAATAATTTTTAGAAAGAGCACGTAAAGTCTTATGTTCTTACTGGTTCCCAGCTCATGAGCTGAGCAGAGCTTTCTCATGGTTATCTTTAAACAAGTTTCTCAACCATAAACATGCAATTACAATAACGAATTGGATTAACACTTCGATGTTAATCCAATCTGCAAGACACTGTGGGATGGGACATACAAGGGAGTTGATTTCTACATGCTGACCTGTCTGAAGAAATTTAGAGCAGCACAGGGGTGACAGGCGAAATCTTCTCAGAGGGACTGTGGGTTCAGAATGGCTCAGAAGGTGTAGAGCAGCTGCTGCTGCAGTGTGTTCAGATGGGTACGGAGACACCTCCTGCCTGTGATGAGGCACTGGCTTTATTACAAAACCATGGAAGCACAGAGTGTTTTGGGTTGGTGGAGGTCTTTAAAGACATCTAGTTCAACTACCCTACCTCCACCTCTGGATGCAGTTAAAGTAACAAATTAATGTAGACCTGGTATTTTAATGATGCTTTCCATCTTTTCCAACCTACACGCTATTTCACATGGACACTGTGTGTGGTCAGGGGGAGGTGGAATAAGCAATTTGTTTTGGTCCAGCACTTCTGACCTGCAGGACCTTTTAGACTACTTGATACATCAATTAGAGGTCTTAGTTTTCCATTCGAGCTTGAAAGCGCTGAAATGCAGCTTCTGGCTGCTTTTCCTATTGCACTTCAGTTTAGCGACTGCCCACACAGTATTTATTCCTGTTAGAAATATTATTCATTTCAGAAGGATTCCTATTGAGGAAAAGTGTTTCATAGATTTCTCATAGAGTCACAAAAGCAGCCTGTGGCAGACTGCACAATGCAGGCTCCATACACTGCACTTCAGCCCGTGGTATAGCTTCCTCTCTGAAAGGAAACCTGGTATTATTTTATTCTCTGTAAGCTATACCTTAACATGTTACCTGACTCTGCTTGTGGGAACTGGTTTCAACTGCATTTTTCTCTTCATTGATTAAAAAGAGTGGAATAGATTCAGTAAGCTTTGATGCAAGGACAACTCTGATGTTTTCTCTAAAGTCACTTGAGTTTATGCTGATGGAAATAAAACCAGTATTTGACAGAATTGTTCTAACCATTATTTTGACATGGGGAAGATGAGAAAAGGTATAACTGGTCATAATATAGTTTTACTCTGAATAGAGAAAAAAAAAGGGGGAGCACATTGACAGTCATGAATATTTATATAATGAATGTTTTTCTACTCTAAATTGGAATAACCTCATAATAAGGTCTAACCTAGGCTTATATTTTAAAAGTATCTGATGGTATAAGAAGCAGCAAGGTGGTATTTTTATTAAACTTCACTCAAAATATTTCTTACTTTCCAGGTATGGCAGTACACTGACAAATGCAAGGAAAGGGTTTTCATACCAAGTGAAAAAGTAGTGCTTAACCTTATCACTGTTAACAGAGATGACTGTAAGGAATCCAGTCATCCACTGGAAAGGAAAAGTCCCCACAACTACAGCATTCAAAATGGCACTGAAGGGAAGGATTTGCCATCTAAAGAAGTGCTGGAAACAAAACTCTTGCTTGATACTTCACATGAAGAGATTTTACACAAAGGAGGTATTTTAATGGAAGGAGACCAGACTGGAAACTGGACATCTTATGGCCACTCTGAAACACAGAATATTTTGAGAGAGAAAAATGCAGGAGTTGTAGAGTATGAACATGATGTAAGGGCTGAAGACTTCAGTCCTGGTCAAAAACCAGAAGAGTTTTCTGACTCCAGGGTGCAACTGGGTGAGCCACAGATCATTTTGGGGGACTTGGTTGATATGGAAACAGGACAGCTATATCCCCCCCAACTAGAGGTGAGGGTAGCAGATCTTTCTTTGGAACAAAAACCAGAGGAACTTACTTTGAAAGAGGCTGATGTAGCAGATGAATTACCAGGTAAGACCCATATCAGCTTTCTGGACCTGGATACTGCAAAATCTGGGCACACCTATCATCAGCTGGAAAAAATCACACTGGGCCTCACAGAGAAAGAAGGTGAACAGACCATATTAGTTGATTGGGATCCTCACAATGGAAGACTGTATATTCCTACTTTGTCCGGTGTTGAAAATCACGTGCGTGAAGGAGTATTCAAGAATGATGATCCTGACAAAGAGGGAATTTTGTTCAGACTGTATGAGAAAGAGGTACCTGGTGAATCATCAGAGGACCATGAAATGTATCTTATGCAGTTCCAGGAACAATGGGGACTTCACGTGGAAATGGAAGACTGAAAAGTAATTTTCTAAAATATTAAAAAATGCAAAATCTTGTTTACTTTGGTAAAGAGAGTGATGGACTCAGGGAACAGACACATCTTAATGCATTGAAGTTTTTGGAACCATCACAGTTGAACAATTCATTCATTAGATGTTACTTATAACAGTTTCTAGAAGGGATATAAATTATTTTGACTTCCATCATAAACTTCTTGTGTAAAATACGATTGTTATGAGATTATATTCTTCTAAAAAAATAATAAAAGAAAATAAAAGAAAAATATTTTAAAATAAATATTTTTACATAGGATGCTTTCATGCCATAATTCGTACCAAAACAAATTATCAACGTTTGAAAGCAGTTAGTTTTAGCAAATAAAAAGCAACAATATGACATTTTTCTGGGCTATTTCACGTATCTTGACACAATGCAGGGATTTCTAGGTATGACACCTGCTACTTGTAGTGGTTTGCACTGACTTGTGTGCAAGTTAGGGGTATCCCAGTATACATTTTAATTGCTTTATAAATATTCTTCTACCTAATGAAGTTCTTAGTTCTCTTGAAAGACTTGTCTGAGTGGTGGGGTCCTTTCCATGCTGTGCTGTGCTGATAAGCAACCAGAAACTGTCCTTTCAGCAGGTGTGCCTACAGGCTCAACAGATGTAAGGGAGAAGAAAGCTAGCATTAGTTGTGTTTTAAACTGAGGCAAAGCATAGCACAAAGGGATTCTTCAGTGAAATGCCTGTAATCCTACTGGATGAACTGTGTCTCACCCAGTCTTAGACACGTGCAGTAGAGCATCTGTGTGACTCATGTCCTGCAGGGGTTTGTTCCTCTCCAGTGACCTCAGTGGCAGCACAACAGGACTAGCCCCAGACAGAGAGGTCCGCACCACACACGCCATTACTTCTTCAAGCACATCACACTTGGTGTGACAGACCAAGGAAGCGCACCTCTGGGCTTGCTTTGGTTACCTGATGTCCTGACCAGCACTTTTTATGCAAGTTCACTCTTTCTTCTTGTCATGTAATATTTAATATTTATTCAGAATAGTAAAATTTCAGGATATGCTAGGGATATTTACTGGGGCAGATGATATTTTTCTTTTCAAAGCCTGTCATTTTTTTTATACCAAAAACCTCACAGTAATGATTTGTTTGGCTTTGAACAGCATAAGCAGAAAAAGGAGAAAAAAAATTTTCTGTGCTCTTTGAAATTTGTACCCTCCAAACTAGGTAGGTGGTTAGGTGTATTTTTAAAGAAAGATCTTCACCTATATCTTGTCTCTCATCTAACGTTTTTGTTGCATGACTTTGGCATTTTCTGTGACATTTCATCCTTTTAATACTTTAATTGTAGTCAAAGACTTTTAAACCAGAAATGACAGTAGAATATTTCATGCTGATGACTCCTTATCAGAAGGTAAAAAAAATATCCTCAGCTGCTTTTATAATACAGATATAGATCATGTAGCAATGTTGCACCTAACTTACATAAACACTTTTGTGCATCTGGAGGTTCACGGAGGAGGGTTATAGCTTAGTGTGAAAGAAGGAAACAGTTGGAGATGTGAAATATTTTGCCACTGTCAGCCTAAGTCATCCAAAATATTTCTCACAATTTCCTAAGGATTTCTTAACTAACCTCTTTGTGAATAATTTCCTAATTTTCTTTTGCAGTGTGGGGTCTCTGACTCATAGGTAGGGAACAATTACTTACTTTTTCCTGTAGTCCATTGACTTTTACCCAGTGACTGCTGCCCTAAGAGCAGTCACTCATGTTTAGTATGTATCTTCCAGATGGAAGGATAAGGATGCTCCAAGTCTATAAATACTTTGGTGTAGGTGCCAACCAACCTTCCTTGAAAAGAAAGGTATCCCTTATTTTGGGTTTGTATTTCCCATGGCCTTATTTACTAGCTGCTAGTGTCTGCTGCTGCTTTTTCTGTTAGGTAAGCGAGCTTTGCACCAACACTTACTACCTGTAAGGATACTGACCATACTGTAATCAAATAATTGCTGATTAAAATTTGAAAACTAGGTAACTAAACCATAGAATTTCACTGCATTAAGTTCTTTCGTTGTTGTAATCTCCTTTTACTGCATCTTACCCTGTTTTGTTTTGGGTTTTCGTGAGTTTTTTGTTGTTCCTTTTTTTTTTTAACTTTTCAGTAACAAATTGTATAGCGTTGATTTTCTTTTGTATTTGAAAAGGCATCACTTTCCTATTTAGCATCACTTGTGATTTGGGCAGAAGATACTGGGATTCTTTTACTGGCAATCATTTTCATGATAAATTTATGCTTAGAAATCCTGGTTACTTTTTGGAGCAAAACATGTGAAATAGAAGTTTGCACCACTTTCAGTGTTGCTTCCTTTTGATTAGAATTTGCATTAAATTCAGAACTGATACTAGATTAGGCAAACAGCCCTTCTTCATATTTATAAGATACACTTTCAAAGTGTTAGGGTGATCACAGGAAGAAAAAAAGAAAGCTGGTGGAAAACATGTAAATGAAGCTAAGAACTTTCTTTTATATGCAAAAGAACTTTTCAGGTTAGCTAGTCAAGTTCTGGAATTGATGAGTGCCAATTTCCATCAATATCATACCTGTAAATTGTGATGGCTTCTTTAATATCCTCAGAATTACTCATGTATTTCCTTCAAATCTTCTAATTACGTTAAACAAATGAAACTCATCACATGATACCTTCAGTAACCTAAATAGTCAGCAAGGAGCAAAATACTTTCATGTAAAATTGTAATTCTACATGGAAGCTTTCAGACAAGAGGCAACTGTTAAGTGCAGGGAAGAGCCAAGCAATAAGACATGTCTTTATTGCACTTCGTTAAACTTTGGTTAGTCACATTTAGTAGACTTAATGTTGACAAAAGTAAGATCGTATATCTAGAAGCATATATTTAGATTAGAGATTATACTCAAGCATAAGGTTACCTGTAGCCATGGAATAAATGATTTTGAAAATGACTTAAGAGATGTACAGAATGAAGTAGTGCTTTGTTGAAGACAAAAGGATGTATATTTTTTGATTCTTATGCAATGAAAACAGAACTTTACCTGTGTTTACACGGCTCATATGACTACCACTGGAAAAACTGCATCCAGTTTACAATATAAGAAAAGCCATTAAGATAAAAGGCAAATGCCACTATAAAAGACTAAAGCAATGCTCTTCAGAGCTTGAAAAACAGGAAACTTAGCTATCAAAATGAGATCTAAAGGTGATGAAACTGATAGCTAGGTGTGGGCACACAGTTTTGGAAAAGGAACTGTAATTGTAGATGTGTTTTTAATGCCTGCTGCCTTGAGCGGGTTGTTGAAGGAGAGACTGAAGCAGGCAGCTGAGTGCAGGACACCTGTGGCTGGACTTAGAGCAAACCTGTAAAAGCTGCAGAATGAGAATGATCAGATGGAAAAGTCCAAATACATCAGGGAAAAAATGCGGTATGGGTCATGCGCCTGGTGTGATAAGGATTGACGCTGAAGTGCCCATCCAGTGGGTGTGAGGTTAGACAGGTGAAGAATACATGATTACTTCCTAATACGTGATGCAGGATAATCTGTAGCATGAAGCATAGGAAAATGATCAAGAGGGCTCCAGAGGTGGGCTCTGGAAAGAGCAGCTAACACTATTAATCAGATAGCACAGCATTTCCTTTGGATAGTAGGGTACATCCAGCAAGAGCCCTGAGAAACATTCTCAGGGTATAGAAATTGCACAATATGAAAACATCCTGAGCAAGGAAATGCTTCAAATTACATTACTAATGAATGCACAGAAACATGCTCAATTTCTGCTGATTTCAAATTAAATTTTAAATTATGCTTTAGCACTTCCATAAAATGCAATGAATTCCTGGATTTGGGACTGACAAAATCTATCAAAGCATATCAAAACAAGAAGAGATTGTGACTTCCACATGGTCTAACCTGCAAATACAGGCTTAACCTGACAAAATGGTTGGGATGTGAAGCAAGCGAAACTTAAAATAGAGCAGCAGTATGGTCTGAACATTTTAAAACATGGACAACTGACTGTTTACCAAGGGCTGTGAAAACTCTCTAATGCCTGTAGGTCTTTCAAACAAGCATGCCTTTCTTCAACAACAATGCTAACAGATGGATGACATTTCGTGCCTGGAATATGCTAAATGGTATAACGTTCATATGCTGTCAAGTCTTAAAAATTGATTAATCCTTATTTATTTCTTTAAAGAAAAAATGTTGTCTCATCTATACAGGGAAGTTAAAAACCAGTTATTCCAACCACCATATTTTTGAATGGTTGCAGCTTCTATGTCGGATGTGATTCTTTCTTGCTAAGTCAAAGATTTAAACCTGTTCAGCCATTTCAGCCATCTCACATTGTTCATTCAAAATATCAATGTTCTCCTTACAGCAACATGTCAAGATTTTTCTGCTTTGGTTTTGCGTGTAGGTTTCAAATTCATCAGTCCAGGAGCCCATATAAATAAGTGTAGGAAGTGATTTTCATGTTCAGTGCAACCTTTTAGAAACCTTCAAGATTTTTAGCAATTTGTACTGGCAATAACTCTTAAGCCAGTCTCCTTAATTCCTCATTGTCTTTTCTGTTTCTGGTGGAGGGGAGAAAAAAATAAAAAAGGAAGTACTTCTGTTTTGTAATACTACCAGAATCAGTTTAGCTGAGACAGATTTTTCAGGACTAAGTTAGGTTTTAAGGTCCCTGCTCTGAAGGTGTGTTGCTTGACACCGCTCTTCAGAACACTGTGAGGTCTCTGAAGGCTGAGAAACCTGCACAAAGGGAACAGTCCTAATTCTGTATCACTGCAAGACAATCTCCTTGCTCTCACTGCACCTTACTTGTTACCTTGTCAGAGTTACAAGGAGTTATTCATCCAAGTAGGAAGCTAACACTGCTTCTCACCTCTGACAGCAGTTCGGCGAATGCTGTCTGCTAGCATCTGAAATCACTGCAGTGTCTCCCATAGTGCCAAAAACCATTCTCGTTTCACAGTAACTTACCCAGGTACTGGCTTTAGTAGCAGCAGCCTGTGCATTAAACACACATCATCAGCTCTGCCTTCCAAAAACTGCCATTAAGAAGCAACATCTTCCAGATGTCCAAAGTAAGTCAGCAACCTGACAGCAGTGTGGCCCAGCAGCAGGGCAGCAAACTGCTCTGGGTTTCCAAATTCTCAATGATAATATCATCGCAATCTGGGAGCGGAAGAAAATGTTCAGCAGGACCCCCTACTGAAAACAGCAGGGAAGTCTGAAAAATAACCTGGACTTTTTCAGCGTGACAGAAAGAGATCAAAATATTTAAGCATTTTTTGGCACTTCAGCATATTATTTGCATATTTTCATTTTGCCTTGGTTTTTATTTCAGGCCTTGCAAGCATTTTATAGTCAATAAACACAAAGAAAGAGAAGTTGCTTTCCCAGTTTTACAGAGAAACTGATACATGGGAAGGCTAAAATGGATTGAAAACCATCATACAGTAAGTGTAGGGTGCTGGGCAGGGGAGGACAAAACACAGATTCTCCCTTCCCCAGTGTATTAACTGTTAAGGTCACAGTTCCCTCAGCAGTGTGTCACCCCAGTGCAGGTCACTCCAAGTTGTTGGCTGTTTAAGGCTCTAGACACACACAGTTTGGCTTGAATTAAAAAGATTCAATTTTAAGGTGAAAATTTAGTATGTGAACCAGCTGCAGAGTCCAGAGCAACAAGAAGAGCAGAAGTCTGGCAAACCAAATCCCCAGGGCAAAGTCAGCCAAAAGGATCTTGGTAAGCCCCTCCCGAGGGAAGCAAAAATAACAAGCCATGCCATGCAGCCATCCTAAGGTGGCATTAATCTTTGCTGTGCTGCATGGGATGAGATCCGCATTGCCCCTATGCTCTTCTATTCTGTTACACGGCCTGAATAATATTGACATTAAAATTGTTTTGCTGGATGTGGTCTGTTTGCTAGTTTATTTTGTAACATCTTCTTCCAAAAAGGACACTAGACAAGCAGAGTAGAATGTCTGGGAGGGGTGGATAGTCCTTAAGAATTCAAAAAAAAAAGAAAAAAAAAAAAGAGAAATGTGTCAGAGTGGTTTAAATATAGTCAATCATGACAGGGCACAGGGTGAGAATCAAACGAATTGCTCCCATTTTATACAGCAAACAGCATCAACCCAAATAGCAATGAAAAATCCCACTGCATGTTGGTGGTACTGTTTTTACGTTTCTCCTTTGCTCTTGTCCTCAGATGAGACATGGGCTGAGAAAAGTGGTTCTGCTCTTGCAAACTTCTTTCCTGGGCTAAGATGAGGCCCTCTCCACCAGTGTTCAGTTTTCTCAGTCATTCCCTTGCCTACCTGTGCCACCTTCCAGGCTTCTGGTCTTTTTTGAGCTCTGAACAGCCATTTCATACTTACCCCAGTGCTTTGCTCTGCAAACTCTCAAAGATAAAACTTCTTTAACTTATACTTTGGTGGAAAATGTTTTTATGTGTTTCTGAGTTTGATAATTATTCTCTGTCCAAAATTAACCGTTGTTAGAATATATCTGCACATCTATTTCTTTCCCTGTCTAGGGGAAAATGATGTCCCTTAGATTACGTCTTGCTCCTTGTAATTGAGCAAGAGATCATACAAAGACATCATAGGGACTCAGCTCAAGTAATGTAATTTAGAGACTTGTCTACTCTTCTCCCACGGGACTTAAAAACACAAGATTCTCTATTTGTCTCCTTCTAAACTGATGTACAAAAACACCCCAAAATAGTTCTAAATTAAATGTGCTTATGTTTTCCTGTGTGGTCGCAGAGACATTTTACTCTTTAAGCAGTTAACACATATTATATGCATCCTATCGGAAAAAAAAATGTTTAATGTTTACAATTAGATGATTTTAAAGATAAATCCTAAAAACTCTTGGTCTGGACTTTTCCCTGGCATGCAAGATTGATCTTGCATAGCTCACTGACTGATAGAAACAAAGATTTATTATTTACCAAGGATATGTATTATACCCTTATATGAGGACTTTAGAAACTTTCATAGATCTTTCATGGTGAACCAGAAGTTTTAAACTGCTCTGTATTTTTTTAGTGGGAAAATACAGGTAGCAGTCTGATCTACTGCTCAGTGCTAGCCTCTCTTTTCCTCCTCCACTCAGTCTCTCTGGGCTCACATAACTAATCCGCAGCCAAAAAGCAGTCTGACAGTAGGGCAGCAGTTTTCAGTCAGAAAGGAATAGTCAGCAATTGTCCATGGATAGCCAGCAAAATGAATGTCAGACAGTGCAGCTGGTTGCAGTAAAGACAGTATGCATTGCCAAAGAGCAAAGGAAAATAGCGAAAGCTGCTTAAGGATTGTCTTCTGTTCTACTGAATCAGGAGATTAATCATTCTAGAGAAGAGCAGACAAGACCTGTACCTGCCTGAGAACAATGGGAGGAGCTTTCTACCTTTTTCTTTTTGGCAGGAACTTGTTGCCTCCTGGAAATAGGAGTGCCTACACCCCAGCACTGACCTACTAGGATTCTCAGCATGCAGAATGACAACATTTGCCAAAGGCTTCACGTTAATTATAACCACAATTTTAGCCTCTGCCTGAAGCTGTTTCTGTATTACAAGCGAAGATACTTCTATGGAACAGTAGGGGTAGTGAAAGGAAATCTGCTTCTGCTGCTTTTTCTCGGTCTCCTGTTTGCTAAGGGATTTTATCACAGCTGCTAAGAAAGGGCCTGAAGCAATGTCACCAGCAGCAATGTCACCTGCTCTGCTGAGCCTCTGGAACCAGCAGTGAACTAGTCTGTATGTTCCTCTACTACTAAGGAAGCAAAGGTTGGTCAGCAAACTGATTCCATGGCTTTTAATGTGAGTGTGAGTCTAAAAAACTTCCAAAACATCTACTGCATTCATCTCTTGATGGCTAGTTTGCAATACCTTTGGTGTACCTCACACCACTAGTTAAACATCCATTTATTTCCATTTTTGTCTTTCCCATATTTGCAACGTCCATAATTTCTCATTGCCATCACAAATATTTAATCACGATCTTTATCTTTTGGGATAATTGCACTTCTAGATCATCAGAAACACAGGTGTCAGAACTACCCAGCCTCACAGCCCTTGTCTAAACAGTCCCAGGTCTCTGTAAACACATTCCAGTCCAACACACTGAGATGTGGCAAGACTATCACCTTTTACCCAATTAGTAAACCCAATTGAACTGTATGGCACTATTCTATTATGCCAGCTAACAAATTTCTTATAAACAAGTCTCTCAGGAGGGACCAGTTCTACCCCACTTACACATTATCTTTAATAGAAATTGCACATAACCAACACAAGTTCCATCTTTTCATGCTTCTCAAAACCTTTTGATTCTCAAATTTCAGAGTATGCTTATGGAGCAGAAAGTACTCCTGTTTTCCAGCATGCAGCATATTTAAAAGGAGCCTTTGCCAAATTGCCAGCTTCCTTCTCAACACCACATGGAAAATGAGAGAGAGAGAAATCCATGGCTTCTGCCAGGGCTGGGGAATCTCAAAAGAAGTGTGGTCAGCACCCAAAATCCTGTGATTGCACTGAGTGCTGGACACTCCTGACAAGGACTGGAGTATTTGCAATAGAAACTCCACCTTCTCCCATGAAAAGGGGCTCAGTCCTACATTTGGTGCAGTGAAGCTAAGATATGGGAACTGAAGATTTTGTTCTGAATGCCTGGAGCACTCCTTAACAACAGATAATTTCCTCCTACTTCTGTGGCATTCAGCAATGCAAAATTTCCCATTACTGGGTTTCTTCTCAATAACTATGATTGTTTTGAAGTGCAACATCTAAAAGAAAGAACATCCCTCCCATCATCTGTAGTTTGTGCAGTGATCATGTTACTACCGGCTTCATTTAAAATAAGAGTTTTAAGTGCCCGACATGCGTCTTCAAGGCTCATGGCTGATCCAATGCCAAATATTCCAGTAAATAGCAATAATCAAAATCCATTAAGTCAATGGACCAGTTGTGGCTTGTTTTCCCTAGCTTTTTACTGTTCTGTTTTTCATTAGTAAGACGGCAGATCTGTTCCTCATAACTTTGTTAACATTTATCTGAAAGCTATCTGCTAGAGTGAGGCCATCAGAGTTCCTGGGAAATACATATAAAGACCAAACCAAGCAACCTCATTGAGACTAGGTTTGTAAATTTGCTTATCTCCTAACTTCTGGTCACCATGACACAGGGCAGATGGCTAAGATTACTTTCAGTCTGATTTGATTACTGCTTGTTTTTGTCTCTTCTGCAAGAGAGTACATGAGACTCCACATTGAGTTAGCTGGGAAAAACCTTGTCCCAACAGTCTCACCAAGGTAATCTCATTACTTCATGATCCAGTGCCCTCTCCAGTGCTCCTAGTAGCAAACACCAGAAGCCAGGGTACATGGTTGAAATTCAGTTAAACTGAGCAGCTGAACTGGATAGTCTAAATTTTATCTATTAAAAATAGAAATTTCATGGCAATAAGTACAGTAGAAATACCAACATGTAGCTTCAGTTAGAGATGGAAAACGCTTAGCAGTTCAGATTCAGGACAGGGATTTAGCATTTAACACTCAGGCTTGCAACACACTTCCCTGGGACTTCAGGTAAAGCAATTTTTTTCTTCCTATTTTCTATTTCTGCCTCTATTACTCCGTATTTACTATTTAGAAAGCTCTCCAAATCTCTCTCAGGTTTGGTTTGTTTGGTGCAATACATGCAGGAACTCAGTTTCTGCCTAAGGCATTTTTCATTCAGCAGGAGCAGAACTGAAGGAAGCAGGAGCGTTTTGGCTGTCAAGATACATTGAAATTAACATGAGGAACTACAGGGGAAATCCATTGATTCATTCTCTAAACCATGAAAGCTGCTTGGCAGAAATGTGTCATACTACTGGGGGGGGTGGGTTGGAAGGGGGCAGGGCAGCACCTGCGACCCTGTCTGCAGGTCCATGAATGCCCCAAGAGGAGAAGACCCTACCTTTCCAAAGCTCTTGATTTCTTAGATGGAGGGATTGCAGTCCAGGCCCTTTGTACATTAAAGAAATCAGGGATGTTCAAGTCTTCCCATGTGGTGGGAAGCCTACCAAGGGAAGTTGCTCAGTGAATATAAAAATCTTCACAAATGGAATAGGACTTTAAAATCACAAATGGATAGATTAAATCCACCACAGCTTTTTAGCATTTCAAAGATTTTGCCAGCAGTGCAAGATGAAGTAGAGAGCCAGACAGTTGTCAGTCACAGAGTTTCAAGGAGAGCAGATGACTGAGAATTTTGTTATTCTGACTTATGAGTGAACTCCATTGTTCACCTCCTTTTTTCTCAGCTACTCCATTTCTGTGTTACTTCTCCAGGGTGTAAGAGTTTCAGAGCACAGTCCAGACCCATCTCATTTCTTCTGCATCTTTTCAGTAATACATAAAGGACTAAAATGGCAGAGTGGCAGATACAAAATGAACCTTCTGGTCTATAATGAGCACATCTACAGAGGCAAAAACTTGCAGTGGGCAAAATCCACGTGATATTTCAACATCTAAAAATGTAAACCAGGTGGATGTCTCCCAGATGAATACATTACAATATACAGTAATGTTAGAAGGCTAAATCAGACAGGCTGTTCTAAAGGAACATGACTGCTATACGTAACTGAGCCTACTGCATAAACCTGGAGCAGTCTTGGCTCTGTAACTAACCACAGATTAAGCACACACGCTGCTCAGACTCACTTTCATCCATACATTTATATTCATTTCCAAGTGAGAGCTCTTTGGGAAGGCTAGCTCATGATTTTGCATCTATTCTCAAGGACTGATTATAATTTTGTCTGATTTCCATTCATCAAAATTAGTGTCTCAAGCTAAATAGTTTTAGATGTTTCATCCACTTAGGTAGTTTCATATGTGAGGTGTCCAACATTCCTGGGAATTTTCCTCTACAGGAAACCTCTCATTAGCAAGCTGAGTGGAAACTTCAGAAACAGTCATGCAGCCATTCATTCAGAATTTTATCCATCTGCAAGCAGGTAAGCAAAAACTTGAGTCTGACGACACACTTTGGGATTCAGAGAGGAGAGTCATCTTTTGGCAGGTGGCGGGGGCGGGAAAAGAGATGTATGAGCACTTGCTGGTTCAACCAGTGTACTGAGACAGAGGCCTCTACTCATACTGCTACATGCAGAACAGGGGCAGCCTTGGATCTCAAGGAAAGTAGAGGTAAAGGAAAGATTTATTTCTCAGCCACTCCAAATCTAGATGGACTTGGTGTGCACCTGCAGAACAGGTAACACCAAGAGAATGAAAGAAAGCCTTTCCTGCACATAAGTTTTTATACTTTTCCCTATCGCTATAGTGAGTCTCGTAAAGACTCAGCCAGAAACCTGTCTGTGGTGTAAAAGTAAATCACGTCACCCAGGACTTCTTCAAAAGGTCTTTTTCCATGAGGAAATCTGCTAAGAGTGACACAGCAAAAAGAGAGGTGCAGGTCAAGGTTTCTATAAGGTTTCAGGACTTGGTTACTGCCCTATTAGCAGTTTTGTAGGAAGGCCTGAAAACCTCAGAAGAACACATATCTAATATATACCTGACATCAAACACCTTCAAGGCCTGGCACATGTGACCACAAGAACTCCTTGCAAACCTTTTCCTCTCTTCTTTTTATTCTCTAAGTGGGAATCAGCCTCCAGGCCTGTTAGTACCTGTCCCATCACCACATTCAAGGGAATTTTTTTTTTTAAACTGGGAAGTTTTTAAGATGGATTTACTTAGCTGCCTAAAGCCACAAGTGAACAAACTGTCCCGGGGCTCTAAACCCCTGCAAGCCAGGCTGCTAGAAAGCTTTTACCATTGCAGGGTTTTGTGTGTGCCAGCTATTTAGGAGCAGGTTATGGCACTGAACCCATTGAGCTCCTGAAACCCGTTTATCCTCTCCACGCCTCTGCTGTGACACACAGAAACGCCTTTTGGGGGGCTCCTGCAATACTGCGCTTGCCTAGCTCCTACAGGTGGGTGGGAAATGACGGGGAGTTTCCTTTCTGTTTTGTTGGTTGGTTTGTTTGTTTTAAAGAAGGATTCAAAGTATTTTTGCTTGCTTAAAGTACTTGGTGCCTCTGTGGAGAATGGTATCTTCGATCAAATTTTGAAAAGTGATGGTGATATTTTAGCATGTACTGAAAAGTAATTTGTATTTAGCTTGCTGAGGATTCCTTGGCAGGAACAAATAACCACAGCCTTCAGTGGTTGTCTAAAACATTTGCCACTGACAACGAGACAGCGTTTTAGTCTGAGCTTCACACTGATCCAGTTTCCTTATTCATTTACTTCCCTACCACAGGTCGGGCGTCCCCTGGCGGTCACGGCGGGCCCAGCAGTGAGGGGAAAAGATAAAGACGTATTTCCTTCCCCCCTCAGTTTCTGAGTTACTTGTACTGGTGTAATTTGTGACACTTCAGCACTTCAAAAGTTCTTTAGTGCATTACCATCCAGCTCTGCTGTGCAACCTTCCAGGAAAATAAAGTATAGGCTCCTTGTCCTGGTTTTGTCTGGGTTGGAGTTAATTTTCTTCCTAGGAGCTGGTGCAGTGCTGTGTTTTCAGCTGAGTATGAGAATGCTGAGAACACACTGGTGTTGCTGAGCAGTGCTTACTCTAAGTCAAGGGCTGCTCAGTTTCCCATGGTCTGCCACTGAGGAAGTGCACAAGAAGCTGGCATGGAGAGCATGGCCAGGACAGAGGATCCAAACTGGCCAAACACATATTCCATACCATCATGCCCAGTACAAAACTGGGGGGATTTGGCTGAGAGGGGCCAACTGCTCCTCGGGGTTGGGCTAGTCGATACCTAGTGGGTGGTGAGCTACTGTATTATGCATCACTTGTGTTTCTTGGGGTTTGTATCTGTCTTCTTTTTATTACTATTATTACCATCATAATAATAATCATCATTATATTTTAGTTTGTTTCAGTTATTGAACTGTCTTATCTCAACCCATGAATTTTGCTTTATTACCCTCAATTCTCCTGCCCATCCCACCGAGGGGGCAGACAGAGTGAGTGAGTGGCTGCATGTGACTTAGTTGCTGTCAGTGCCCCTGGTACTGGGGTTAAACAGTGACACTCCTGTTGGCACGTATAATTGCATGCATAGGTCTATGTTCAAAATAGCCTTAGAGTGGGTATTTTTCTTTTTATTCTTCTCACAGAGAGGATTCTGTGACAAATATTCTGACATCAGTAGGATTTCAGAAAGGGAAGTAGATTAAATGTAGCTCTTAAAAGCTACCATCTCTGCCCTAAGTCACAACACAATAATGACCAACCTACTGGCTGAAGAAAGTCAGCTTCCATAAAGGAACACGTATTGTAGCTCTTTTAGCTGTCTGTCTAGAAGGTCCCCACCAGGCTCTTCTCTGAGGGTTGTCCTGGCTTCCGTTTTTCAGATAGCCTTAGATTTTTTTTTTTTTTAATAATTCCATATGCAGTCAATTCTCACCATTTTCTCATTATTTCCGAAGTTGTATTTCTCAATTTCCTAAGAAGCAGTGAGAGAAAAGCAAAATCCAGGAAAGATCTTAAGTGTAGGAACTCAACTCATCATCATGGCTAGGCTTTGTGAATGAAGATTTGGAAAGGGCTCTACCCACGCTTGCTACAAGCACACTGGTGGCTAAAAAGGCCAGTACGAGATAGGCAAGACTGATTGCAAAAGGCACAGTGAAAAGTCTCCATCAGCTCTACTGGCTTTTCTTGAGGTGTTTATTGCGCCAGACTCTTTTACGGAGTATTCCAAAAGCTCTGTATGCCTTTGCTAACCGCTTGTCTATCTCTTTGTCAATCTTACCATCTGAAGAAATGATGACCGCAAGGAAGATGCCCATTGGCTGCAGCAAGCCAACCGGGTGAAGGGTGGAGATGAGCTTTGGTTAGGTCACCTTTCCTAGGCCCCTCTCCGTGTGGAGCAAGCAGTGTTCTCCTTGGAAAAGGCTGCTTGGTCATTCAGGATGCTGCTGAACC
>JAWWMP010000116.1:50030180-50050764 GCA_035047865.1 Dendrocincla tyrannina | reverse complement strand
TGGGAGACCCTACCGGAGGCATGTACCACCGCCAGCACAGCTCGCAACCTCATAAGGGCACGCAAGCTTCTCCCCCGTGGCAAGGGGGTGTCCGTGGAGAAGGTAGGAACCCACTGTGGTGGTGTATCCCACCTACCTCCACACCCCGCCCATCCCCCTGTCACTCATTCACAACACCTGCCCCAGAGTGGATTCCAGACTGTGATTTGGTGCCTCAATTTGTTACTTAAGGAATAGGGGCAGTCATGTGCCAGAGCAAAGAGTGTTCAAAGCAGAGAGCCCATCTTAAGTCACCAAGCCAAGTCACCAAACAGGAATGTGCACAGGGAAATCTCTCACCTTTCTGTGATGTCAGCGCTTTGTGCTAAGTGAAAAGACAGGAAGCTTCTACACTCAGTATCCTGAGCCCTGAAATAATACCTTCGGAAAACAAGTATTCAAGGCAAGAAGGCTGAGTCTCCCCTTAAGTGGGATCACTAGGTGGTAATGGTATCACCAGTATATTTGGAAGGTTGGATCATTCACTCAGAAATTAGATCATGGAATTTAACCTCTTCCTCTGCCCAAGGAGAGATTCAGATCCATATCAATTTGAATACTCTGCACACTGGGAATTTTGGAAGCTATATAGCAGTTCGAGGAGGAATACTTTCCACTTCTCTTGAAGAACATGAGGGAAAGCAACTGTGTCATTTCTTGTTAGCAATGGAAAGTCATCTATTCTTGTCTCTGCTCTCAGTACTGACTATTTATTTTATTCATAAATGTAAATGTTACCTACAGTGGAAAGAATGGCAACTCTTCTGGATGTCCTGTAGGAGAACACAGCAGGCAGCACACAATCTGGGGGAAGACCAGACTTGTCAGTGTTTATAAGACATTCTCAGCACAGAAAAATTGAGAAAGACCTTAGGGAGATTTAGAGCAAAAAAAAAAGAATTGGTTTCTGTATCCCAGTTGGGCTGAGACACAATTGAAATATATCTCCTGCCAAGACTCAGATGTTGGCAAAACTAAACCTATCTATCTTTTTACCCATTTCAAAACCCCAGTTCCACACACCCCATACCTCCAGACACTGAAGAATTATTTTCAATGAAGTATTATTTTTTCCTTCAAGGAAGGAATAGGAACGATAGAAGACGGAGAAGTTCCACACCAGAAGTTTTAGGAAAAAGCAGAATTTGTAACAGCCATGCAAAAAACCCAAACCATACTCGTGCAGTTTAAGAGGGTAGGACTTAAATAACCAGGCATAAAATCAGGGATAATCCAAGGATGGTAGCAATCCTTTGCCTGAGCTGTTTACCAGTGAAGCTGATGTAGATGACTAGCAGGAGGACACAACTAAAATGTCTCGGGGGGATGGATTTTGGACACAGGGCATGTAATCACAGAGAGAGAAAAAAAAAAAGCTAAGAAATGAGAACAAAGATTCTCATGATTGGACTGTTAAAGCTCTGGAAGTGCCTTTCAATAGCAAGAAAGGGCCCATTTTTAAAAGCTTCATAAATTAGTGAAGATTGGACCAAAATGACTCCAGATATTCTTAGCAGTTTCAGGTTCATGTTTATAAATCAGGGAACAGAGACTCAGAAAAGTCCCTGAGAGGCTAATCACAATGACACTTCTGCAGGATCAAAACCATTGTTAGAATAGAACAGAATTTCAGCCAGATCAAATAGTACTGCAGACAAAGCCAAATTTTGCTTCCAATTCTTCAGATTTCATATTACGTATGGATGAAGTTCCCAGTCTTGACTGTGGCCTATAATTAATGTTTCAAGCAAATTCTGGACCATCTCCTTATTTCCTGCATGGTCACACGGAGGCACCTATATTCTCAAAATGAGTGGGAACATTTTGTTACCATTGTACTCAGAAATGGATGCTGACAGCAATCGTGACACTCTTAAAATGAGGAGACTGTGGTAGCAGACCACAAGGCTGCAAAGCCAGAGAGGCAGCAAAGTCTCACATGCGGTGATGAGGAGGATGCCTCCTGCAGTGAGCGCTGCCCCCTTCTGCTGGAGCAATGCTACAAAGGTGCATTTGGAACAGAGTTCACCTTGCACTAGCACTTGGGCATGTAGCCACAGCTAGTTTCTCTGCTGGTGCATCAGAAAAAGCAAATTATGATGCTTGCATCCTCTTCCTTATAGAGCTGCTAGAAAATTGATGCTCTGTTCCTGGAAGAGCAAGTGTTACTGCCCAGGCTCCCTGGAACAATTTCAGATCACTGCAAACAACCTGATCTTACTTTGAATCAATGGCTCAAGATTAATAAATTTTCAGAAATGATGAACACCGGAGGTAGAATGACCATATGGACCTGCCAGCAATCCTGCAGAGATAATACCAGAAATTCATGTTTTGCTTTGAGTTTGTTACTTTTTGAAAATTATTAAATAAAAGCAAACCCTTTTACAGACAAACCAAAATAATCAAGAAATCTGTCAAGGCTTCTCAATTGATTTTCTCTTTGAAGATAAGTAGGGTGCTTTTATGTTCATACTCAGTCTTCTGCTATGTATCTTCAGCCCACCGGAGACAGTCTTCGAAAAACAACAAAAGCGACAGGAGGCCAGCTTTAATCATTTGTAGCTAATACACTGTGCAAGACCGGGGAGAGTAATTCTACATGGGAAGTCAGAAATAGTATTTACAATTATCCATCTTCAAAGGAAATAAAGGCTTTGGTGACTTGAAAAAATAAGAGTAGTGCTGTAGTGATGCCATGTTTACTGCATCCTGTGTGAATTAGTTTCATTCAAGTATGAACTGTGTTGGTGGTTTTGTAATTTACATTATGTCTCTGAATGATTTTCTACAGCAACTTTTGAGAACTTGGAGTTTTAGACAAATTGAATATTGTTCTCTCTTTCATGGAGATCATCCGGATCCAGTCAATGACTCAGTTTTTATAGCCCTTTTAGAATTTCATTTTAGAGTGCAAACCTTTTTTTTTTTTAATTATTTGTTGGAACCTATTCTTTTGCAGAGACACATTGCTTGAGAAATCACAAGTGGCTTCACATAAACACTCAGGAAGAATTAGAGACTGGGAAAGCTGTAGAGGCTGTAGGAAAATCTGAGGCTAGAGCACAGCACTGTAATGCAACGCAATGGATTATATGCACATATCATATTAAGTGGAAGAGCTACTTGTTGCTCAACATAGTACAAGCCTTTGCCATGTTTGGGGAATGGAGGGGGCTGCTGGGAGCTGCATTTGCTGCATAACATGGCAGAGACAGCACGATGTAAATAGAGGAATTCACCGTGCTCAGCCATGACCAAGAAATGCTTCTGCTTTCCTGGGCATAGGACAACTATCTGCTGCCTCTCACAAAATGCAAACCCTTCTCTGTGGGCTCCAGATCCAAACCTCAAATTCCCAAACCTTTTGGCTCTAAGGGCAGAGATACGGAGCCTGAACCTGACCCCACTGGGGGTTTTTCCCTCTCTCACAGACAGCCCCAGACTGAAGACCACAGAAGGAATCTCTGAAGAAGACAAACTTGGTTTATTTGTTGCAACTGTCTGACAGTCACTATCCCATCACTCTCCACCTACAGTATATGGTTGTTTTGTCCATTTTCACTTGCTTCTGGAGACTACATTGTTCCTGCTATAGAAACAGTTGTCTGTAACAAGGACAGTAAGTACACTGTCACAGATGTCTGGGTAGTTACTTCTACAGGTCCCATAGCACGCTCTCTGGAATCAGATATGGTAGATAGCCTGGGGGAAAAAAAACAACCAACAACAACAACAAAAAAAAAAACAAACAAAAAAACAACCAACCAACCAAAAAAAACCCAACCAACCAAAAAAAAAAAGGCAAAATAAAATACTACAGAGGCACAGAAACTGTCTTGCCAGCGCTTTCAGAGCTAGGCATGTGAGTTGGGCAGCTCAGGAGCAGTGCAGTTCTGTTCACATGGTGCTACACCCATGTAAATCAATCCCAGTAATCCCATTCTGTCACACAGAGCTACCTCGGTTGTCTCTGCACCTCAGGCAATCCATACCTTAGATAATCTTCCCAAGAACAATAAGGAATTATAGAGAGTAACTCGTACACTAATCCCCAAAGCAGTCCAACCCAGGAGTGTCACAACCCACTTTAGGGAAGAGGAACAAGAACTTCAAAGCCCTGCAGAAGACCTTGGGCAGGACAGTGCCTGGTTTCAAGGCTCCATGTTGCCCAGTGGAGTGCTGTGCCCCCGAGGAGGGATGCAGGTCTGCAGGTAGCTTGGGGCAGCGATGGGTGCCAAAGTGTGGGAACTGGAGACTCAGGCTGCCAGCAGGACCTGCTAACATAGGAAATGCTAATCAAGGCAGTGCATCTGAAGATGCTGTTGGCAAGATATTTCAGTTTTTTTGTTCACTTGGTGCCCGTGGTAATTTGTCTAAAACCTGAAGTTTGCCATTTGCTAGTTTTGCATAGCTAATAAGGACTATTCCAAGTCCTCTATATCTCTTTGTTTAGTTACCACCGAAAGATCATCTTCAAAGTGTTCTTACCAGAGAGCCTCCTAAATACAAGAGATTCACAGTAAAAAAGTACTTACTAGTGAAATAAATACTTACTAATGAAATTAATTAAACATTTTTTGTCACAGTATGAAATTCTCCAGGATTTTTTCAAATAACTACTCATTATTGGCCTGTTGGTCCCATTGGAGTCATCTGTGAAACTCGAATCAACTAAATAAGAAGCATCTAAGAAAAACTGTTTGCTGCTCACACTCCACTTATCTTCTAAAGTAAATGATGCTCGCACGTGCCTAAGTCTGTGTGATCACTAACTCCACAGGCCTGATGCTTTCTCTGAAGTAAGGAAGCGTGTTTAAAAAAACCCCACACTTTACTCTCTTACTTGATTTACAGTCAGAGGCTGCATTTTTTTTCTTCTACCAAGGAGTAAAAAGAGCTTTCAGAAGTAGCAGCAACATTTTTCATCTGCAATATATATGCTTAGCTAACTGCTACAGAACACCAAACAGTATGAACCCAAGCGACAGCTCTGCTGATCCTTTCACAGCAAACAATACACCCTGGGCTCAGAGGACTTTTCTGTACAGAGGAAAAGAGCATATGGCAGCTGCTCTACAGGAGGACTTACTGCATCTTCTTTATCTCACTTCTACACCTGTGAGCTCTCTTCATTGCTTCATCTTCCTCTTTTCAGATACAAGCTATTATGAATCGTTAAGGAATATTGCATAATGTATTTTATTAATAAGGGTTTACCCACAGATGGAACCTGGTATTAGATGAGGCAATACTATCTGCCCTGACAGGTCTGTAAACTGTGGGCAATTTTATTATGCACCTGATGCAGTTTTATCTTCTAGTAGCACATACAATTGCAAAGGATCACTCAACATTGTATTTTGATTGCAAAATCTTTGGGCTTAGACCATCTCTTGTATAAGCAGAGCCTAATCCAATAGGGACCTCATTTTGCGTCCTCCAGACACTTCTAGATGGAAATTCTAAATATTACCAGTCCATGAGATTGAGTTATTCCTGAGTCCTTCCACTGCATAAAGTTGGTATAATCCACTTAGTGTTGTGTCAATTCCTTTACAAAATGAAATCTTTGTGCATTTACTGCAAAAGCACAAGGAAGAAAAAATAAAAACTATATGCCCAAGGAGAAACACAAACACACACATGTATTCGGGTGTTTAGAGAAGTACTCCTCAGCTGCTGCCTGTCTCTGAAGTCCATACTCATTGAATGTTCTGCTGCTGGCCAAACACAAACCCACTTCAGTCACACCACCAACCACCTATGGCATTTCAGTCCTACTACCAGTTTCCACCAGTACATCCAACCATTTGCAGCAAGATCCAGACCACATCCACCCCATTACCTCACTTTTTGGTGAACACTATAGTAGCAGATCTAATTTCTGCAGACATAGAAAGATGAGGGGATGAACCAGATGAGGTCCTCAGCTCTGGGAAAGGAGCCACAATGAAGAGTCACAGCAGGAACAGCCACTTCAAATGCTGAAACAACTTACAAGCCTGCACCAAAGGATCATGTGTTATCATGTTCTCTGGTGGGCTCTGGTCTCCTTGCTGCAGCAGTTACAAATTTACCATGATGACTGACTATCTCAGTTCTCTCCAAGGCACAGGACACAGCTGTTGAGCTCTGAGCTGGCTGGCATAGCCAGAGGGTGTAGGGTTCAGCTCCTGAGACCAGACCATTATGTACAACATATTACTGTCTCCATCCTGCTTTTTGCAGCCCTGCTGGCTACATATAGCTCAGGAAAGTCTGCATCTCAGCTACTCAGCATAGATACATACCTTCAGCTCCTGGGAGGGCTGGTCACATTAATATAGGGGTGTAGAGCTCCACAGCTGGAGGAGCGAGTAAAATCAGGTTTTGTCATCTGTGGCCACGTCTTTGAATTGCTGTTTGTTTTCTGTCTTTGGAGAGTTCAGCCTTGCCTCAGTTCAGCTGTTAGTGCTTTAACAAATCTTCCAGCCATGTGAATCAAATTGTCATTGAATCCAGTCATTTCAAATCAGGTCAAGTGTAAGTCTTCAAATTAAAATACATAAAAATCATTGAAAGCATTTTCCTACTGTACTCTTGGGATTATTTTAGAGATGCAGTTAGATTTCAGTCAGCTGTGGCTGACTAGGTTTGCTAAAGAATTTTGTTGCTTTAAAACTATCATCTATTGCCACATGTAAGATCCAGCTAGGTCAATCCTCCAGATCCTAATTTTGAGCAACTCTGGAGTACTTTTTGTGTCACAATGTACCCTGGAGCATGTCTTCCATTCTGCAATACAAAGAGCTGATGCCAGAAAAGGGTGTGGGAGCAGAACGCAAATGGTGGGTACCGCAAAGCAGAAGCATATAAGATCACTTCCTCTTAAAGCTGCAAGCCTCTCTTGGTGTTGCACAGCAAGACACCAGCCCAGTTCCATTCCAGTTTTGTAGCCATGGTGGGTGGAAGTAGTAAAATGGAGATTTTGATGACTATCGACACAGCTTTGTGTCATGCTTGTAAACTGGGGATTGTCTAGCAGTTCCTTGAAAGAGTTGGAGCAGGCACATCATTCACTTACAGGTAATACTTTGAAGAACACAGTGCAAGTGGGCACTGCCCATAATAATGATAGATGTTTTACATCTGGTTGTGATTACTGTGGTGTTTTGTAGGTGAGGACTTGGGGGATTCCAGCAGGGGATACACTCAAAAGCAGTTAGCGCTGGTGAACTTTTTCAGCAGAACTCAATGGCCTTTGCAAGGACCTTTCTTTACTTCTAACCCTGTGAGTTACTATTTGGGCACAGCAGAGGATAAAAACGAAGCCACAGAGTGAAACAAAGAAACTGACAGCTGGTAAGCACAGTTTTTAAAATAAGGGTCTGTGGCAGAAAGGAGTAAGCAAATTGTTGACAGAAAGGTTTTATAAGACCTTTGAAGATGGAATCTATCCTGAATAAACTTTATAGACTTTCCTCCTAGATAATGCATTAGAGAAAACATACAAGTGATCATACTACATCAAAAGAAAGGTCTAATGTGCCTGGTATCCTATCCTCAGCAGCACCATAAGCAGGTGCTTGGGATGAGCAGGAGGTTATGCATGGCACATCCTCTGAATGATCTCCCAGACTCAATGTATTTCCATTTCAAAGGACTTCCTGAGCTATATGAGGGTTTCCATATTTATTAACGCTCTGGTACCTGGAGTACCTGGGAGCATGGAGTTCTCTTCCATGTATCTGTGTTGCAAAGTTTTAGCTTTAGCAAGTGACACCAGTCTAATGCTTCCTGTGTGAAGGACATTTCTCTTTGTTTTGAAGCCAGAGCTGCAGCAGAATCCTCCCTTTATATCAGATAATTCTACTTAGAATAAAAAAGAAAAAAATAATAATAAAAAAGGCATAATGAAAATGATAGTTATACCTGAGGCTCAAAGAAAATTCAGGGCCAAACACGAAAGAGGCCAGGCTGGCCTTGATGGCACCAAATAGTCATGATAATTCTACACTACTTGCAGTGTAGATATGGCCAGAAGCGCCAGCAGTGCAAGACCAACTTGAGATTTGACAGTGTGAAATGCAGTAGAATGGTAAAGAATAGGAGAATGCAACTTTTACTAAACTAAAAATTAATCACTTTAGATCTTTGTACAAGGAAGCCAGCGACTGAGATGAGGAGCCTGTCAATAGCCAGTTGGAAGGAGGAGGAGGGCAGTCATTACTTCAAGTGTATCTGCCATTCACACAGAATTCATCTGTTGAATTCATTCACTCCCCATATCCTGCATGAGCCATTCCTGTCCCTGAATTTTGCCAAGTAGCAGATTCACAACTTGTAGACTGCACGTGAACTGGAGAGGCAGATATTGCCCAGCATAGTGTTTGTGGTTGGACACAGGGAGTGTGTCATTTAATTGATGACAAAATGGCAGCAAACTGTGTAGCACCAAGAGAAAAAATAGCCGGAAAAAGATCTCCATTTGACATCCTAAATTCAAGTAGACAATTCCCACAGGGAATTTCACAACATGGGAATAAATAAGGCAAAAACCTTGAGCAGCATCTCAGCAGCTGCTGTGACAGGTATATCATCAAATCACACTTCCCTCACAGGAGCTCTTTTATGCTTCTCCCTGCTGCCACAGCAGAGAACTCTATAGTTTTATGTCCATCATTTTCTGATTGGGAGAGATGCTTATAGCTCATGAGGGACCTATTTGTCCTGGAACAACTTTTTTCTAATCGATTTCATTGGCATTATGGGACCATGCCAGTGTAGCAGAAGCAAGCCAGCTTTTTACTTGTTTTGAAGCACATTGATCTCACCAAATCTACAGGATTAACCCACAGTCCAAAATCAATGGATGAAACCCCCAAATACTCGTATGTCCTCTTGCAAAAATGAGAGACAGCACAGTTTCAGAGAGAGTGCAATTCTGTTTACCACTGAAAAGAGCCCAACAATGAAAGACCTGGCTATAGTCCAAGTTTAATGGACTTTATTTAAACATACACACCAGCCCTGGAACAGAGCATCTCCTGTCACAACTGGTGTAAAAAAAATGTCAACTTTGGTGGATCATCTTACCTTTCCCTCGTATCAGAGAGACTAAAAGCAAATGGAGAGTTTATCTAAATTTTCACTAGTCTTTTAGAAAGAAAGTTAGTAGAAAAGAAGATATTACTAAAATAACCTGAAGACTGTGGTCCAGGAAAAAAAAAATCAATGCTTCTGGGTTTCTTTTGTTTCTGGCAATACTGCAGTGTGAATGCCAGTTTGTCACAAAAAAAATGGGTGGGGACAGGTTTGCTCCTGAAGGAAAGTGGGCAGCAAATGAAATGGTTGTAAAGTTTTAAATTTCATCTGGATGCACAAAGGCAAAACAAGTCAGCAGATGAATTAACTTACAGCTTCTCAGATCTCTGTGTGCCATGGATTGGGGCTTCTCCAGCCTTGAAAGTACTGTACTGCATGGGGATGCTTGTGGCTGAAGCACCTTATGAGCTCCCCACACCTATATTTGGATCAGATAGTGACACTGGATTTAAAATAATCCAAATTATCTATGTCCATCTTGTTACTTCTCAAATGTTTATTCATTACTTTGACTGAAAAATGCAAAGCAAGAGCACTGTAAGCCTTTGGAAATGTGTCTGTGGGACTCTAATGTTTTTGCTTCCTTTGGCTTTCCTTCTTCCCTGATAGCTTATAATACTTACCCAAGCTTAGCATTTTAGTTAAAATGAGAGTAGTTTTTTGCATGAATCTGCAAAATTGATCTTGTGTGTCTGTACTGGCAGCCACCCACAGTCAGACTTTATGTACCCTAATGCTGGAAATGCACTTACCTAAATTAGATATCCCATCACAGCAGAGCTCACCAATAGCAGGGCAGATCAGTGCTGCCTGCACCATGGGAATCAGCTGGCTACTCCTTATCTTGCTCGAGATTGAATTTGTGACAATTTTACTCTTAAGCTCAACTGTAAAGATACCAAAATTGTTTGTCAGGTCAGCTCAAGAATAGCGGTAAATCCCTGACATCCTCAAATGGGTTTGAAGGTTTGCTGCAGCAAAGCCACTTTCCAGAGCTCATTCTTTATTACAGTCCTTACCTTTACATCTTAGTTTTCCCAGCCACTTCAAAGGCAATGAAAATAAGGCAGCCACCAACCTAATCCATTCCATACCTTGAATTATTTTGCAAGCTCAGCCACTGCTGTATTACCTGCAGGAACTTGCTTCTTAAAAGAATCTTTTCTTCTAAAAAAACTAGTAGTGCCTTCGCATATTTCTTTTCAGAAGTACAGAGGGAGATGTGACTGGGGGAAAAAAGTAACAAAGGAACCACTTTTCTGAGGTAATAGCCTGACTGGACTGCACAGGTAAAATTTGCACTGTTTCTCTCCCTCACCATGATACCACTGAGTACCTGAGCTGACCTGCTACTCTGCGTCCCCAGGGGGGACTGAGCAAACTGCAGTGTGTCAGCTCCCTCTAAGGAGCTTCAGCAAAGGGCAAGCCCCTGACCCCACGGGAGAACACTCACCCTTGCAGCATTAGTGGCAAGAGCTGCCCTCCAACAGCCTCTGCAGTTACAGCTGTGCTGGTCTGAGGGTGCCAGTGAAGCCCTGGCAGCTGGTGGCCCTTCCCTGGTGGCGCGGTGCTACACAGTCCCATGGAGCATGCTGAATTGGCAGAAAATCCTTTCTTCTGCAGCAGCTGCTTTTGCCATCAGTTGTATATCCACAGCAACGTCACTAAATAGATTCGGGGCAGAGGGGATGTTTCTTTGACTTTGCACTGCTGGAATTGTGGGTGTTAGGTTCTCAAGCACAGATCTCTGCTTGTTGAGATAGAAGAGTAATTCCAAAACCCATTTCTAACACTCTTTGTGGCCTGGGGAAGTGGAACAGCAGCCACTACTGAGCCATCAATGGAGCAAAATGCTTTCATTTAGATTTATGTTTAATGAATGAAGGCTTGGTCAAGGCACAAAATAAACATATGCATAAACGTTTTAGTGCAGTGTTGAGGACTCCTGAAAGAGAATATCCATGATGGCAACTGGGAAGGGTTGAAGTGACAGCTCTACGTTGCCATTTAGGAATCTGTGTTCACACCACAGCCCAAGACTTCAAAGTTCACCAATTTGTGTGCCAACATGTAGCATCTATACAATCCACAAAGAGGAGTCCCACCGAGAAATAATCTCTGTTTTCAACCCATGCTGTAAATGCAGAGATGCAGAGAAGCCTTCCTGGCTCTAAAAGTCTTTCTCCCTGTTCTTGTTCATGATGCCTATAAATCTGTAATGAAGCTCAAGTACAGAACAGTGTGTCCTTATTTTTGCCTGTGAGAGTGGCATCTGACATTTTTTGTCTGCTGGCTGCTGCTTTGATTTCCATGAAGAGGACTCACAGGCTGTGTGCCAGATCCAGGACTCTGGGTGTTGTGCTCTACCTGACTAGCGACAGGGAGATAGGTGAAGTTTTCATAAAAAAAAATAAAAATAAGAATGCTGCCAAATCAACACCAAAGCTCAGTCAAGAGCAAAATTTGCAGGTTTTGAAGAAAGGCACTGAACTAGTTAAAGCTGGGGAAACTCTAAAGCTTGAAAAGCAATTAACTCAAGCTCCTTCTGCAAAATCTTCTGTCAAAAAGGCAGCTCTGGCTGTCATTTTCATCTTCCACATCAGCCAGCTATTGCTTAACATCTTCCTTGAACTATAGCATTGAATATTCAGAGCAACTGTTTCTACAAAAGACCTTTGTGAGTATACAAGCATACTTAATCACTGTTAAGTAGATTTTCCAGAAGAAAAATGTGTGCTGGTTGTGTTGGATGACAGAGCTGGACGCAGCACGAGTTGCACTGGTTTGATCAAGCCACTGCAACATCCAAGAGGACCAGAAGAGTCCAGCACTCGGAAGGCACCCCAGGGCATGACCAGATATTGCAGACGACTCTGCTCATACCTAACTTCTATTATTAAAAAACAAACCAAAAAAGCAGTTGAGCAATTTTGAAAGTCCAACCCTGTCTCAGGAATCTTTACAATGTGCTGCTGGCTTGGTAGTGACCCTTCTTTGGAGGATCCTTCTTCACAGAGATCTGCCCCCCAGCTTTCCTAAGCAATTTCTTCCACAGTGCCAAGAAAATGTACTCCAGTTTTTTTTAAAAGATATTGGAAATACAAGGGCCAAAATTGTGTCTGTGCACTCAGTTGTGGAGTGTTGTGTGTGCATCAGCCTTCTAATGTTCAATGAATATGCAGACTCAGTGGCCTCTCAGCCACCGTGCTTGAGGAAATGCAGGGGTTTTTCCCTGTAAAAATGTGGTAAGGATGTATTTAGCTGCTTTTCATATGTTTGCAATAACGTATGTTGTTGGACCTTTTTTGTGCTCCTGAATATTCACTCACTCAAGAAGACGCATTGACAGAGGGAACCTCTCCTGCCTTCGGAGCCCAGAGTAGCTAGTGGTTTGATAATCAAAAGGGAAAATCTGTATTTTACCTTTTAACCAGGAATACCTGGTTTGAAATTGGACTAATCATAAGGACAAATTTGCAGAGATACTCTGAAGACAAAAAATTCACTTAAGAGAATTAAGACAAATCAAGATACAAGGAGTTAATGGTGATTTACGCAGTTTGTAGATGTTTTTATTTACTAATGATGCTCATTATTTACAGCAGCCGATAAACCTGACCGGTTTACTATCATGGCCAGTTCCAGCTCATTATTCTCCCTCATTTGACTACCATATCAGGTATGAGACAGTCTGTGACCTTAGAAGTTATTGCTCTTTTTCAGAGAAACCCTGAAATTCTGTTAAAAGAATTGTTGAAATCTTCTGGTTTTGTCAGGAACAAAATCAATAGCAGCTAATTAAAAATAGTGTTGTAATTTTGAGAGCAGAACTGGCATTGCTTTTATTTGATAAAGGACAAACTTATTAACAAAATTAATATGTACAGAGCAAAATTTCTTACAACTGTCCAGTAAGGAAAAAAAAGTCAGAGTACCACAAAGAGAAAATCCACCTCAGCCAGGTCATTCACTCTGCCTCTCTCCTTCATGTGTATTGCTTTTTCAGGGCACCAAATTCAAGTTTATTCACTGCAGGTTCACTGCACTGCTTGGCCACGGGTTTCTAGTGCTGTCACTATTTTTTTTCCTCATGTAAGAACATTTTGATTTCCTTCCAGCTATCACATATTCCCCATCCATCCTAATTTGTAATGCACATGCTTTCCCCATCTATCTTTATATCATTCCATATATTTCTTTGAGCATTATTTTTATGCTCTCTACCTGGGTTTTTATCTCAGGCTGTCTCTCTCCTTTTCAAACACAATGTCTATCATTGAAGTGTGACTGGCTTTTTTAGTCTCCACCTATAATAAAAATGAGCCTGGGTTAACAGCAGGCTTATAGCCTTATTACTTAAAATGTTCTTACCGTGAAAAAACCTCCTTCTGGTTTTATGTGTATAATAAATATCACCACTGGCATGCACAACCAGATTTCAGTGCTGGCTGGCTGGCAGAGTGAGAGCCCTCACTCCTGCGTCTGTCCTGTGCACAGCCCAGCTCTGCAGGACACTGGTACGCAGCCCTGGCCCAGCTCCACAAGAACCTGGTACACAGCCATGGCTGAGCTATGTAGGGAGCTGGTATGCAGCGAGCTGATGGGCACAAATGTGCACAAAGGTACCAAGAAGCAACCTGGACATAGAAGATCCTGCTGGTCAAACCCTTCCCGAAAAAAATTAAAAAGGAAAAAAAAAATATAGCAGAAGCCTCTGTGCCAAGTCCTCCACCAATGGCATAGGTTTTCAGGATGGACACTGGAAACAAGGGAAGAGAAGGAAGGGCATGTGCATGCCCATCAGTTCCCGACAGGAGCGAGGCTGAAGTGATGACCTCCAACAAGCTACTGAAGCATGAATATAGCAGCTAATTGAGAGACAGAGCTGACTGCCTGCACTGCACTCACAGACTTCAATTTAAAAATACAGAAAAAACCTCAAAGCGGTATGTGAAATTACACAGGACACAGGCAGAGAGGGTTAAGGTGTTAAGCCTTTACCATGATGAGCAGCAAAATGCTCAAATGTTCATTTAGAGACCAGAGCTGAAGGGCTTGCACCTTTCTGTCTACTGAAGCCTTTGCAGCAAACAGATATAATCAAATTACAGGAGGCTGTTAAGCACTGGCAATAAATTATCCCCAGACATATACAGGACTCTGAAGTGTTGCTTAATAAACTGTAAAGTTTCTTTCACTCTCAGATGTTTTTTTGAAGGTTGCTGTATATTTTCCTTGTGGAAGTAATGGCAAATACAAGATTAGTTTGTCGGTGATGTATACAAATTTTTAATTTATCCCTAGAAATTTTAGCTGCACCTGCCTCCAAATAATTTGTCGTCTCTTTATTTTCTTTGAGAAAAGAATGTATTTCAGAACAGCCAGCCAGCCTGGCTTTTGCTGTCCTATTGCGTGTGTATTTGTGTGCGTGTGTGTGTGTGTGTACCTGCAGATCTAGGAGTGCTATAGCAGGTGTTACTCGAGGATGTGTTGACACTGAAATTCATGTTTAATCTCAAAGCAGTCATTGTGCATCAGGTTCATTTATTATCTGGTAGCAAGGACAGTTTCTTTCTCTACATCAACCTGCAGGCACATTTGTGTGGAGCTCTAAGATGAATTTGGTAATAATCACCAACTGCAGCCTGGTCTGGCACAACTCAGTTTCAGTCACAGGCACATTACGTACCTTTCATCCAAAGCAAACAGGTAAAATGCTTAATGCTTAAGTCATCTCCTGCGGTTGCCATGTGACATAGCTGGTATTACAAATGATAAATAAATTTTAATAAATTATAAGTAAATGGTATTACATTGATAAATAAATTAGCATTAAGTCCTTTTATAATGCAATGATTCTCTGATAGAAATATTAATAATGAGCATCATCTTACTTTTATTTATTCTGAAGTTACAGCAGTTACACCAGTGACACTAAATCATTTTAAATGTGCAACTGAAGAAATCCCTGCTGAGAACCACAAAAATTTCAAGCTGTACAGAGGACCCAGCACTTCAGATTCCTGTATTCCTTTTTCTGTCCTTAGTCCCTCTGTCCATGACAGTATTTATAGCGTGCGGTCACATGTTGAGAAAACTTGGACAGTATAAAGGCACAAGAATAACTATAAATGAACCAAAAATGAGCACCCTGGAGTGGCAACAATAAGAAAACCAGAAGGCTTTTGGAAAGCAGTGCATTTTATTCCCACATCTCATTCTGCAGTCTTCCGCTGATGCTACTAAAATACCTCAGCACGAGGCATTATTTTTATTTTATTGTGCGACAGTGTCTGTTATTGAAAAAGTGGATTGCGTTTGCCAAATTCCCATTTTAATTTAGGGAATTTACAGTTATAAACAGAATACAATATAATCACAGTTCAATTATGCATGCAAATGTACAACATTGTAACAGCAGCTTTTTTAATAGTCAAAACTGTTTGAATTTTCACAGATTTCTACTAATAATTCAACAACAGTAAGTGGAAAAACATTAAACTCCTGCTGGGAAAAAGTCCTGAAACAGGAGTCCAGGGGGAGAGCTTCCTACAGCACGTGTTAAACACGGAGTGTGCACTACAGGATCTATGACTGGTATCCAGGTGGTAAAAAGATCCACATTTTTTGTGGACAGAAAATACTGAGCACAGTGAGAACAGATCAGAAATGTGGGTTTCTCTCCAGCCATCTGTATGATTACAATGCAGTTCAATATCGTAATGAGTTCAGTAATACAGCAACTATAATTCATAGGCACAAACTTCTTTAGTCTAGGGTGCATTTGAAATACTAACAAAAGCCCTATTATATTAGCCTAGAAACAATAAATAGTGCTTTTATTCAAAAGATCCCATATGGAGCTTGCACAGAAAGTAAACGTATTTTGGCATACAGCCAGTATCTCTCAATTCTCAAACACAAACTATACATAACATGTGATGTACAGGTCTCCATGCCCTTTCCCTCAGCTCAGCAGCTACAGGCTTTTAGCCTAAATGTCTTTATAGACATCTGTTTCAAAATCCATGGGTGATGCCAGGTCAGCCAACTTCTGCACTCACTCAGCAGCACCTGATGTTTCTGCCTGCATTTATCGACAAGAATCTAAAGCTCCCCTAGAGAGCAGTTTTGCAAATATTCCCTGTTGGGCAAATTGCTCACATGGGACTTCAGTGCTGAATGTGCTGTGAGCTAATGCTGCCTGCTCGGCTTGAGAGAGCATTGGACTAGGCACTGATTAATTAGGGCTGTGGGAATAACTGATTCTCAGTTTGCTGGCTTAATAAATAATAATAAATAATTATTAACAACAACAATAGCAACAATATTAAAGAGGACAACAACAACAACAACAAACTTGGTTCATTTTTTCAGGAGATAATAACAGCTTGCTTCAGTCTGTGGTCAAGATGACCCCAACGGCTGTGGCACCCTTTTGGGATGAGAAATACTGAGAGTCAAATCTTTTCTCTGTCTAGTCTGAGCAAAGGTTTCACCCAAGTACCCCCACCTACCAGAAGGATATCCTCAGGCTAAGAAACACTCAAACATTTGTTTCCACAGCCTTTTCAGTTAAACAGATATTTGACAAAGTATTAGCATATTCAGCAGAGGTCTCACTGGAGTTACTGCTTCCCACTTCCCACAGGAGTATTTGAGTGGCTGGGAGAGGCAGGTGTGCCCCTCACAGCCCACGGGGACAGTCTGAGCACCAGGGAGCTGCTTCTACCAAAGGCATGGACGTTCTGATGCTGAGTGCACTGAGCACCCTGGTCCACAGGTGCTAAGCCATGGGATCTGCCAGAGCATGCTGCAGCTCTTGCCTGCCTATCCACGCTTTCTTCCATGGGACAACACAGCACAGGGACAGCAAGGGCTGATACGCACAAAGCCATATACCAACACATGGCCAGGATATGGCAGAACTGTCCTGCAAAAGCACCCCCAGGAACTGTGAAGAGTTGGCATCCCCAGTTCTGCTATCAGCCTCAACTTATGAGAGAATGGATGGAGAGGACTCCTAGGTTCCAGTCCAGGCTCTGATTCACCGGACTTTAGGGTACAAGGAGGGATAACACAAGGCACACGCTTTATCCCTAACTTTTTTATAGTCATCCCAAATCCAATAAATACACACCAACATTTCTAAATTTTGAGTCAAGCTAATGTGCCAAATGCTATGTGTAGTTAAAGCTCACAGATAAACATCCTTCTTTTGCTAATCAAAGCTTCTTAGAAGTTCAGATCTGGTTCTGCTTTCATGTACACCAGCACAAGACAAAAGTACTTATACGAAAGACACAAAGAACCCAATTTAAACCAGGTCCAAGGCTCAGCCTGGAGGGTTTCAATTCTTCAGTTAAGAGAGTGATTTTACGCCAATATAACTGAAGTGGCACAACCTCTAGCTTTGTTGCAATTGTATTGACACAGAGGAGCACAAAAAAGTACAGTTAACAGTAGTCTATACTGTATAGGAATATATTTATATAGAATACCTATAATTGGATGGATACAGACACGGAAGCACATTGACAGAGCCTCCGAATGGATTTAAATCACAAGGCCCCAGACGCAAGCTAAGCTCTAGGCTACTGCTGTGTCACTGGCACCACCGACCAACTCAATGGTACTGATGTCACTCACAGCCTAGGCTGTTGGGCAAGTAGCCCATGACTTCCCGTTACTCAACTCTCTCTGTGTCTGCACCTTAGCTGAGGTGGGACTAAAGTGATGTACTAAAAGCAGCTGAAAGCAAGCCCAAAGCATGAGCAAACTATGACCTTTTGCTTTTTGACAATGAGGTAAAGTCATCCTGCATGATTTGGATTTGTAAGCATTGATGTAGGAATGTATGCTCTGCCTTTCCTCCTGTACAGAGAACCGGATGTCTGTCCTCAAGCAACAGTTTTCAAACCTCCTCTTTAAGGGTTTGGTAGCTCTTCATTTTCTATCAAATAATCCTTCTTTATATAATTAGCACCCCTCACCAACCTCCATACTCCAAGATAGGCTTCTTTCAGTGAGCTCCTGTTCACTTCTTGTGTGACGGTGGATTTTGCCTGGACCACGGGTGCCTTGGCAGATTTCTCAGTGATGTCCTTCTCTTCCTCTCCGCTCTGGCTGTCCCCCATGGCTGATCCTTCCACTGATGCTTCTTCGGTCTCCTTTCCCTGGGAAACTGCCTCCATGGCAAACAGAGCTTGATCCCCAGCCTGCCTTTTCCCCTCCTCTTCTCCAGCTTCTTTCTCCAGGTCCTCATAATTGCTCTGCCGTCTGGTCTCAACATACTTGGCCACGCAGTAAATGACAGACCCCAAGGTATTGACCACAACACCGGCTATAAATAACCTTGTGGGCTCCACATCATTGAATGCCACCATGCCTACCGTGATGGTGGCTATGCTCTTCACCACCCCTACGAAGCTGGTTGTCACAGCCGAGTTAATGTAAGTACAGTGAAGGGTGGTAAAGTTCATGGCACAACTAATTAGGACACAAGCAATAAAGATGCATACCATGGCAGGGTCCTTCCACCCTGGGAAGGACCAGACGTTGATGGAATCCATGCTGGCAAAGGAGCAGATGATGAGAAAAGGGGTGGCTGAAACAGCAATGGCGTACTGAGCTGTCAGGGGTCCATATTCACTATCTACGCTGGTTTTCTGAATGAGCACCAGGTAGGCAGCATGTATCAGCACGGCCAGCACGCCTGTCACATAGCCCATGGCATCCCCTGTCAGGTCACCAGCTCCTGTCAGGAGAGTCACAGAGAGAAATAAGTATGGGTTTTGCATATGAGACAAAAGGAAAAAAAAAAACCAAACCACTGTTTTTGGTCAAGACGGATATTTAGGAAATAGACATCACTGCACTTTCCATAACTCCTAGGATTTGTCATGCTTGTCCCGAGGCTGGACACACTTGCCTCCCAACAGATACCTCTTTTTCCCTTTTTTCATGCTGCAAACGTATTGAATGTCTTTCACACCCCTTCTAAATCCCACAACCAAAATCACTTTGCTTTCTCCCTTTTGTGAAGACGCTGTGGGAGATTTGTAGCTGAAACTGCACATACAGCAACTCTGAGCATCCTCTTGCCAGTGCAGGCACTTGCCACCTCTGGCTGTCCAGGCTGCCTGCCCTCCAGCCCACTGGCCATCCTGCACCCTTTAGCAACGTACCCCTGTGGGGTCCCCAAAGGGAAAGCCTCCCCGCTGAGCCCCATCAGGCCTCTTTGCAGATTAAACAACTCATTGTCCGTGTGCTCTGTTCCCTGGGACAGCCCCCAGCCCAGGAGTGCTGCCGGGCCACAGAGTGCCAGCTTTGCTTCCCACCCCATCTATACCTCGGCTGGAAAGCAACACGGGGTCCGTCTGGCCTCAGAGAGTTGCAGCTGACCCATAGACTTACACCTACCCCTATAAGGCTGCACTTACCCCTGTAGGGCTGCAGTTGCCCCCATGGGCTTGCAGGTACCCCCAGAACACTACATCTATCCCTGGCACCCGCCTCTCGTTAGACACCTCCCTTCGTAAGGTTGCATCTTCCCTAGTAGGGTTGCAGTAAGGCTGCACCTACTCCCATAGGTTTACACCGACACCCACAAGGATGCACCTATCTCCACAAGGTTGCACCCGGCCCCGCACGAATGTAGCAGTCATCCACTCCCGCAAGGCTGCACCTGCCCGCGGGGTCGCAGCTGTCCCCTCGAGACTGCACGCCCCTTGTATCCACGCGTTTTCTTCCCCGGGCTGGCGATGCCCTCTCCATCCCGCCCGAAGCCCCAGCCGGAGCGGCCGCGGATGCGGGTGCAGAGGCGGCGGCCACGTCGGGGCATTGCTCGGCGCGGCCGCCCGCACCGTCCACAGCATCCCCGCCGGCCCCGTCCCGCCGCATCCCGGTCCACCCCGTCCCGCCGCATCCCGGTCCGCCCCGTCCCGCCGCATCCCAGTCCGCCCCGTCCCGCCCCGTGCCCCCCGGTGCGGTGGCGGCCGCGGTCGCACTCACCGGCCAGCGCGGCACCGCAGGTGGTGATGAGGACGGCGACGACGACGCCGGGCGAGGGCATGCCGTCGCGGAGCACCAGGGCGCCGGTGACGAGGGTGACGAGGGGCAGGCAGCGCTTGAAGACGACGTACATGGGGAGGCTGAGGCCGCGCAGCGACCAGAGGGTGAGGGTGGACTGCAGGGTGGCCAGGGCGGCCACGGCGGCGAAGGGGCGCGCCAGGCGGGGCCCGAAGGGCGGCAGCGCCGCCAGCCCCCGCCGCCGCAGCGCCTCCAGCCCCAGCGCCGCCGCCGCGCTGCTGAGGCACTGCAGCAGCGTCAGGAAGGCGAAGTGGTAGCGGGCCAGCAGGAACTTCAGCAGGATGTTCAGCGAGCCCGAGCACAGCCCGTGCGCCACCGCCACCGCGACGCCCCGCGCCCGGCCCCGCCACCGCAGCATGGTCCCCAG
>JAWWMP010000116.1:49978479-50026294 GCA_035047865.1 Dendrocincla tyrannina | reverse complement strand
GCAAATATTCCCTGAGAATTAAGAATCAGCAACAACTATTGCCAGATTGTTTTTTCTGTTACAGTGCAGAAATGTTACAGCACATTCTCTCTGTTCAAAGATCATACAGGAAGATTAAAGGCCACAGTTTTTATTGACTATGTGCATCCTCTGGATGTGCTCATCTTTCAAGAGAATTAAATCCCAATGCAGCAATTCTCAGCACTGAAGCTAACTAGAGAAGAGGGGAGAGAAGGCATTTGAGGAAAAGTTTAATCCATAAGCTAAGTTTGTGTGTTCACAACATCATTATTTTTTCCCCATGCTAGGTATTCTAAATGTGCCTTTCCCACTAATAGGCTATGGCAGCATTCTGGAATATCTCACTCCCTCTGTCTCCCCAGAAACATGCATATAAAATACACACCACCAAAATGTTTCACTGTAACAAGTAAGTTGAAGTCAAAGCAGAAAAGGGACATAGAAGAGTGGAGTAACTATTGAAGCTGAAATCAATTTTAATGCCTAAAATTAGATTTTATGGCCCATGTACTGCTGAAAGCTGCATGCAGCACAGCTTTACTGTTGCATTGTTCCTCAGCACATAGAATTAAAGTGCAATAAATGTTAGGGATTTGGTGCAGCACACTGTTACAAAAAAAAAAAAAAAGAAAATCTACTTTTTGTTATTAGCTCAAAAAGATGGCATTCTGGGGGCAGTTTGCACTGACTCAGAAAAATACAAGATCCTACTGGGATCCAAATTATCATGTTGTAGAAAGTTTCTTCCTGTCCTGCCCTATACATCAAATTAATACATGAACGTCTCCCTGTGGCTATCTGCTAGTTCCCTGGCTCTTTCTCCAAGATGGAACAATTATTCTTTCCTTGCAACTTCAGGTCTTAGCTCAGCTGAATTCTTCCTTTCGTTGCTTCAAAGCATCCAGCAGATCTGGCAGTGTCTGCTATTGCTTGATCTGTGAGTGGTGCAACCCAGAAATGTACAGTATTCATTAAGAGCAGACTATTAAAACCTGACCAAAGATCTGCAAAGACCTGACCTACAAAGAGTCTTTTGATGGTAGTTGACATGGGTTAACAGCAGAAGGGAGACAGCTTTAAGAAGGTAAAAGAAAAAAAATAGACTAGCAGAAAACTAGGAGAAAAGCCTAACATATACCAATGAGCACTGCAGTACTATCCCACTTGGATCCTAAAAGACAATTCAAAGGTGACTGGAGAAGTGTAACAACTGAACAGCTCTACTTTCCCAGAAAACTCAGAAGAAAATATGAGCATGTGGGCTGAGCAGTCAAAGTGGGAATGCAAAGTATTCAACAGACCTCTAACATGTTTGGTATATTCTAATATGTGTAATATTTTGGCCATGCTGGATCTGCTATGCTTATGTCGTGCAGTTAATCTGCATGTATATAGGTTCAGTTGGTCTGGACGTGAGCTCTCCTCTTGGCTGGACTGTCAGAGGTCCAGAAACACTGAATATATGGCCACATTCCTCTTCTACTTCTTGGAAAAGCTTTCTAAGTGAAAATACAAGTGTAATAGAAAAGATGGCTGTCCTATCTCTGAATCTTGAGGATTGTGATCCAATTAGTTTTGCATGTATCTTTCATTTTTTCCTAAATGTTTTCTCTATTATCAGAGTATCTTTTTACATAACTTCATCAACTGTTTTACTCAAAAAATCTAACAGAACAAATATATGAAAATAATCTTCATCATCTTTGTGAAGTAGCAATCAAAAAGGTCAAACGAATCGGCTGGCTATAAACTATGACATTTACTGTCGATTTAGAGTATTCATCATATTGCAAAAGAAAATAATGCAACATGAGTCACAGCAAAATATATAAATGCATCTGTATGATAAAAACTTACATTACAGTACTTTACTTTTAGTGAAAAGCCTTTATTTTCTTTTCCTTTTTTCCCCCCTTTCTTTTCTATACTGACATTATTGAAGTACACTGCCAGTTACTTTCATCCTTTATAAGGAACAAGAAGATTCAGGCTTCTGCTCTCATCATTAGCCAGACAGATCACAAAACTGTGTTGGTGATTCAACTCTAAAGACAGCACTTATATCTGCTATCAGTAGCTGTTGAACATTTTGCTAGTTCAGGTACTACCTGTACAGTAAACCAAGTCCTAAAATCTCCTCATGTTTAAGTGCACAACACTCCATTCAAGCAGTTTTACTTAAAAAGAGACACTAAGATTAGTGATACAGTTGACACTTCAGTATAAGTGTGGTTGTGGGGGAATAGAGAAAGATTCCTGGTGTGTCAGATCATCTTCCCTTTTCCTCTAAACAGGAACTGCCAGACACGATGGAGTATAGATCTTGACTAGTTCATCCCAAGCACAGTCCACCACCTACAAAGCAAACAAAATCTATTTAGATCCTTCGTAAGTGTCATTTTCACAAAAAACAAAGGAAACTTCGAAGAAGTTAATGCATATTGTGGAGTTAATACCAGTCAGTACGTTGATTTGCAATGCTTCCAAATTATATAATAATGAAATGGGGTTTGTTTTTTAAAAACTTTAACTTTTCATGAGAATTAACAACCTCCTATTTTTCATACTCCCCAACGAGGAACGTGCATAAACCTTAGGGTTTGAACTGATTATTCCAAATAGGCTAAAGACACAAAGAAGTCCAGACCTTATCATGTTTTTAATTTTTACAGAGTCTCAGGATCCTTTTACCATGATATCTAAACACTTCATGACCAGATCTGAACAACTTTCTTATGCTTGCAGGTACAGAAATTTGTTACAGACATTTTCCTAATGAAGTGTTGAGGAATGGAAAAACAAAGAATTTCAACATTGAACAGGAAGCTTCCTGAAGAATTAAGCCAGAATTTCACTGTCATACTTGATAAGCTACGAGATCATTGTACTGTCTTTTTTTGAGAAGAGAGATGTCTATTTGCTAAGCACTGAGAATTGGGGGCCTCAGAGTGAAAGGGTTAACCACACTGACAATTAGTTAAGAAGATGACCTATAACATACATTCAGAAAATACTGTGGGGGACAAGAACTAAGGCAAAGTGAACAAAGAGGAGAGCAGAAGAGAAAAAGCTGATGAGGTCACAAATACATGCCAGCAAATTTGGCTGAATCCATATTGCATTATCTTTACAATGTCATTTCTAGTTGGGATCACAAAAGATACAGTACTGGATCATCTGCACAACAAGCCTCCTTCTGCTGTACACTGCAATTCCTGTTCTCGTCCAGAGCCAGAATAAACAGCTGCACACTAAAAATTTGGAAATCCAACTACAATATTTGATTTCAGACTATAATTAGCCCATTTTATGTTTACTATACTGCACTATTATTCATTTTTATTGCTTCCTTAGCTGATTCTACTTAGTTATTTGAAGTGCCTTCCACATACATCTAAATGGGTCAAAAAAAATCTTGACAACGTGTCTGTCTATTCATACGACATAATAGTTTTCTGTAGCATAATGTTCTGCTGCATTGCAGTCTCCCAAATCACACCAAGAAGAAAATTTGTATTATTCACTAATCCTGTGCAGAAACTGGCAATCACATAAACTACAGGCTTTTTACTATTCTCACAGCTATAGATCAATGTCTGTATTTCTATAGGCAATACTTTCTACTTTCGCAAAGAACCAAGAAACAGAAATAACATTTGGAAAAAATCCCATGGGAATTCCCACCTGTTATCAATGTAATTAGCATCCCTGAAATAGCCTCTGAACGAATATAGTTACAGAACCATTTAATCTACCAACACTAAAAATGAACAGAGGGTATTAAAAGGGAATTTGAAAAGGATCACTTGTGGTAGCTTGCCCAACTTATTGACTTAATGATAGCACATGAAAGGAGAAAACATAGCCAGCCAACAAAAGGAAAATAAAAGCTACAGCAAATAACAGTGAATCAAGTTCTTCAGTGTGGCAGGAAGTCTGCAATGGAATACTGGTATCAGAGCATTACAAAATGAAATAGCATTTCCATTTCTCTGTACTTTCTCCAAAATACATCCAAGACTGTCAGAGAACAGGGACAACTGTAAGCTAAGGGTGCAGCAGCATTTACTCACTGATGGACAGCTCCTACATGCCCCTTTGCAGTATCTCATAGATTATCACTGCCTCAAATACAAACAACAAAGATGAATCCTGAAATAAAGAGAAGCACTTGTTCATGCAGCTACTGCATCAGTTTACAAAATCTCTTCTTTAATTTTGCCTTTTATCTTATGACCTGTCTTATACAGGGGTCTTAAGACCATTGTGTCCTTTCCCCACAAGAGGGGAACATAGGATATTGAATGTAAGTGCTTTAAAAGTATTTACAAATGTCAGTTCTTGTGTGACATATAAACATTTTAATACATATTTTAAAGCACTTTAGCTTTTTATTTAATAAACTAAATGCTACTTAATTTAAATATTAAAGTAAGGGTAGAAATTTCACTGGGTTGAGGGCTGATCCAGGACACTACAGTAAATAAATATGGCATAAAAAAAGCTGCAAGTTCCTAGAGTTTATATTTTGATCAATAAGATGATGTTACTAACAGGTGGAGAAAATCCTCCTGTGTCAGGATGAAGAACAAAGGAAAACCAAAAATGGACCTACACTTTTCTTGCCTGCCTGATAAAAGCCTCCACCATTAGGAACAAGAAGGCATGGGCAGGTTTGTCTCTGTAAAAATGTCTGCTGTCTTGGGGACAGATTTTACTCTGAGATTCAAACAATTCTCACTGATTTCCGTTTTCAGAGGATGCATGACTTTTTTTTAAACTGACACGGCAACAGAGCATTAACAGGACAGTTTATTTCAGTTGCAAATAACAGTATAAATTGTCATATCCGTATACTATTGACTATTTTGCATGCTACATTTTGTATGCCATACAATTTTCATTATCATTTATGAAAACTGAATTGCTCTTGTAGCTATAGAATGCAATTTACTATACCAGCTTTTAACTATCAGGCATTACCGGGAAAAGGAGAATAACTAGAACTTAATCGTACAACAAGAATATTTTATGTTACATTGACTGGTAAATGACATCAATAAATAACATAAATAGAAAAAAGCATTCTAAACCTGGTAATTTTCAATGTAACTAAAGCTATATGGGACAAAGGCAGCCTAACAAAATAACATTTATTGCTCATCCTTAATACTTTTATTTAAGTAGCAAATTTGCAGTACTAGCATATACACTAAAGGTACTATACTGTTACTACTGAAGAATAAATATGTCATGTGCCAGTAGAGATGGGGATCACTGTATTTCTCTTCAAGGAAAGCCAAAAAGCAAGGAAACAAATGAAAAACTGCATTCATCACATTGCTTGACTAGAAAAATCATAGTTTCACTCAACTAAAACAGCTATCCTATACTTTATTGAAGTGTTTATCCATGTCCCAGAGTATAACAATGTTTTCCACCAACTGATCTAATACGGATATCCATTCATTTGTCAGAGCCATTTCCATTGACTCACTAACTGATTTACTCCCTTGAAAGGCTCTCTGTTTCCTATTCATCACAATCATCTTGCCTTGCAATAGACTTAGACCTTTTCCAGCACCCGCAGGCAATCCATTCAGTCTGGTGCAATTACCTGCATGACATTGTGTCTCTTTTCTGTTCAGAAGAAGCCAGAGAACAAGAAAAAACTCCCAAGTTAGCCACTAACTTGTTTTTAGTATTTGAAGGTGTAATAAATCTCCAAGCCCTAACCAAGATTAAACACATTCAAAAGAACAACTAAAAACTAAAAAGGAGTTCAGTCACCCCTTTATGAAAGGGTTTAATCAAAGAAAGTCCAGCCCTCTCTAGATTAGTATTTCCAGAACTACATTGGTGCCGCTCACCTTCCAGAGTGCTCGTAATAAATCATACAGTAATACATAAATGTGCTTGAGAGTGACCCATTTCTCAGCTTTTCCCCATCAAGTAAAACTAATAAGGCCTTTTTTATTTTTTTCTGTAGAAGACACAGCAGAGAAAGTATTCAGTTCTTAACTTCCATTAATGTTCTGTTTCCCTTCCTCTTTTAGTTTTTATCTTCTGTGTCTTCTCAAACAGAATTTAATGGTCTATTTGTATCATTATTACATGTTTTTGAGGGGTCCTGAGCATCATTTAAGCAAGTGGGATGGAGATTAAGGGGAAATAAAACAAACTATTAGGTTTGCTACTCATCAAATTACTTTCACAGATGAACATTAAAACTGATTGGTCATGTGCATAATGCATCCTGCATGATCCATTGAATTAATTCAATACCTATTTTGTTCTAGAAAATCTGAACCACTACTGTGGCCTGTTTGGTTAACAGTTGCCAGAGTGAATTTCACGTGGTGTCAACCTTCACAAAAGTCTAAGTAATGGGAGTTTGCAAATTAAAACTTTTTATTTTCAACGTGCAGTAACACCAGTATTTCTTTTAATTTACTTTTGAAAAAACACATCTTGATTTAATTATTATTTCCAGTAAAGACAGAATAAAACAAACCCTGGACCAGAATTTCTTATAAAGATCTAGATTCAAACTAGAGTTATCAGAAACAGATGTTACAAATACTGCTTAAGAAATCCATTTCTTTCTTAAGGAGAAAGAAAATACTGCCTCTCATCCTTCCCAGTACTTCAGAATCAAAGTGCATTTTCCTTTCTGTACACTTGCAGCTTTTACGGAATTGTGATGCCTGACAGCAACCTTTCCAAACACCTTAGGAAGAGACTTTAGCTGCTAATGGCAAAGAGTGACCATTACTCATGAGTGGCTGGTTTTGACTTACACAGTGAAAGTTTAATTTTAACAGTTTGGGAAAGATATATGATAGGCACCAGTAAGAAATGTCACCTTCTTTTAGCCTCTTCAACTCTGTAAGGCGTTCAAATTTGTTTAACATTTGCAGCTGGTGAAATCTGGTGTTTTCATGAAAAAAATCCACTCTGAAATTAATTAAGTAGGTTCTTTTATCTCAAAGAATCACTAAGTGCATAGCTTCAGTAGCATCCTGGAGAAGGACCATAAGGAGAGACTAAAATGAAGTACAGAGAGTGTTATAATTATAGCAGTGGGATAGCCACAACAGCTGGATAGAAGCTATCAGTTCCTTGGCAATTAAGTGTAAAAGATAAGAACAAGCGATCAAAATTAAAAAGCAAAGAAAGTCTGTTTTTCTGTACATTTCCACAAGATGTAACTCCACTTTTATACGGAACAATCAACATTTCTGGGCATGTTGAGGGTGAACAATTAATTTAAATGAACAGCAAAATACGTAGCCAAACAGCCTCACTAAAGACATCATCTGCATTTATATTTGGCTATACTGGTTAAGCCAACTTCAGAAGCTCCTACCGTCCATTCTCCTGCTTCCTGTGTTGGCATAGCTAATGCAGCACACTGAAAAGGTGCATAAAAAAACAACTAGCAGAAGAAGCCCATACACCGCAACTTGTTGATGATCAAAAATTTCTCCATAAAGCTGGACAAATTGAGAACTAGATTTCAAGTTACCTTCAGGGCATGCAGCTCAAGTGTAACAGCTGGGCTACAACATCCCTCTGAATAATAAGAAGCTACAGCTTTTAAAGTTTTAGTGATTTATTATACCATCAGTACATCAATGTTTCATGGAACCAACAGACCAGTGCTACAAAGCAGGCACCTCTTCTCAGTTCTACCTACCTCTGATCAGGTGCAAGGATTGTGGTCTGCCAAAACATGCTGGTGATACCCCATAGCTTTAGGGAGAAGCTGGAGGTTCGAGAAACCTCAATCACAAGGACAGTGTAACACAGCAGTAGAGTCATGGGTACTGCCCTGGTATTATCACTGTCTCCATGAAGTGTTGTATGACGTATGTGTGTCATGGTTTAACCCCAGCTGGCAACTAAGTACCACACAGCAGCTCACTCACCCCAACACCACTAGGTGGAGGAGAACTGGAAAAATAAGGAGGTGTAGCCAGAGGGCTAGAGAAAACAAGTTTCCTCCCAAACTATGTTGTCTGAAATAGCTATTCAGACAGACAGCTGTCCATTTGTAGTGTAATTATGATCCAAACATATACATTTGCAGTAAAAGCAGATTGTAAGCGATCACTATTTGTGTTGCACATAAGTTATTCTAAAGCCTAGACTTTAATATGCATTCAGGTAACAAGATGATTTTGGACTAGAGAACTGACATTTGGTTTACCCTCATTTGGGACAAAACTTCTTTCATTTCCAAAGGGAACACCTCAGTATTATCTGCTGTGAAGTCTTGCTCTGATTTGGCATGTCACAGATGTCTAATGTGCTTTTTGCTTATCAAGTGTTCTAAGCCCCTACACCACTTGCCATCACTTCCATTAAAAATCACGTATCCTTGCAATTTAGGAATATCATTGTGCATAACATAAACGTATAGAGAAATTGAACGATTCCTCTTCTGTTCTCATTAGACACTTAATCCTATTCTCATCAGCAAGACAGAAAGCCTGACTCAATGGAAAGCATTAATTTATATCTTCCAGTGGCTGCTTTATGGAGTTCAGAACAGATGTAAGCTGTGCCTGAAAAAGGTTTTCAGACAAGATTCAGAGCTTCAGTGTCTTTCACATTTGTGCTAACCAAAATACAGCTTTAGGACTACAACAGAAAGGGCTAGGTATTTTTTTGTCCATTATTCAAAGAAATTCATTGCACATATGTGTTTTCTGTTTTTTATATACTTATGTAAATAATTTCAGAATCAAGACAAGAGGTGAATGTTCACAGGATCTGTACTTTTTATCTGTGTCGTTAATGGATTGCCTAAAGACATTTAAAATTAATTAATGACTGCCACATTGCAATCAACATACAACAGAAGAAAAAGGCTGCTTTTTAAATAAACCTGCAAAAATAATACCAAAAGAAGTTACCTACAGCATGCAAGCATGAATGTAAACACAGCAAAATCCCAGTAAGAGATAGGCTTAAAGGAGTATTACATTTTAATTCATCAGAACGCTCACAGATCACATACAGGGAAAGTAAATATCAGCAGAGAAATAAGAAATCGAATGAGCTACAGAGTACAACTCCACTATATGGTCTAGCATTAACAGCCCCAAGCAAGGAATAGTATATAGCTGATTACCATTTTTATAGTCCTATGCCCATCTAGTGTGTATAGAAAGAAGCAAACTTTAATTGTTTTTTTCATCCCCAGAATTCAGAAAGAACTGGTTTTAAAAAACTATATACTCTTAATGTTGCTGACATGGTGAACAGATTTATTAAGCTCTTAATGCTACAGACCATTACAAATTTAAAAGATTTTTGGTGCCTAGGGTCTTGACACTGTTGTTGTGTGTGCCAAAGCTGCTTTGGCTGAACATTTACGTTGGGAGTATTTTCTCCTAGACAACCTGCCTGGCCAACTCTCACATCAGTACTTGCAGTTTAACAGCGAAATACCCTGAAAATCACGAGGATCATTTCTGTTGATGCTTTGCACTGTAAAGTACACATTTTTCTATGCACCTGAAAATTTGTTTGTTGTCTCAAGTTGCTATGAACCCGACACTAACATTATGGTTGGGCAAAAAATTAAACCCACCAACAGCTGATTTTTAAAATGCAAAGTTTTCAAAAAACACTATAAGTAGAGGCACACACTCCAAAATAGACACTAGAATCTTTAAGTAAGCACAAAGGAGTTTTCTGTTTCATCTAGCCAACACTAGCGGGTCCTTTCACCACCTAGCATCCATTCCTTATGACCAGATCTCTCTCCCCATGTTGCCTCCCTTAGCAGGATACTGTACAAGAACCAGCCTGCCTGCTTGTACATCCTCTCTGCCTGCGGGTTCTGTTCAAAACTCAGTCAGTTCCACAGGAATGTCTTGTGATTCCTAGATTAGCTACTTAATCACAATGTCTATTTTGAACACTTTTTCAATAGCACAGAAAGTTTTTCCCTTGGCATGCAAAAGATACTTCAAAAACGCTGAAGTTCACTGGACAAAGCCAAATAAAATATAATCTGTCTAGACAACAAAAATATCAAGAATGAAAACAAAGGTAAATGACCAGAATGGTACTTAATTTGAGTATAAATGAATAGCTTGTCCATTATGAGTAAAATATCCTGCATTCTCCCTGGATGTTCCATCTCCTCCCTGGAGGAGAGAAGCAGTTCAAATTTCAAGTCGTAACTCCTTATAAAGCACACAGTGAAAAATCACAAATCATGCAAATACATGAAGAAAATAAACAATCGTGCTCATTATCATATTGATAAAGAGCAGACATGAAGAAAACCTACATATCGTGAACAGCAGCATAAAATTTAGGCAAATACTCTTTGTTGGACTGATGCAGAAGCCACGGAAAGGCGGCAAGTGGTCATACTGGAAGCAACTATTCAGCAAGCATTCAGAATCATAGAATTATTTGTGCTGGAAGGGACCTTAAGTATCATCTAGTTCCAACCTCCCTGACGTAGGCATGGACAACTTCCACAAGACCAATTTGCTCAAAGTCCCATCCAGCCTGGCCTTGAACACTTCCATCTGCAACTTCTTTGGGCAACCTGTTCCGGTGTCTTACCACCTGCACAGTAAAGAATATCTTCCTTATACCTCCTACCTCAAACCTCTTTCAGTTTGAAGGCATTACCCCTTGTCTTATTATGACATGCCCTAGTAAAAAGTCCCTCTCCAGCTCTCTTGGAGGACTCCTTTAGGTACCAGGAGGTTCTATACGGTCTGCCTGGAGCCTTGTCTTCTCCAGGCTGAACAACCCCAACTCTTTCAGCCTGTCTTCATAGGAGAGGTGTTTCAGCCCTCTGATCATCTTTATGGTCTCCCTCTGGACTCATTCCAGCAGGTCCATGTCCCATTTTGGTTACAAGCCCCAGAGCTGAACAGAGTACTCATGGTGGTTTCTCACAGATCTTCTTTAAAAATGGGGGTTAAGTTTCCCTTGTGTTCACTCTTTAACTCAGTGAGAGTTCAATTCTATCACAGTTTTTAAACTTCTTTTAAAAACCGAAACGTTTACATTTTGCATTGCTGTGATATCCAACTCTCACAATAGATTAAATCAACTCAATAGAAAAAAACCAGAGGAATATTAAAGCTGTTGCAAATGCCAAACTTCTGTCTGGAACGCACATTGGCATGCAGTGAATATAGATCCCTACCCCAGATTTACAGATTTTGTGCATTAAGTCCAACATTGGACTTGTAGAATTTCCGCATGGAAAAACAGATACCTGAATACACAAATGCCCTAATGTTGATGGGTATTCACACCATCATTTTCCTTTTTTCAATATACAAGTGCATGTGCAGCAGTTTTCTTTCAATTCATTATGTACCATGAGCAATGGGCTTGCTGACAGAATGTAATCACATCTTCAGAACAAAATGAAAGGAAAGTCTTCTCGCCTCATTCAGATGCAATGCAAAACCCACACTAACTTCATGGAAAGCTGAACTGAGCCCAGCACATGCACTGCTGTAGCACTGTGAGGTCCTAAATGTACTAAGCTATGCTTTTTGCTCCCTCTGGACCCAATGCAGCCAGAATCATACCTATGCATTCTCTTGGGATGAAGTTTTAATTCTGCAGCTGCCCTTTAAGCATTCTTGCCTGGCATTAATGAAAAATAACCTGAACCTTGAGAGTTTTTTTCAGCCTTACAAATTCCCTTATGTGGTTAGAGCATGGCCTTGTGAATAGTTACTGCAGCACCACTGAAGCAACAGAATTAAAGGAAAAACCAACCAGGCAGAAAATTCATCAAGCTGGCATTTGGCTAAAATGGTTCCACATGCATTAAGCTAAGTATTTTGCCAAACTTACACCTTTCTCCTGTATCCTTTTATTAGCAGAAATTGCAATGATTTTATTTGCTTTGTCCAAACAGAATTTAAATGGAGATGCTATGCATCTGCAAATGCAGATTTTTATCTGGGGCAAAAAATTAATTTCACTGTAAATTTAAGAGGAATCTAGATGTAAATAATATCTGTGGCCCATTAAGTAATGCATTAGTTACAGTTAACTCAGTTACAGTACTTTCTAGTGAAAACTAAAGGCTTCCTCATTTTAAAGTAAATAACTAACTTCAGGTTTTCTGAGTTTCTTCTCTGAAAAAAACAGTTCATACTACAAAAAATCCTCTGTTTACAAAATAGAAATGACTACAGCAACAAAAGGAGAGGAGAATCCTAGGAGCACCAGTACATAAATAGGTGCCACTGATAAAGGATTCCACTCATTCATGTTAATAACTGAGGGTTTTAGAATTTATTAACACCACATATTAACCTCTTCTAGTCCTCCAAACAGTACAACAAACCAGGTCTAGGCATCATGTGTGACACTACCCATGTTTAACTTGACCTTCTAAGTAGATGGAAGAAAGCTCTGTATCTAGCTTAGCATCCTAGGCACTTCTCTATTATTCTTCCTTCTGAAACAAAACTACTTCATTTTCCCTGAGCTCACCATGGCTTTCAGTTATCTGATTTTGCCATTTTGTCTGTCCTGCCCTCCTCTCCTACCCAATGCAAGTAACAGCTTTATAAATAAAAATGGACCTGAAATTATGTTTATTCAATAAGCATTCAGCCAGACTCACTTCCAGAAGCTTTCTGCAATTTGGCGACTTATTCAGGATATGAATCCTGCAGTCCAGCCATGACCACCATGGCTATAAAAGGCAAGCGAAAAGAAAATTCACCCCAGCTCTTACCTGACCACAGTTGTGAAGACTTAAATCCAGTCCACATGTAAATTCAGTATGATGCTCAACTGTTTCCAGCAAAGGATTAGGCTTGGAAAAGTCCCAGAATCTATAGAGAGAATAAAGGAGGGAGAGAGAAAGAGAGAGAGAAAAAAAAAATCAAACAAACCACAATTAAAGTAATTGAAAGGCCATTTCAAAAAATAATGGAAGATATTGACAAATCTGTTGCTGCCAGGGTATTTAAAAAAGCAAACTCATCCACTTAGGAAGCATAACAAATCATATTCCTGCAAAGCCATCTGCTGATTTGCATAAATTAAACCCCACTGGGCAAAGCCATCTTTGTCTCCTGTTGCAGAAACTGAGATCAAAGTTGGCACTGAGGAGCAGTCCTTGGGACATTATTAAAACAGAGAAAAAGAAATGTAGGCTAAAATATTTCTTGATGGCTGAGGAATTTTATCCTTGAAAGACATTCGCAAAATTTATGATTTTTCTCAGTTTTTTGGTATCGTTAACTATGGAGTCTTTTTTTAAATGAAAATTACACATTCATTTAGGGATCTCAGTCATTCACATTCTCAAATTTGAAACTCTGTTCCTGTAAAAAAGAATTTAATATTATAATTCAGTAACAAATTTGTACTACAGAGATCAGCAGTTAATACACAGTTAATATCACCAGTTCATATTTTAAAAAGCAATTTTTCTTTCAAGCCTTCTGAGGTGCTCTGCTTCTCCCAGCTACTTCCCATTAGATGCAATGTCCATCAGTGCAATTAACAGCAAGGATAAGAGAAAAATAAGGGTGGATGAAACGAAAGTATAGGTAAAAGACACCTTAGTCATAAAAAAAAATTCAGAAATAGAACTTTCAGATAACACCACACTGACAATACCCCATACAACGGCACAAGCCAAAGATGTGTTCCTCTCTCCTATGTTGTATAGACTGCTTAGAAAAGACCATCGGCTGCACAGCACAGCATATTTTGTGGGCTGGCAGCTGTAATCAAATTTTCAACAGTTCAAATATTCATGTAGAGGTCAATATATGTTTTACTACTTCTGTAACAATCACAGATGTCTCTTTGCCTAGCTCTTATTCAGGAAAATGAAAACACTGAACAAGAACAGCTCGATATCAGACCAACTATACTGAAAGCACTGTAAGTTCAAACCAATTCAGGTAAAATAGCAAACACTGGAGCCAGCAGGGTCAGTTTGTTTAATATGTAGATGTTATTTCCTTCATAAACAAGGAGACTGGTATCAGCACAATGGCTTCGCCATAGCAACAACCCTCTTAATTTTTTCCTAGTACCTGAGATCTAAGATAAACAACTTATTTTGCAGGAGAGAGGAGCAAAAGACCATTTCAGCATTTTCATCCTCCTACATTTGTTCATAAGAAGGTAAGGAAACAAGTCTTGTTGTTTCTATGTGATAGTGGTCACCTTCCTTATCCTTATCTTTAGCTTTCTATTCACTCTTGAAAGATAGATGTTCATAACTGAAAACTAAGATTAAAGGAGATAACTTCAGATCTACATGAATAAAAACTCAGAAAATACTTTCTGATCAATTTTAAAAACAGTGAGACAATATGATATGTGTTCTATGAAATCGTGTTGTAAAAAGTCAGACACAGTTTAGAGTTTAAGAGCACTGCAACTTAGTTCAAGTTCAACAGACTCACTGGGAGCTTTGATTTTTTAATATAAAAATAATTACTAAATTACTAAAGCTCATAAAAATGTTCAGTCCCAGGACTGAGAACCATTGATGACAAATTAATGATTGACTCTCATAACAACTTTGCAGTCCAAAGTGAGAAACACTGTCTGTAGGACAGCTTCCAAAACTAGCACAGTGACAACAATATTATGCTCAGAGTGAACTTCCATCACATTTTGAAGACTGAAAGGGCCATGTAAGTTTTCTAAGATACTGTCCACCCCAGCAGGATGGCTGTATAGCAAAGTGAAGATGCATTCACTTGAACTGTAAGTGTATCTACACAGCTAACAGCATAACTTAAAAAGTGGACCAGACAACCACATATGCTTTTAGGGTCCATTACAGGTTTGCACAGCCTGTGCAATCACAGGTGTAACACTTGGGCAGAACTGCTTTTTCTACCCATCTCACGTACATGAAAGCTAGAAGTCACAACTGCAGTCACATCTGCACTGAACAAAACCTATATGAATGCAGTTTCTTACAACTTTTTTACACTGGAATTGTTAAAAGTATGCCTCTCCCCTCATTCCTTTAGAATTTTTTTATTTGTTTTACATGTACTTCACCTGCAATTCCTAAGCTGCACATATATAGCAAGTGGACTGCTTATTGTAAACAAGACATTATGTGAAGAGAAAAAGCCTGAACTTCGTACCACCCGTTGCAGAATCACGAAGATCTGTGCTCCCCCACCAAAACAATTTTAACAAGCCAAATACAGTTTCTCCTACCTCTCTCCTGCCTTGTCTCCTCCCCACTCTACCCTAACCTCCTGCCCCTGTGCCTTCACCACTGGCTGGGAAATAAGGGGCAGCAAGTATCATTTCCAGCATCTGTACTAGGTAGTAAGATGCACATGTCGTGGCAGCCTGTTGCTGCATGATGAGGAGCTAGCTAGATAAGACAAGTGGTTAATTCATGCTATATCTCTTACCTTCCTTAAGGCAATACTTTGGATTATATCTTATTACAAGGATTATAAGGATAAAAGTGAAAACCAGTTTATTTTATGAGCGGCCTTATTCCATAAGATTTGCAATCAGAGTTACTGAACTTGTACATAGTGATGGAGAGCTGGAGATAGCAGTTTACCTTAAGTGTCCTTAAAGTCACAGAGATGATGTCCAGTATAGTACAACTGTTTTAAAAAATTGCCTTTTTGCCTTAGGGGAAGCTTCTGTGAATACAATCCAAGATCTGGCCTGATCCCAGCTTAATGAAGCTCTGTAATTTATCAGATCTTCTGTTTAGATTTTGGTGAGTACTGTCTGTGCCTAATGCACCAAGATTTCTTTTTCATACTGAAGAGTCCAAAAATACAAAACAGTGATTCCAGTAAAAGATGATATTGATGTTCTTCCAAACTGAATTTTGAGAGAGATAATGTTTAAGAACATGCATGCAGACCTAAAGAAGTCCTGGAAATGTGACAGTACTTTGTGCATTTCCTGGCATTTTAATGATTCATTTGTGTTAAATCCGCTCTTTAACTGACCTGCATTTTTTCTGAACTCTTCCAGAGTAAGGAAATGGTATAGAAAAAATTTGCCTCAACAAAGCATTCACTGCACAGGGATTAAATCCAAATCATTATACCCAAGTATATAAAAACTTTTCCTTAGCTCCCAGTAGGAAGTTGGGCATGTAAACTAGGTTTCTTGAGTATATTGCACACATGCAATCATTATACTATTTGCAAAGGATGAAGCTAAGCATTGTTAACTTTGCTTTCAACCTCCTATTATTTGCTTTTAGATATCCAGTTCTGATTATGTGCCGCGCTATCTGTTCTACCTGAAATGAACAAAACCCATCTCCTACATGGTAGTTTTTTAATCTGATCTAAGACTGCAGTTGTCTGGTTAAACTATAAAGCTTCAGTAACATTTAAGATTACAGAGCTTAAACAGTAAGCTATGCTGTATCCAGTTATCTACTATAAGCTAATGCTTGCAGATAATTCTGAGCTTCAAACAGAAACATTAAAAAATATAAATGAGTAATAGCATAACTAAACTACTATTAAAATAACATTGCAAGGGATCTGTTTCTAAAGGACTGCCATACCATGCTGTTCTATGAATTGCTATCAAATGGGGCTAAAAAGTCACCTTGAGTAGATTCAATAAGATCCAGAATTAATGCCATGTACTGGAATCTGTATTTCTTTTCCACCTTTTATACGTTTATCAAGGATTTTTAGTCTTAAATTTAAATGCATATATATATATGTGTGTGTGCATATACTCGTGTCCACACATCCATATGTGGGTGGTGTATATGCGTGTGCATACATGACAGGATGTGTGCATGTATGTGCATGTGGAGTGTAACATGCATCCAGTCAGATTCTGAACATTTGTAAGTAAATCTACTTCTTTCTGTGACAGTACAGGATATATGACAGAGATACAATGTATTCTTTAAAAGAGATGTTCCCAAAGTCTTATGGCAACAAGGTTCCTCCATTATACAGAATATTTAGCTTGTGACACCTTTTCCCAAAGACTTTCACCTGGCCGCCTCTGTTCATTCATAACAAACTCAAAAACTAATAGTTTTAGAAAACTGTTAAAAATCTTTATTTCATCTCTTCAACCCTGTCCTCTGTCCCTAGTCACAACAAGTAATTATCTGGACAGAAAAATAACACCTAGAGTGAATGTTCTGAAGAGGTCCCCAAGCTCTGCATTAACAGACACACTGTTATGTGAGCTAGGAGCTCTCTCTGTCTTTACTGACAGTGTCCGCATATGAAAATGTCAGAGCTGAAATTGCACTAGGTTTCAGTACTGTATTAGCGCATTAGTGCCAAACCTGAAGGATATATAGTTGGTGTCAGAAATAGGAAGAGCATGACAACACAATCAATGCATCAGCATGCTGATTATTAGCCTTATTGCTCAGACAAGGCCACTGGAAGAAACCAATTACTACTTTTCATCTTAGTCCTAGAAGTCTTTTGAGAAACAATATGCTGTAAATCAGCTGGTGCTGCATTAGTAAAGGGCGTTAAGTAAGGTCCCACAAATAACCTTCCACAGACCACTGTGCAGTATTCTGTGAGAAGTGCATTTGAAACATAAACAAAATTAAGCACTTTATGTAAGACAGAATGTGGGTAAAGCAGTCCAGAAAGTTATATGCATAACCACACCTCAGTATGTCCACTCTACAATTGCTTTCTACTGCAAGTCATGTTAAAATAATTACCTTTTTATTTTTATCCAATTTAAAAAAATACCATACCTTACGGTAAAATCATAGGAGCAAGAGGCCAATAAGGTTGCATGGAATGGTGAAAACTGCAGGAAAACAAAACAACTTTTAAAGTAGAAACATCGTGAACATATACAGACTTACTCTAAGTAGAGTTATCAAAGTTCAACTATTTAAACAGTCTTGGTAGGTACCACATCATGCTGTAACAGAACAGACTACATCAACAAATTTCTCCACCATGCTTCTAATTACAAGGAATCATAGAATTAATAATCACAATGAATGCTCTGTGGGATCCTGGTTTGTTCTGATTTCATTTCATCAGTGCCAAATAACCCTGCTGTAAAGTTAAGAAGTTCTAGAACAGTCATATAAACAGTTATTAAATTCTGCTTTTGGCTCAGTATCATCTCATTATATAAACCAAGTTTCAAAACAGCTACGTGACTAGTTAATGATTTTCAGAGAGACAAAATCTGTATTATATTGCATAGAATATAAGATATATTATTGTCATCAATTCTATATCCTAAAATATTGAAATTGTTTATAGAAATGGGAAAATTGGAGATGAGCGGAAAAACTGAAGGCAGTATAATGTCAGTTCATTACTTCCCTCTTTCCTACAGGAAAAGGAAACAGAACACACTCTTCTATGGACTCCTGCACACTGGTCTAAGAACTGTAGTAATAAAGATGAAGTTATGCAAAAATTGTTCACCTCAGCTTCACCTTTTGTTAATCTTCAGTTTCCAACTCTTTTAAGGTCTGTATTTCTCAGCAGGAAATACACAAGCCACTGACATAACTTGAGTTTGAAATGCAGGAGCCCCGCATCATGGTTCATAGGCAAGTCTTCCTGCAAGACTTCTATTATTATTCACAGCAACTAAAAAGACAAAAGTTAAGTCTGGGCTATTGCGACAGCTGCCCGAGTTGCCAAGAAAGCAGGGTATGTTAATGGCTGCTGAAGTCTGCTGACAGTTCCCTTTACTGTAGCAGAACTGAGGGATGTGCATGCCTGCACTTTAACCTTCACAGATTTCCTACAACTTCTGTGGAGGAAAAAAAATCAAAACAAAACATCTTTTTCTTCTGCACCTCGGGAAAATGAATAATAAAGGGGAAGAAGTCTGATGGGCAACAAAAAACAATGGTACACTTTCCATAACCCCCCTTTGCATCTTCATCCACAAAGTTTCAGATGAAGCAAAAACGTCTTGTAAAAGATTTTTCATTAGCCTTAAGTATCCTAGAAACTTACCTATGAAGCAAACTCCATCAAAATACTTAGCAGAGCACTACACACATAAATTGAAAGAATACGCATAGTATCTTTCTGCTACAAAAGAAGATAGTATTTTAAAATTCTGTTCCATTTAACTGTAAGATACTGCAATTTCATCGTCTGAAGAGTTGTGTATACTACCAGCGCACCATCCATCCTGATCTCCAACAGAACTTTTATCCAACTATCTTTTTAGGCAAATTCAGAAACCATAACTATGTTTCAGTGTAAGATATTGAAGCCAGATAAGAATGTAAGAGTCAAATGCACCAATATCAAAGTCTCCTGAAAAGGGCTCCAAATTACCTCAGTGTGCTGATAAGGCCCTGCACCACAGTGAAAGACCACAAGAAATGCATAGGAATCCTGACAGTATCATGTTGGGTAGAATTCCTTGCCAGTGTCAGATCTGGCAGTCAACACAACCTCTGAACAAGTGAAGAGAATACAAAAGACAGACAACTGAAGATTGTGATTTCATGGTTGGCTTAAGCTACTTTTAAAGTGCACTGCTGCCAAGACTCAAGACTTCCATTTTCCTTTCTACTTCAGGCTGTGTGCTCCTGCCCCCATCCTTTGTGTCAAGGCTTGCAATTGTGTGGCTGAGCAACAAACTGAGACAGCTTAGTGATCCTGACAGAAACTAGTCACTTTTAGGAAGGGGATTTTCATTCAGAGCAATCAGCAGAGCCAGCTTTCTGCACAGCTTTATAATTGCTAATGTTGGCACAATGCAGGGGAAGAGATATCAGCAGGGAGAGCTGCCTCTATTTAGGCAGCATCCAGGTCTCCCTCTGCACCACCTCTAAGTGCTGGCCCACATTCTCATATGTTATGTCCATAGGGACCATACCTATCTTGAAATGGAAGCAATGAAAGCCTGCTAAGATGGAACAGAAGTCATGTACTCTCACATCCCTCTCCTTTGCATATGGATGCATGTACAGCCTCCCCACCATCTCCTTTAAAGCCATGTAGTGGCTTTGGTCTCAGAGTTCATGCAAAGAAAGATCAACAGCTGGCCAACTCCTAATAATAATTTCAAGATATTTTAAGAAAACAGGGAGCATAATGGGCCATAAAACAGAATGAGATGGTATAAGAATATAAAAGATCCCTTACCTGCTCAGGCTGACAATCTTTGAGCCCAGTACTCTATGTTTACATGGCATTTTCAGTATTTTGGTTTGTACCTGCTGCTAAATACCACTGAGAAGAGTCAGGCTTTTCCCCAGTCATTCATACACAGTGGTAAGATCCTCCCTAAGCCTTGTCTTCTCCATACTCAAAAAAATAGAAGCTCTCTCAGCTTGTCCTGGTAGGGCAGAGGTTCCGGTTTCTTAACCTTCTTTATGGCCCTTTGCTGAATTTACTCCAGCATGTTCATGTCTCTCTCCCTCTTATTGGGAAGCCCAAAACTGGACCCAGCACTCCACACGTGGTGTCACTAGTGTGGTGAGTAGCAGGGAGGATTACTTCCCCCACTCTGCTGGCAGCGCTCTTCCTAATGCAGCCCAGAATGAGGAGAGTAGAGAAATTAGAGGTGTTATACCTGTCTAGCTCTTCTAGTTATCTATTTATCAACTAGCTGCTATACATGAACCTGATGACACTTCCTGCCTATGCAGCCTCTTATGCAGAGAGCTAATTCAAGAACTCTACTGTCTGGCTGTGTAAGAGAAGTCCTCCCATGTGTTTGTAAACACATCTTCCAAAGTTTCATCAAGTGTCCTTTAGTTCCATTATCACAGGTTAGGGTGAATAACAAGTCTGCACTCACTTTCTCCTTTTTATCATGAAAACAATGTGCTATGAATCCCTCACTGGCAGAGCTGTTTTTGAAAGATCCCACTAACTGCTGGAAAGTAAGAATATGACAGTCTGTATTGCTTCATTTGTCTTGATGGCTGTCAAATTGGAGTTGCAAAATTATCTTGTTTAAAAAACAAGAGAAATAAACAAAATCAAACAGCACTGCTAAATGTTCTTCTGCTATGAAGAACATTTCACAGAGCCAGATTAGAGTGTGGTCATGCAGGCATTAAATTAGAAAAGACTGAGCATCAATCATCAGTGGGGAGCGCAGGCAATGGCAGCTGGGATAAGGAGGAGCAGGAGCTTCTCGGCTTGTCTGACCATGAACAGGCTTTGTTATACAGAATGACTACCTATGTCACATCCTTTTCTTACAAATTACAAACTAAGCACAGTAACTTCTAAAGATCTTAGAAACATATCAAAGATTCCAAGGCCATGTGAGGCAAAATGCTGACTGAGGATTAAATTTTTTCTGACAGTTCAGACTTCTTAGAAAATATTAATAACCACACCTATTCTGGAAAAGCTTTAAAAGGATCAGGTATTATCTCCTTTTTTTGGGAGACCTTGATACTCTCACATTCTTAGCTGGCTTAAGTATCTTACACTGAAACACAGTAGTTTTTGGGTTTACCTAAAATGGTATTTGGATACATATTTTCATATAATATGACAAACAATGTCACAGAGCATCTAGAACAAATTCCTTTTGGTGGGTGATCCAGTAGTACAAAGATCCAGTATAGACATCGGTGGCCTTTCATGCATAAAGTTTCAAAACCTCTCTGAACTTACTAGTATTTTCTTTGTATACAGAAAAATACGTATTCAGAACAAGTTGTATACCTTGTCTTTTATGAATATTGACCCTTTTTGTGGAAAGATAAAGGCACAGCATCATTTAAAAATGAATAAAGAAAAGTATTTTCTCTACCTAAAATTTCTCATATAACTTAGCTTAAGTAAACCTCCTAAACCTCTCTCAAGCTCTTTAACACTTCTTGTGGAAATATATTGACTTTGAAGATGTCATTGACTTTGAAATCCCAGCAATGTACTAAACATCAAAATGCTTTACAGTTCTAAACTGAAAGTTTTCAAGAACAGTCACTGTAACATCTAAAATCCCGTTTTTTTTCCCTAATTATTAGACAATATAAAAATATTTCCAGAAAAAATTGTGCAACAATTCAGTGATGGCCAATGGGAAATAAAATACAACTTACTTTTACTCTTCTGATAGCATAGGTATGACCAAGCAAGGAAAACACTGGTTGCCGGATGTTCCGCAGATCCCAGCCTTTCAAGCTACAGTCAACTGCACCAGTTACCAGCAAGTTCTGATGATTTGATAAAACAGACATATCAGGACAATTTAATTACTAAATTGCAGGCATGCATATGTTGGCTACAAAAGTTTGATAAATCAAACAATACAGATGAATAAATCATAAATGAGGCCAGGTCTCCAGTGTATAAATTAAAGACCACAGAGAAAAACAAAGTGTTTCTCCACTCTGGACTATTCTGTCCACTATACAACAAAGTAAGCAGAATCTCTGATCTACTTGAGCTGTCTGTCTGCTGGAACAAAGCTCTTCTGGATATGTAATAGTGAATGAGAGCAACAAAGCAACTAGACATTTTTATAAAGAGAAGATGCAATAATGTTGCAGTAGAAGCCCCTGCCATTTAATGAGAGTGGTTCAATTAGGAAAACAGTGGGATGAACAGTTTTATACCTCATCATATTTGCACCAGTCACAGCTCAAGATCTCAGCCTGGTGGGCTGGTATCACAAGTTTGACTCCTGGGGCTTTCACATCCCAAATTCTTAAAGTCTGATCACCTGAAAAAAAGAGAAATTGATTCAATGTGCTTGCATCAGTTATGGGATACAGTTAAACCATTAGTAATTAGTAGACAACTGTTTCTTAGCTGTATGAAATACAAGTGATTATGTGAGGACACCCATGCCAAATAAAGCAAGTACATTATAGACACAGAAGTCGGACTGATGCAAAAAAAGGCATCCAAACTTACTACTGCTCTTTCGTTAGAAAAAAACCCCACAATTTTGTTTTATTACTAATGCTTCCATTATTTTTTAAACTCCGATTTGATTAAGAGGAGATTGGATAAACCACTTAACTAACATGTAATAAACTAGGAGCTTAAGATCCATTTAAAAGGGACTTAGAAGATCAGAATCACAAAAAAATTTTCTTTGCAAGCCAGCTGAGAAGTACCACCTAGTCACATGCTTTTGGCACAAAGAAAAGTGAACCGCATCTGAAATATCAAGATTCTTTCAATAAAAGGAAAATTTAAGATGCATCAACTGTACCTGCCACATACAAAGCCTGCAGTTACTCTCATTTATTGGAAGATAATGTTACAGATATGAAAGGCAACATGTGCTTTAACCTTGGAGCACATACACACACCTGCATTCACACACACAGGTCTTCTGAAAGCAATGAAGGGGGTCCAGCTTAACTTAAGACCTGTGAATCACCTAAGCCTCTCTCTTTACTTCCAGCCATAAGCTGTCTTTTACCTCTAAAGATCTTTAGCATTTGTATACACCCTTCTTACAAATTCGGTTCCTAATGGCTTGCAAGGACACAAAAAGCTGCACAGCTGACAGGACAACTAGCTTTTCCACTTTTTAAATTGGGATTCTCTCCTTAGCTCTGAATAGTTAGCTTTGTATCAGCAAAAATGCATTCTCATTTGTTTACTGAGAGAGAAAATAATTATAATTGATGACTATGCCTATGTTCATTCAAGAGACAAATTAAATCATGAAAGGCTGTAACCAAACACCCATGATTTCTACAAGAACCATGTATCAATACTACCTAAATTTAAAAACCACGGTTTTACCTTGCTACTGAAGAAATTATTGATATTCCCTTACCAGAAATTTTCAAATTGATTATGATCAATAATTAGTATTTTCGTGTTGTTTAGATACAAGCATTTTGATGGTTTTAGTGCTCTGTTGGTCACTGGCCTTAGAATATAAAGACAGGCACAAAAATTCATCGCTCTTTTCAAGACACTGGCTACAGGTCAAATAAAACCGTCCCTAGAGCCACAACAGCAATGTTTCTATTGCATGAACTACCACGCCCTGCAGACTTCACACAAAAGATATAAAACATTTGGAAAGTCTGAATAAAAAAAATTAAGGTGAAGAGAGGTTGGTTCACACGTCGCAAGACTGGCCTTCTGACTGTGTTACTACACAGATCACGGGGAGCTTTGCTCTGGTGGTTGGTTGGCTTGTCCTCAGACCTCATGACTACGAGAGGTACTGTACCCTTGGTGAATAAATTCCCCATCTGCAATGTGGGAACACCACATGATTTCTCAGTTTTCCCTCCCTTGCCTACTGTCATGAGGAAGAGTGCTGCTCAGTACATGTACAGCACTCCTAACAATGACATCCTGCAGTCAGCTGAAGCTTCAAACATCACTACAGGGCTTATAAAAACAGGGCAACATATGGAGGGGAAGAAACACGGACAGCAGGGTTTTGGCAAAAAAAAGTGGTATGCCCACCCACTCACCATTAGTCTTGCTAATCTGCTTGCCTGCAGATGACAGATTTCAGTTTGAGTCTTAAGTCTTTCTGAGATATTATAATGGACCTCTTAAAAGCTTTTATTTTAATTTTATCAGATAACAGATTTGAAGGGGAAACACATATTTCACTACAGACAGGATCATTTTTTCCAAGCAAATAAATGTATAAATCCAGGTGAACTAGAATGAACTGCTACAGAGATGCTACAGTAGCATTATGAGGGCCAAAAACATTTGAAAAAGTTAGTTATTCAGCCAATAACAATTCTGACACTAAATATACAATTGCCCCAATTATTTCTTTTTTTAACAGAAAATGCTGATGCATGAGAAAAATAAAAAAGAGAGTTCTTTTCCTTATTTTTTTTTTTACTTTCTTTGAAAATGCTAGACTTAGCTGTTATTAATTCTGACTGGCACTATCTGTGCAATGTTTTTAATGGAGTAACACAACATTGCAAGTGAACCTTACTGTGACTAGAAAAGACTGAATTAAAGCCACAGGCAAATCCAAATTTTCCATTTAAGTGGAAAAAACTGATTAATTAAAAAAAAAAGCGCTAATAAATGGTGCAATCCTTACGCATTGCACATTTTAGTATTTTTTTACCTCAAACATATTTCTATTACCTCACAATACGTATATTTTTATAGTTAATTTCAACAAAAGCTGCTTTTAAAAATGTTACAATTGCCACATTTCCATGATTCTTTCAAATCTGAATTACTAAGGATGTTTTTCTTTCTTATAGGAAAGCAAAAAGAGGGTAACAATAATAGAAAGTGCACACCTAGTACAATCATATTCACTAACAGCCATTTCCAGATGACATCCCAAAGTAAACAACCACAAAAGTAGCCAACATTTCCCCCGCAAAATATTTCTATTTTTGTAGGAAGCAATTTCACTATGGCAACAGATTTTTGCTGGTCTGTTAGATAATTATGATTCCAGATTTGTTTGTATATTGTACTTGTTTCTTTCTTTCTAATGAATATTTGTGAAATCTTGGACGAATCAATAAACCTACACAATATACACTCATCTATTCAATATTTTTCAAAGAGATGCTAATCTACATCACCCTTACATATAGGATAAAGATTACTAATGTGAATGGCAATGTATAATACTGAAAAGATAAAGTTTATTTAAAATTTAAATTTCATGTTAGGTTTTATACTAGTTTTTTTACTCACATATATATTTAACCCAAACCCATAAATCATCATCTCCTAAGTCCTGTGAGAACAACCAGCTAAGCAATCACTCCCAGACAGTGTAGAGGTACAACATTAACTATAAAAAATAGCTAGGTATTTGGGAGGTTAGTAAAACCACAAGAAACCTTAAACACCATCTGAAGGGAAAAAGGATTCTAACCAGGACAGGTACAATGTTTTTCAGGAACCAAAGTACAGCTAGCTTAAAGTTTTACTTCTGAAAAAATTAATCTGGGTTTTTTGGGTTTTTGTTGGTTTGGGGTTTTTTATGTTCTAAAGCAAGAAATCTCATTTTCTTACATTGTTCTCTCATCAAGGAAAAAACTACCAACAAAAAATATAACTTTAATTTACTGTACGAAAATAATTTAGCATAAAAGACACAAGCATTGACATACATGGTTTAGGTTGAAAGGGACCTTAAAGAGCATCTAGTTTCAACCCTCCTTGCCGTGAGCAGGGACACTTTTCAGATCAGGCTGCTCAGAGCCCCATCCTTGGCCTTGAACACTTCCAGGAACAGGTCATCCACAATTTCTCTAGGCAACCTGTGAAGGTGCCTCACTACCCTCACAGTAAAAGAGTTTCCTTCTAATACCTAATTTAAGCCTGCTCTCAGTTTGAAGCCAGTACCCTTTGTCCTGTCACTACATGCCCTTGTTAAAAAAACCCAAAAAATCTCAGTTGAAATAAGTACTTTTGCGGTTCCATTGAACAACTACAAGTTAACAGTACTTGCTTACTTGTATGTGTTTTTAAATACTAAACCAGATTAAATTATTTAGCCTGAATCAAATAGAAAATCTGCATGAGAATTAAAAGCAGAATCCAAATCTCATGACTCTTAGAAACAACCTTTTTACATATGCTAAAGCGATTGTGCTGATTGTTTCTATCATAGATAATTGTCTTGAGTTTGGCTGAAATAGAGGTATTTTTCTTCCTAGTAGCTGGGCTAGTGCTGTGCTTTGGATTTCAGACAAGAATAATGTTGATAACACTGACAATTTAGTTGCTGCCGAGCCGTGCTTACACTAAGTAAAGGACTTTTCAGCTCCTCATGGTGCCCTGCCAGCAAGGAGGCTGGGGGTCACAAACACAACAGCTGACCATAGCGGAACAAAGGGATATGACATAACATATGGCATGACGCTCAGCATACAAAGCTGGAGGAAGAAGAGTGAAGAGGAAGATGTTTGGAATGATGGCATTTGTCTTCCCAAGTAACCATCATGCAGGATGGAACTCTGCTTTCCTAGAAATGCCTGAAGACCTGTCCACTCTTGGAAAGTGGTAAACATATTCCTTGTTTTGCTTTGTTTGCATGCACACGTTTTGATTTACCTATTGAACCAGCTTTATCACAATCCACAGATTTTCTACCTTTTACCGTTCCGATTCCCCCCATCCCACAGCAGCTGTGTGGTACTGGGCTGCCAACTGGGGTTAAACAACAGTATAAGCAAACCTAGAACAGGACTAATAAAGCTTATGGGATTCCACACAAAGAGGCAGAAACAGAGTGACACAAAATGCCACTTTACCTAAATCATCCAAGAGTACTACTGAATGCTCAAAATCTATTTCCATGCAGCACAACTTATGCAGCAAGTAAATCTAAGTAATGTACTTTTCAACTGGCCATTTTTTGATTTCATACAAAATGCTGTTAAACTAAAAATCTAAAGAGTTTTAAGTTATTTCAGAGAAAAGCTCAACAGAATCTTTTTCTGAAAAGAGTAGATGAAAAAAAACCCAATAAAAATGAGTGAAACCTTTATGTCAATGTTTTCGAAGATAATTAAACTTAAATCTCGGGACAAAATTTTTATTTCAAAATTGACCAAAACTGTGACTTACTAAACCATTCTTCAGCAAATGGCAACATTAGCTAGATAGCTAACTGTAACCCAAATAACCCAAAACAAATTCATTTCCAGTGAAAAATTGTTACTGCATATTTTGTCTCAACACTAAACCATTTTATAATACAAGATGCTAATATAAAATATCATAACCTGAAAGTGTTACATAGTATAGCATGTGCTAAATGCAGTACCTTACTATGGCTAACATATACTGCAAATTGAGGTACAAACTCATTTCCTGAGAAAAACTTCAGCTTGTACATTAGAGGTTGATTTAGTAAAGCTTATCTGACGTGCTGGTTTTGGCTGTAATTTTCTTCACAGAGGCTCATATGGGGCTGTGTTTTGGATTTGTATAGAACACAGGATTAATAATCTAGAGATGTTTGTTATTGCTGTGCATTACTTACACAGTGCCAAGGCCTTCTCTGCTTTTCATACTGCCATGCTGGCAAGGAAGTTGGGGTGCATTGTAGAGTAGGAGGAGACACAGCCAGGACAGCTGACCCCAAATGAACAAAGGCATATTTCATCCCATTTGACATCATGCTCAGTATATAAAGTGGCAGGAAGAATTAGGAAGGGGGGATGTTTGGAGTGATCATGTCTGTCTTCCCAAGTAACTATTACAAATGATGGGGCCCTGCTCTCGTGAAGATGGCTGAACACCTGCCTGCCCTTGAGAAGCAGCAAATTAATTCCGTTTTGCTTGTATGTGTGGCTTTTGCCTTCCTTATTAAACTGTCTTTGTCTCAACTCAAGAGTTTTCTCACTTTTACCCTTCTGATTCTCTCCCCATTCCCTCTGGTGGCAGAGTGAGTGAGTGTCTGTTTGGGGCTTGGCTGCTGGTTGGGGTTAAACCACGACACTTGAGCACGAGACTTGAATGAATTCAATACTGTGCTGTTATGTCTTAAAGTAACAGACTACAAATGAAAACACTCATACCACTTCATTACATAGATTTGACACAACAATCTAAGCAAGTAAACTGTATTTTAATAAATCTAGTATAAACAGCAGTTTAGCTAAACTGCAACATGACACTAACTCCACAGTCAGCTTGCTCTCTAGATGCTCAATTTGCACAACAACATACCATGCGGTAAATTGAACCATCTTATTCTTTTATCTCATGAGGATTTGGATCCCAAAAATGACCAATTTTTGTGAAGCTTTGAACCTTGTTCACAGTGGCATTTCTTCTAGCACATTCAACAAGAAAATAATGAGGAAACAAGTCATAAGAAGCAAAATGTGGAACCACATTACACACAAACTGATGGAATATAAACCTTTAGTAAAGTGTTTTGGAACTCATGACAGACCACTGTCATAGCGGAACAGCAGATTATTTCTTCCTTTTTTAGGAATCTGAACAAATACAAACACCTTTGAAATTACTTGTCTGCAAGCCCTACTCCCCAACAGCTCCTTGTTTTGCCCTGTGCTATTTCTGAAGCAGGAATGTGAGCTGAAGCTTCAGAAAACTGATGTCAAAGAACTGTCAACCCCAAATTTAGTCCAGGAACTTACACATGAAAAACACCCCTTCACTGCACTCAAGGCTATTCCTTTCCAGCTAGTTCAGTAAATGTTCTCTTAGTAGGTGTACATCTTCCCCTGCTCATTATTTCACACAAAAGAATTTGTTCCAATTCTAGTTTCCTTTTACAATTTGAACAAAAACACAGACAGATGTGCCACGACTACATGCAAGCCCGATCTGTGAAACTAACTGTTTGAGAACCCCTTAACTACACACATTTGTCACCAAGAGACCAGTAGGCAAAAAGAGAAACTTTTTAAAAAGCAATTCACTAAGGGCTGGCAATCAAACGGAATACAAGATAAACAACGAGTTTTAGTTTTAGCTTTGAAGTCTAGCACAGAATGCAAGGGCTTACAAGAGTGAGGCCTGGATTTACAAGTTCATTTGTAAAGCAGCAAAGCTAGTTACCCAACACTTGTGTCAACATCATTAAAATTTATCAGAGATTATCATACCTTGTTGCGGTATGAGAAAATTTTTTGCCCTGGGCTTTCAGTCTGAAAAATAAAACTTTGAGCAAAGAATACAATTAACAGATCTACGTATTGATGAATACAGACACTGTCATGCAGATTTCAAAAATACTTCTTTGCCTTATTCATGGTTTAAGATGTTACTAAAACTATGTACCTGCCCTGATCAGTAAACTTAAGGAGTGGTTTAAAAAGGAATGCAGCATTAATACTGAGGCCCCAGTATTTAAGATATAAGCTAGCAGTCATTCTAAATTTGGGCTTTGTCAAACCCAAACCATTCATATTTTCATTTGCCAGTGTTGTATCTGTATTGAAGAATATTACAGTTATGCAGATAAGGGTAAAATGATACTCATTAATTACTTTCTACTGTTAAATTTAAAGGACAATAAAACTAGTTGATACTATAAAGGATGATTGCTTTATAAACTACAGGACTGAGCGAGGCCTATCACTCTGCACTTATGGAGAGTCATTGAGTAAAACTGATTTATATTTCACTATATTGTGTGCATTTCACACGTTCTTTATGTGCTTCTCACAAATTTGCCCTCTGGGTTAAAAAAAAACCCAATCATCTGGGGAAATGACACATTGACTCAACTAAACCCTTTTAGCCATGAAAATGCTGTTAAAACATTCACGCCACTTCTTTAATGACATTTTCCACATCAGTGTCTTTTCAGTCTAAGGCAGACATTTGGTGCCGTACATACTCCAGTATCTCCTGCTTATCTTATCAGCTCAGAAATTGTTACTGACATCACAACAGCTATTATTTACATATACAGAATTAACAGTTTGCTCTATTACTGTTAACTTCCATTTTCAATCAAAAAAGATAAGCCATTTACTTTCTTTTTGAGAGTACAAATGATTGTACATGAAAACAACAGCAAAGTACCTCACACATCCCTGTAAATGTTAAATGGAAGTTTATTAGATGCTGAATAAAAGCTAATTTAACTGAAGCATCAGACGTATATATCTTTTGTAATTCAATTGCATTTTATGGTCCACTGCAGACAAGATCAATTTTACTGTATTTATTCAGAATGGAAACCTAGCGAAGCAAAATAGCTACATTTATATCAAATTCTTTTTAACTGCTTTATATTGCAGTCTTAGATTTCTCACTTTCTTCACTTGGGATTCTTTTTCTAGTCTCATAATAGCTTGAGAAAAAACCAAAATCAAAGATTAGCTTCAGGCAAAAGTTAATCCTTCTGAGCAGCTATTTTACTGTGGCTTGCGGTTCTGTTTGGTTTTCTGTTTTCAGTGTTCATAAAGTAATTAGTTACATGGAAATTAAACTTCTGCTGACCTCTATAGGGATTCAAATAAAGGCAGAAAACCAGCAGGGGTGAGGCAAGCAAAATGTTCTTAAACCTCCTTCCCTCTTTCTTGTTTTCTTTAAAGAAAGAGTGAATTGCTTTACTTACATTTAGTTTAATCAGAAGTATTTAAAAAGCAACACTTTTTTCAAACTGTGGTTTACAACATACCTAATTTGTTTTACTAATACATGCAAAATTGAAGATGCTGCAAGGTGAAACAGTTCATTATTCAAGCACTATAACTTCATACTATTAAGGTATCGGTAAGTACTTGGTTCTGAGCAGGTATGTGTGAGGTGGGATGAGAGAAGGGGATACGTGGGGCAGGAGAGAGAAAGAAAACACACAGATACACTTTGTATACACAATCCCAAAGCTGTGCAGACTCCTTCAAGAAGGGAACATTTCAATATTCTTCAACAATAACTGTCATAGAGCTATTGTTTTAAAAAGAAAAAGGGAGATGAAAAGATCTACAAAAATTTCCCTCCAGATACATTTCCAGTTACTAATTTTCACAACAACAAAAAGCCACAAAATAAGAGACAACAAAACTTCAGGTCAACCTTCCCAGCAAATGTATCAAAGAAGGGAACAGCTGTAAATTTGACACATTACTATCACATTGAGGTTCAAGTTTCTATCCAGCTCCCACTTTTGGTCAATATAAGATCAATCATTAGTAAAATTAAGCTTTCTGTCCCATGACTTTTTTCTGTCATCCTTACAAACTATGCAAATCATAGCAAGTTTCAAATGAGGAGGTCCAGCCTCCTGAACAGTTCCATTTGGTTTTCATCACATACCTTGACTGACAGAGTAGATCATTAAACACTAAGCTCTCTGAACATAAACTGTCTAATATGTCTTTTTTTACAATAAGGAAATGGCATTTATACGCAGAGCAAGAGGGTTATGAGTATTTCTACTACTCAACGTACTGATGACCAAAGAAAAGACTCCCAGTATGTACTTTCTGTAGTGAAGTAATCCAATCAAACCACAGGAAAATTCTAATGTTAACAATGCAAATATAAACCATTTCCACATTCGCATTGTCTAGATTTCTAAGCAAGATCTTTGGCTTGATGTTGTTTCATCTAGAAGCACACCAGATGTTCATTTTTTTTTTATTTTAAGAAAGTTCACCATAATTTTGAAGACTTCTTTTTCTCTTAACTAGTGATTTTACATCTAGCACTGTAAAATCTGTATTGATATGAAATTTTTATTTCGCACCTGAGTAGCACTTAGAGAATAAAAATTTTGTGTCTTTTGTGCATGTTGTTTTTCCAGTAAAATACTATGGAGTTATCAATCAGTGAAATCTGACTACAACGAGCTTTAGGCTTCAGTGGTATGTTAGTCACTTTCAAGAATCAAAGTAAAATTCACAAAAGAATAGGAACTCTTTAGTGTTTTAGTCAAAACTTCCAACAGCTGCACCCACTGAGTCACTCAAAGAACAGATCAACTGTATGTTGCAGTACCCAATTTAGGTAACACGACATACAGCATCTAACAGTCAGTGTTTCCCAAAATTGTTCAAGTGGCAATGAAGAGAGTTTGGCTTCATATCCTAGAGATTCAAATTTGAAATAATTAGCTGGATCAGTAAAGTCCTTCTGTTCATCTAGAATGACAGAAATGTTGTATTAGTATGACTACCAAGAACAGGAGGGTTCTGAGTAGGACTTTAAAGAGACCAAAACATCCCTCAGAACTTGCAAAAAACACTAAGCACTTAACCTTGACCAACTGGTACTTAGCTAGTATATAGCCATATATATATACACACATATATATATAGCTGCATTTCAGTAGAACTGTTTATACAGTGCACAGGGCTCAATTCTGTAAGTTCTGCACATCCTATTAGACAGGTACATCACTAAGAATTGCTTCAATGATTCCTCAAATAAATCAGAAATATGTGTGCTCTGGCACCTGGCTTTCAAGCACTACTATGTTAGAACAAATAAATGTTACTTTTTAATCATTCTAACTTAACTCTGCAGACAGAATCAGATGGAAATAGCCAGACTGAAATTTTATGAAAGCCACATGCATCTCTTCATCAAACTTCCCACAGAATGGGGAAGACCAATATCTCTGTGTACACACTGTCTCTTCAACTTCAGTAACAAGAAAATATATTTGTGATTTTTTACTCTGCTGATATCAAGAGCCAAGGAATTTCTATTTAAATCAGTACAGCAGTACAACAGACTTGAAATCAGACAAATTTAAGCCACCAGAGTTAATCTATTAGTATTAGCACTCAGGCAGTGTCTTTCAGCCCCTGTGCTTCCCAAGCAAACTCCGTGGCTCACAGCACCCCTCGCCCAGTTAGTCATCAGTTGGGCTCCTGGTCTCACTCTAGAGCTCTCCTTGTGCCCCTGGAAAGGGAACAGCGTTTCGAAAACACTGCCACCTCACCTCTCCTTGCCTCTGGGTACACCCAACTCAATTATGGTTGTATTGACAGCTCAGCCAAAGCAGAAAAGTAAAATTGATTATTACCTTTCCCAAAGAACAAGGCACAAAGATCTACATAAGTACTGAAAAGTAACTCAATGGGAACTGATTACACTTCTCACAAAGTTAAGTCTACTGATACTTGAGATAGTTCGAACAAAAATGTAGGCCAAAACACAAAATAAAGTATGTAACATGATTTAGTGACCAATAACAAGAGTGAGATGAATGGAAGAGAGCTACATAAAACAACAGAAAAAACTGCCACAAGGTCACTGCTAGAGAACTGCTGATCCCTATTTAAATGGACAAGAGCATGATTCACTGATTGTAACAGAACCTACAAATCCAGCTGCAGTAACATATTTAACTTTCCTTGTTCCATTTTAATGTATGACACACACTACCATCTGCTGGACAAAGTGCTGAACTAATCCAGTAACATACACGGTGGCCTTTGGTTTTTTATTGCAAGAACCTCTTTACCATCACATTTACCTGAGGCAGATGCAAAACAACCTGGGATGTGTGGAGACCATATAGTACTGTAAATGACCCCTTCGTGGCCTTTAAAAGTGCATAATGACTTGCCCACAGCTGGATCCCACTGAATAAAGTAAAAAAGAAAACTGTTCAATAAGAAAGGAACATTTCGATCAGAAAGGAGTTTCATACATTAAAAAAAAGCTTCATACATACAGAAAGGACTAAATTAACTTCTTTTTAGCATATATCACAAAAAGCATTTTTATACTTAAACTGATATCAACTGAGGGATTAAGCAACATCTCAGTTAAAACAGAATTTTAGCCTTAGGGTAAAAATAAAGAGGAAAATGAATCAATGCTATTTCTTAACACAAAGAACTATCAGATCCGAAACATTTTTCACCTTCAACAGAAAACCAACATACCAGCTTGGCTGTTTGATCCCATGAACCAGACACCACTAGCTGCTCTCCTCTAGTTTGGCTCCAGTCAACACTATATGCCTATAAATGATATAACAGTGTAGTTTAGAAGGAGCATTACAATACAAGTTTGAGACTGTAGTTAACCAAGGTTTCAAAAAACAGACTTGGATTTGCAGATTGTATCCTAGCCAGCTAAAAAACTGTATCAGTCAAGCACCACAAAACTGCCAACAATGTCATTTACCTGAACAAAAATTAAATTTGGCACCTCAGTCAGGCATTAAAGGTACGTATAAGCTCAGAAAAGTATCCAAAAAAGCAAAGATGGGCCAAACAGAGGGGAGAAAAAAAAGCTGTAACAAAACCCACATGTATCCACCATCACTAGAAGTCTACCACCTTACAAATCATAATTCAGACTAATTTCTTATTGCTCATCCACTTTTATTCAATTATCTACAGTTTCCAATTGCTAGCAACGTAAATGCCGTCTCTCTTCATAGCTAACCTTCAGGTTTTAGCTGACTAGTAATAAATACTTCTTAACTATATCTAATTCTCCTAAGATATATATGTCATAAAATACTCTTGGTTTTCATTTCTTCCAGGTTGTATGACACTCTTTTTTTAGCATTCAAACAAGTAAAATAAAATTAAATTAAAAACTCAACTTCCCTAATTACTAATCACTTCAGCTAAAAAGAAATTGCCTTTTTACTGTGTAGTTGAAAAAGGCTCCCTCTTCCCTGACAGCATATTCTAGTACTGGCCCCTGTCTTAGGAGGATACCTTAGGTCCATCCTTCACTGCTGATTTTTCAGCTCTGCTGCCTTGCAGAAACAAATGCTCTAAGGTAATTTGTCACATTATTTCAAATCCTCAAGACTCAAGAACATGTACAACTTCTGCCCTCAAATACACTGTTAGCCTTCTCTACTCGACCGAAGGTGCATTCTGTTCTGTCTAGCTTCACCTCACACCAAAACGCCTCAATCAGCTGCAGTGGGACGTGAGCCATTTTAGTGCTAAGGGTGGACAAATATTAGCTGACTATCTGTTTCACCTCTGACCCACTCAGATCTCCCATGACACTTTGAAACAGTGTCACTATCTACCAGTAATAGGTGGCACTGCTTTCAACAGCTGGGCCACTAACCACTGAGGATTTGTACTCCATTTGGGATAATCTAGTTCTAGCACAGCAGTGGACCTAAGCTGCAATTCAATGTACTGTATGCTGTGTTTGTCTTGGATGGATGGAATTGTGCATTAAATGACAGCAATCCTGTTTTGAAGGTGAAAATGCTTGGACCTGTGTCACCAGACAAAAAAGCATAGAAGATGAAAGGGAAAGAAATCCAGCAAACACCAATGTTTTCTATGTCTCCTGTGTGAGAAAAGAAACTCAATGAGGTAACATTTAACTACTTCTGAGCATTTTCCTTCCCAAGAAATATTTTAGTCTACGCAAGATCCATCTTAACTGGTTTTCATCTATTTGTTTATTTTCCATAAGTGGAAGGCAACCACTGCCCACAGAAAAACAAAGTGCAGTATCTGCAATGGTCCTTTTTTTATTTTACAAAGTCCAGCTTCCCATATACTGAAAGCAATATTGCTCTGGCACCATTCTGTACTAGCTCCCTTCCTTGTGGAGCTTATACTCTAAATGTACAAGACACTGTGAAAGTACTTGACAAAAGCCAAGTAACCAAACAGCTAGAGGTAATTCTTTTGTTAGTTTGCCAAACCATGCCATTGCCTCTTGACTTTTCTACTTTTGTTAGCTAACTTAATTGTATTATAGCTCATTAAAACATCTTCCCTGCCAACCCAATTCCTCTTACTAAAATAGTAACAAAGGAGACACAAAAGTACTGCCACATAATCTCAGAATGGAAGACATGACAGTTCTCCAAAGTGGCGCCTGAGCGCCTTACAAACCCAAATTTGTGTGATGGCCTGTGTTCGACTCCTAAGCTGCTGATGTTTGGAAATGCCCTTAAATGCATCACTACACAGTATACCTCTTGCATAAACACAGCTTAGTAGAAGTGTTTGGCTCTCATATTCATGTTCAAGATTTTCCAGAAAGAAATACATCTCTAGGAAATACACACTTTTATCCCTGTGTCACACAATTCAGGCAGCCTGTATGTATTTGGGATATATCAGATCTACTGCACAGATAAGGCAAAGAGCACACATGGCTTGCAGCTTGCTCCCAAGCTACCAGCACAGAGATCTGCTGCACATGTGTTGTGACACGGACCTGTGTACATATGGCAGACATGGCTGGGTCTGCCCAGCGCTCTGCAGCTGCATCGGAGGCAACGGCACCGGGGCAAGTTCTCCTTTGGGCAAGAATTACAAACAGAATAGACAACAGGCTCAGAAAAAGCAAGACCTACTACTGTCCATTTGGCATGTGACAGGCACAGGTAATAGGAAGAGAATGGAAAGAACATAGTGTGGAGGATCAAGTAAGGTTCACTTTTATTCTTTCATGCTGTCATCAAACGTAAATTTGCAGATGCTTCAACACAAGTTGTGTTGAGCAACTGGGAAAGACTAAAAACACAGCATAAACCTTGGCTGTTAATCTTATAGTGCTTTATCTTCAATCATAAAATATATGAACACTAGTTTATACCTTAAGAGAAGCAAGAAATGCCTCAGGCAACATGAAAAAAATGAGGGAAAAATGTAAAACCATAAAAGTTAATTCAAAGTAAACGTTCAGGTCCACTTTACAAGACAAATTTAATTCAAGCATTCTGTAGTGTTACATTCAAGTGAGACCGTGTCAAACCCAACGTAAACCAGACTAATTTATTCATGAGATTCAGCAGTTGGTTAGTGCTGGAATAAAACTCATTGTCCTTTGATAATACAGATTCACTTTTAAATTAAAAATGCACATTCTTTTTGAGGAGGGACAATGATCTCATTCAAAAACCAAGAAACAGATCCCTGTCAATCTTGCATTAGAAATAATACAAAATGCAATGACAAAACTGTCATTAGAAATGTCAGAGAAGGATTAAGGATTAGAAAGGTAGTGAGAGCACTGTTTGCCAGTGTTTACCACAAATTAGGTAAACTCACTCTGAGATCTTACCTTTTAATGCAAACTTATAAAGAATCAATAAAAACCTTTGGTATCTTACCATAAACACTCAACCCATGTCTCTTAGACTGCCCTTCTCATCATGGTTGAATGCGTCCACCTCCCCATGCTAAGTGCTAAACTAAGACTTGAACACAGGAAGGTTTACTTCACAAACAACAGATGGTGTAGCAGAACCAAAATAAACTTATGGACAGAATATCAATTGAGAAAATGACAGAAACAAACCAACAATAAAATTTGGTACTATGCTTCACCTACTTACTACTAGCACCCTTTGAACAGTGTTATATAATCCTGATCACTACTACAAACTTGTCTCTCAAAATTCTTTATTTACCCCATGTATGTATTAAAAACTAGCAAAACTGCAAAGAAATAAGGTACAGAAGATGAACTGTTCTGTAACTGCAGTCATTCAGCTTTTAGCTTTGTGCTTCATATATGAAAAAACTTGAGGTTTTTGTGAACAAAACTGAATATACGTCATCATTTTTTACTACAGATGCACTACGTTATTTTATCGAGATTGGTATCATTTAGCTAAAGCACCAGTAATCCAGGCTAAAACTGATTACATCTAAAGTTCAAAGACTTGACAGAAGTGAGTGGAGAGTTAGAAGAAAAGCTTATAAAAAAGGGTAGAAAAATCACTTTGGGGAATATATACATACTACAGTATAAACATCCTTAAAACTGCAAATATAATTATGAACTTGAATATAACATTCTTCTCTACCAGTATAGTACTGCTTACTGAGAAACTGAGCTTTTAAGAACATTAAATGCAACAGGATCAAACCAAGGCTAAGAAAACATACACACTGTCCCAACATTTGACTACTGTAGGATTTCACAGATGCTATGATGGAAAAGGATAAGTAGTTCTGGGTGCAACAGAAGTCCTAGGGATCTGCATAACATATAACATGGATAACACCTATAAATCAGCTGCCTGGTTTAGACCTAACCAATAAGGCTCACTGAAAATCATAGGGTGACTGCAGTAATTTCATACAACACAATGATTACTTAGCCTGTAAGGAATCACAAATGCTATTTCTGAATGTATTAGATTTGTGTTACTAAGCTATACCTACTACAGCGCATGAATGTAACAAGAATATGTACAATAGGCAGTTCACTTTATATTCAAATTAACATTATCAATTCAAACCACAGATCCAAAAAATTTTAAAAAACCAAAAAGCCACTTTTAAGACCACAAATAAATCTTTTAATTATTCAAACATTAGATCATTCATTAATTTTTTTCAGTTTGCCCAGTTTACCTCTAGAGTGTGCTCTTTATATACTTGCAGTGGACCTTTGGTTTTAGCTGTATCCCAGATTTGCAGAGATCCATCTCCACTACAAGTGATCAACACATGTTCATTATTCTCACTCCAGGTCACATCAAACAGGCCATCATTCCAGTCAAAACTAAATTGGAAAAATGAAGATATTTGTGAGAAAGCACGACAGAGAAATCTGGACTAGTTACATGCAAAGATAGTATTTCTTTAAATTGTCCCTTTTACCATTCTAAACAGAATGTTTACATATTTGAGTTTCAAACATAGATACAATACTTTTTATCACTAACAACTGCCCAAAATACTTGAGTTCTGTCTTGTACTCTCAAGTACACAGTAAGTTCTTTTCTTACAAAAATAAAAGATAAACTGGTTACCTCCTGAGCAGAACAATCCCAGCTTCATTTTGCTCCAGCACTGCCAGAGTTCCACAACCTAAAACAGCAAAATAAAACATCACAATTACTTCCTCTAGTGTGATTCTGAGGTACCTCCAACAGGCAAATACAGAGGGCACCTGAACTTTAAGAGGACAAACAATTAGTTGCATAATTAAATATTTTGTGGTGTCATGTTCCCTAAAACTTATTCTTTTACATTGGCTTGTTTTGGTTTGATTTTGATTTTTCTTCACTACAGTGTATCTATAGGTGAGGTTGAAAAGACTCACTTATAAAGCACAGAAGTGCATTTTTCCCATGGGCCTCACGTGACAGACATACCAACACGGGGTTCCCCTTTGTCTTTCTGACAACACAGCAGACAGAACACCTTTTTCCCCTCCCCTTCCTGAATCTACAGAGCTCACCAGAAACTAAACAAATAATTCAGTTCTGATAAAACACACACAGGTTCTGCTTTTCCATCTGAATGGGATACTGTCAAAGTAATTCCACACTCAGAAACTCTATTGAAAGTTTTGGGGAGCAACACTGTCACGGGAAATGAAGAAGGTCCCAGTATCGGTAAACAGTCAGCTTGGCTCTTCCACAGGGTCACCAGGGCCTGCCTGGGCAGTCAGGGATTGATGAGAACAGTTGAAATCACAGAATCACGGAATATTCTGAGTTGGAAGGGACTCACGAAGATCATCGAAGTCCAGTTCCTGGCCTTGCACAGAACACCCCAAGGATCACACCATGTGCCTGAGAGCATTAGCCAAACACTTCTTGAACTCTGTGGGGCTTGGTGCCGTGATCACTTCCCTGGGCAGCCTGTCCCAGTGCTCAGACACCCTCTGGAGGAAGCACCTTTTCCTGACATCTAAGCTAAACCTCCCCTAAAACAACTTCGTGCCGTTCCCTAGGGTTCTGTCACCGGGGAGAGCGCTCTCAGGCATTTTATTCCCGCTGTGCACATCCTTCCCGCTGCATGTACCCTGTACCAAAGGCGCGCTCCCGGGCAGAGCTGGGTGTCGGGGCTGGGGCAGCGGCACCTCCCGGGGGCCGGGCCGGCAGGAGCAGCCCCAGCCCCAGCCCGGCCGCTGTGCCACAGCCGGACTAACGCTGCCCAAAGGACAGACGCCGTCTGTCCTTCCGCACGCCCACGTTTCCAGCTGCCTCCTCGTCCTCCTGACCCGGCGAGGAGCCGCGTCCCCGGCCGCCCCCGCCGCGCCCCGCACCTGCCATGCCGTAGTACTGCGCGGCGGCGCAGGCCACTCGTCCCGGCCAGTAGGGAGAGAACTCCGCCGCGTAGCCGTGCAGCCCGGGCAGCCGCAGCGCCGCGCCCGCCGTGCTGCCCATGGCCCCCGCCCGGGCCTCGGCCGAGCCGCCCACCACCACCACCACCACCACGACCGGCACCGCCGCCCCAGCCCCAGCCCCGGCCCGGCCCGGCCCCGGCGGAAGCGCCCGCCCGCCCGCCGGGCGGTGCCGCCGCCGCCGCCGCCATCTTTGGCCATGGCAGGGCGGGAGCTCGGCACGAGCGAGACCCCGAGTCACCGTGCGGGGGAGCGCCGCAGCGCATGGGCATGGGCATGGGCATGGGCATGGGCATCGCTCCCAAATCCCGGGGGCACTGCTCCCATACCCCGGGGTAGCGCTTCCAGACCCCAGCGGCACTGCTCCCACACCCCGGGGGCAGCCCCGCTCTTCTGTGTGCCCCGCAAGGCATGAAATCACCTCGCTCTGTGTGCATCAGCTCGAGCACGTTTCAAGCATAAGGATGGATGTTAGCTGTCATTTTTTTTCTTTTTAAAAATCCCTTCTATTTCATTCGCTATTTTTTTGAGTAGATCTGCATATTTTTTTCATTCTCATTGGGCAACTGTGCTTTATGGAAGTCCCTTTATGAGCAAGCTTCCTACAGCCGTGGCAACTTCTGGTTAAGTCAGTGGGAATTTTGCCTTTGAAAGGAAGAGGTGGGAGGGTGTTGAGGCTTAGAAAATTAGTATTTCAGCAGAGCAGTTTTTGCTGTGTTACATCCTGTATATATCTGTGTCCTTCATATATATATATGTCCATATATATATCTGTCTATAACTTTCTCTGTATCTATATGCGATTTAAAATACAGACACAGAGGTTATTCCAGTTGGACACAGACTACCCTAATAAATTATTATGACCCATCTATGTGTTTAGAGATAAAAATGCAAAAGTATTATTTTACACGTTTAGAAAGCACAGCAAGGGCAAATTAGACTATTTAATCATGATTACATCATGGAGCTTAAAGGAGAATAGTTAGGGACTCCTGCTACTTAGCATTATATTTAAAATCTATTGTAAAGCCACAAAAATGTCGAGTTGCTGGCACTCAGATGCAGAACATTGAATTAGGCAGTTCTACTCATTCTTTGATTTCATTGTAAAAATGAAAACAAATACGCTTATCAAACAGCCTCCAGGATTTTAGAGTAAAATCAGTGCTAGTGAAGCTCAATCTAATGTATCCTTTACGTGATTACAGCAGCTCCCAAAGCCTCACAACTGGCAAGTTATTGGCTGGCCATTTATAGGCTTAATTTATTGATGGACATCACATGAGATCAGATTTTTACATTAATTAATCTTTTTAAAATGCAAGTTACAAGACAATTTTCTGAGCAAGTGTTTTTAAAGTAATTGTCCCATTTGTGACTAGGATGTCAATAACATTTGAAAAGATACAGGGCCACCACAATGGTGCAGTGAGTAAATCTGGACATGCCCATTTGCGAGGTGTTTGGAAGTTAAGTCCTTGATTGTGTAAAGTTCAGTCACTCTTTGGAAAATTTATCACTGAATTGGAAAGGCTTCATCAAGTGCGTTTTTCAGAGCTAGTTGATCTTTTGTAATGAGTGAAATTCCGCAAAGAGGTTATGCAAACAGGAAGCAGTTCTTATCAGTGGCCCAGCTTTGTTTAAAAGACACGATTAAAAGAATTTGTAGACATAAAGATCAAGAAGTGGATAGAAGGTTACAAGGAAGTCCCAAGAGAAAGCATAGTTTCCAAAACATTTTTTTCACAAACTTGTGAATGCAGGTTTTGAAGTTCCTTAGAAGTAGAAACCAAAATAATACGGTGAGTGAAAGTATTTTCATAGGACTGTTTCAAGGTGGAGAGAATAACTAAATAAACAAAAGCCATTTTACAATCAAAGAGAGGAGGGCCCAACAAAAAAAAGTTGCTAAACATGACTATTTTCTCCTCAGCCTCTGGTCAGCTGAGTAAATTCAAGAAACATGAAGGACCCCTAATCATAGTAGCATTTTATGTACAGCTATTGAAACTGAGTGGTCTACCAGCCAGCTCTTTCCACTGGCTAACACCAATCACAGAATCACAGAATTAATTAGAATAGTGATCTTGGAAAAGACCTCTGAGATCACTGTGTCCAACCTATGACCTAAAACCACCACATCAACCAGACCATGGCACTGAGTGCCACATCCAGTCTTTCCTCAAACACCTCCAGGGATGGTGACTCCACCACCTCCCTGGGCAGTCTATTCTAGTATCTAACCACCATTTCTGTGAAGAAATTCCTCCTAACGTCTAACCTAAACCTTCCCTGGTGCAGCTGAAGACTGTGTTCTCTCATCCTGTTGCTGGAGAACAGGCCGACCCACCACTGGTTACAGAGAGTGATAAGGTCTCTCCTGAGTCTCCTCCTCTCCAGGCTGAACAACCCCAGCTCCCTCAGCTGCTCCTCATAAGATTTGTGCTGCAAACCCTTCACCAGCTTTGTTGCTCTTCTCTGGAATCGTTCCAGCACCTCAATGTCCTTCACGAATTGAGGAGCACAGAACTGGACACAGTACTCGAGGTGTGGCCTCACCAGCACCGAGTACAGGGAAAGAAAACATTCTTCCAGACAGATCCTGTGTGCAGCAGTAGATGGCAGCCCTGTTCCACGCAAAAAACAGAGTCCTCAGTTGTAGGGAAAAAATCCCCAACTACACTGAAATTATTGTTTTCCTAACCCAACATTATTTCAATTAAAAAAATAAAAAGTTGCTTAGTCTGTAACTTTTAGGCTACATTTATGCAGCTGCCACTTCTATGCGCTCATCTCGCAGTCCTACCCCTCATAAGCATTAGAATAGGTGGCTGAGATGCTTACAGCTGCATTTCCACCCTTCTAGTCCCAAGAGCTCTGGGCTGTTACAAACACATCTCCCTCATTTCCTCAGCTTGCTAGCTGACAGCTAACTTGTGTGTGAGCTGAGCTGGTAACCCTCACTCCTCTAAACACCAATCGTTCCCAAATCCTTGCTTATCAGCAGAAACAGTAGTCAGGATGACTTGAGTCCAGATGTTTAACGAAGTTATAAAAGGAGCTTTTTTACCAGAGACAGTAGAATGTGAGCCATTCCCTCACATGCAAGGAGAAATAGCTTAAAACACTGAAAATACCCAGGGACTGGGCTTACTGCAGTAAGCAGTCTTTTCCTGTCTTTTAGCTATTAAAGCATTCCTTAGGCTTCATGCCATCAAGATTTTCTTCTACAAGTGATTGCTCATATTGACTAATAGAAACACAGAGATGTTCCCAGCTGAAATTGCCATACCATCATAAAGCTGTATGAGCGGAAGCTTTAAGAAAAGCATTAAGGTTCATTGTAAGATTGCAAAGCTGGCAACAGTGAAAATAAACAAATGAAAGTAACCAAGGGAGTTGCAGGAATGAATGAAAGGGAAAAGGCTCCCCTCATATAGGGAAAGTAAGGGTTGTGGAGTTTGGAAGGAAGAGTCAGCTAGCACAGAGGCTTCTCTGGAAGTTCAAAAGAACAAAAGCAAGAGGAGGGAAAGGGAAAGACACTGAAGCCAGAGGAAGATTTAGACAACATCATTTAGAAAGAAATGTGAGAGATGTGGAGGAAAAGAGTATGAAGCAAGAACAGTGCACATTCTTCAGCATGCTCACAAGAAAGGACGTTCCTGGCTAGTGAAATACCCATCCGTGATGATGTATCCACATTGTTCAGTCAGGTTTTGCTGGTTGCCATCCATGTGCACCATGTCATAATTTGGTAAGCAAATTCCCCGTGTTAGTACCATTCAATGATTAGCTGCATCCCTACACAATGACTACCAGCCTCTATCTACCTGCCCCTTTGTACTTAAATACTGCTTTAAATGTTCATTGTAATTGTAAATTTACCTTTTCTTAAAGATTGGCAACTAGCTGCCTCAAAATATTGCCTTCTTCCCCTTGAACTTAAAAGCTACTTCCCATTGTCTACAGTGATATACTTAGTCTAAATTTTTAGGACACTTTTTAGAAACAAGGGGTTTTTTTATTTCAGTTTAATTTTTTCTACTGCTTGTGAGAGCACTGGCCTAAGGCTTACAAAAATTGCATTGACTTATGTGGTTTTAATACCTCAGATTTTCATATCTGCAGCTTTCTTTAGATTTTTTTTTTTGTTACGCCCGTAATTGAAGCATGATGGACCCCTGCAAACTTCTTTGTTCTGCTTATCAGTGAAGAGCTTAATGTGTATCTCCAACCTCTCATTCCTATATACTATCCTTTAGCTAAATAAGAGGGTCTTAAAGTATGAATGAAATTTAACATTCATTTTAAACCCAGTATCTATAGCGATATATTTCAATCCATTCTATCAATTCCATCCACATTACTATAAACAAAATTCAAAATGCAAGTTAGTCAAAAATAATGGCCATAATACAAGAAAAATATAATCTGGACAGAATTATGTTAAATACACATTTAAAATTTAATCTCTATAAATAAGGATACATTTGAACTACCTTTTTCGGTCTTGGATCTTGCTTACATTAGTTGGAGCAGTTCAATCAAGCCTGTGGCATCTGTGATGTGCTGTTTGTCAGTCAACAAAAATTGCATTTATATTGGCAACTAATAAAGTTGGCAAACTCTTGGATGTTAAAATTATAGTTAAAACTAGAGGCAAATGATTTATGGCTGTTTAAATACATAATGAAGAGAGAGTTGTTATTTCAACAAGTCTACAGCTAACTGCTTGTTACATGTTTTTGTCTGTTTTGTCTTTGAAGAAAACAGGTCTGGAACAGAACTGCATTGAATCGTGATTATATGCAAACCAGCTGGTGCTAAAGTTTTTGATTCTACAGCCCTTGAGAAACAAGTGAACAAGGTAAGAGTACTTCTGCTAACAAATAGGGTGTTATTTTGGTTTTTAAAAAATCCTTGGAATCATCTAATGAAACACAAGAGCTCCTAAATGTTTGATCATTCACCTCAAAGAGCTAACAGAGTAAAAGATATATTTCCACTTTATAAAAGCGTCGGCAATTTGTGTTTGGTATTCAACAGCATTTTGATTTCTTTCCCAGTTTAGCACCCAACCTTACTCTCAGCCAAATCAGTAGAAAAACTAACTTGGATTTGGAACAGACATGGTGCTAATAATGAAGCAAGCCTCACAAGTCAGTAATGCTAAGTGGAATAGCATGCTTCTTCCGTCTCCTTTCAGTCCATGACTTCCTTCTGCATTTGACAAACATGGGCTGTTCTCGAGAACAACAGAGACATATTGTTCTTGCTTCCTGTGAGGTGATGTAACTGCAATGCTGAATGGATTAACACCAATTCTGCATTTTGTGGAAAACGCCATAATTTAGAAAAACACTTTGCCATTCAGCTTGTAAAAACAATAAGCTACTGTGCATCTGGCAGATGAGCAAATATTAACTTTTCCCTGTAAATTAGTTTTTAGTTTGCTCGTCATCTTCCCGCCCCATTTACCCATTTCTTATCAGCAGAAGCAAATGCCAGGCATATCTTGTCAAGAAAGGGGACTGCTCAACGCAAAACCAAACAGATCTACTGAAAGTACTGCAGTGACTAATTTTTCTAATGAGAATTGATCCTCTGTCTACAGAAATAATGAACAATATGATATAGGAGAAGGCTTTGTGCCAACAAGTTGATTAGTCTTAACAAGATCAATTTTAACAGGGTGGGACCTATTGATATAACATAAAAACATAACTAAAAATACGTAAGTACTATTCTTTTTCTCTTGTACCTGTTTAATAAAAGCCCCTAAAAAAAAAGACATTTAATAAATCACCCAATTTCACAGTCTTCCAAAACAGATTGCAGAAATATCAGCATCATTTCCTTTTCACATCCATTTTGGATTTCTGGAGGATTCACTCTTAGCCTGCAAATAATCTGAAATTTTGGGGTGTTTTCATATGATGTGTTATTTCAAACGTCAAAGGATCTTATCCTCAACCGGTTGCCCTACCATACAAAGTTAGCACAGCTTTTGGCTATATGCTAGTTATTCCTACTAGCTTCCTTTTCTGCGAAATAATATTTTTGGTAATTACCAAGCTTTCAAGTATTCTTGATGGGTAAATTGCAGGTGAATGCAAGAAACCGACATATTTAATCAACATAGAGGGGTAATTTTGCAGTTTCCAGGCTCATCACTGATCCTGCTGAAAACAGCCATAAACCTTTCAGTGAACTTGAAGCCGTTTGGGAACACAGCATGAGAGAGGTTAATAGTAGAAGACAAGGGGTAATGATTACTGAATCATGACACTACTCAGTGCAGACACCCAAAGCGTTTACTCCTGACGACATAGTTAGAACATGTGTGTCATTAAAACCAAACAAGAAAAGCACTGAGTGATAAAAACCGCTTTAGCAGGGCCAGGACCTGGCTTCGTGTAACTGCAGGCTCTTTTAGGTGAACTCAAGGCACCTCTCAAGATTCCAGTGCGAGTCAGGGCACGCGTCCTTTCAGCGCCGGGGAGGCACAGCCTGACCCCACGGGTTTGAAGCACCACCGTGGGCTCGTTTCAGGGGGAAGGACATTGAAAAACAAAGTTCCGCGGAAGGGGCACCCCGGTCCCTCTCGCAGAGCGGGTCTCGCCGTCCCGTCCTCCCCAGGGGCGCTCCCGGTGAGGAGCGGCGCCCTTCGCGGCTGGAAAGCGCCGTGAGGACACGGCGTGCCTTCCCCGCCCCGAGAGCTCCCACTCGGGACGGGTCCGGAACGCCGAGCTGGGGGCGGAAAAAGGTTATTTCTGCCCGGAGGCGGGGCCGGAGGAGGCGCCCGGTGCTGGGGCCGCCCCAGCCCGCGCTGCCAGCGGCTCCGCAGCTGTCGCTCGGGTAAAGCCGGGGCGCCGGAGAGCGGTCCCACAAGTGGTTGGTGCCGCGGCCGAGGGATTTTGCCCGGGGAGCGAGGAGGCAGGGGGCAGAGCGAGGTGCCGGGGGCGGCAGGAGCGGGAGGCCGGGCTGCCGGGGGTCGGCGCGCCGGGTGGTCCCTGCAGGTGCGGGGGAGAAGGGAGCGGCGCGCCATGGTGCGGGCGGCGGGCACGGCGGGAGGCTGCGCTCGTCTGCCCGTCCCCGGCAGCCCTCGCTAGCCCCGAGCGGCAGCCCCAAGCTTCAGCCCGGCCGCCTCTCCCCCCCCCCAGCAGCTCGGCGGGACCGCTCCGGGCGGGCGGCGCGGCATGGCATCCGCCTGACCCCGGCCAGCGCAGCAGAGCCCGGGGCTGTGCCCCTGCCGCCGGCATGAGCGACAGCAGCGAGGGCATCGTCAGCCTGCCGGTGCCCGGCCCGCTGGGCGGCGGGACCCCCTGCGAGGAGGCGCTCGGCCGCCGAGCGCCCGGGGCCGAAGGCGGCGCCCGCAGCCTGCTGCCCGA
>JAWWMP010000116.1:49875543-49978056 GCA_035047865.1 Dendrocincla tyrannina | reverse complement strand
CCGGCCCCGGTGCGGGGACACCCCCGGCCCCCAGCCCGCCTTGGTGCCCCGCACTGCTGCGCTTTGGAGCAGAAACTCTGTCGGGAGAGCGTGCTGTGAGCCTGCACTCATGGTCGCTGCCCGCGGGTTAAACGTGAACCTGGCTGTTTCCTCCCGTGCTCCCAGCGCAGTGCAGGGATGCGAGCTTGTGCGAATGCGGTGAGTTGTGGCTGGAACAGGCAGGAGCTGCGAGGCCACGGGACCTTTGGAAAGCAGATTTAGCGCCAGGCGTGGAGCTGGGCAGTTTCTTGATGCTGGCACAATTAATCATCTGGGATGCTCCCTGTGTTTGTGCTTGGAAAGTTTGTGCGTTTGATATTGGTCTCCTAAAACATCCGTGATAGATGCACTTGAACAAAGAGCTGTGCACACTGATCTGGTTAGTTGGCAAGAGCACTCACTGCTGCATCCTGTTGCCCCAGTTTGCCCATTTCACGGCAATAAAAGTATAACACTTTCATTTGAAGGTGTGGTGCCTTGTGGTTCTGTCCTGTGGTGTACTTGGCCTCGTTCGTAAAAATAACAACAGAAACATTCCCCTTTCTTTTTATTTTATTGATAGATACATGGTATGAATGTAGAATAAAAAAAAAACCTGCTTGCTAGATTTGTAAAGGCTTCATACAACTACGATTACAGTACCGAATTAATGTCTTTTTACCTTCAAAAAAATCAGAAGCAGGAAATTGACCTGACCTGCAATTTTAAGGTTATTGTGTGACGTGGCTTTGGTGTTTATGAAATACATGCTAGAAATAAGCATTTAAAAGATTTTCTCAAATATTGTAGTTTCCTCCTTTTCTGGGCGGGGGTGAAGAGAAAGAAAAAAGCAACCAACCTCCAAATAAACTAAAACCTCTTGGCAGTATGGTAACCGGTTTCCACCAAAGAGTCTTTGGTACAGGCACAAGTATACCTGTTGCCTTTTTAAAACTCTGCAAGCTTTGCCTCATAGACTGCTGCTTTCAGTGAGTTTAGTGAGGTGGGTGATTCTGAAGCACGAAGTGACAGCTTATTGCTTTTGCCTCATGCAGGGCTGTGCCCTTAGAGGTAACAATTCTCACAAGTCAGAGGAGCTGTCCTCACAGGTGGAAATACAAAGGCCATAGAGTTTCATTGGAGATCCTATATTCTCCATATCCAGCTCAGACAGATTTCAAGCACCCTGACGCTTCTTCAGGGCAGGTGAAATCTGAGAGTCTCCTTTGGTTCTGTTGTGGAAGCTGTCTCATAGTGAGGCTCACAAAATTGAATTATCTGTGATGTTTTTGTGCCTTTTACAGTAGTAAATTTTTAGGCTCTTGGCTGTGCAATAGGCGAGGTTCTCGGTTGTTCACAGAGGCTTTTCTTGTAATGGGAGATTTGACTTGAAGTGGGCCCCTTTTAATTCTGGCAGTAGGCATCTGGCATATAGCACTACATAACTGCACGGTTAGGTAATATAATTTGCTTATTTCAGTGGCTTTTCAGCAAAATGTGAAAATACTACTTTTGCTGTTGTATTGTTTGGCTGGTGGAACTTAATAGAAGTGTTGCAAACCAGAAAAAGTACTTTGCCATTCTCCTTTAGTTGCAAAGTCCATAAACACGTAAGGACCTAGGAGAGTTGATCACATCCAGCTCCTGGACTGAAGACAGCTGGATGTAGAAGTTTGTGTCTGCTCCACATATACTCTGTATTGTCTGAGCTGACCAGTCATAAACCGCTGCAATCCCGAAACTGTGTTATACTGCTTATCCTAGGTCTAGGGGGATCTGTGAATTTTCACACTGTTTCTTTAGCCCCATTGAACTCTATATTTTTAAGAATTAGTGGTTTCCAGAAACTTTAATATAGTGAAAAAAATGTCTCGGGTTAGGAACAGCATTGAAGAGCATTAAAGCTATGTAGCAGCAGAATGCAAATGGGGAACAGTATAGGGAACAAAGCCAGAATGGTCATGAAGGGTGCAACTGTTGCACAGATGTTTTTCTTAAACTGCTTTACTAGGGTGGTGGGACAGAGTATTTGTAGGTGACCTAAACTCCTTCTCTATTACCCTTCTGGTCCTCTCATGCTGTGTGCTTTCAGCGATCAAAGGTGATATTAGTACTACCATAGAGAATGTCTACACACTACTTTATTTAAAAAATAATACTGTATGAAAATAGCGCAGCATGACTGAATGTGAAGTAAGAATTGAGCAGTGAAAGTGCTTTCTAGTTAAATGATCCTATTCAGGTATCAAGTCTTCCTGGACTCATTGTAAAGCCCAGCTAAGTTACAAGTGTAAGGAATGATGTGATTTCATGAAGGTTTGGATAATCAAGCTTATTAACTGTGTTTGAATGAAATAAAACATTAAATCTGTTCACTTTCATAATGCGTGTAAATCAACTATGCTTTGGGGGAGGTAGGGATCAAAGCTACAGTACAACCTACCCCATCCATCATTAAGGCTTCCCTTTTTAATGTAGTATTTCGCTTTGTATAATATAGTCTGAACCCTTGGTGCTTCTTTTGTAGGTTTGCTTCATGCCTCTCACTGCTTCAAAGGGAACCTCAAGGAGTATTAAGTAAAGTATCTTAGATTAAAATACTCATCATTCACTCTAAATGGAGATTAGACCACTAATAATCTGCTAACTTTAGTCAACTATGGCACTTAAATTCTGAGACATAATTAGCAGTGCATATTAGTGAGTAGGTGTCAGCTGTGTATATTTGAACCATTCAAGCACCAAATATTAATAATGGGCCTATTCTGGCATTTCTGGTTGCATGACCTAAATTCCACTTGATTTCAGCAAAAAATTAAGAAATTGTTTCTTGAGAAGCAAGCTTAAAATAAGCCCTGGAAACTGTTGAAGTGTTTGACAAAAACAAAGATTTCAGCATTTATTGCTTTTTCCTCCACTTAGAGAGATACTAAGGTGAGGAGAGGAAAATGTAGTTAGATTTCTTGTAAAACTCGATGTTTTCTTGTAAAACTCGGGTTTGATCAGCTATCTTAAGGGCTCTTTTCCTTCATGAAGAGGATAGCTAGAGTTTTTCTTTTCTTTCTTTTTCTTGTTTTTTCTCCTCAGTTATTTTAAGCTGCTGCAGGTGAATTGAAGGTATTTCTTAAAATCACCTAAATTTCTAAATACTTTAGGAATATTTTAAGAGTAGGGCAATTAGAGGTGTAGCAGAGACGCCATTCTACAGTGCAGTAGGTAATCGTGGTGTTTTGAAAGTTATTGTAACCATTGATATTTACAATTAAATGGTATTTTCTCTACATTATAATGACCAAATCTGCATATCATGTTGATTTTTTCTTTAATTGCTCCCTTCTTTTTGTAAACAGGCATAAGTGAGTGTAGAGTACTTAAGAGCTTGTTTGGCTTAGGCGAGCATTCTCTCCTTTCCCATCCCCCCTATCTTTTTTAGGCAACTGAAATTAGAACACTTGTCTTTCTGTGCAGATGTTTACATCGTCACTTTGTATTACAGAAATGCACCAAGGACTCGCTGAACAGAGAGTTTGAGAAAAATAAAATAGGCAAAAGTACTGTAAGAGGAAAAAAGTCATGAGTCAGTAATATGGCTCAGCTCTTCATGGTAGGAAAGTGCCCTAGGTCAAGGTAATTTCTTTACATCTGCTTTTAGAATTAGTCACAGTTTTATACAGTAATTTGTTGGAATCACAGAATTGGACATTCTGACTTTTATGTACAATTTCAGAGGGACTGGTGGAAGATAAGAAAGTACACCCAGTCACTGACTAAGGGGAAATGGGTTTTCTAATCTGTGCAGTCCCTGGTTTTAGGTTGGTTTTCAAGCTAAACGGCTTGACTGATGTGCTTGTCATACAAAACTGTCCTTGTAACTTTAATGTTGTCTTATAATGGGAAATTTCCATTTCATAAACTTCTTATGCTTAAGTTTCATGAATCAATGGCCCTTGTGATAGTATTTTTACTAACATTATTGTGTTGGGCTGTTGAGATAATTCCCCAGGAAAGCAGTGATTGACTAAAATAGATATAATAAAATAGGTTTAGTATCTTATCTTTATTCCTGGAATTCAGCATCATTGCATTTAGAATTCTTGCAGGCTTGGGCTAGAAATTGTCAGTATTGGCTTACTGGGCTTAAGAAACACATTGTACAATGTGCTTTGGGAGACTCTTGGTATACAAAATGACAAAAAATTCAGAGAATCAGTACAGTCACATGTGTGAAAGTGAACATAGCTTCAAAGAGGTTCTACACCTAAGTTATTTCTGCAGATTCTACAGAACATTTGTGGATTGTGCATTTATAAGAATTTACAAGCACATAGAAATGTAAAGCAATAGCAGGGCTCAACTAGGTTTTTGCCGATTCTTCCTGGTTTTCCTGCAAATATGCTATGTTCTGGATTCTAGAAGTTGACTTAAATGTTTTCTGTGGTAAAAAGCAGCATGTGTCCTACTGTATTAGCTGTTTGTAGGAGCAAAAAATCACTATGAGAGAGACTAATCGCAAGCTTTATTCTATTCCACATTGTCTCTCAGACAACTGTTTTTCACCCCCTTTTTCTCCGTTCTTTCTGATTATTATTTTTTAATTTCTGATTAAAAAAACTGACAGAGTTTTGTCAGACACTTGAAATACTGTATGTGCTTTCTGTGATTACGCAGCACTTACATTCACCACTTACTTTATTTTTTTTTTTTAATACAACCCCCTCCCCAGTACCCAGGTTCTGCTGTATCCCAACTACTGATTTCTATAGCATCATGACTGGAGAATCCAATCTGGTATGCAGAATAGAGTTAATGTCTTTCTTGAGAGTATGACTATAATCATGTTATGCATGCAAAGTACTATGAATACAGAATCTTTGTGTCTGAATGCATAGCACATATTGTAATGTTTAAATGGAGTGGATTTATAAAGTTCTTTTTGACTCCAAATATTGATTCCAGACTCTCATAGAAGGCAGCATTAGAAACATAAACTAAATGCATGGCACATCTTCAACACAAAACAGTATTTAATTCTGAAGCACCTGAATGTGATCTACATCTACAACAAAAATTATGAGGATTCTGGGAAAAAAAATCCGTAATCCTGATGTAAAGTTTCTTTTGTGTATTCATAGTGCTAGTGGAGAAGTATAGAATTTATGAAGAAATTGTAGGATTTGAAACAACATATTCACAAACTTTCCATTGCTGGACCAGCTGTAAATTTTTATAACCAGATTCCAGTATTAGCACTGTATTTCATAACTTCCATCAGACTACCTGTCAATAGGTGACTGAAAAACTAGTATTCCATCAGTTTCTGTCTGAAGTAGGAGGAACATAGCAGATACACCTACTCCATACATGACTTCCATGTATGTGGGCTGTGAGACCTGGGTTCTCTTTCAAACCTTGTCACTAGCCTGTCATAGCACTTTGTAGCTCTAATATGTAGCAAGAGCTCTCCCACAGCTGAGGCGCTTGCACAGTGTCTACCATGGGTGCCCTGGGCACAGAAGTCTGATGCTAGTGTGAATTTCCAGCCATATCTGAAACGTAAATAATATTAAGGGTATCATCTTGCAGTGTTTATTTACTAAATCCCCCAGTGATATCAGTGAGAGACACCTGGCTAGACGGTCTCCATCCAGGCTTTTGTTGGATTATTAGAAGTTACAGGCTTTTGAAATGCTGCTTTCTCTGTTAAGTGCATTAGGGTGATAGAACTAGTTTTCAAATACTGCGTAGGAATGCAGGTTATGAAATTATTGTGTTCTCTTAAAATACAGTAAAAACTCATGAGGCATATGTATGAGCAGACATCATCCAAGTGTATTCCCCACTGGAGAAACTGCTGAATGGGGCTAGACAAACGCTTTTTGAGTAAGGCAGAAGAAAGTCTGTAACTGATGCTTCTGCAGTTTGCATTTCTGTAGCTCTGAACAGGATGTGTCATGAAGAAATGGCTCCTGGATTTGCTGCAGTCATGAAAATAGTTTGACTTCTCTTTTTAGTGGCTTTCCAAAGTAAAGAAGCACATTACAAGAAGCTGTAAATGTAGCAAAGGTCAACACACTGAAACAAATTGTATTAAATCCCAAAGGCTCCAGGGTAAAGTAGAAAAGGCCTTATATACACCATTTAGCACCATTAACCTTAGTAAATTTCCCTCTCTTTTACGATCTTAAAATGAAGTTAAACAAGTGAAAGTTTCAGTTTTAGGGCAGTTCATTTTCTTTTTTTTTTTTTTTTTTTTTTTTGCATCAGTGTAGAAAAACATAGTTTTGAGTGTATTTTGTGGTTCTGGTAATTTAAAAGTTGTTCCTCTTTTTCTCCAGTGCCTTTGGATCATTGTCCATTTGCATATATAGGTAACCTGCCAGTTGTAATTATGAGTTAAACCCAGGGGAACCCAAAAACCTCAGCAGCCCTACGATGACAGGGAGTTTGCAAGGTTGTGGTTAATAAAATGGAAGTTACTGCTGCGATTCACATCTTTCTTTATGGTTTTCCTCAAACATCCATTGTCTACTGTAGTCCCCTACTGCTTCTTCTTCTTCTTTATGGCCTCTTTGGGGGTTTCAGCATTCAGCAATACAGGCACACTCAGGAGTACAGCATTTCTTAGAAATATATGTAGCAGTCAGTGAAGTCGTCTCATAGAGCGGAACATGTGTGTGTGACAGATGACAGAGGATTCTGTTTTGACAGTTGGGGAGTTTTCTGGTAATCACTGATGAGTAGATTTCTGTGACAAGGTTGTAATTGTTTGTATTCCAAGAGAACATGAACCTCAGGCTGAGCTTGACACACAAGCGCAGACTGCTTTTTTATTTATATTACTGTTTTCCTCTGAGATCAAATTTATTCCTTGACCGAAGCAGATATAATATTTCAGTTATGAAGAGCTGCTGATCAACTACTAATAAAGGCATGCCAGAGCTGAATTCTTTTCCAGATCGTGTACGCTTTTATTCATAAGCACTGGGATAAGTTTATATGCAGCATGGGGCTTAAAGATTTCCCACAGACTGAATCATCTGAAGTCAGTGGGAATCAGCTCTCTTTCAAATCCCACAAGAAATGTGTGTTTTGATTTAAAAGGTAGATACCCTTACAGAAATTTGGCTCTGCGCTTCTCCCTTACTGTAATAAAGTAAATGAGTTGCTCTGGGACTTGCTCACTGATGATGTCTGTGGGTGTCTCTTGCAAAGAGTGCTCTTTGGGTGAGTAAGCAGCTGGTGCTTTTGGTGTTGAAGATGGTTTTTCAGTGATGTCACCACAGTTCTTGCACAGAGTTTTACCTTTATTTTCTTCCCCTTCACACAATACCTGTCTGATATAGGTATAGTATAATGTTGCTTTTAGTACAGTTTTTTTTACTTACTAGGGGCTACAGACTGAAACCTCTGGTGTATGAAGAGTGGAGATGCACGACAAATAATTATTGAGGTGAAAGTCCTCCAGCACCTTCCCGTGGATTTACATGCTTCCAGTAGAAGTCTGTTCTGCAGTGTGCATGAGTGCCCAAGTCACTCATCTGGCTGTAGTACACAAAGCCCTGGATGTGAACAAGGAAGACTCAGTGACATACCAAGAGTAAAGGAACACTTGTACCACTGCTGGAATTCATTTATAGTTCAGAAGTGGGGCCTCTCCTGCTTGGGATAAATTTATTCAGTTATCTTGACACAGTAGCAAAGTTATTCGTTTAAGACCTACCCTAGAGGCACACCCATAAGATTAAAAGCTTGCACTTCCGCTGCTCCACCTTCAGTATGATTTTTTACAGCTATGCACACTTTTAAAAAGCATGATAATACCATCTTTTCTGTATGGAAGAGTGTCTCTGCAGGAAAATATGCTAGATGAATGCCATAATTATGTGTATTTTACGGGTTTATTACTGTCTTTCAATGCAGTATCTGAGATAAGGTTTCTCAGCCTTCCTCCAAATGAAAATGGATTGACTTTAACCTGAATGTGTGTGTGCTGACCACAGTTCTGCTTTCATTTACTTTCAAGTAACATGGCATGGTAGCGAAAGCCAGATATTTTGCTGGGTGCTCCGTCCTGTCTTCACTAGCTCTTTGCAGCTCTTGCCATCAGTGGAAGTGACATGTGGCATCTGTGGAGAAGGGCAGAAGCCACTTGCCTTTTGAACTTAACCTCACCTTTCAGATCACAGCTGGAAATGAAAAGTTTTCACCAGGCCGTTGGTGTGAAGTTCTAAACATCTTCATCGTTACTGGGTCAAATGCAATTGCAAAAGGCTCAGTGGCACTGTTCTGATCGCTTTCGCTAGAAAAGAAGTGATTGTTACCTGTGTAAATAAACTGAATTCTTGTGTATTTGTGTTCTCTGTTTCCCTGGGGTCAGTTTCAGTTTTTGTTTTCTGCAGACCTGAGCTTCAGTGGTACTTCACATAAAAATAGATATACTTCCTATCGTAGTTGGAGTCCTTTAATATGTAGTTTCTTGTGAGGGTTTTCAGTGACCTTGCAAATCACGCAAATTGCTGTGCAGAAACTATTTTCTTTTGCTTATGGTGATGAAACTTAATTCAGGAGGTAAACTTCCCTGATTAATTCATTCAATAATTGTATGTTATTTACATTTCAAGACTGTGAAGGCTCCACCTTCCGCAGCTATTTTTTATGATTATGTTAATTAGAAGATGAACAGAACTTCTTAAAGATTTATTTTATTTTAAGATTGTGTAACTCAAAACCTTAGTCATTTAGTTTCTTTTTATTTCTGCTGGAGTGTTTTATTCCTTCTATATCTTTCAGGGGTTTTATTGATTTTGGAAATTTTCCTGATTTGTCATTCAGGAGTAGTAGCTATGTGTGTAGTAAGTGTTGCACATATGAAGCATTACAGAGCAAGTGAGAAAAAATGTAGCATTTCCAAAACATCCTGTACAGTTACAGCATTGCTGTAGAAAGCAGGATTTATTACTTTTTTTAAAAGAGTGCCTGTAAAGAGGGGAAGGAGCATTTTCCTTAGTGATGTAGCTCTGAAGGGAGGAGGGGAGAAAAGGCACTACCCTTGTCTTAAAAGCAGCCTGATGCGGCCAGTGCTGTTACTTTGAAGAAATGCTGGGATCTTGCAGCAATAGCCTATTTGGGTCTGTTCTTGAAGGATTATGTTATCTCCTGTGCCTACATCAGGGTGAAAAGATGTGGGTTTTCCCTCTTCTCCATGCTGTCACAGGCCGAGTGCAGCATGTGGGTACCCTGACTTACTACAGCCACAGAAGCCCACCTTCAGTGGTGAAGTCTAAACTTCCCATGGCTATGCTGAGTCCAGATCTGTGGCTGAAGAGAAGGCACTTCCTCAAACTCTCAGCATGAGGAAGGAAGCCCTTTGGCCTGGGCTGGAGCCGGAGACTGGTGGTGTATGCTGTGTTCTGGACAAGCTGCCTGGACTGGAGCCTATGTGAGCAGCACTGTCCAGAGCTGAGACTGCATGATACAGCCCAGTTAAGCTGTGCTGGCAGCTTTTTGCTGGACCAGTCCTAGGGTGTATGGCAGAATGCTCTGTTTGCAGATGAGAAGTGTCTCAGGCAGGACTTAGCAGCCACTCAAAGATGCTCATTTTACTCAAACATGCTTATTTCTTTGAGGTTTAATAACATCAGGGGTTTGTGGAGGTCATTAAGTGTGAAGTGGATTTGACTTTTTAAATACCTCAACACACTTTGGTGTGTTTCATAATTCTGAGGCAAATGGAGAAAGTCTTAAGAGTATGTGTTCCAAAAGCATTCCACAAAAGAAGTCAGAAAATGAGATTTCTTGCCAGTAATTCTGTTACCAGAACCCATGATCTCCCTTTTCCAGCTGATGCAAGAAGGCCAAAATGCAATAAAAGCACTAGGAAAATGGACTAAACTAAAGCAAGAGCTTCTGCAGCAAGCCCTGTCAGATGGGTGTATAACTGGAAAACTTCAATCCCTTTTGTTGCTTAAACTGCTTGCATTTTAGTGTTCCGAAAGGGTCTCTGCTTTGAATGGTCAGTGTGTTGACAACCTGATACTTGTCTCTATATCCTCTCTGTTCAAGTACTTTAATAGTAGCTTTGATTGAAAAATTCCCTGGTAGGCAGACCATGACTTAGAGGATTTCATTTTATATTGTGGCTGGTTGCAAACTGGCACATGCCCGTCTTCAAGATTTAGTTCAGTTCATGAGAATGTGTATATGCCTTATCCATTATGAGTTGAAGCTGTTGATTCACAGGCTGAGAGACCTGGGGTTGTTCAGCATGCAGAAGAGAAGGCTTCAGGGAGACCTCATGGTGGCCTTCCATACCTCAGAGGGGCATATAAAAAGGAAGGAGAAGGACTTTTTATGGTAGTGACAGGTAGTGGGCAGGTAGTGACAGGAAAAGGGGGAATAGTTTTAAACTGAAAAGTTAAAACTGTGGATGCCCCACTTACTGGAAGTGTTCAAGGCCAAGTTGGATGGGCCCTGAGCAACCTGATCTAGTGAGTGGCATCCCTGCCCATGGCAGCGGGGTTGGAACTAGATGATCTTTTATGTCCCTTCCAATGCAAATCATTCTGTGATTCTGTGATTTAGAGCTACTGCCATAGTAATTTCAAGTTGTATTTGTGCAGTAGAAGTCTCAGACCTCTAGCACTAAAAGGCCTAGTTGACACAGCTAAATTTCAAATAATCTTTAATGCCAATAAGTAAATACAAGTAAGGTGACATTACTGCAATATCCATATCAATCTCAGAAAAGATAATTATCTTCCTGCTAAAAGTTTCCTGCTGACTTGCTCTAGTTGCAGTGCTAAGTAGGGTAAGAAGTTCATAAAATCCATTTTTCTGTGCACTTAGTCTCTTTAAGTAGAACTGTTGAAAGAGTATTGTATGCTTTGAGGTGCAGTCCCATGAAAGCTTAAGTGGATGAGAAACTGGACTAATGCGCTTCTTCCTGGTGCTGCTTTCAGTGTTCAGAGAGTTATATGATGAGGTAGGTCAGGGAGCTGACCTGGTTGCTAACTCACCCCTTTATTTCCTTGTGGTTAGTTTTCTGTTGAGTAAGTTCTCTGAGCTGAGCACACCTTCTAGAGAGACCAAAAGCAGAACTGCAACAACCTGTGTTGAGATTGCCTAAACGTGTGGTTTCGTGTTACTCTTGATCCTGTCTCCTTGTGGAATGCCTCATATCCTTTCCTCTTCTGGTAAGGGTGGCTGAGGAATGTATTTTATGTTGACTGTGCCAGCTGCTTGTGCTCTCAGCCTCATGTTTTTCAGATACTTTCTATTTACAGGCAGGTTTGAAAACATTGTTTGAGTTTTGTCCTGTATTGGAATAAAAACTTGAGGATTTCTCATGGCCTGAAAGCTCAAAGATTCTCCAACTCGAATTAAAATTGTGACCACATCTTTGCTAGCAAATGAAAGTATTCATGGCGTGGCATCCCACCCTTCTTAAGGGGAAGGGAGTACCCAAGATTCATAGATGCTGACAGTCAAAAGGATCAACGGAAGTCGGAGGGTCTGCAAAAGCTTACAAAGTTTTATGAGTAGATTATACGCTTGCCATGGAAATTGGTATGTTAGTCCCTTGTCTCCTAGTATAAGGACAAAATTGTGGGGTTTAGATAAGGGGGTAGGATGAAGAGAGAGTGATGGGTTAAATAGGGAAGGAAGCAAGATCACCTGTCCCTCCAGCTGATGGGGTGTCCAGGGTCCTGGGACACACATGCACCCAGGCTTTGTGGAGGTACCTTTTTATAGGTAAGTTTTTGCTTCCTTGGAAATAAGTTTCTCATTTTCTATGCAAATTAGTTATCATGCACAGTCCCTTCTTCTAGACATTTCTGGAAATGGGTCAGAGGATTTTGTGGGTCTTGGTCTCTGCTTACAGTCCATGCCTGCTTTTTGACCTCATTCCTGTGCTTGCACTGTACTGTGTTGTGCTTATCTCCAGGAGCCAGAACAAGGACATTTGTCCCAGAAAAGTGCTGCCCTACCTCGATATGGCCCCCTTCTCTGCCACATCCTGTTCTTTCTCACAACAATCCTTGGTTGGCTCCATAACTATCCAGGTGTCAGTGTTTGAGACATACGCATTAGTGCCCTTATCTTCTAGGCTTCTACACATGGATACCAGAGTTGAGTGACCTATGCTGTTAAGCTGTTATCACTTCTGGCATGCTTTTGGCCTGGGCCAGTGAGTCAGTTACATTCCCAGTGGCCAGTGTGAAGGGAGCAACCTGAGGCTGGGAGAATTTAAGACTGATTTAAACCATTCCAGGCCACTTGGTCTTCATGCAGAAGCGGGACCCTGGGGCATTAGTCTGCATTGCTTTACTGGTTTCCTGGTTTAGGTGTAACAAGCGTGCTTCTTTGAAACTTGTGTTCACAACTGAGGATATGCGGAGTTGCAGTGCATACTCATTCTGAAAGATGGTGTAAGATACTGCATCTGTGAATACAAAATTCCAGCAGCCATCTTAGCTTCCAAATTCTCTCTTGGAGCCCTTAAACTGAAGGAAGGGCAGTGGGTAGCTATTGCAAGTCTTAGACCTCAGTAGTCACTAAGCAAATAATCTGCTAATATAAGGTCTCTGTTGAAAAAGAATCTTTAGAAAAACCACCATATAGAACTAGATTACAGGTACAGCATTTCTGTGTCTTTTCCAGCAGGGATCATCAGTTCCTTTGTATCTGTGTGTAATACACAAAATGTCATGACTGAATATGGTATAAAAATTTTATTTTACATGTTAGTACATTTGGACGTTCAGTCAAACTCTTAAGTATAACTCAGCACCTCTCAGTTTCTTTTTTTTTTTTTTGTAAAAGGTATACTATTTTTCAGTGATTAATTTCTACTCAAATGTACCTGCCCTGCAGTTATACTGAAAAGCCTTCAGTGTGGAAATTGAAGAAGGTTGACTGCAAAAGAAACAGATGAAGTTTTAGGAACTTAATTTGGACTCATGCAATTTAAGTTACTTGAACAGTGCTGGCAAAATTGTTTCCTAGATTTTGTGGTTTAATGTGCAGGCCTTTATGTCCAGGTATTTTTGGATAAATCTCAAAGAGTGGCTACTCTGCTAAAAATGAATGTGTGAGTAGGTGGTGGCTGTTCTCACTTTTTTCCAGTGTCTCAAGTTTTTCTTCATCCTAAGTGATGCTTTTTCTTCTTTATAGAAGTTGAAGAGCCTGAAGCATGAGAGTTCAAGTGTTTATATCTTACAAATGCAAACTGAGATATGTTTCCTACCAGCTGTGTGGGTTATTTAGTTTGTGTAAATCTGAGCATTTATTTTGCTGGCAATTATTCAGATTTGCATCTCTGTAGTTTTCCTTTTCACATCAATAATCACTGTAGGAAGTACAGAATTCTGGTTTTAGCATAAATTACTGTTATCTTTACCATTTCATCGCTGCAGGCTGAATGGCGCTTGAAGCATATATGGAAACTTGCAGTGAGATACTGTATATCAAGTTATTTTAGTTACTTGGTACCAGACCACTTGAAATACTAACTGAAATCCAGTAGTTCCTTGAAATGAAAACAGTTTTACCCGTATGTAGAAAATAGAAGGAATAGGACTCTAAAATTAAGTAAATCATCACTTTTATATGTAAATGGTAATTCCTATCACTCTGACTCTACTAACCTATGCCAGTCATCAAACTTTCCCTTGCCCTACTGATTTACCCAGGTGGAATTGATGAATTCCTAAGGTGGTTCTAGTATCATTTCCTTCGTTCAGTTGTGGGTTAACTAGCATGAGGTTTTGCTGTCTGCTGCGATTTAAGAAATTTAAGTGATAGGTTAGTTTGTAATCCATTTTCTCAGGTAATATGGTTGAATGTGTTCCTGTTTTGTACTCTTTGTTCTTACTCAAAAATACAATGCTATGCAAGACCCTTAAAACCTTGTTTGTTGTGCTAATTCTGCTTCAAAAGTGCTACTGGAACAATTTTTTTTTTCTATACATGGAGTTCAGCACTGTGCTAGCTTGCTCAATGTCTATGTATAAATACTTCAGAATCAAATCCAACATTTGCAGTGCTCCAGGTGTTTTATCTTGAAGTTACTTCTACCATCCGTAATGCTGGCCATTCACCTTTGTGAGTGATGTGTCTACTTGTGGATTTTATCTATAGATTCTAAAGCACTTTATAGAGGGAACAAATAGCAATCTTGTCATTTTAAGGAGAGTGAAACCAGAAGGGTAGAGAGTAAGTGACTTGCCTGAGGTTTGGCAGTAGACCATAGCTAAAGGTGAGGAGAGAACTCAGGTTTCCTGAGTTTGTGAGCTGCCAGATCAGATGCGCTGCTATTGTGTTCATTGGTGATTTAGATATGACTCATTTCTGTTAAGAAGACAAGAATATCTATGATGGTTAGCATCAAATCAGAAGTTTTGAAATCTTGGCTATTAAATTGTACCACAGTAATTCTGAATCAGTGCTGTAGCCGTATAAAAGCAGCTTTTGGTAGTGGAATCATGTGCAGAGATGGGTTGCCTTTGGAAGTAAAGTTTGAGCATCTTATATTTGTACAGAGTTACAAGAAATGTTAAGTCAAAGCCCTTTTTGCTGTAAAACTGAACCGAATGAGAACAAAATCATAACTATTGCAAGCCACCTGGAGTTACCATTGACAAAGCAAAATGCGGACCTGCTTATCAGACCTGTTTAATCTCGTTTTTCAACAATTAGCAGCAATCATGTCAAGTGTTAAGAATTTGACTCAGATGAGTCATATCCGTTTTCTGTTGTGGGACGGAATAGTGCAGTTACTTGTGAGGCTGGGTGGTTCCTGCTGCCTTAGGAGCAGACGGTGCGGTGGCGTGAGCAGTAGTATTTTCTGTATGAGTTTGCAAATAATTAGTTGCTTGTCAGGAATTTTTGAGTGTGATAATCCAGTAGTTAAATACGAAGTAACTACGTACGTCCACATACGCAGTTATTTTGTTGGAAAACTAGCATGTAAGGTTTTGTCCTCCTTAATAAGGTGTGTATCACCTCCTCTTCCCTTTACTGATACTTTCACTGTTACTCTTGCAGTCTTGAAATGTGATCTACGGACCTGTGCTGCAGTGGGCTAAAGCAGAGCGTCATATGTCAAATTGTGAAATTAATTTCAAACTTGGTCTCTGTAAAAGGGAGATGAACTTCAGCCTGGATGAGTCTGTGTCTGTCTGAACCTTTATGCTAGACTTTTGTAATTACTGTCCTTGGAAACTGGTGACGGATGAAGTTTACAAAAGGACAGCCATTCTAAACTTTCTTGTAGCTGACAATAATACTTGCACTGTAACTAAACTTGTATGTCTGAAACTGTATACAAGGCTGCAACTTTGCTTTTTTTCTGCTGGAGGTAAACTCCTTGTCTTTGTTTCCTTCTAAAAGGGCCCTTTCAATTTTTAAAAGTATTTGAGGCTTTTGCGTTAGGGCAAGATTACCTTAGTCCACATTGTAGAGTGCTTTGCGAAGCAGGACATGATTCTAGAGAGATCTTTTGTGAATTGTTGTGATAGAATTAAGTTACAGTGCCATGTGCCGTGTTAGTGATGTACGTCTGGTTCTGAGGGGGTTGTGATTTTTTGCTTTCTGAGTACTCCAAACTGTAGTCTTGTCTTTAAATTTGAGAATTTATTTTCTATGTTAAATAGATACTTTTTTGCAGTCTTTTTGGTGGAGCCCAGGGGATCTTTCAAATTAAGTTTAATCAGTCTGTGCTGTTTACTCTGCACATTACCTGTGTTGACTGAAGTAAATCAATTTGCATGGTTGAGTGCTGCATGTGGTAAAAAGGATTCTGATTTTTCCCTGCGAAATTGCGAGGAGGGCAGCATGCAAATGTACTTGTGGCTTGGTCTGACCAAACCCTGTGAGGATTGTCCTACCTGCTTTCAAATAATTTTTGACTTGTGAAGCCTTAGTACTAAAGTGGAAAAAACAGCTTAACTGTAATTCTGCGGCTTGCTTGCTTTTATTGATGAAAGAAAATAGTGGGAGTAGTGTTTTTCTTTTTTGGTTGGTTGGTTTTGGGGTGGGTTTTTGTTTTGTTTTTGGTCGTTGTTTCATTTTGGTTTTTAAGGGAACACCTGGAAATGGATCAGACATATGAAGTATGGGAGCAGGTATTGCTGTCTTTTTTCAAGGGTTTCCTTGAAATGCGGCATAAATAGACTTTGTAAGATGCAGATGAAGAAGAAAAGTAGACATAATCTTTTGAATTTAAACAATGAATATTTAAGACAGTGCACAGAGATAATTAAAAATAAAAAATTCTTGTGATGGTGAACTGTTGTGCCCATAGGGAAAGAACATGCTTTGCTACGTAGAAATCTGTGAGCAATGAAGCAATTGATAAACTAGTGTTTATATGGGTTTATTTTGGGAAATATTGGTCAGTGCAGTCAGTAGACCGACTTTAAAAGGAAATTAATAGACAGACACAAAATGACTAAGTGCTACTGGGTATGCTTATTTTCTAAACCACTAGGATGTCTAACAGAGGTTAGAGCTATTGTGAATAAATTTGTGTAAACCTCACAAGAGTAATAAATGAACAAATGTGTCGGGAGTTACAAGGAAAGAAATAAAGGAAAAACTAGAAAAGTTATTTACTGTATAATTTATGATGTGTCATATCTTTATTACTACATCTCTGCTTATTCCATTTCAAAAATGGAATTTGTATCTAAACATAAGACACAGACAAGGGAAAAAAAGGATTATCAGAATCATTCATGGAGTTGTTTCCATGCAGATGGAGACTGAATAGATACGGTGTCTTCAGAGGGAAAACAAAGGGAAAGGTGACATAATTTAAAATCAGGAATAGAGAGGAAAGATTGATTAAGGAGCAATAACTCATTTTTAGGTTTTGACCTTGTAGTTCTTATTTGTAAGCTGCTTTAGAAGAAGCTGAAAGAAGCACTTCTCCATACAAGGACATAGCTAAATAGTCTTCTAAAGGACTAAAATTCTTGAGGGATGGGTTTGCTAAGACTTGCATATGGGCATACGAAATGACTTGGAAACTCCAGGTTGTTGAATTTTCAGATGCTTAAGGATGTGGCAGGTAGCTCTGCAGTTTCCTTTTCTTTTCCCTAATAACTGCTGTTGGTAGTGGTAGAGATAAGATACTGGACTAGAGGGACTTTTTGATTTGATTTAATGCTGCTACCCTTAAGACCAAACTGAAACAGTTGATTGATGGATAATATAAATTTTTTAACTAATCTTCTAGATAAATAAAAGTGTGTTTTCTAGAAGTAGGTGCAAATGATGATGAGGAACAAGCTGATCTATTTAATTCCAGGTTTAGCCATTATTGAATGGCAGTAAATTTCTGTATACTTTGCTTGGGGACAATTTTCTGCCAGTGGAAAGGGGCTTGAATGTTTTTAAAAGTTTTTATCAGTAACTCAATGCGTTTGCCCTTCAGTAGCCACCTTTTACTGAAGTGGAAGAAAGTTTGCTAATACAGAGTACTCCTGAAGGCAACACCCTTCGTTACACCTCCTGGAATGTTACTGTACTGTAACGGAGACACATGAGGAAGGTTTTGTAGAAGGTTGCTGTAGGAACTTCTTTTGGTTGGGATGTACGTGTGTGTATATTATGCAACCCTTAATTTGTGCAAAAATACAGAAAATACAAGAAAGATATCTGGGACATGCTCGAGTGGAATGAGCACTTTTCATGAGACATCTTGTTTTACTCTTGTGCAATTTGCTTTCCATGCTGAAACAAATCATAGTGTGGTTGAGCATGGTCTGAGCAAACTTTTCATTTTGTCTTTTCTTTCCAGAGAAATTTGAAAGGAGGGTTGTCCTCATGTTTTTATCCATCTAATCCAGATAAGAGCATTTTCCTGTAAAGAGTAAATAAAATGAGGTCTAAGGCTGCTGGAGGTGTTTGTTATCTGCTTCTTTATTTTAAATATTAGTGTCTATGTTTCAGGAAAGCTCTTCTGATACATTATCCAAGTGTACTTCATCAGACCTGTGTGTGCAAACTGTTTGGAATACCTGTAGTGGCGTAAAAGCATTTCTGTTTTATTTAAGCATCATTAAATTCTTATGAATGCATTTTAAACATGAAGAAAACTGGCAAAGTTATTGTCTCAATTGTGTGAAGCAGCAGTACTGTGTAATTTTTGTTAAATGAGAATAGTATGGCTTGCAAATACAAAAGGAACAGTGCAAATCATAGAAAAATGGAGGGCTGGCAGGGAGTCTGTGGGGTTGCTAAGCCCCATTGAATTGCAGGATTCATTAAACCAGGGATGGATCAAGTATTGATGCCCCGACCCCACCATGAGGAATTCAATCTGTTATTGGAAATTTTCTGTAGCAAGGAGTCTTCAACCTCCTTTAAATCCTGCATAAGCGCAGTTGCCTTTAAAGGTAGACTGTTTTTTCCAAAAATTTGTTCTAAATTTCCTTCACTTTGGAAGCAAATGTATTGTAATAGATATTTAAAAGTACCCTACAATGTTATTTTATGTTTTAATTTAAAAAAATATTTTTTCTTCAGCCGTACTGGTCTTTTAGTGTCCACAAACACAGGGAAATTTGCTTTTCTGCTTGGCAGCAACTTCTTATGCAGTGAGGAGTTATTGTACGACATCTCTAAGAATATTTGTAGATGAAACACCTCTAGTATGTTCAGTCATTCCTTCTTAATCGGGTGTCATGTTTTGTTCTGTTCTTCTGAGTACTTTGACATTTTAACTTTCTTCCTTCAGTTGTAGCTCAGATTGTGCACAGTATTTCATTTGAGTGCAGGTAGAAGAGGATAATCATGTCTTTTGCATATGCAACTCGACTTTACACAGTACAAAATGTGGGAGTTTATTTTTGTTTTGTTTTCTCTTTTTTCTTTTTCTTTTTTTTTCAGTAATTCACAGTGCTGGCTCATTCATTCTGTGACTGATAGTACAGACAAAATATATGTTTATTTTGGTTTTTTCCTATGTGCTGTGTAGACAGTTTTACATTTTACTTCAGCACCCCTAAGCTTGAGGGATAATAAACATTCATGCCTACTGAACGTTGTCTGTTTCACTTTAGAACAAGTTCCTCTCCTGTCCTTCAAGGTGCTTTTCAAATAATGGGTGCCTTAGGTTCTAGCTGTATTGACATACAAGTCTGGAATACAAATATGACTTTGCACAGTTCCTTGTGATACTGAGCTGCAGTTTGACAGGGAATCATGGGTAAATATTCTGATACGGACAAACTGTGTGGTTTTTACAGAACTTGGAGTTTATATTAGAATATTTAAAAGCCAATTGCTAAAAGTAGGAGTGAGCAGTTTAAATTCCTGAGTCCTGGATCCAGCCTGAAATTTAAACAACATAGCATATTGCCAGCTCAGTAGTTATGACCAGATACTTTAGCTGTAACTTCCCATATCAGGTTATGAATTGTTATGATTATCTTCCAGCAAAGCTACTAAGAATGTACTTAGTTCTGGATCAGGCCTAATGGATAAAGGTTTGTGTGCTCTGTAAGAGATGTTGATGTTTTCTATCAGAAAACATGGCCTATGAAACTCCAAAGCCCTTGGGTAAATAGCTTTCCCAGTGCCTTTCTCTTCCTGGGAAAACATTGGATGCAGCAGTGAAAATGTTACAATGTGGAGCGGGTGGTAAGAATCAGGAGTGGTGGGTGTATTTTGTACCTTTGATTGTGATGAAACACAAATCACAAGAATTCTCAAATACTATATTATATATGAAAGATAGTTTCTTCTTAGAAAGGAAATATTTTCGTGACAAAGTAAAGACATTTAACAAATGTGCTTGTTTACGTCTCAGAATACTTCTGCTTTCAAATTTTCAGAAGTCTGGGAAGATTCCCATTTTGTACAAGCATTCCAGCTGCTATTCATCATATTCCTGAAATACTTGTATTTATTTTTAAGTCTCTGCTTGCTGCTCATGTGTCTTCTTTGTTTAAACCATTTTTGGTATTACTAGTTTGGAAAACATTAATTCCCAAGACTTCAGAATAATGTTGTAAGGAATAATTCTACATCTTTGCATTAGATCAGTTCCAGAGTTTCTTCAGTGGCTTAGCGGACACGGCTCTGACCTTCTTTAGAAGGGTCTACACACTGCCTCAGTCTGCCTTAAACACTTGGCTTGGTGCAGGCTGCATTTCTACTAGAACCAGTATAAAAATGAGCAAGTGTTTTTCAATAGGAAATTGAAAGAGTAGCTAAAAAGAGGAAAAGCTTTCATACAGCATGAAGGTATCTCAAGGAAAATTCCTTCCAGAAAACGTGTGCTGTTTGCTTACAGAAATTTTAAAGTAACCCACAGAAGGTGGCATTGCTAAGAAGACAAAGAAATAGAATGATGCACTTTGAAAGAAGAACTTCTATCCAGATGAGGAAAGAAGTTAGAAAAAAACATGTAAAAAGGCATTTAAGCCTTAGTAAGGCAACATGTGCTGAAGAAAGACAACAACAACAAAAAAGGCATTCCTGAATGCTTCATCAACAGCGAGCAAGGTAGGGGTCCTGTGCAGTCAAGGTGGAAATCGAGGACTTGAGAAAGATGCAGCTTTCCTGCTATGATTGTAAGAAGGATTTTCTTTAAGGCTGAGGAACTACCTCAGACATAAAATTACCAGAAGAGGTTTTAAAATAAGCTGATAAAATGAACAGTAACAATTCATAGGAACTATGAGATGATGAATCCAAAGTTCTCGAAGAGCTCTGAATGGCACAAGCTGAGATGTTAATTATGGTGCATGACTTCTGATTTAAGTTGATGATGGCAGTATAGCAGAGGGAGATATTGGCATTACATTAGGGCAAGTGGGTTAAAAATCTAAATATGGAATACATTGCATAGGTTCATGGATAAGATCTGGCAGTAGGGAGAAGTTGACATGGCTTTTTTGTAGGAGAAAATCACATTCTTCTTGTGAGCTTCAGATTAATTCACTTAAGACAGTATATTGGGTTGTCAAAAAGCTTTTTTTTTTTTTTTGATGGGATACCTTACCAAATACTCTTAAAGGAACAAAACGACTGAAAGTAACATCTTTGCACTCTTCAGATAAGCTGATTCTTACAGGAAAAGAACAGAAGATCAGTTTTGCAATGAAGCTTGCAAGTAGAAAAATAGGCTGTTAAAAGGATCGCTCTGTACCTTCTTTTTTGAATTGGGCTTTTCAAAAGTTTCATGGCTGATCTGGAGATTTCCTGCTGGTGGATAGCATGTTGTCAATGTTTGCTGATGTGCAAGCTAGTCGAAACTATAAAGAGTAGTCAGGAAAGAATTGCAGAAAGTCTTATGGTATGAGGCAAATGAGCAGGTAAGGGACAGTTGAAGTCCAGTGCTAGTGAATACAAAGTAACATACATGAAGAAAAGCAGCTTTAATTGTTCACATAATACTGAGCATGAAATTAGTTGTTGATACTCAGCTTTCTAGGTAGCTCAACAATTTTCTGTAAATGTGTGTGGATTGCTGTATGAGAAAACTCAGTGTTTATTTGTCCCATTCTTACAATCTCTGCAACATTGACTGCTGGCTTCCAGCAGAGAAGAGATACTGAGCTAAACAGAGTTTTGATCTGATTCTTCTTGCTACTGGAATGAAACCCAGAGTTGTTTTTTGCAGCTTGGAGGTGGATCTGCCCAGGTGTTTTTGTCACAGTGAGCTGCACTAAGAAACCAAAATATAACTGTGTTATAAATGTAAATAGTCTGATTTTAGGTTACAAATTGGAATACTTCCCTTCTTAGGTGGAGAATACTTCAGGTCACTAAGTCAGAAATAAACAGAACAGAATAAACAGAAATAAAAAGAACTTTTAATCAACTTTCTTCCTGCCCATGCTGTCCTTGAGGTGGATGGTTGTTTCCTGTCTTGCTTTTAATGAACTCTATGACTTTGGAGCTATGGCAACCCCTCTACTGTTCATTTAAACTTCAGGAAAACTTTCCACCACCTCTGAGACCCGGCTATTTGTTTTTCTTAGGACTCTTCTTTCTTCTCTGAGCTTTTCTGTTGGCACACCTGTGGTCTCATAAGGGCTTTCTCCTTGGGTAGTCTTAGTCACTTCTCCAGAAAATGAATAATCATTTTTTTGTCTTGTGTCTCAAAGTCACATAACTTGGAAACATAAACCAAAATAATCACACAGATACCATCATATCCCTTATTTGTTTATTTATCTGTTTAGAGGGTTTTGTCTGCTTAAGATTCTCTCCTGGCCAAAGGAGCGTTTGGTCTTTTTTGGAAAAAAAAAAAAAAAAAAAAGTGCAGTGATGAAGATCCTCTGAACAAAGCTTCTAACTGTAGACGTACTGAGTTGCTAGGGCTTGCCTTGTTTTCATTGAGTACTTCTGCTGTTGTGTTTGTAGATTGTTTTAATAACACTTGGTGCAGATCCTAACACTATCCTTGTTACGTGCTCCAGCCTCCAGGAAAACTTTAGTAGTTACCTCTTGAGGTCTGAGTATGTTTTCTGATGCAAAGTTTGGAGATAAGGTAATCTTTAGTATTTGGTCTTGTTGGCACTAGGGAGCCTGTTTCACTAGATTGATACAGATGCAGTGAGCCTGAACATATTGAGGTTATTTTTAAATAAATGGCTCTTTGTTTGCTTGTCATCTTTTATTCTTGCCTAATCCTGAGTTCCTCCCACATGCATCAAGCTGAGAGTGGGTTTTTTCAATTCTTGGGGGTTGAAATCATGTGATAACATCAAAGTCCTTTGTTTTGGGACAAGAAAGAGTGGATTATTTGGATCTCAAGCTTTTTTCTTCTTTCTTTTCTTTTTCTTCAGAAAGCTTTTTATATATTGTTCCAGTTGTCCTCAAATCATTGATACAGTAATTTAGATTTTGCTGTGTAGTTTGCTGTGTTAATTCCTACACACCCCTTTTATGTTTTTCATCTACATTTCCCCATTTCTTTTCTAACATCTCTATGAACTTTCTTTGTGTTACCAGTTAGCTGCCAGCTTCTGCTATTTCATTTGGGTAAGTACCTTCTGCTTTACTCCTATCAGCCTTTGATTACAGAAGCAAGAGGTTCTTTTCCCTTCAAATCCTTCAAGCATAGAGCAGACAAAAAGTCCAGGGTTTCACTTGGATGATTTCAGTATAGAATATGGTTGTCATAACAAAAAAAGTCAATTGTTTTTCTCTCCTCCTTGCCTGGATTGTTCTGCTTGGTGAAGTCTTGAATTTACTTTTATGAGAATGATCTGATCCAGTTAGCTACAAAACTTTGCAGGAATCAATTTGCACAAGTTTTACTAAGGAGCAGCTCAAATGTATTGTGGGACAGGCTGCAAGTTTTGCAGTGCTCCTTTGTGACAGCAGAGCATACACCACCAATCAGTTAAACATTTGGAGAGGTGCTTCAGGGCATTGTAGTTTGTAGATTATGAAGCTTCTTCTGATTTCTGGTTTAAATTTATGAAGGGACAGCTTATATTTGGTCTTGCGCACTGTCATCCTTTAACTTAAGTAGTTCTTTCTTATCATACCTACCAAGAAAGCAGCAACTATTGATTTGAAAGATGAAAGATTGTTTTTTAAGTGATTAGCTAGTTTATTTTTGTTATTGAGCGGATTTCTAGAGATCCTAGAGTCCACATGGAGTCTGTCAGTATGGCTACAGATGCCTGATTTGCATTGGTATTGAGGTGGTTTGGGTGTGTGTGTTTATTTATTTTATGTATTGTTCCTCAAGGAACTCTTCCTCCTGTGATGTTAGATATGTGGGGTTCCTAACCAAGTGGATGTTGCATCCATGCCTATATGGAGGATTCACATTTACTTACCCACTGGAAGCATAAGTGACTCTCAAGCAGAAGTAGGAAGGTATTCAGTTGCATCCCTGCAGATATGTGGTGTCTGGTGCCCTCTTTGTATAGGACCTAGTGATTGTGTGGGTGGAAAGTGAGATCATCTAACTGATCCAGGAGTCAGCTACTCCTGAACACTCACCCCACCTCTCCAAGCAGATAGACTTACTCGGTTGTCATGTTGGATATTGACCTCACTAGATATGAAACAAACATGGGGAGGGTTAGGACCACCCCTAACAGTAACAGCTAGCTGCACTGTAAGTTTATCTGAAGTGAATTCATACCTTTTTGCTTATGAGTCTAGGTGTAGAAGTTCACTTTGAAATTCAAGGGCAGCTTAACTCAGTTTAGCTATTCAGGGAACAGTGGGCTCTTAGTACCAGCATGAGGGCAAAATGGTACTGTTGTATCTAAAGGTAACTTGTTGCTTTTTGGGCAAGTATTATGTGTTCCAGTTAATTCTGTCTCTTCTTTGTGCTGTGCATTATCTGAAAAGGGACACTCACCAGACAGCTGGGCTTGTGTTGCATCTGCTGTGAATGTGTGCTCAGAAATTCTCTTTTGAGTAGATTGCAGGACAGGATCTGATCTATACATCAGTGATACAGGATCTCTCTTCCATTTCATAAAAATGAGTCTGCTTGAGACAGGATTACTATAAGGTTCCTAATTCATAATGCTTTTTGCTAGATAAGAACAAGCACATGTCCATCCCATGTCTCTTTCTTAGTGCCTTCAAGCCTACTTCACACATCGATTAGAGCTTTCACAAATACCCTGGTTCTCCTCTCGTATGTGGCATACTTATCCTGCCTGTACAGTCATGCTTTTTCTTCTCTGTATGCAAGCCTCAGACACCTTTATAAAGTTATTATTTTGGTTAGCCTCTCCCAACAGACTGGCTTGGCTGGATGGATTTCCGGGGAGGGCAGCCATTCCCCTGTGTTTAGGTATTCTTACCCCAGTAGCTTCCCTCAATTGTTTCCGGTCTTGGAGACGTATGAGATGCTCTTGACAGGAAATGTCTGGTTCCAGTGCTGTTGACAAGTCAGTGATGCTGTGGTTTGCACGGTTGAACCAGAAATACCAAGCTGTACTGACTTGGTGTTGGGATTGCCAAAGCAGGTTTCCTACCTCATGCAGGCACTCTGTGGGTAAACAGGACGATATCTGTGCCAAGCAGAGTGAACCATACAGAAGTTGAAGTAGATAAGGATGTTCCTTGCTTGTTTCTGAAAGTTTGCCCAATAGTAAATGTCATCATAGCTTGTCAAAATCATTGTAATGCTGAATGGAGAGCTGCTACTGCAGTATGCAATACGCAAATACACTTAGTGTTCAGACTTGCACTGAAATAAATTTTGTTCTAATCCCTTTTCTTCTGTATCCCTTTCAGAAGAGTATCGTACTTTTTTAACCCCCAAGTGGAAAAGAACACCAAATACTGGTCTATCTCAGAAGTTGCCATTACCATCTTTCCTTTTGCCCTGCTTAGTTGTGGGACAAAAGATGTAAGGCAATGGTCGTGTGTTTAATACCAATTAATCAGAAGATAACAGCAAACATAAACACTCACTAGTTTTACAGCTGCTGTGTTTGTGTTCATTATTTTTCCTGGCAGCACTGGAATAAGCAGGTAGTATCAAAAGTAGGTGTATTTGTATGGTGTCTCAGAGCATTTGTTTAAACATTCTTCTGTGCCCTGTTACATTTAAAGCAATGAGTAGGAGATGAACTTTAACCACTGCATTTAATTTATCACCTTCTTGGTGACTAAAGGCATTGCCAATAGCCAAGAACAAAGAGCTTTATATCCACTAATGGACACTTACCCTTTTTTGACCATATATTAATTACTCTTAAATTTTTACCATTTCTTAAGAAAGGTTAATTCGTAGAGATTTTATGTATAAAGTTCTCAGACTTTTCACTTATAAAGAGCTAAGTGAATTTACACTGCAGGTAAGAATTGCTGGTAATGCAGTTCAAATACATAGTAAGCTTCATAGAGATGTGTCCTTTTCCCATGCTTCTCAGGCAAAAAGGGTAGAGTTGGCTGCCTCCAATTCCATCTCATGAGCCTGGTTTCCCAGGGTAATAAGCTGATTACCTGTGTAGTGATATTTGCTCTCTTGAATGTGTGACAGTGTGTTTCAAGCTATTATTGGTGTAGATGTTAGTCTAATAGCATAGATTGTGATTGCTTGGTGGTTGTTGGTCTGTCTGCAGCTCCGTGTGTGGTTACTCAGCTAATGTGTAGGTAGGCAGCTTCATCAGAGTCAGTTTGGTTGGTGTCAGCAGGCAGGTAGAGCTTGGGGTGATTTAGGAAAGGGACACGGAGAGCTTACTGAGCTGCCTGCTGCTGTATTTGTGCTGCTTTTGCTACCTAGGCAAGAGCAAAGCTCTAGAATCATGCTTCTAATACACTTGTCATGTCTATTTAGGCATGCCTGATGTTTAAGGAGATGAGAGAGAAGGTTGAGATTAGGCTTGCTTTGTTATTCATTAACTAGAAAGGTGCAATAATTTACTGTAAGATTATTGTAAGACTTTTTAGCTGTCATGTCAAAGGTGACTAGCAAAGGCAAAGACCATACTATCTCTGTTTTCTTTAAATAGTATCCGTGATGTGTAACCAGGTACAATCTCATGAGATAGAGAAGGTGAAATTTAATCTTGTGGCCAAGACTAAAGTAAGGGATAAATTTTATTCTTTCCTGCAACCAGTAGGGTTGCAAGAATTGCAGTTCTTGCACTTTTCTGTCTTTTCCTCCTGTTTTATGCAGTGTGCTTCAATACCCAACCTACTCATTAATGTGCTGGAGCCTGAACAGACTTTCTCTGCTGCAACCTTGAAGATGTGCAAGAGTATTTGAAGTGAATTCTCAGCCCCTGGTGTTCAGAGTGTTTCATTCTGAGGGCTTAGGTGTTGAGAGACCTCTACTCTGATTCCTGTGCTTTATCAGTTTTTACTCGCTTAGTAACTGAAACTGCAGATGTCCTGATAAGGGGGTAATTTCAGTGTGACTGTAGAGCTAGTTCCTCCACCTTTACTGAAATACCATTTTTTCACTTATGAAACTTTGTTTTCCAGTGAATGGAAGATATGTCTTCTATTGCATCAAAATATTGGATTAATTTCATCTGGGGGAAGTGAGAGTGAGAGCCTAATAAACGGGGTTCTGGCAGTTTAAGTATTGATGACCAGACAGTTCTTTTGGGCTTAGCTAAGTCCTGGCTCTTTTGAACTAGTGAGAATTTTGATAAATGTGTACTTTACTTAGGTTTGTCCTGCAAACTGTCGGTCTTACTCATCTTTGCTCGACTTCTAATCATATTTTACGTAACTGAATATAGTGTTTCTTTGGCTGTTTTATAATGTACTTGATGGTACATTTCAGACGCTTTATAGGAATCGTTACTGCTCCTGATTTTGAGTGTTGTGTTTGTTTGTTGGGGAGAGGGTTGTTTTTGTTTTCTCAAATGAGCTTCCATTTGCTGCATTGTGTTTGACTTGTGCACTTCTGGTCAGTGCTCCATACACTGATCCCTCCTTTGGTCAGAGGGGTTTCTCTCCTGATGTTGTGGAAGAAGATAGTTAGGAATAGGTCTGTCAGAAGAGCTGGTTTAGGGTATATGTTTTTTAATTGGATAGACACCTGATCCCAGAAGTGCACATACCTTTTGTGGCTTGTTGTAATTGCAGGTAAGAATGGGGTTGTTCCCTTTGGAAACTGAGATACCAGCCCTGAGGCCTAACCTGAACTTTAGAAATCTGATCTCTTTGTCATGAATGACAACTGCATCTTAAAATACATAACTGCCAGAGTGAGCAGGAAAACTTCACAGAGCATGGACATATTCTAAGGAAGACACTGCTTTATCAAATGAGATTATCCAGAAGAACTGGATTTCACAGAAGTCTTGACATGCAAAGGAAAGAAATCCTCTTTAGTTACATAAGAAAACAAGTATCACAGCAGATCTCTCAGTGTAATTTTTCATCCAAAATGTGTACTTACTATTGTGGTCCTTCCTTACTTTATTTAACTAACTCAAGGTTCTTGTTTGGTTTGGATTGTTTTATTTTATTATTACCCTGATAAGGATGGGAGAGGACCCAAAAATGTTTCTTACAATATGACCCTGAGTCAGATTTTGTTCAATGGATTTGGCCAGCTGATCTTGACAGTAATATGTAGAGGCACAGAGACTCACACACTTGTAATTTTTTGAGTTATTCTTTCCTTTGCCATGATCCTAGGAACTTCCGATTTTAACAAAGGATTTCTCAAGTGTTTTCTATAATCTGATTCTGTAATATTTTCTGTAATGTGAATTGATCAAGCTGTATGGCTTTATTGTTAAAGTAATATTTATCTTTTAATCTTAGTTTTGCAACTGCAGTAAGAGCATGTTATCTTGCAAGATTACAGAATTAAGTCATGGCAAGTTGCGCAAATTTTCCTCCTGCTCAGTGTAGCAGATACTGTACCGTGGATTTAGAGTTGCTCAAGATTGGACTTTTATGTGAATAAGAGCAGTTAAAAATAGAGCTTGTATTATGGTAACTTTCCGAAGAAAATAAACAAACCCTAATTTTACGCAAACAAAATATAACAGTGATACTGTCATTTTTGTTTGGCTCTTATGATGCTTCAGTCTACTAAAATTAATGAAAATGAGCATATGTATAGCAGTTTTTTACTTCAGTAAAATTTGATGGAATCCACACTGCAAATATTTATATGAAATCGAACAGAAAGAGATTCTTAGAACACAAATGATGAAACTTTTAAAAACCATAATTAAACATTAGATTTTTAAGGGGGGGGGGGAGGGAATCTCTCTTTTGTACCATTGTAGTCTCCTCTCTTTTAATCTTGTTCCTCGAAGAGCCAATGGTTGTATAGGCAAATGCCTGTTCTTTCCCATTTGTGTATCTATCCTTTCTTCAGCTTTTTAATAATTTATAAGCCTGCAGGCCAGTTACAGGAAAGTATGACTAAATAGGAGATGTCTCAAAGGTACTACTTTTCAGCAAGTTCAGGAGACACTCTTCCTGCCTCCCCAGTTGAGAGCACAGCCACAAAGTTAAGCTTGTATTGAATATATTCATTTCAGTTTTGATGATCTAAATAAATAGGTACATAAGCTTTTTCCCTGCAGAGCTTGTCTATCTTTTCAGTCATCAAAGCCTCCACAGGAAGGGGAAAGCATAGAGAGATACTGGAAACAAGACTGCTTTTTTAGTTCTACTCTTATCAGAAGTATGTTTCTCTGGTTTGGATTTGGTTTTTCGTTGGCGTAGGGTTTTTTTTTTTTCTTTTCTGAAAGATAAGAAGAAACTTCATTGGGTGAAAAGATAGAAAGGTGTTTGTAGAAGAGGTAGAGAAGAGTCAGTTTTTTTGGTTTGCTCTTTTGATACCACAAGACTTGCAGAGGAAATATGCTGCCTAACAGAATTCTTACAAAGAGTCAGCACAAATAGTTAATGTTTTACTTTTACATGGTGTGAATCTGGGCAAGTGAAACACATGGTTTAAGAGAAATTGCGGAGTACATTGTTTGTTCTGTGAGCATTTGTGCAAGTGCTTAGTTTTATTTGTACAGGTAAAATTTAATATGAACAGAGTACTCTGCACAGTAAAGTTTATACTTACATGGGGGTTTCTATGGCTTTCTGTATTCGCTCCCTCTTTCCTTCTCTTCATCTGTACCTTGTCCTTTTCTCATTCTCTTTCTTCTCTTTCTGTATGAATCAAAATAGATATGAATGGTAATTTATATTGGAACTTTACAATCTGTCCTTCAGTTTATTTTTTTCCAAATCTATACAGTATGTTCTGCAGTGATTTACAGAGATTACATGAGTATTTATTGAAACTTGCACAGAGGGTAAAAAACACATCAAATGTAATTTTTTTCCCTTTTTTTTTTTCATAGAGTCGTTGGTCATCATGTATAGATTTACCAAACTAATTTGATTTTTCAAGCCACCAAATGAACTTTTTGTCTTTTTTTTTTTAGTAGTGGTTTTACCCCTTTGTACCTTTTTAAAGTCTTATTTAAAGAAAAAAAAAGGAGAAAAAACCTAAAAAACAAAAGAGAAAAAACTGAACCACATCCTGCTAACTATTTTCAAAATTCAGGCACAGTAGCTAATATGGGGAAATCCCTCTAGATCTCTTATTTCCTACTTAAAATCAGGTCTTCTTATCAATGCAAATTGTGTGAAGAGACATGGCCTAGAAATACTCGACTGTCAGAAATGTGTGGCATTGACAGTAATTTTTTTCATTTCTTTCTGCAGATATTGCAGTCGTAGAGATGAGTGATGCCTTCCGTCAGCCTTCCCTGTTCTACCACCTGGGAGTCAGGGAGAGCTTCAGCATGGCTAACAACATTATCCTCTACTGCGACACAAACGCAGAGTCTCTGCAGTCACTGAAGGTAGCTCTGAATGGAAAAAAGTGTGGGGGGGAAGTCACGACCAGTCTAACCTTTGAAATAGATTCTCTGTTTCTGTAGGAGATATAGACTCCACTTGTGGTTCACTAAATATTAGCGAAAATATTCTGAGACCTGGCAAAGATGTCTGCAATGAAAGGCTGTAAAAACTCAGTTTGGTTTTCTAAGGAGAAAGATTTAGATGACTTTATCACAGTCAGTTAATACCTAGGTGTTGAATGGCTGTTTACAGAAACAAAAGTTTGTGAGATTTGAAATGAGAAATGAAATACATTGCTTTGTCATTCAAGGGAATTAGTGGTGTTTGGAATAAACTGTTACAGTAATAACAATTACGTGAGAATGGTAGTGTGCAGGCAGCAAAAGAATCCTTAAGTTTTAGACTGCTCTCTAAATTTGCAGCTTTCTGCCAAACTGTGTGGGGCCCCCAGATGGCCTCTGCTATGTCTTCCTGAGTTATAGCTGTTCATGTCAGGTACCTGCAAGATTGCTGTGCTGGAGATTACCAGCAATGTAGTGGAGTTAGTAAAAACAAAACTGATGCCTCAGTTCACACTATGGTACTTTGGTTTAAGGCAAGAGGGTTTTTTAAGATAATCTATGGGGCTGTGAATTGTGTCAGCCAAGGAGTTGATACTTGCTTCCTCCTGCAGTTCTTACAAAGGTTTAGTAACTTCCAGGATGGGAGAGGACAGGCAACTTGGATGGCAGTCTGCTCAATTGCTTCCCCTCTTTAAGATTCATTGGCTTTGCTCAGGAGGTGTTTTATGCTTCTGCACTTCCATTCTAGGCATTGCTGAAAAGAAGCATTTAAAGGAAGCAGCTTGGTGAGTCAGACTGCAGTCTGGGCACCACCACCTCTCATGAAGAATTTGCTTCCACTGCTTCTGACGAGTGCAGGCTATTTTTTTTTTTTATTGTTCTGTCCCATTTTTTTTTTTCAGGTTGGTCCTCTGTGGGGAGGGACATACTTAGTAACTCAGTTTCTCCCCCCTGCTCTTCCCCCCAGATTTTCTCAGCCAACCAGACTGCTTGCAATCCAATTATTTCCTTTCTTTTTGCAACACAAAGAGTGTACAGATAAAAGCCCTAAAAATAAAACTGCTAATGATAAAAGACTTATCTGGGAATTGAATTCAATTATGGAAATACAATGTTCTACAGTAGAAGCAGAGCAGAATTTCATTGTACTGGGCAAAGAGCCAAATACCCAACTCCCCCTGGAAAATCACTTGGGGTGAGGCACCAGGCTTTCTTGGGCTTTTGGGAAAACTTTTTACTAGTTTAGAACCTGAACTTTATAATTTAGTCTGGTGCTGGGTTCCAGGTGGCATCAGTGGAAGCCCAGTTTTGTGCAGGGGGACTTGGATGTCACGGTTGCCCCTAGTACTTTGCCCATTGAAAGACTTCTTTAGTTTCCCTTTAGCTTTGAACTGGGCTCATGTTTCTACTTTTGATAGTCTGTAGGAAAGTCATAAAAGAGCAAGACCCTTTTCATATTATTAACTTCCTGAAAAAAATGTAGTTATGGGCATGCCTGAGCATCTTCTGAGGCAGTATTTGTTCCTGTATTTGTTACAACCAGCAGATAAGAGTAGAGGCAATGCAGGAGAGTGTGTGCAGTTTTAATCTTTAATAGAAGGATTGCATTCAAAAACTGAAAATGAAGGAAGTACAGAACTGCATCACATGATTTAACTGGGGCACAAAGCAATGTAAGCAAACTGGAATGTTCCTCTATATGAACATTAAGGCCAGGCCAAACAGAACTTTGATCAGTCTGATCTAGTGAAAGATGTTCCTGCCCATGCTGGGGGATTTGACTAGACATTTATGACTCTTTGAAAGCTAGCAAGTCATGTGGGTAACATACCCTCTCAATAGGGAGAAGAGCAGCTTTATCAAAGCCTCACTTAAGCAACATGGAAAGTATGAGGCACCTTGGTTTGATGCTCTCTTTGTCTTTAATACTGTTGTGAAGGTGAAGCTGCGCAGCACTCCCGGTGGCATATTGATAGCTGCCTGATAAATCTGTTAGGGTTGTCGACTGCTGGGATCAGAACTTGCTGACAAATCTTGCTGGAAGCAAGGTCACTGTTCACAAGTGGTTTACACTTGCACTGTACCACCCAGATTCATGTGCAGGAGTCAACTCTTTCCATCTCTGTGTGCTTCTAGTTCTCTGAAACTTTACATGTAAAACATGAAGATACGTTCTTTGCATCAGACTTATTAGAGCCAAGTGAATTTCAAGCAGTTTTGGAATATTTTAAAACCTCATATAAATACTGCTCTTACTCTTCTTTTTAGTTGCTTCTCCTCGTAGCAAAATGTTATTTACTGTATTTGACTTCCAAATCTGAATAGATGTTTATGAATAGTCAGCTGCTGGACAGCATCCCTCTAGAAGAATTTATAACAGGGGGACATGTACATAAGTAATTATATGCATATACACATGCACACAGTATATATGCTCTTATGTATCTATAAATGGTTCCATAGTAATTTTGTCTCTCCTGAGACGATACTTCATTTATATTGATTTGACAGCCATAGAAAATATCAACCAACCTTTTCCTGTCATGTGTCTGTAAATGTTAATAGTAACAAGTCATACTGTTCAAGTATCTTTCCTAGTAGTTGTTCAGGGCTATCAACATTATTTTCTTCTTTTTTATTGCAGGAAATCATCTGCCAGAAGAACAATGTAAGTATGATGTATGGGTTTCAGCTGAACTCTAGGCATTGCAAACTTACGTTTCATTTAATGTTTTTTATCTTGTGTTTTCCATTTAATTCATTTAACACTCTGGTACTGTATTTTACAGAGTTAGATGCAGAATTCTGGAAATCCTAGCAGTAAATCTGAGTATATCACTTGGTTGCTAGGTACCAGGCTCACTTCTTACCTTGCCTCTATCTATCAGTGGTGTTTTCCTTGCTGCCTTTGCTTGTCTGTCATATTTTTTCACACCCATTTACATTTGTCATTTTCATTTTTTTTTCTGTTGCCTTTTTCTGCACAGTATTTTTCAGTGTTTTTAAAAAATACTCTTACTGAAAAGGAGAGTTATTTGGAAACTGATGCTCATTTTAGAAACCCATGGCTAGAGCTATGAAAAAATATATATATATAAATAGAGTGTGTGTGTGTATTTATTTCTAGAAGTTGAGTCCTGGAGCCTGTTAGTCCAAGTGCAGTGCAGATCCTGGTAGTCTGTCTGTGACTGCCAGTCATTAAACTGTAGGTTTCTGCACTTTGGCATCCCTGTGGTTTCTGAGGTTGGCCTGCAAATCCCCTTCCCCTTTTCACGCCCAAGGTCAGGGGAGGCAGAGCGGTGACTGTGAGAACACTGCTTTCTGAACATATTTTGTTCCGGAGCAGCAGGGCCAGTCATGTGATATGTCTGTCATATTGAGTTGTTTATTGCTTCACTTCATGACTTACTAGTAGCCATATTTGCTAAGATATGATTCTATAGAGGTTAGTCAGTGGTGTGCCAATATCCTGAGGGGCTATATATATGCTGTATGATTCCATATATTTGAATAAGATTTTCTTAGGGGCATATGAAGTTTTTAATTTCAGAAATTGGCCAGGTTTTATTTCCCACAGAGCTATAAAAACTGTAGTATTCCTTGTTTTACTTTCTGTGTTTAGCAGTGAAATTCACAGATTATGTAATCACTTCTGCCAGTATAAAATAGGATTTTCTGAAAGAGATGCAGTCTTTTGTCTGTGTCGATTTTCTAAAAGTTGCTTCAAGACCAGTGCAAGTTTTGGTCTAATGCTGAATTTTAAGTTACAGACTAAAAAAAAACCCAAAAACCAGGAAGGTTCCACAGAGGGTTTCTGTGTAGCTCTTAACCAAAAAGTGCTTTTCAGAGACTCACAGAATGCTGTGAAAGATGTGCTAGACTAAAAATTTCTCGCCTTTCTCCAATGAAAGTGAGAGAAATGATCAGTTAGGCTTTTACATAAAATGAAAGAGAACAGTAAGACCTTTCCTGTAAATGAATGCATTACATTCTGTGTTTTGTTCTGGTGGCCCAGGACCTGGGGAAAATGATGTGTGACTAATGTAATGTCCCTGGGAGGATAGTGGGGAGAGCTCTCTTAGCAGGAAACCAGCAGGAGATGACTGGCACAGTAGAATAAAGGGGAGATGTCATCTCGTCCTGTTTTTAAATCACAGTCCCTGAAGCTCAGGGAGAGGTATGATAACTTGGCCTTGGTCTGTTCCAGAAAGGATTGTTCTGTTTTCCATTTAAATTTGGATAGCTGGCTGTGACGCTGTCATTTATCAGTTTTAGAAATGTTTCAGTGTATGCCAGAAAAAGAACGTGTTCCTTGAGAGTCTTAAATGTTTTCAAGCACACCCACATAACATCTTTTCTGTGAGGAAGTATTTTCCCTAGGATTAGGACAGGGAAATCAGTGAAATGGGTTTAGCAGCTTTGCAACTGATTTTTTTTCCCCTTTTTCCTCATCTTTTTGGCATGATGTCAGACAAATTACCTGGGAGCAGACTTTTCACAATGTTGGTGCATGCCTAACTATTGAATATAATCCCTGCTTCATGAAAGTCGTGTTTCTTTGTAAATTGTGAGACTTAAATAAATAGGTCTGATGTTCTTGAGAACCTGTGACTGAGATGCCCACCCTTAGCAAAAATAGTTGTATGACGTTGCAAATATGGAAAAATGAAATTCACATATGGATAAATAAGGATTTCAATGCTGCTATTCTAGAACATGTTTTTTAATAGCATGCAAACATCAGCTATAGGCACCAGGGGATTAAAAAGGCTGCAAAACAAGTATGTGTGTTTATCTATATATATATCTGTCTAACTGAAATGCCTTTTGTTTGCTTTTCCTGAACCTCATATTTCTAAAATAAGTGGGATTAAAAAAAACAAATCTACTACCCACTGTTTCGTTGTTTGTTCTGACTGGGTTTTTGTGCTTCCTAATAATAGTCAATACAGGTTGCATAGCTAGGATAAGCTGCCTGGAGCCTGTCTGGGCAGAGCAGTACAAGATAACATTGGCTCATTTCCTGTTATATGTGATTTTATAGCTATTTAGTTGGACGTTTTCCAGATGTTCCAGTAATACGAAAACCATACGTTTTTACAGGGACTGATACCTTGAGAGGAGGTTGTTACTTTGCTGGTTGAAAGTTTAAGTTCAGTTTTTGCTGTTATCTGATTTTTGAGGTCAGTCAAGCAGCAGAGGCATTCTAGAAATTACTTGTAAAGAGTTTCAGTCATGAGGAGATGTTGGTATAAAGGTCACAGTTCATTACTGTACTTTGCTTGTTTTAGCTCACCTGTTTTTATTTCATCCTAATTCTCCATGGTTTGAATCTTAACCACCTTTGGAGAAAAGTTGCACGTCAAGTTCCAAATGTCTATTAAATTTTTTAAAAATCTGTCTTCTTGCTGAATCTGAGAGTGTTTAAATTGCATGTGTTCTACATGTGGTTTACAACTGGTTGCAGTAAGTAACACCTTGACACAGTGCTCACCTTTCAGTTCAGGCTGCTTGCTTGCACCATGTTGGAATAATAGCTTAGTGAGCTGCCTGGGATGTGAGAGTGCAGTACAGCTTCTGGCCTGATCAGCAGGACCACTGGAGGCCATGGGAACCATTCTACTGGGCTGCTGACTTGCAGGCAATAGTGGTTAAGCAACGGAGTTAATGTTGTATTGCTGGGGACCCTTCTCAGTGGTGTAAAACTGTACTGTGCAGATGATGGAGTGCTGGAAGAGATTGCCCAGAGAGGCTGTGGATCTCCCTCACTGGAGATACTTAAGAACCGTCTGGATGCAATTCTGTGCCTTGTGCTCTGGGGTGACCCTACTTGAGCAGAGAGGTTGGACCGGATGACCCACTGTCGTCCCTCCCAGCCTTACCCATTCTGTGATTCTGTGACCCTGGATGAGGCATTCTAGAGGCACCTGCAAGACTGGAATCTCCATATAGGTATTGCTAGAAGACTGTTGCATAGAGTATGTTTAGTTATTGGTCTCTTTCAGCATGGAAATCGGGGGAAATACTTTTAATGCTCTTCATCCAGCCAACAAGTGATTTGGACGTGGTTTGATTTTTGATATCCAAGTATGTAAAAATGCTGTGTAGTAACCTTCAGTAAATATTTTGTTGATAATGATAGCTGTGGTATTTATATAATGGATTAATATCTGTTGCTTGTTCTTCCATTATTTGAATTCTTGACTGATATATTTGATATATATTTTCCTTGGAAAAAGTTGAGAACTTTTTTCCTATGTGAATATGATGAAAGGAACATAGGTGCAAGCTGATTTTTTAACAAGCATTTAGGATGTAGCATGGCTGCAATAGATATGGGTATGTAAAGAAACAATATCTTCTCAAAGAAAAGGGGAAGTATTTGAAAGAGTAGATCCAGTCTCTGTGCTTCAGTTCATTGGAGGCGTGAGGCTTACCTAAGTTCCTTTTCAAATCAGTAATAAGGCTGTCATTCATGTGAGTGGGATTTGAAGTAACCCAAACTGAGTCTGTATTCATTAAAACATCAGCACATGTTGATATACTCTATGTTTGGGGGATGGAGGGAATAGATTTAATAACTTGGTTTATGATTTTGCCATCTGCTACATGTAACACCATGTGCAGTCAGAGAATTACCTTAAAAATTTCATCTGAAGAATTGAAATAAAAACTGATATTTTTCAAAAGCACTAGTGAGAGAAATAGAAAGACGCTTGCTTAATTAGAGGAGTATCAGCAGGAAGAACAGATCCTGCTGTGAGAGATACTGGCTATTTTTATTACTTCAGCTGGTTTTTAAGATTTTTTTTAAAAAAGTTATATTGGATGCTGACCTGAAGCTTTGGCAAGTAGATGGGATTCTGCTAGATTCTCTCATCCATGACTAAAGTATCATAGTTTTGGTTTGGGGGATGTTTTCTTTGACACTTCTTGTCTATGAAGACAGTTTTCTTCTGTTTGTGAATATTTGGCTGTTAAATTATTCCAACAGAGCAATGTTAGTAAAGAGCCTTACAGATCTGAGAGGACTGCACATCATTGGCTCTCTTGATTTTTCAGATTTTTCCCCTCCTTTTGAAGTAAAATTCAAGATATGAGAATTAATTGGCCGGGATTCAAATGCTCATTTGTCTAGCACTATGTCTTTTTAATCTGTGCAACTTTCAGAGAAAAATCTTTTGTATTACATGAGATATATCTGTGGGTGAGAGAACAGTGCTTATCTTCATGCACGATGTTCTTTCAAAGAAGACGTGGTCTCCAAATTCAAGTCCCAAAAGGCTTCCCTTTTCACAATTCTGTAGTAGAGGGGCGTATTGAAAAAAGGGCTGTTTTGTATTCTTATTGTGATCTTTAACAATGTAACTGTATGCAGTTCATTTTTATTAACTCTTAAATAAAGATAGGTGCTATATTAGTTTCTTTTCAGAAGTTGAGAAAAGATGTTGAACAAGAAGGAGGTGCTTAAAAGTTCCAGTGACCAGTAGGTCCAGCTAGAAACAGCAGTCTTAAATACTGTAACTTTAGAGCTATTAAGATGATCTTACATCTGTATTTAACTGAAATTACACTTTGGAATTGTAAGTGAGGAAGGGACATTAGAAAAATATAAAGCAATTAAAGCATTTGCAAAAATGAATTACAGATTTTGGCATTTAGTTGTAAGCATTTATGTGTTCTGGAGCCAGCACTTCTTGCCGTCTGACTGATATGATGCAATGGGCTGACATGATTAGGCTTTCATAAAGTGGCCTGATGTTGCCAGGTACAGAGTGGGCTGGCCCAAAGCCTTCAAAGGTATGCAAGCTCATATCTCCTAGATATAAGTAGTTCAGCTGATCTGAGAGCTCATGCCAGGATTACTTATCTAATGTCCTGAGTTCTCATGCATCAGACTGAACCATAGTAACTCTCTGTGTGCACACTCATGGCCTGTCCAGCACAGATGTTTTCAGTAATGCCTTCAGCTTACAATTCAGGGATACTGCAATCCCTCTGTAACTTTTATAAGTGTAATTTGAGCCTTTGAACCTTAAATAATGAGGGATTTATAAAGAAAGAGGATTGGAAAATGAAACTTGTAGCACCTGTTCTTGATTGGGAGGGTCTATTCCCATCCACTTTTCAAGATCCTGTATGCTACACTTGGTTTTTAAAGGGTGTTGATGTAGCTGAGAATATTACAATTGGATTTAAGGTGCTACTCCTTAAAAAAAATCTTATTTTTATTGAATGGTTTGATTCTATTACTTCCATTATGCATAATATGGTGAGTCACAAGAATGGATCAAAGGAAAACAACAATTTTGCCTTGTGTGCTCAACAAACTTAGAATATACAGAGAAGTTAATTAGGGTTAGGAAAGAATACCAGAGTCTGTGAGATAAATGTTGGAATGGAGTGTTACACAGCAGATTTTAGTAGAATAAATGGAATATATTTTAACTTCCAAATGGAGTAATGTGCACTAAGTCAAAATGTAAAGCACTTTGTGAGCAGATGGGAAGTGTGTGTCAGAAAGACCACCTGATCCTTTCTGACTTAAGTCAGTGTAGTTTAGATTTTGACAAAGAAGGATGAGACGTAAAAGTGTCTGAGACGGGCAGCATCGCCTGGGAATGAGGAAAGAAGCAAGTCATGGACTGTGCTCTGAGGAAAAAGGTTTAGAGCTGTCTGACATTTGGAACAACTCCTCAGCTACTGCCCCCGCAGCTTAAGTCCTCTTGGGCTCCCATCCCAGTCATTGCCCAAATGTATTTGGAGTTGGGCTCTTTGCAGTTAGGATTTGGGATGGTGACAAAATATGGTTCTACACAGTAGGAGACTACAGACTTTGTTATACTAGACCAGTCTTGCCGTCATTGTTATCTTTCTTCCACCACCACCTTTAGTAAATAATATATAACTTCTGATTCTTTTTTTCCCTTTTGACACCAGAGCTACTGCATGTCTGCCTTTGTCAGGTTTAGCTGTTAAATATCTATTGTACTCTTTAGCTAGGGAAGTGAAATTGAGGTCACAATTTCTTGTGTTTCTTAGCTTTATTGCTTGTGTGCTTTTTCTGCTTTTTTTTTTAAGGTGTATTTCCTAAGGAAATGAATCTTAAGAGCTTGTACTGTTTTTTCATCCTCTGCCTTTGTTCTGTATCTGCCTATTTTTCTGTCTGATGACTTTCATCCAAAAGTTAGAGGTTTCAGAGATACAGAGCTCCCAAAAAAGATTACTGTCTCAGTTAAGGACCAAGTTATTGCCCTGGCTGAGAGAAAGGCCACTGTGTTCCCACACTACTTGCATGGAATATCAAAGTGAGACTCTATCTTGAGACAATTCCATGAGACCCCTTGGGGCCCTCTGAACAACTTTAAATGGATTTATTTTCTTCTGTGTTTAACTTGCACGGGAGTTTCTCCTGTCTTTCACTGTTAAGGTCTTCTTTGTCCACCGCTTCCAAAGAGTGTTGGGTCTCCATGTCTTCTATACTGGACTCTCAATTTAACCAGCTTTCCCCCCCACCCTTCAGGTGACAGGAAAAATGTATATAAACTACCATTTACTGTCTTTCTTGTTGCACTGAAATACCTGCTTCCTACAGAAGGTGCGCTCAGGATTAGTTTCAAAGAGCTTGTGCTTAGTAAGGGACTCAGCAGGAGAATTGTAGAATTAAAAATGAAGACTCTTGTATTGTCTCTGGAGGTGGCCTGACCATTATGCCAACGATAAACTTTGGGTTCTGTGGATTTCAAAAGACAGAAACATCCTTTTTTAGAGTTAATTTTTATTTAAGTCTTGAGCATTAAAAACAGCGTGCCAGAGTTCTGTGAAGGCCTTCCTCCAAGCAGTCTTGGGTGTATTTTTAATGCACTGAATAAACATTAGGAAGTAAAATGCTTGCCCCCGGATATCTGTAGCTACTTCACCCTTTCTCTTGCCTCTGACTTCCCGATTTTTTTCTCCTGTATTTAAAAAAGGAAAGTTGGAGAATAGTCTGCCTGTGCCTAATAGTGGGTTTTGTGCCAGTTGCTACATACCCTTGTCCCGTAATTGCTGAAACTAGTTCCAGCAAACTAATAATTTTCCTTCTGCCTTTGACTGTGGGGCTTACTAGGTTTTAGCAAGGTCAGAAGTTCATCCATTCACTCTTGAAAGCCTCTGATTGCCTTACATGAGCATATCTTGAATAGAAGTATCCATTCAGTTCTCCCTTGTAAAGACAAGCAGTTTGGGTTCTGGCACAGCACTCCTTAGTTACTTGTTAAAAGTTTTGTCATATATTTTCGAGTTCTCAAGTTTCCTTTGGGATTGCTACACTCCCGCAGGAAAATGTTTCCTAGCTATTCACCTGTAATAATTTGCAGTTGCTGGGGGAAGAAGACTAAATTAAACTTTTTGCAAGGCTATGTATACAGTGATCTCCAACCCGGTTCTGGGTTTGTTTTGCTCAATGGACCTCATGTAAATGCCTGCATTGATTAAATTTTACAGTTTGTCTATATCTCTCAAAAGTCATGGTGGGATTGCCTTTATAGAGAAGTCTTAGTTTTATAGTATAATAGGTGTAATTAAAAAATATTTCCTGTACTTTTCATAGCCAGTCTCTGATTTGTACACAAACATGTTTACTGACATATCTGTACACATACATTTTTGCCGACTTCAGTATCTCAATTTTTCCATGTTCTAAAAATCTAATAATGCAAGTTAAAATGCATATTTTAAGCACACAGCTGGTGTTGCGACATTCAACTATTCAGTCCCTGCCCTCTCAATGTGTGGAGGTCAGCTAGGCAGAGGAGTCTCTGCAATGATGTCTGCATTGCTGTATTGGCTTCTGGGAGAGCAGAAACAGATGACCAGAATTAACCTTGGAAGTAATTTAGAGGTACCAAAATGATAGGTCTCAAGAATTGCTGCCCTAAGGCTTTTGTTGTTGGGCTGTTGGCCACTTCAGTAGTGGAGTCTGAGCTTTGAGAGCCAAATGGAGGAACTCGTCCTGACTTTGATGTTATTCTGTCTCATAGTCAAGACTCTTTAAACCACAAATATTCAGCAACTTTCTCTGTGCATAATGCTGTACCCAAACACATGCTCCAGGCACCAGACATCTTGCCTCCCTCTTTCTTGAAAGATAAATAGATTTTTTTGCAAAGTATCTCTCATACATTGATATATAGAAATAAATACAGTTTAGCAATGCTAAGATGTTCTGTAAGTGGTTCTTCTGAAATATGTATGGTTTTAAGTCCCACTGGCCAGAAAGAATTGATATATTACAGGGAATATTATTTGATTTTTTTTTTATGCTGAGCTATTGGAATCATTTTGCAGTTCCCATGAGGATTAGTTTTCTCTGTTTTTCTTATTTTGAGGCTTGTGTTATTGTTCTCAGCATCTGTGAGCTTAACTGTACTGCTGTCTGAACATCTGTCACCTTGGAAAGTCTGTACATCAGCTTCACTCGAGTCCACGTGCCTCTTTCAGGGTGACTAGGGTGTACCCTCAGAATTGTTTCACTATTGAGCCAATGACTATTTTAAGGTGAACTTGATACTTCTAAAAATACTGATTTTACAGGAAGCAGTTCAGAATTCTGAAAGAATATGTTTCAGGTGTATATCATATTTGAGGTGAAAACTGAATTTGTGGAATCCCAGACTTCATGAGTAAAAACTTGGTCTTACTGAAAGAAGGTCTTTCTTTGACTTTAACAGGTGAAATCCTGCAGGTAGGATAAGCAGTTGTTTCATACTTTGGCTTGTCAAACCATAACTGCCCTAAATATTGCACCCTGTTTCCTTACAGATGTGCACTGGGAACTACATATTCGTTCCTTATATGATAACTCCACATAACAAGGTGTACTGCTGTGATAGCAGTTTCATGAAGGGACTAACAGAACTGATGCAGCCTGGTTTTGAGTCGCTGCTTGGGCCTATATGCTTACCTCTCGTGGATCGATTTATTCAGCTCTTGAAGGTAGCAGAGGCCAGTTCAGGGTGAGTTGTCTTTTTGTACACCTGTGTAAAATTCACATATTCCTGCTGGCAAAATAAATGTGAGGCTCTTGCTGTGGTGATGTGATATTTTGCCTTCTGTTCAGACAAATTGATAATTAATAGTTTAGCGTGACCAGATCTCTCCATTGACACTGCTCTGTCAATACATGTTCTGCATACATCTTGTGGGAGAGCTGGGGGTGGGGGCAGAAAAGTGCAAGGGACCTGTCCAAAATTGCTGATGTGAAGTTGTTTCTCTGCAGCCAGTATTTCCGGGAATCCATTCTGAATGACATCAGGAAGGCCCGCACACTTTATACAGGCAAAGAGCTTGCAGCAGAGCTGGCAAGGATTCGACAGCGAGTGGATAATGTTGAAGTCTTGTCTGCTGACATTGTAATAAACTTGCTGCTGTCCTACAGAGACATCCAGGTATGAGTTCTGTGCACTAAGATTATCTAAAAGTGTCGTAAATTAAATCACATTCTCACCGAAGTTTTAGTGTATTTTGCACAGATTTGTTAACAAGCTCTATGAATAAAACACACTTGTAAAAATCTTCTACAGTATCTTCACTGAGGATTTTTACTTTTTTTTTTGTAGTTTCACTGTTCTTTGTCTTTACATAGCAGAAAAGTGTTGTTTTATCACAGTGTACCTAAAAATTACATGACATGTAATAACTCTTCTCCATCTCAGCATTGCTGTGTGATGAACAGCCTGTAGCGTGTCCTAGTTAAAGGCTATGGTAGTATTCTGTGATTGATAGGTAAATTCATTCTTTGTCACCATGCTTGTGACATTTCTTAAGGAAACATAAATCGTCTATATGCATTTCAGTTTTTGTAGTGATGCTAGTAATTATTTCAACTGTTGCTTCTTTAACATTTTGAAGTGGTTTGGTTTGGTTTTGATTTTTGGTTTTCTTTGTGTTTTAAAAATATCAGTGAGTAAGCTACCTTAAAAACTGGGATATCGAAAGAGCCTTTTGTTTTTATGGGTCATGCCTACTTCTGAGTTTTGGGATGCCTTAATTCAGATGCAGTTAGCTTTGTAAATGTCTGTGCAAGATGAACGCTGATATATGTTCAGCCCCTGAAGCTACCTTGAATCATGAAACAGATGTTTGAAAATTTCCACAGGTTTGTGATGAAGCAGCACAGAAGACCAAATTGTGCTCCCTGTTAAATACTGTGCGTGTTCACATTTCTCATGAGTGCTAGGCTGTTACAAATTTGAGACTGAAGAAAGTGAAATCCATAAAACTTACAGTGAACTGAAGCTGCTTCTTAGTATAAAATAATAGCAGCTTAGGTCAAAGAGTAGTTTATAGGGCCATACCTCAGTACAGCCACTTAAAACTTCATTATTCCCTTCTTTTGGAAGGATTACGATTCTATTGTGAAACTGGTGAAAACTTTAGAAAAACTTCCTACTTTTGACTTGGCTTCCCACCACCATGTGAGGTTGCATTATGCATTTGCGCTAAACAGGTAAGAATCTCTCCTTCCTTCTGCTGTGGAGCAGTAAATTAGAACTGCAAACTTCATAAAGGTGGGTAATCCTGTGTGAAGTTCCCTACTGGAATCTTTATATGCAGTCCTATGGTTTTGACTGAAGCAGCTCTGGGGACTCTTACTTTCATAACAAATCTAGGCTTCTTTTTCTCTCATACTATCAAATTTAATTCCTATTTCTTTAACAGGTTTGGTTTGTCTTGTCTTTCCATAGGTTTGCATTATTTTTTGTTTCAGTACCTAAATTGGAGCAAATAAATACATACCAATATTTTCCCCTCTGTAAAATACACTTTTAACATTGCTGTATGAGTGACAGTGCTGCAGCCTTTGTGCTAACAAAGATATCATCTTGCTCAAGTCTGAGTTTTGGTAATGTCAGGAGACAGGAGCAGACCTTTCATCAAATGTCCATCAAAAGATCTTATTGTATTATAATGACAAACTAATTTTCATGTTCTCTGATAACATGGACATAATGTGATACATGGAGCAGCACACTACCTCCTTGGATTAAATGAGAGCCAATTTTTTGCTAGGATACTGGCATTTGGGCAAGGGACTAAAAGGGCAGCTTTTTTCAGAGGAAATTGCAGATGTTCTCTGCTCCCTTGCTGTTATCACAATGAACATTTTGCTGTTGACTTTTAGAGGAGTAGACCAAGTGTCAGCAGGCATTGAAATTCTCGAGTATAGAAAATGTCTGCAGATAAGGTCTGCTTTTCACAGGTTTGAATGTTGTAATTCAGGTTCACTGAGAAGGCTTAAAACTACATATCACGTCGAAGTGATGTCAAAACACATCACAAGTAATTAGTTGAAAAATAAACCTGGTTTTGAAAGAAAAAAACAAACAAACCAATAAAAAAAACCCCAAACCAGCTGTCTGGCATTGTTTTGTCTGAATAAAATATCCAGATCCTTTCTTGTGCTTTTATACCAGGTATATGAAGGTATAAATAATGGTGCCTTTTTGTTTCCTCTTTGCCATAAATATCTGAAGTTTTGCAGATATAATCCAGCATGTATTTACCACTTTTACAAAGCCTTCACAAAGGTCACTAGGTGTTCCTTGGGGTTTTTACAAGTTATTTAGAACTTAAGGTCACAGTTTTCTGAAACAAGGTCACCTTTGAAAAGAGGACTTGACTAATTCACTGAGGCACTAAAGAACCTTCCAAACTGTAGTATAATCTTTTCAGGCACATCCTAATACTTCCCTGATTCTGCTGGGATTTCTTGCAGACTGAAAGGTTTCGTTTTATAGGTGTGACTCTAAGATGTAGCCTTTGATGGTGTCTAACAAAAGGCCTGCACAGTAGCTCCAAAGATGTTCAGATCAGGTTTTCCTCTTTCTTTCTTTTCCACAGTGAACACTGAAGTGGAATGCATGACACCCATGAAAATGTTCATATTTTGATGTGCCAAGAAGGAATTATTTGGGCTAATTGTAACCTTCTCCTTACTGAAAATATAGAGTATGTTTGTGAGCTGAGGCAGGTCTGGGATACTCTGCACTTCTGAATCTTGGCTGTGAAAGAAGCTGTATCTCTTCCTTCTAATCCAGGTCATTAGTACGGAAGGATGGAACGGCTCAATTAGTCAGGATTAGTCTGACCTAAATCAAGAAAGTGTGAGGGCACTGATGGTGGAAAAGTAAACGGAAGGAGAAGTAGGGACCTGTGTCTCTTGAGACCAGCTAAGTGTAAATGGCCCATGTTACAAAGCACTGTTTTACCTTGATGGTCTTGTTCTCATTGAGTTCAGCTAGCTGTTGGTTTGATCTGGATTAGTGATAGTCAATACAAGACATGGAAGTCTTACCTACCTGAAACTCTATTCTGAAAATGCCTTTCTGTAATGAAAGTCAGCCAAAAAAAATATAAAGAAGCTGCAGACTTACCCTTGTTGCTTTACCTGAGTGGTCAGTATGAGGAAACAAATGGAAGCAAACCTTCAACAACTGGGCAAGTTGGCAGGGCAACCAAAGTAACACAGACCTGCAGGAGACTGTTACTTGCTCAGCCAGGAGCACTTAATTTCTCTCCCTGGGACCTGGAATTGGGAGCACTTTTCCATCTCAAATGAGTGCACCAGTCTTGCTGTGCGCCTCTAGAAGTGCTTGAGGAGCCTGCTGCAGCTCTGTAGTCTGAGGGGACTTTTCTTAATTTGCTAGAATTTGAGTGACTGGTCTGAAGGTCAAGAAAAGACTCCATGGGGTTTCATTTATGTTTTTCATCAGACTGAGACACCAATAGAGGTTGACCCAGCATGTAGACTTGCACACTCGGATTGTTTTTTTTCTCAGGAAAGCAGTTCTATAATGTCTGCTCAAACACATGCTTTTGCTCTGTTTTCTTCATTATTTTTGTTCTGGTGCAAGTACTTATTTGTCCTCTGTTAGCCATTCTGCTTGATTTAAACCTTTTCTTCCATGTAACTCTTTTCTGGAGCTGCATGCATGAGTTCAGAGATTGTGAACTCGGGTATCACTCAGAGTGCGTATGCTCTGATCTGTCTAGTTTGACATTGACACTGCCATTGCAGATGCATTGTAACTTATGTAAGTTCCTGTAGAGGAGAAAGAAAAAATCGATTACTGAGCCTCTGATCAAGCAGTATCTGCTCTAAGAGAGAGGGCGGTGGTTTTTGATGTGTTGTTTTTTCTCATTTCTTTCTGAGGTAGCCCTGTCTTGCAAGCTTCTTTAGTCCAAAGCCGACAAAACAGATAAAACCCCACTTTTATATATTTCTCTCAATTCAAATTGTAGCCACTCAAATATTACAAGCAATTTCTCCAAAACTGTATAATGCTCTCTCCAAACCACTGAAGAACATTTTTTGCTGAGAAGGAAGTAATTTGCTTGTTCAGAACACAAATCCATTAAAACTCTAAACTTTTGATACTGAGTAATGTGTCAAAACTGTGACTCATTAGGAAGTGTCTAATGCTTGCAATTATGTGGTTTACTTGTCTGAAATACTTCTTTTAATATTGTCTTATTGTCTTTGCGTCCTTCTTCCCTGTCATAGGAGTTCAGTTTGGTTTGTGCAGTTTGGACTTCTTGCTTCATATTCAGAATGTATATAAAATATAAAATCACAAACATGGGATTGAATCTTTCTTTCCTTTAAAGCATGAATTATAATAAAAGAAATATTAGATATGAAACAGGTTCATTCATATCTATTTTATAAGAAAGTAACACATGATCTTTCTAAGAATTGCTCTTGAGTCTCTTGTTGCTGTTTTCAGTGTTTTGCTCTAGCTGATGCTTCATGAGAGAAAAAATGTATTTGGGGACTTTTATAAAGGTGTCCCATGATATTAAGAAAGGATAGAAAAAAGGAAGGGAAGGTAAATGTGTATATATAACATAGTCCATTGAGTCCAGAAGCACTTTTTACACGGATGAAGTCATATATCTATATTCAAATACAGTCATGAAGAAGTATTTCTTATTAACTTTATTGGGGGATTTAATAAAAATTTTCATTTTTAATAGGCGAAATCTGCCTGGAGACAGACAAAAAGCTCTAGAAATTATGATTCCCCTGGTAGAACAGGAAGATCAAGTAGCTTCAGATATGTATTGTCTGGTTGGTCGAATTTACAAGGACATGTTTTTGGAATCTGGATTTACAGATATAGAAAGCAGGGACAAAGGAACATTCTGGTAAGTACTATTTTCCTTGTCAATGTCCTTTTGTTAGCTTCGGGAAAATATTCCTCAAACAAGAATATATTTAAAGTGCTTTTCATTCCAGATATTTGACATCTCTAAGGGACAGATTGAGTCTTCTGAACTTCTTTGCTTGTTTCTTGAGAATGAGAGATTCATGTTTTTCACAGGTCTCATTCTGCAAAGTTCTTGAAATGCCTCACAGACTTGGAAGTTTAGGTATCTCAACAGAGTGTATTTTCCTCATTTTTCTGAAATAAAAAGTCTTCTGTTTTCTAGATTATTCCTAGCATTTTGGGCCATACTATAATCACTCATCATCTTCTGAGTTGGAAGGGGCCTGCAAGGATCAATCATCAAATCCAACTCCTAAGTTAATGGCCCATACAGGGGATTGAACCTATGACCTTGACTTTATTAGCACCAAGTTTTAACCAACTGAGCTAGTCTCATGATCAATCAGTTGGGAATCAGTTGGCATATCTGCAATCTGATAGATATTAGCTAGCTAGGCTTAGAAGTGCTGAGGTTTAACTCTGCACTGGTGCTAAGGATGTACCATTCTGTCTTTTTTTTCTCTTTCCATGCACACAAGCAATATGACTGTTCCAAACTCATGCTGATAAAAGTTTTATCACCCCATCATCACCATATAGCGCATGCATATTGCAGTAGACTACCATAGCATCGATAGCCAAAGAAGCACCCAACAGGGTAGACAATATTAGATAAATTATCTTTCATTTTAGAGACAAGGATCCTATATTTTTAATCCTTTTGAAATGCACTAAGGTACTGTTATGTGGAAGAGTTAAAAAATGAAGGCACTGGACACCATCCTAGAGTTCTGTCAGGATGAGCTACCTCTCTCTGCTCAGATGAGGATACAGACAGTCTATGTTTATGTATCCTGCACATCGTATCTTAGCTCTCTCCTTGTGCTCATCAGCTGCTGGTTGAAGTAAATGTTTAGTATGGAAAGCTTTTATCTCCCTTTGTCCTTTTATCAGTTGTTTTCAGTAAACTTCTGCTTAAAACCATCTCTTGCAAAAGATAAGATGTAATTTTTTACCATTTATGGTCTCAGAATGAAAATACAGTTTATTATTTCTGGTCGTGCTTTATAGTTTTGCAATTCTTACTGGATTTTTAAAAGATGTTGAAATAACAGGAATGCAGCATATTGTTGTTATCCCTCCCTTTATAAATTTGGGTTAAAGAAAAGTTTCATTTCCTCCAAGGGAAAGCCCATAACAAACTTCCAGAGGTCTTTCTTAAAAATTGTATTTTGCTAATGTCATGAACAGATATAAAAAGAAAACTGTAGTTCTGTATACAAATACTAGGCATTATCAAAAGCTAAATAAAAGAAATGCAAATTACTTTTGCTATTGTACATCTTGCTTTTTCCTTGTTCATAGCACCTTATGAACAGATAAACTTTGATATTTTCAAACATAATTGAATTAAAAATGATTATATATGTAACAGTAGTGATTTCATGATGCCATTTTAACACACTTTGTATAGATGCATCTTAGCAATCATGGTAATCATAGATCCTTTCAGCCATGTCAAGCCTGCTGTGTGACTAACTAACACTTGAAATTCAGCTCAATATCCAGCATAAAGCACTACCCTAGTGCTACAGCAGGCCACAACAGGAGAAGGTGTATGCAGGAACAGTGCCTCTACGGTAATGTAACAGTCTTAGAGAAATGAGGATGTAAGAGAAGTATAGTGAATTGCATAAGATAATGAGAATTTGGAAGCAGAACTGGCCTTGCAACATCTACTGATGTCAAGGTACTTTGTTCTATTCACAAAAAAACTCCCAAACTGGCAGGCAGTGTTCTTTTCTGACAATTAAAAAGCAGAATAAAAGACATCTTTCATATAAATATGAGAGAATAGATGCAATATTAATTATTAACTGTCACTTTCTGTTGCACATTGACAGTGTGAATCAGACTTACCAAAGCTACCAAGTCTTTATTCATATCTTTTCACTGCTACCTGCTTAATTCAGTGTCTGCACTGCAAAATTTTTCCAAAAGTATAGTCTCTCTTGTATTGGAACAAAAAATATTAGTTTGTAAGGCTTTTCTTCTGCTGTCAGTCTTTCTTCTCACCTTTTCTTATTGCACAAGGATTACAGAGTGAAAGATTTCTAGGGCATAAAAGGTAGTCCAGTTCCCAACATCACTATGTCTCCAAACATATAATGTCAGCCAACGGGCTTCTCTTAGATGTATGTGCTTAGAATCTATGATAGTGTTGTCCTGTTTGATTGGCAGGTTTTTATGCGATTTTTTAGTTCTTGTTGTGGGTAGGTTGGGGGTTTTTTAAGTGAGCAAAACTATTTTGTATGTACTTTCTTCATTTTGCTGTAACTCACAGTACAAGAGGGAATGGCAGATGATGAAAGCATTTAGTCCTCTCTGCTTATCCTGCTTTTTTTTTAGAGGACTAGACTCTGGTCTAACAATTAAGTTCTTTGAAGGTGGGCAACTGAAGTATAGAAAGTGTATATATGTAGCAGATTGAAGAGAAGCCTGTCTTACAGTTTTGGAAAGTAGAGCTTATGTAAAGGGATGCAAAGTGCTGGATCATTAGAGCAGAAAAAAACAACAAACAAACAAATTAAAAACCAGCCATATTTTTGGATCAAAATGCCTTAGCTTTGCTTACATGAAAGTGTGGTCTAGAAGACAAGTCCTTAGGTTTTGCACAGATTATTTTTCTTTCCTTCCTTATATATTGATCTCACAACCTGCTTAATTTTTTTATGTATTCCATTTGTTTGTCTACATTTTTTCCCATCCTTTTGAAAGTAATTTTTAAGCCCTTTTACTGTAGTGTTGTGTTGACTGAATCTCTTGTGCTTCTTAACTCACATAGGACAGTCTTGTTTGCCTCCTCCTTACAGAGGTGTGAAAATACGTGTATATATATATGCAACCAAAGACGTTCTTATTCTGAAGAAAATGTTTAAAGCACTGTAGATGTGCTGTTGCTGCTGTCACAACTACTCTCATTGCTAGCACAAGAATAGAGTGTGCTGTGTTTGTGTGAAGCCCATTCCACTTTTTTTAAGATAAGATTGAGGCTAGGTGAATACCACTGCCATTTCTCATGATTGCTCGCTTCCTCTTGAAGTGAATGAACTGTGAATATACTCATTGGGACAATGTCAATAAGACACCCAGTAAAGAGTAAAATTTGGAGTAGCTGTAGTCATAGCTAAATGTGAGATATATTCTTGTATGGCTTGCTTTTATGCTTACGTATTTTGGTATGCCTATGTGTCACTGTGGCAGATCCACAATAGAATCTAAGGTTTCAAGTCAATGAAAGTTCATATATTTAAGAATAAATCAATGAGGTTATCAATAAATATAGGTGTGAAAAAGGTCTAGTATGAACTGGTGGTATTATTTTATGTAAAGAAAATACAGTAAGATGCTATAACTTTATTGGGATGGATGAGTAGGGTCTGTGCTTGTTGCATGAGGAGAAAGGAAATGGGAGGAGGATGCATAAATAACAGACTCCTAAAAATAACCACAAAGAATGCATGGAAAACAGTAAAATATTTTTGCTTCCATGGCTTCTTGCTGTGTAAACAGAAGATAAGTGCTTAAAGTACCTAAAACTGTAATGATGCCCCTAGTAGATTGCATTATCTAGAAAGTAAACTTGAATGCTTGGTTTTTTTCTAGGTTCAAGAAGGCATTTGAGTCAGAGCCAACATTGCCATCAGGAATTAATTATGCAGTACTCCTCCTGGCAGCTGGACATTGCTTTGATACTTCTTTTGAGCTACGGAAAGTTGGTAATTATAACTTACAAATTCACTGTAAATTTTCAGTCTGGAAAATGTGCATGACCACCCACTCTTATAGGGGAAAAATCTGATGGTTGTGTATTAAAGATTTGATAGAGAGCGTGTGAATATGTAAGTTGGTCTCTTGCACCACTGATCCCACCTGATTGCAGGTGAGTGCTGTCATAAAGACCTGGTTCCAGTCTCAAGGTCTTACCTGGTTACCGGAGCTTAGTGAAAACTAAACTCTTTTGTAATGGCATAATTCGTGTGAAACAGGAACACCTGAAGGGGGAATCCAGTTTCATCTGGACTCTTTAAAGCAAATGAAAAAAAAACACTGTAGAAATGTACAGAACCTGGACAAAAATTTATCCATCCTAAGAATGAGGAAAATGCACCTGACTTGACCTTGGGTTGGGTTGAGAGAGGAATGTTTCTCTTCTGATACATTCTTGGAGTTTCTGAATGTCTGTATTCATAGAATCATAGAATCACAGTGGTTTGCTTTGGAAGGAAGCTCTTAAAGACCATCTAGTCCAACCCTCTGTGGGCAGAGATGTCTTTCACTAGACCAGGTTGTTCAACCTGAGCTTGGACACTTCCAACAATGGGGCATTCACTTTCCTGGGCAACATATCCAAAGTCTCACCACCCTCATCATAAAAAGTTTCTTATTTAAGAGGGAAGAATTAAGGTATCCATTTTGTTTGTGATTTTCTGGATTTGAGGAGAGTGAAAAGGCAAGATTAGTCAGTAATACATTGAGGGAAAGTTTGAGAGAAAGCACTGAATATTGTAATACGCATTTCAGCTGGGATTCTTCTTTGTGAATTTGTATAATTCTTGACTTACTGTAAAGCCTTTTTTATCTTTGTGTCTCCTGAGGAGGTTGTCAAGTGAGAAAGAAACAATGTTCTTCACTCCACAGAATGTATCTGTAATCGGCGACTGCTCTAGTTCAGAAGTTAAGTGTGTACTTATGTCTGGAAGTAATTTTTCAGAGATATTTTTTTGAGGGCGAAGGTCAGAGTGAGGTGATTACTTTCACATAAATAATGGAAATTAAATTTAAATTCTCAGGTGTGAATGAAGGTATTAATTTTGATGTTGTTAAGCTGCATAGAATTACCCCAGCTACTGTGTTTGCCATTCTGTGAGTGGGTGAGATTTTGCTTTTTGTTCACATAGAATATTTTCATATTCCACACTGAAATTTGAATTCATGTGTCAGGGTAGGAGGTAAAAATATATGTTCTGCATTTTGCACAGCATTTGCAAATATTCACTTAGCTGGCCTAACTTTAAACGAGATAGTTTAATGGAACTGGGCTATATTTTTTGTATAGTTTAGTTTGAATCCTTCCATTTTAAAGAAACTTCGCAATTGCATACAGGCTACAGCCAGCTAGATCAACTAGGTTAGGGCAAATTAATTGTACTGATGAAATCTGGATGTTACTTTTAGTGATCAAATGTTTGGTACCATCTTCTTCTCAGTTTTGTTGTTTTCCATATTTTTTGTATCAAGAACATTACAGAAATTAATGTTCCTTATTACATCAAGTTCCATCCACAGATGATGAATTATTTAGTAGAGATATATCCTGTTCTTTAGGTGGTTTTTTTTAATTTGTTTAGTTGGTTTGGGTTTTTTTCTGTTAGCCTGTCCTATGTAAACATTTAATTGGTGTCTGCTGGAAACCCGTGATATAGCCACCCCTCCTGTTATCCACTAGTGTCTATCTTTCTTTTTTGTTACGGGAAATAATGTCAAAGTACTTTAAGCTTCAGACTGACTCAGCTACTTTGAAACATGTTTTTCAAATAGGTTTATAGTATAAACCCTATGTGTGCCATTGGTAATTTATTTCTTGTTGATAAGACTGGTCACTGTTCATAGAATCATGGAATGCCACGTTGAAAGGTGCCTCAAGGATCATCTCGTACAAACTTCCTTGCAAAAGCGCAGTCTGGACAAGATGGTCTGGCATCCTATCCAGCTGAACCTTGGAAGTGACCAGTGTGAGCAAATCCACCCACTGCTTCTCTTGGGAGATTATTCCAATGGCTGATTATTCAAGTTGTGAAAAATTTTCATGTTGTGTCCAGTTGCAATCTCCCCAGAAGTAACTTCTACCCCTCCTCTTGTCCATGTGACTGCTTGTAAAAAGGGACTCTCCATCTTCTTTGTAGCTACCCTTTAAACACTGGAACATGGTGATAATGTCTCCACCTCCTCTTCTTAAGGCTGAACAAACCCAGCTCTCTCATCCTTTTCTTCATAAGGCAGGTTTCCAGTCCTTTGATCATTTTTGTGACCCTTCTCTGGACCCTCTCCAGAGAGTTCCTCTCCAGGAACAAAATCTGAACACAGTATTCCAGGTGTGGCATTACAAGCACGGAGTAGAATGGGATAATGGCCTCTTTATCTCTGCGGGCAATGCCCTTGTTGATACATCCCAACACCCCCTTGGCTTTCTTTGCTGAAGCAGCACACTCTTCACTCATAGTGAGCTTGTTGTTCTTTAGGACCACTAGACCCCTTTCCACAGAGCTGTTCCCCAGCTGGGTAGATCCCAGCCTGTGCTGCACTCCTGGATTATGTTTTCCCAGGTGCAAGAATTTATGTTTGTCTCTGTGCAACAAGTTTTGTCAGATGGCTTGAGTTGTGCTAGATTCTGAGGATAATTTAGTATTTTCTTTGTCTTGGACTAAAGTTAATGTTTTAAAGGAAAACAGGCGAAATCACAGAGGTTGTGTGAGAAAATTTTTTTATTTTTTTTTTCCCGTCCCAAGTATCTCTTACATGTCTGTAATTGTCACCTCTTGTTTAATCTGTGGGTACAAGACTGATTGTTAGCTGTAGGTAGATTTCCCAATCAGTGCTTTTAGTTTGGTGTCCACCCACAGCATTATCTGTAGCACAAAGAAGTCTGTCTTCTCATGGGAGATCAGAAGAGAAGCAAGAACAAACCAGCTAAGTTCAGTCTGGGTTATATGGAAACTGATGGGCTGGGAAAGGTTAAGGAAGAATGTGGTCACTAACTGCTCTTTAGAGGGTGCATGAAGCTGCAATTAGAAGATGCATATCTGATTACATTAGCAGTGTTGTTAAAATCCAGTAAAAATAGGAATAAATTCAGTATCCAAGAGAATTACTACCAATCTGCATCAGAAAAATTGCCTTTTAAAATTTCCTACTTCTACTTGTCAGGTAATAGTTCACAACTAAATGATCACATGAAGCATTAATGAAAACCCTTCTTCTATTTTCTGAGTAGTATTGCTTTCTTGACCATACAAACTTGCAGAATTTTGAGACCAGAACAGAAATGCAGTGTTCTGCATTGATAGTAATGGTCTCTGCAAGCTGTGCAGCTTTGACACACAAAGGTTCCTGTAATATGAATTGTTCTGTCAATATTTGAGCAAGGAAAGCAGTTTATTTGTAAAGCCTTCATAGTAATATTTAACTGGTAGTATCTACTTACCTTATTTTGTTTTCGTTACAAGCTGTGGGTATATTCTTGGCGTTATAAAAACAATGGCTTTTCTGGCATTAATAGTTCCTCTATTAATGTTCTGGCTCATTTATTTTAAAGGCAAAACTGTTTTTCCTAAAATATACTGGAATTCAGCTGCTGGGGTATTTTTCCCCCTGTGAATGCCAAGTTTATCATGGAAGGAAAGAATATCTTGATTCTGCTTGGATTTTCTCATGCTATCAAAAAACTTTTAAAGATGGTGAAATAAACCAAGAAAAGAGAAATTATACAAGGGGACCATGAATTCATAATTAAGTTCATGAAGGTTCACTGTGCATGTTTCCATAGAAAGGTTTTTTGTTCCACCACCTCCCAAAAGAGACCAAACCCACTGGAAAACAAAACACACACACACACACACACACACACACACACACTCCTATGTAAATTATAGTTACAGTCTTTTGAACCTATTGCTAATGTTGTCACATGGCAACTGCATTTTCCCAACTTGCCTTTCAGGGATAAGTAACTTTTATAGATAAGCCTTGTAGAGGAAGGTCAGCAAAGTAGTGTGAGTTTTGTCACCAAGTACCTCATGTTTCTCTGAAGAGCTTGATGAGAGGCTGACTTTGGCTTCTCTAAGGTAATAGGATGTGCTTCACAGAATACTGGGATAAGACATCCAGTTTATCCAGGCTACATAATAGTAATGATTTGAAAGCTTGGAGTCCTCAGATACCACTGCTGTTATACATCCATCCTTTCTCCCATGATCTTCCTATAGCTCTTCTGTATTGATCTGGGGCTCAAAATCATTGCTGTCACCAGTCTTACCCTCCTAACAAATACTTCTCCCTGCCATGCCAGTATTTCTAGTCCCTCCCCATGTGAGTTGTACTCTTCATCAAAGCCGTGCGCTCAGGTTGTGCCTTGCTATAGCGCTGTGCCCACGGAGCACTGAAGGGTTGCGGTGGGTGGGTTCCTGCAGGTGCAGTGGAGCATGGCAGAGCATGTAAGCCTGTGAACCAGAGGGCAGTGCTGCTGCTCACTGTGGCTGAGAGCTTGTGACAGCTTCTTAGTGGTCACTCTGACTGTGTGTGCCGTGACTTAGTTCTTAGCAAAGGCCCTATGCGCAGCTAAATTCCTCCCTTTCCCCTTCCTTCCAGCAAAGGTATATCCATCTGAAATGATCCCCATATCCCTGTGATACCAGCTCCTTACTTCCCTTGGAATGAGGTCACATTCAAAGCCTGTGGAAGTTAGTAGGTGTCTGTCTGCTCTTGTGTGTTGCTATCACTTGCATGCAAATTTCTTCAATATTCTAGCAGAGCCCTTGGGCCTTTGAGGATATTGCTGAGAAGTTTTACTCAAGGGTCCTGGGAGAGATTATTTTTTTCCATTTATTGTGTTTTGTGGATAGCATTCAGGTTTTGGTTTCCAGAACCCAGCTGAAGGTGAACACCTTTAACACAAATTCCCCCTTCCTTTCCTGCACTGACTAGTGTAGGTGTACATCTTCAAGTGGTCTCTTTGACAGAATGAATGCATACAGCACCCTGGCTTAAAGCCTTACAGAGATGGTGACTGCTGTACCTTGTGGAGTTGGTGGAGGGGATGTACACTGTATCATGTCTCAGGCAGATCAGAGATATTTTCTAACATTTATGGCATTGTTTTTCTCTTCGGAAATAACTAAAACTTAGTTTCCAAGAAGCAGACAAATACTGCTTTTTATGATTAAAGTAATATTCTGTTCTGTATTTTACTCAACTTGGATACAATTTAACATTTTAAAAGCATTTATTATCTGATTCTGATAACATAAAACTGTGATAAAACAGTGTGATAAAACAAGATAAACTATCTAGACTGAAGTGTAGCTATTGTAATGATACCCATTTTGATAGTATTTATTGCTGCTTTTACCGTGAAGTTTAGTCTGCTAGCTACTCAAGGAAGGTTAAGGAAGAAAATCAAGATCAACAGTTGCATTGAATTTTCTTGTGAATACTCTGTGAATAACCTGAATGTCAAGGCCAGTGGAAGGTGATGTGGGAGGGAAACTGTCATAGTGGAGCAGTGTGGGAAAAGTGACTAAAAGACTGTGGTGGTGAAGAGGCTTGTTCTGTAATCTTCAAATTGTTTTATTTGCAGGGGAAGGTATAGCATATCTCATGTTAGCTGTATGTAGCAGCTCATGTGAACTAAAAATCATCCTGAAGGCCAAGGGGAGCCTGTAGTTCTCAGCAATCTTAGCAAGTCAAAATAAAACCTGAGGCTCTCCCTAGTCTTGAGTTGCTAAGGGACTTACGAATATTAATAGATGTCTTTCATTGGGGTAGGACTTGCGGCAGTTAAAAGAACATCACTGCTGGAAGAAGCCCAGTGGATCATCTCTTCCTTCTGCATGGGACCTTGTCTATAAAGGTAAGTTTGGGGCTTGGGGCTTGTAAATCAAAAAAACAAAGCAGAAAAAAACATAATAGGTGCCTTATTCAGCATCTGTTAAGTTTTTGCAGCTATGTTCTGTAGCCTAAGGCCCCAATTTACCTTTACAGATGAGGTCCATGCAACAACATAGGTAATCTGTCTGTCGACTTGTCCTGACAGTGATGTCTTAAAGTTCCTTTCTTGAGAACTCTTTAGGAAGAGGGGGAGGGAAAAAAAAAATCTGCTACCACTTAGGGTTTTTGGAAGGCATATAACATTAACTGGTAAGTATGATTTCCATCTTTATCAAAAAGGAAAGAGTATTGTGATTTAAGCAATTAATAGATTTTAAATCAGTTTTAAAGTTCTAATCAGTTTTAAAACTGCATTAAACAAATTCTTGTGACCTATTATTCTCTTTACTGCAGGAGTAAAGATCAGCAGCCTGCTTGGTAAAAAGGGGAGCTTGGAGAAACTGCAAAGCTATTGGGAAGTGGGATCTTTCTTGGGGGCCAGTATGTTGGCTAATGATCATATAAGAGTGATCCAGGCTTCAGAAAAGCTGTTTAAACTAAAGGCACCAGCATGGTAAGGTGATAAACAAGGCTGTGTATATTGCTATGTATTAAAACATTGGACTCCTTCAGCTTTCACATTCAGCACTGTATTTAGCTGACAGGAGATTTGTTTTGGTTCTTTTAGCAGATTTTGCTGTCTGAGCTTTGTTTCACTCTACTTTTACCCAGACAAGGGACTCTCTTCCCCTCTTGCCCTTATTCAGGGATAGATCTGATACAGGTCTTTAATATGATGTCTGAGAAAGGCAGGTTCACCATTGACTCTGGGCTCTCTCAGAGCAAAAGGGAAAGGAGTTGATTGTAGGCACATTATCAGCTACATTGCTGAAGAGAAGTGGTAGTGGCTTTAGAGTTTAGTCATAACTGCCTGAAAACTTTGGGGAATGCAGACAGCTTAGCTAGAGAGGGCTGCCTATGCCTTTAAATATTGTGATGGAAGTAGCACATACCAGTTGTTTTAGGAATTGAATACAAATGAGCAGTATGATCCAAGCTGCATTTTGTTACAGTTGAGAAGACTGCAGATTAAAGTCCAATTAACAGAAAGGTTATAAATCTAAGGTTAAACACCACCACCCTGTAGACTCAACACCTGTTATGCACAGACCAAGAGATGTGAGGTCTGACAGCAGGTTGCTGACACCTATTCCACTTTGATTATAGGCAGCAATTAAGGACCAGTCACCTACTCATTAGGGGCTGGGATCCTGTTAGCTGGGGAAGACCAAGACTCCTTTCTGACTAAAGCTGTCACACTGCCAGTTGAAAGAATGCATATGTCACAGCCTATGTATTCTTGTCATTTTATAGAGGCTGGAAAGTGTCTCCAGAAGCTTATCAGAGTGGAATGTATGTACATGTGCTAAAATTTGGAACTGCTAAACTTCTGTATTGACATAACATAGGAAACTGCTGAAATTAGGAACTCTAATTTTCTGACAAAATGTTTCATAAATGCCATCCACAGTGTATTTATTTGCAAGGTTTTTCATTTTTACTATGTGTATGTTTTACTGAGAGGCTGGATCGCACTCTCTGAAAGTCTCCCAGTAGAATTTTCTGGAGTTTATGAATGCCTGGTTGTCAGGATTTTATGTACCTCAGTGCCTTTGGGGTTCAAGTCTGTGGATTAAACTCTGAAAATACAGCACACTCATTTGTGTTTCAGGAAGAATTTCTCCTGTGAGCAATTCCTGCCCAGTCTGTTGCCTACTTTATAGCAGGGTTCACTTGGCGCAGAGGGGAGCAGATACAGTACTTTAAACCGGATATCCTCACAGCCTAAGAAGGATGATTGGAAATTGCACAGCTATGGAAATGTTCATAAAAGACCCTCTGAGTTTACATTAGATCTTCTTGTCATAAGCTTGGAAACAAACATTTCCATGAATAGTCTAATTGTGATAAAGCAATAGCTGTGATAAATCCTCTTTTAGTGTGTATATCTCATTGCTATAGTATTTATAAAGATTGCATGAGACTATGCATACAACTTTTTTTTCCTAAAATGCCAAGAGAGCAATGTTCTAAAGGAGCCCCAGGAAGTATAATGTCAGGGAGAGGGATGAGCTGCATTTAGGGGAGACATTGAGCACTGCTTTTGTCCTTCCCTAGCAATGCCGAAAGACTGCTTAGCATAGTTGTTGTCATCCTTATAGGATAATCAGTTCCAGAAGCATCATGTTTTAGAAATCTGTGTAAAACAATTGCCAATGCAGACACAATATAGAAGACAGAGCAGTGCAGAGAGTTAAACTACTGAACTTTTTGCTTGATTTTTTTATTTGAGGGAGGCCACTACTGAAACAAGTTGGACGTGGGCTCAGTGGGCTCCCTAGGTACAGAATTTAGCTATTCCATGAGTTTGATAGAAGTCAGTATGTAGTATTAGGAGTATATGCAGGAAAGAGTGTCCCAGAACTCATCAATATTTCAGTTGACTAGCAGCTATGTTTCCACTTCTAATTGGAAATTGCCACTATGAAAAGCAGTCCTAGAGAAGCAAAATATTACTGGCAGCCTTGATGTTGCTAGTGAATACTTCAGTTGTGATTAAAGGTGGAGACATTATTATTTACAAACTGTATTAAATTTACTATCTGTGTATGTTTGAATGATCACAGGTACCTGAAATCTATTGTAGAGACTATTTTGATATATCAGCATTTTAAGAAACTGACTCCAGAGCAACATACGGCCACCCAGGAACTTGTGGATTTCTGGATGGACTTCCTTGTTGAGGCCACGAAGACAGATGTGACTGTAGTTCGATTTCCAGTAAGTGATTGTTTTGTTGGGTCTTAGGGGATTTGCAGTGGTGCTTGTTGCTTTTGTGAAAATCTTTTGATCTGGTGGCTACTGTCAAAAGCAATTCAGTTTAGCTCTAGATTAATGTGTTTCCCTGATTTAGTCAAATACAGTTCTACCAAGAGATGATAAACGTATACCATGAATCTTCTTCATGGGGGAAATAGACATTCTAGAGTGGCATTGCAAAAGACAAATGACAAATGACAGAAAGATTTCAAAACCTGATAGTTTTCAAAAAAATAATTTGCAAAATTGATATGTGCTGCCAAGTGACTCATAGTAGCCTTATATAAAAAACCCAAAAAACTAAAGTAAAATTGGCTTTTTTTTGGTAATCTTAAGTTACTGTCAGTCATACTAAACTAATCCAGGACCTTAAATTTTGCCTTTCATTGCCCTGTTTTTCCTGCTATGATACGACTACAGGAATAGGTTTAAAAGATTTCAATACTTTTTGAAGTTCCACAGGTTTTGCACTAACTATTAATTTTTTTTTTTTCTACAAGGTTTTAATATTAGAACCAACAAAAATCTATCAGCCCTCATATCTCTCTATCAACAGTGAAGCTGAGGAGAAGACTGTATCCATCTGGCACGTGCTGCCTGATGACAAGGTACACCATGATGTTGCCTGTAGTTGTAACTTTTTTCACTGTTTAAAGTCTGCATAGTACATAAGGCGTGTAACATGTAACCAGTTACATCTAATGATGATTCTGGAAAGAAGAAAGATGTTTTATTAACACACAGGAAGATGCTGTGGATACATGCTGCTGTGCTTCAGATGGTTCTGATTTTTCATGGATCTTTTGTCTCTCATCATTTTTCAAAATAACTTTCATCTTCTTTCAAATTGTTTTAAACCAGTGTATAATATACAACAAGTCGGTTGCTTAAGATTTCATTATCAATTTACAATATATCATCATCATCATATCAATAATGTAGCGTAAAATTGCTTATACAGACAGAACTGTCTTCTGCCTGTACTTGCAGTTTTACTTGTCAGCTGTGATAGATGCTCTTAAAATGAAAGTAATAGAGACTGGTGTGTTAAAATGGGAGCAGAATCAGTCAAAAGCCAAAGTAGTATTTGACGGAAGGATAGATGAATGCTCTGGAAATTAAAAAAACAGGGAAGTTCTATGTCAAAGTGTGAGATAAACATGCATTTGTAAAGGAGCTTAGAAAAATCTGGAGATGGAAAGGGAGAGGAAAACCTAGAATGGCTATTACATTCTGGCATGCTTAGGAAGAAAAATATTGATGAGGGGGAAGACAGGGAAGATGTAGAACCTTGGAGAAGGATGACAGCACAGAAACATGAAAGAGTTTATGAAGAGTGAAAGGAGACTGAGTCACCTGGAGGCAAAACACTGGGGACGGTGTGATTTGTAAGAAGTAGCACTGTTCATTCTTCCGTGGAAGCATTTTGCTTGCCTGCAGGATTGGACAGTGCTGTTTTTCAGGTAATAATAGAATTGTTTAGGTTGAAAAGACCTCTAAGATCATCAAGTCCAACTGTTGACCTAGCATTGGCAAGTCCACCATCTTCAGCCTTGCTAACTAGTAGTCTGTGAAAGGAGAAACATTTTTGCACACAAAATGCAGTGAGGTTGTGGTGCTTAGAATTTTTGTTGTGAGTTCAAGAGAAAATGTAAATGGCAGCTGAAATAGCACATTTAGAGCACAAACTGAAATGTTTGCCTAGATCAACGAATTTCTATTTATTTGTCATGTATTCTGACTGATACCTTTTGAAGTAGGCTCAGTCTCTGAGAACAATTTAAAAAAAAACAACTTATGCTATTCTTGGTCAAAATAAAAATTGACCACACAATAAATTTTTCACTACTACAGACTAAATCTCACTATTGTAAAAGACTGGTTCTGAAAGTATTTCTGTATTCAGAATTTAGTCTATTTAGAAACTACTTGTACATGCTTTCTTTTTTTTCATTTTGTTTGCTGTTTTTGTGGGGGTATTTAGTTCACCTACAGACAATAATTTCCATTCTGTTGAGTGGCTTATCTGTAGCATAAGAAAGAACATAGGACTGGAGGGAATTTCCTGGATTGCTGAGTCCTCTTCACCTCCATTGCAGACACACTTGCCATATAATGTATCACATGAAGTAACCATACTCTGAATACTAGTGCAGGTTTCACAGTTGACCAGTCAGGCTGGAAAGTAGTTTGAGAATTTCACTGCACCTTGAGAAGAGCCAAGAGTGGAGTACTACTGGTGAAGTAACTTTAAGTCTTCTCATTTTCAGTCTGAATTTGTTTGTTTGCATCTCATACACATTTTTTCTTTTGCTAACACAGTATTTATGTTAAGTGGTTACTTTCTCTCTTTGATGTTTACCTTTCTGTATTTTTAAGGAGAATCCTACTATCTCTTAGTTGTGAGGGTTTTGTGTAGGTTTCTTTTTAGAAAAAATAATAGATTTGGTATACTGGCCACACACAGCACCTCATTGCCATGACTTCCTGTGTTCCAGTTTGAGTTAAGCTTACTTGAGCATGTGCCCTCGTATTCCAAAAATAATATTTCACAGTGCATTCATTTATCATTTAGCTACTGGGATTTTTTGCTTGGTACTTTCAGCAATAGCCTTTTTCATATCACTAGACTGCCCGGTTATCCTGTGACTGGGAGAAGGATTTGGATGTATTAGTCTATATATGTTTGGTGCTCAGAAGATAGGTGCTTTGGCTTTGCAGAGATTGTAACCTTCGCTTTGTAGCATTTTCCATTATTATAATTCTGTTACCCTGTTTTTGAAGTTTCTTTGTAGTATGTTTTACCTTCTCCTTCCCTTTTCCCCTCCTCTTTCCTGATACGAGGCATCTATCTTTGTATTTTCTGCAGATTAGTGTTTTCCTATTTTTGCTGCGCTGGTGTAACTAGCATTAGACATTAAATGCACTCCCTAGTACTTTTGCTCTGGCCAGAATCCTTAACTGTGGAGAGCTTATTGAGTAGCCAGGGATCTGATTAATACTCAGTGCAGGCATCCTTGCCCTGTGAGCCATCCTACCCATCAAAAGAATGCAGTGGGCAATTTGGTAGTTAACCTTTCAGCTGTACAATTATAGTCTGTTGCAATTTGTCAAAGTCCTTAGAATCCATCAGAAACTTACAGGGAGAAAAGGGGCAAGAAAATTTTGGAGGCACCAGCTTCCTTTTCAGCTGAATATAACCAGTATAATATTTGTCTTTTGTATGAGATTTTGTGAAGGAAAATGATGTATTACATCAGCTCACTGCAAAGAGGAAGACTGATACTTTGATCCTTACTAGCCTGAAAACAAGCATTTTAGGGGCTGATTAACAAGCAAAGACCACCGATCTCTACTGCACAGTCTACCAACCACAGGTCTGTCAGAGCTTTACCACTTCATGTTTCAGATTTCAGTTCATTTTGGTGCATAAGTTAATGGTTCTACTTGTTTTCCAGAATTCAGTCAGTGCTCCAAGAATAAGATTTGTGAGTTACAAAGCATATGAACTTCCTTTCATGCACAAAAAAGCTGAATTTCCATTTCGCATCCAAACTGGAACTCAGTGGAGCCTGCAGCTGGCACTTTTGTATTAAATAGACACATAATAGTCAATACCAGGATAAATAATGTGACCTCTTCCTTTTCTGTTGCTTTTTTTAGGAACATATATTAACATTAATGCCTTTAATAATACTGAGTTTAAGATAAACAAATGCCTACAAAAATCAGACAGCATTTTCTTTCATAGAATGCACATTACCTTTGCCTTGCAGCCCTATTTTAGCAGCCCTTTCCACATGGGGTTAGAGGAATGCAGCAGTGCTGTTTTTCAGTTTGAAATAGAACAGCCTGTCTCAGTTTCACATTGGCTTCTGAATCCATTTTGAGTTTTGTTTTGGGTAGTTGATGGTTTTTTGCCTAACCAAAGAACAGATGCTGAATTTGGATAGCACGCCTGATATATTTACTCCAATGTATTCAAAACCTGGCAAGATCATGAGGGAGCATAGCTCTTATATTATTTCATTGCTCAAGAAGTTTGCGTGGTAAATAAAATGTATGAATTTGTGAGAGATTAGTTGCATGTAGATGACAAGTGAAAAACACAATAGTTATGTTTCTTGAGCCTTTCTGCCTGTCAGGACGTATATTTTAACTTATTTATATTTTAGATTATTCCCAATAGTGGGAATTGGACAAGCACCAATAGCTAAGCTCTGAAGAGAGTTTCTAAGCATGGAAAATTGGAAACTGGCAGCCTTTGTATATGAAGGGAGGAGTAAAAGACAGAGCAGAAACGCCTCCTTATTAGCAGAGGGATTGAGCTGGTGATCTTTCTTCATGCAAGAGAACCAGGCAACTCAAATAGTACTTTCAGAAACACTTCATGCTAGCATCAGTACTTTTACTTGAAGATGTAATCCCAACTTTTCCTACTGACAGGCTACTCTCCTGTTCCTGTACTCCACTGAAGAAACACTTGCCTCATTTAACATTGAAGAGATACTGGAGTTACTGTTTTGTACTTTACAGTTATAGTAATGTGAAACTTGTGCATCAAGAAGGATGTTTGCTTGCATTTTTGGTACATTGTGTTAGGCATTTCATATTAGCATCACAACCTTTAATGTGATTTGAGCAGGAAGGAAAGAATGACAGAGGAGGAAAAATAATTTAGTAGAAAGACTTATAGAAAGCTTTTGTACCTGGGACATTAATTTGCATTATCATTTTCTGCACATTGTGCAACTGTTTTGTCAGCGTATCTGGTCTTACTTCTGTATATTTCACTATTCATGAAACATTTTACAGGCTACACATTTTCAAGTCTTCTTTTGGAATACATTTGATCTTGTTTGTGTTTGACACTATGCCCTTATGCTATGAATTTACCTCTTAGCAAGAAACGTCTGTGAATTTTAATTGCTCAGATCACCAAAATGCCAAATGAAATTCAGCTCTAGAAAGCAGAGGCTCTTCAAATATGTTGCTCATTGTGATGGGATCCCAATATTGCCAGGGCTGTGAGATGGTGTAGTTCCACCTTTTCCTGAAAGAAGAATGTTTTCATTAGAAGATACAAAAGACTTCTGTTTGCTACAGTCAAGTTTTATTAGAATATAAACATAGAGCAATATGACTGTCTACAGAGAGAACTCAGTTCTGCGGAGTGTGACAGCTCTAAGTTTAAAATATCTGAAAATAAGTGAGGCCTGGCACTTTTTGCGTTCATAGAGGGTCTACTTTTTTCCAGCCATGTTTATTACTCCAGCAGGTCTTAGGAGTTTTGGTTCATTCCTACTGCCTTCTTCTGGATTCCTAGTGAAATATTCTCCTTTCTGTTTCTTTGGACACTCTGCCTTCAGATTTACTTCTGTGAACAATTCCCCTTGTTTTTGCAGAACTTTGCTCTTCTGCATTAAATTTTTCTACTTGTAGCTCTCTACCTGGTCTTCCCACACAGTAGGGGATTGAGTGTGCAGAGCAGGCTCTTGCTATTCTCAGAGTTGGAATATTTTTACCCCTACTTTCCAAAGGGTTGCATGTGATCCCAAGTCTGGTATCCACATAAGGTTATACTGTCACCTCTTCTGATCTGCTGTTTTGAATGTTTTCTAAAATAGTATATTGTGCTTGCAGAGTAAATGGTGAAGAAATAAACCACAACTTCTGTCTAGAACTCCTGTTGCTTGGGTTTCAGGTGCAAAAAAAAAAAAAAGGCCCTGAAAAATAACTGTTAACAGATACTGGACTGTTGTAATTTAAGTGTTTCTTGTTCCATCTCATGAACTTTAGTCTAGAAGACGTGCCTACTTCATCTGTAAGAAGGAATGTTTTATTTATTTATATATATATTTACTGTGTGTTACAGAAAGGTATCCATGAGTGGAACTTCTGTGCTGCTTCTATCAGGGGAGTAAGGTAAGTCGTTTCCCTTTTCTATTTTTGAAATGAAAAGAGTAATTGAATGAATGTTGTATTAAGCTGCTACTCTGGAACTAGGAGTGACAGTGATACTCTATCACTGCTGTAACCTCTTTGGATCAATTCTTCATCTTAGTTTCTTCCCCTCCCGCCCCTAGGATTTATCTATACTTTGTCATCCTGCAACTTTCCACGTTTCTTTTAGTGTAATTAAAAAAAAAGTCTAGAAACATTTTATTTTTTGAATAGTCGTTGCTCTGTTCTAATAATAACAACTATTCCACACACAAAGCTGTTGCTATGTCTGCAGGACGTTTTTGCACAGATGGATGATTCTTTTTCCTTCCAAAAAGTAACTTATAAAAACAAACTATCAATAGGCACAAAGATTCAGTCCTGTGGGATTCAGTTTATTTTAGGCAAAAATTGCAATGATATGCTTAGTTCAGTCTGGTTTGGGTTTTAGTTACAGTATGTTTTTGTGTGCTTTTAAAAATAAAAGAGGGGAAGAAAGAATTTACTTTGTTTTGTTTTGGTTTGGTTTTTTCCTTTCTCTATCCCTTACTAAACTGTTCTGTGGTCAATACTGTTTCTGTGTATACTTCTGCATTTATTATTTAAACTGTGAATTATCATTTAAATTGTCAATTGAGTTTCCAATCTGTTCATCTGAACAGATGTCCTAAACAACTCAGATGACTTTACAGGGAGCCAAGAGTTACTGTGAATTCTTAGAGAACTCTCTGGCTGCCTCCGTGAGTAGCTACAGGGGGAAATATTTGTCTTAAGCAAGCATAAAACTGAAAAAAATTGTGTTTTTCTTTTAAATATAGGGAAGTTTCTGATCACTTCATTTTTTCAGTCTTTTACAGGGGTTTTTTTCCTAGTTTTATGAAGGCAAGTATTCTTTGGAGTGGGAGAGCCTTCAGAACTAGGCCTGCTTCAAAACCATTTTTGTATGAAGACTATTTTTGGCTTCTTTGAAGCTTCTAGACTTAAAGCCGTCTAGGAAGGGGGAGTTCCCAGCCTTATGAGGATCCTCAACCTTTCTGGACTAGTAAGAGTCAGCTTTAGAAATGCAGTCTTAATGTACAAGACAGGCCTTTGTACATGATCTTGGAAGCTTTTTCAACAAAGACCTCCATAAATATTTATGGCGTTACATAAAGAGACAGCAGGCCTGAAGAGACACCTAGCATTGCAATGTTTTTGGTAAATACTTAGTAGAAGTGACAGAGGATCACTTCTTTTGCGTGCTGCATAACAGCCAGTGTGCAATCAGCACTTTGTTTGACAAGTTATAGGGGTCAGCTCTGAAGAGTTGCAAAGCAGCTTGGAAAGTGCTTTGAGCAGAAGGGTGCTAAATCTCTATGTGGGAAGTCATAGTAACTGGCTTTAGCTTAAGAAACTCATCGAGTAGCAGTTGTAAATATTAGCCAGTGTAAATATCTTTGCTTTTGCCATATGCCTTCTTGACCTCTTTAATACAAATGTTTCTTATTGAATCAGGTAAAAAGTGCTATTATTCTTAAAGGCTTTATCAGAATCTGGAGCATGGCTGCTACCGTGAGGTGCTTTATTTTTCCAACTGAAAACCAAAAGTTACAGTGGCTGGCTGAAGTTGCTAGACTACAAAATGGCTTTATCTCACTGTTAAGGACAAGTCCTGGATTATGAAGTAACTGCTGCTTATGTTGTTTCTGTGGGAGTGTGCCTCAGAGGTCATCCTGATGAATGTAGTGTTAGAAATAGTTGAAAAGTTGGATTCAAATCTGCATCCAGCTTCCTTCGTAGCTTGAGAACTTAGGCAAGCTTAACACAAGGGTATTTGTCTTCCAAAGTTCTTGGAGCTTTGAATATTGTCAGACTACTTAATTACAACAGTGAGAGATGTCTGCACTGCTACGCTTCTAGAAAACATACCAAAGTTCCACGCAGCTGCTTTTCTGTGGTTGCTGCCAGTGTCCAGCTGTTTCATCTGCTGCTTCATCTGGAAGTACTAGTAACCAGGTGTTACAGAATTTGCAGTACTTCTCATTGATTAAAGGGAGTTCTGGATGTACACAAGTTGGGCACAGGGCCATGCTATGCTGTGCTTCCCTGTTTGTTTTCTGAGTTTTGCAAATTCAGCCCCAGTTCTGCTGTTGCAGAAGTCAGTGGGTACTACATCTGCTCTGCACAGGCACTTGTCAGAATGAGGCATTTCCTGAGCAAATTATCCTGTCTCTTTTTATAGCTTCGATGCCTTTTAGTCCTCCATTTTTCACTGCAACAACTTTTTTTTTCAGGGAGGAAAGCAACATATAAGCAGTGTAAATGCTCACCTAAAGGTCTTAAATGTTTATGAATTTGCGTGGCCTCTGTGTACACTCTGCATTCTTGCCCTTTTATTCACTGCTGATAGTCAGTGGTTTCGGGGAACGTCAGGTTTCAACTGAGAGTTTATTCAGTAAAACGTTTAAGCGTGCATGAAACTTGATATGAATGAGTAATTCTGTTAATATCAATTACTCCATATTTAGGAAGCTTACTTATATGCTTGAAAAACTTGAATTAAAAGATAGTTTATAAACTGGAGGCAGTGACTGTCTTTCCAGATGTGCCCATTGCTTAGCATTTATGAATTTTTCCTAATGTAAAAATAGATGAGTCACCACACACAAAGATAAATATTCTTATCATGAAGCTCACTCTTCTCATAAGTAGTTTTATGAAAGGCAGACCCCCCCAGCTTGTCTAAAGAGCCATTTGTATATCAAAAATTACAGGGCTCTACAACAGAAGAATTACAAAGGAAAGCAAGGATCAGACAACCTTAGACACCTATTAAAGGCTGAAAATTCCAAGTATTTGCTTTTACTTAAACTGTTACATTAGTCACATTGTCAATCATTTGGCACAACATAGAGTATAATTCTACTTTATTGTATCATAAATTAAATAAAAACATGATGGTGATTTTGATCCAGCTAAAATAGATTGATTTCACTAGGACTGTGGATTTTGTCCAGTATATTAGTAAGGTTAATAAAGGGACTCACTTTGTTTTGGCTTCTCAAATACTGTGTTGTATTCCCTTGTAACACTTCTAGCCATCTTCCTCCCCTCCCCCACTTTTTCAATATAGTCACAATAAATTATACTGCATCACCTTGACAGCTGCCACTCAGTATGTGACAAAGTTACAGGAAGAGCTATTTCAAATAAAATTTAATATTTTCTTTAAGGAGCAGAGTAATGACATGCATATGAACAGTTCTGCAGCCTACTTGGGGTGGAAAACTGACAACTATACCAGAATTTGCACCTCTTCTGTTTTTCTGTTGAGATATCTATACATCCGTAAGAAAATGGCATACGTGCCTCCTCATTATCTTTGTTCTCCAGTTAGAGCAAATAAAACAAAACCAAAGGAAGATGTGGGTGGGCAAGGGGGTAAAGTCATTCACCTCATATTTAGATGCTGACTTACACTATCAATGTACCAATTAACAAGTAACTGATCAGATATTTTTGTATTCAAGATTGAGCTATGGCTGACATCTAAAGCAGGAAGAATTTGTGATTTGAATTCAAAGTCTGGTTTTCTAATATGATCCTGAAAGGGTGTTTCATCCTGGTTGCAGGAGTAATAATTAAGGCCCTTACCTAAAAGTACTGAAGACAAAAGTGTTACAGATCAATAGAAATATTCCAGTGAATTTCTTTACTCCTGCTTTTTCTTGTACAGTATGTGGGCAAGGGGGGCAAGATTGAATACAGCAGAATGTGAACTTTGGAGGATAGAAGAGGGTAATTTCACAATAAGACTTCTCAGGTTTAATCTAGTGCTTTCCCATGTTAAATGGGTTGATCTGTATGGTTTGACAAAGCTGGTAGAAGTCCAGATACATCTTTCAAATAACTTGCTTGGCTGTTCTTTCAGCATTTCCAAGTTTGAAGAACGATGCTGTTTCCTGTATGTGCTGCACAACTCTGATGACTTTCAAATCTATTTCTGCACAGAACTTCATTGCAAAAGGTTTGTCACTGTTGTTATTTCAGAAAAAAGCATGGCTGTGATGGGGTTGATGGCATCTGAATGCACAACAGGGACTGACTGTTTCATAACTATGGTGATAGTTTATCTGTACATCCTGAGTGGTCACCTGTGAAAGCTTAATACTACAGTATCTGGGGAGATAAGACATATGAAGGGTCAAGGGGCAAGTTCTGACAAACATTAATAAAAAATACAATTACACATTTGTTTGGTTTTTTACACACACCTTTTTGGGATTAATTTTTTAATACTTACCACATTAAGGCTTACTAAAACTGTATGTTTGCCCCCAGTCCAGTAAAGCATCCTAAACCTAAAAAGACTTTCTGAAGTGGGAACATTTGAGGTAACAACAAGGTCTGGTCAAGATTTCTCTTTAACTATAATTTTATTTACAATTATGAAGAATACTTGATTTCCTTTACATTAGCATATGTTTACATAAGTAAGATTGTCCCTGTGTCCCTGCAGGAAAATCAACAAGGGTTTGTTGAACGAAATTAGAGGTGTCTCAGTTTCTCTAAGATGCGTTTCTGCTCCTTAAGCTTGAGGGCTGCGGTCTTGAATTGATCCAGGAGGCATTCCCAGAGGAAATTTAATGTCATTTTGTGCTGAAAAATGGCTGCAACTTTGCCTAAAATCCCTGCAGTATTCTCTATTAATGACTGTGGACACCTCCCAGCCCAAACTCTAGATTGTTCTCTCATCTAGTTCATATAGGTTTTTTACCATGTTCATTCCCCTTCATATCTGAGCTCTTCTTAAGAGATGAGTAAGCAGTACCTTAGTATGATATGGGTTTTGTACTTACAGTCTTTCAAAATGATAGAAGTCATATAGAATAGTATTTTTTTAATGAAAAGATGAAAAATAGATACCTTTTCCATTCAAGCAAAAACTTGAAGCTAGCATCCTTACACTACCAAAAAACTCTTCCGAATGTAGGCAAGACTTCTGGGCACTTCTCATGACACTTCAGTGCTTTCACTGAACATAAAAGAAATTATAGTATAGGAGGAGAATTTCTCCCAAGATGTAGATTTTGAAATATGAATGCCATTAGTAATTTCAGATGTCATGGGTATCTTGTACATATAAAAGGAGTATGTAAAAGAAGTAGAAAAAACTGCAGATTTTGATTGCTAATGCTTAATTCTAAAGAAAATTTTTCTTTTCTTCCAATAAGTGAACTTTTACACTGAATTTGTACTTAATATATAAATTACATACTTCTATATATATTAGTATATAATAATATGTAATTATATAAAATAATACTGTACGTAAGTCTTCTCTTGGCTCATTTGTTACTTGAGAGAGAAGCGTTGTCTTTGTCCCCATACTGTCTTAAGTGTGTATTTGTCTTCTTATCTCCTTTTTTTTGGTACAGATTTTTTGACATGGTGAACAGTATCACTGAAGAAATAGGGAAGACTACAGAGGAAGGAGAGTGTGATGGAGACTCTCTAGAGGTATTTTTCACTTTTTTTTCCCCAATATAATAAAAGTTGGGCTTCCAGTGTTGCATTTCACAGAATTAAATTACTAATACCTTTTCTGGGAGAAATTAGTGAACTTACTGTTTAGGAAATCTTATCCTGTACTCTTTATCAATTAATGATTCTTTTTACGGGTCCTTGTGTAGTTGACCCAGCATATGAAATACAATCTCTTGGATTTCAGTTAGCATACTGGCTTTAGAAGGTACACAAATCTGGAGTTCTGCCATCCTGCTTATTGCAGAGTGACTCTTGTAACAGTTACTTCAGAACGTACTCATGGTCGGGCAGCATTAGGATCTGTTTAAATTTTAAAGACTGTTTGTTGTCTGTTTCATGCCTCACTGGAATTGTGTGCACTTACATTATTGGCAGATCATCTGCTCAACAAGTAAGGATATAATTGTAGTAGGGAAGGCTTGTCCTGGCTGGTTACTGTCAGTGGGTAGCACAGCAATGAAAAGCACACTCAAAGCAGATGATGATGTTGGTGCTGCTGGGAGTCTGTACCCTTAGCCCACAAACTCACACTGAAGCTTGGGACGCCCTACTTCTGTTACTACCCTTGTTAGCTAAGTTTATAGCTTGGCTGAGTACATTGTCACACACTCTGTTCTCACCTTGAGTTTTATCTGAACATAGACATAGCTGAAAAGTGAGTACTAGGCCACTGGGTGCAATGCAGCACTTAAGATAATAAGGCTTTCTTTGAGGTGGCAGAGAACAGGATAGAATATCTAAGCCCGTGTTCTATCACATGAAAATCTGGTGTCCCAAAACTCTAGAGACATCCATAACTAACTGAGAGAGTCAATGCTGTGTAATGAACACAAACAGCCCTCTGACCCAGTTCTGATGTTGTTGTTTTATAATACACCTGAAATCAGAGATCAAGCAAAGGACATACTTGTGGCATAGAAAAATATCCTATAATGGGAACCTTAGGATGCCTACTTGTTTATTTTTGCCAGAAGAAAAGCAGTGTGACTTGATCACAGTGGGCAAGTATGTTTACAGGAAAAATAACAATGTATTAATGGTCTCTTTAATCTGTTGAAAAAAAAGTGATAGTGACACAGAAGAAATTTGTATTGAGACATGACTTTACCCTGGAAGTAATTCATTGTTGACACAAAGTCCTAAAAGAAGAAACAGATTCTCTCTTTTATTAAAAAGTAGCCATCTTTATTTGGAGGAAAATAAAAAATACTGTATAAGCATAAGCTACTGGCTTTAGGGCAGGAGAGAGCTTGTGAAATTACGTGCCTGTGTTGCACAAGAGGACAGATCAGATAATCTATCTAACAAATGTTCTTGGACTTGCCTTAAGCTCTCTGAAATTCAAACTCAGCTGAAACCACTCTTAATACACTGCAGTCCTGACTGACCTCCATTGGCATAGTCCGCTGGCAGACCTGGCAGTGGCAGAAGGGAGGTTGTGGTGGTTTTGGAAGCTGTGGCCGGGCCAGGAGAGCACCTGGAAGCAATGAAGTGTATCCTGCCTTGCTCCCCGAGTGGGAGCCGGCGTTCTCCGTCTGGTGCAGAGTGCCCTCTGTCGCCGGCTCCCGGTTTTTACAGCACAACTGAGGGTGCTGCTGACCCTGCAGTGAACAGGTAAAGGCCAGCCAAGCTTAGCTTGTTGCACTTCCCTGAAATGGCTACCTTAAAAGCCAGTGGAGACAGAGGCACGTCTGCACGGTGTCCAAGTTGTCTTGTTGAAGTGTTTTTCTTTCCTCCTCCGCGTTCTGCAGAGAGCTGTTAGCATCCTACATGCCTTAGTTGTGAGCACAGGATCAGATGGAATGAATCATAGCCTTTTGTTTGATTTCACGTTGCTGTTGTTTGTTTTGCAGTATGATTATGAGTATGATGAAAATGGCGAGCGAGTTGTTCTGGGGAAAGGAACCTACGGCATTGTATATGCAGGACGGGATTTGAGCAATCAAGTCAGAATTGCTATTAAAGAAATCCCAGAGAGAGACAGCAGGTATATTAACTGTGGCTAATTCCAAATTTTGTGCATTACAAAAGTTCATCATTAACATAATTAATCAGCTTGTTGACCAAGCAGTACCTCTTCTACAAAGCGGACAGTAATTTCCTTGTCTGTGGTATATAATGGTGTTCCCTTTTTTTGTAGCTGGGTGTTTCCAAGTTATGGAGTAGATTGTGATCACAACTGAGAATTTAGGTGTTTGTTCGTTATGGTACTAGTACTTTTTCTTTCAAAAGAAAATACAACTGAAGTGCAAAATCTCACTTAAACACCTAGTGATTGGCCCTATCTACTTAGACGTGCTCAGTGTGCAAAGCATACCATAGAAGAGATAATTAAGAAGCTGTTATTCTTTCATCTAAACTTTCAAAAGTGTTTACAGGCTTCCAGAATTAATTCCAAGTATTATTTTTTTAATAGCAAATTAAGAAAAATTTAATCTTTTGCTTCTGGTTACTTGTAATCTGATCTTTTTGCACTTTGAAAAAAGTCCGTAGAAGGAAAAGGATTAATCTCTGAAATTAGTTTGTATCATTTTAAAAGCAAAAATTACCATCTTTTGAATTTTTAAAAACTGTTTAAGTTCTGAGTCAGAGCAGGGCTAGAAATTAAACTATTTCTGTGCAAAAAGTCGTGAGTCTTCAAATATATATTGCTATATATTGCTATATATATATAGCTATATATTAAATATAAGCTATTGAATAGTTTTCTTGTCAGGAAATGTTAGACTACAGGTAAAAAAGTCAGGAGACCTGCTTGAAGGAACAAGAACCTCCTGGACAAACTCAGACACAAAACAGAAGCCTTCAAAGGGTGGAACCAAGGACAGGTAGTGTGGGAGGAATACAGAGAAATTGGCTGAGCAGCCAGGGATTAGGTTAGGAAACGTATGTACCTGATAGAATGAAACTTGGGCAGGGATGTTAAGAGCAACACAAAAAGCTTCTATAAATATGTTGGTGATGAAAGGAAGACTAGAGAAGGTGTGGTCTCTCTCTGGAAGGGAATGGGAGGCCTGGTTACCCAGGACATAGAGAAGGCTGAGGTACTTGACTTTTTTGCCTTAGTCTTCAACAACAGCTCCAGCCACACCACATGTCACAGGAGGCAAAGGCAGGGACTGGGAGAATAAAGAACCACCCACTGCAGGAGATCTTTGAATCATATAATACGCTGAGTTGGAAGGGACCCATCAGAATCTTCAAGTCCAACTCCTGGCCTCTGCACAGGACACACCAGAAATCACATCATCTGCCTGAGAGCATTGTCCACTTCTGATAGGAAGCAACAGCTTCTAAGTGTCCTTGTACTGCTCACATGATCAAGTTTGAGACCACCTGAGGAATCTGAACATGAACAAGTCCTTGGGATTTGATGAGATACATCCACAGGTCCTGAGGGAGCTGGCAGATGAAGTGGCTATGCCACTATCATCATGTTTGAGAAATTGTGGCAGTTCAGTAAAGTTCCCACTGACTGGAAAAGAAGAAATAAGACCCCTGTTTTTAGAAGGGGAATAAGAAAGACCCAGGGAATTACAGGCCAGTCAGTCTCACCTCTATGCCTAATATGATCATGGAGCAGATCCTCTTGGAAACTATGCTAAGGCACATGGAAAGTAATGAGTTCATTGGTGAGAGGCAGCATGGCAACACTAAGGATGATGAGAACAATCAGTGTGCTGGAGCAGCTCTCCTATGAAGACAGGCTGAGAGAGTTGAGCTTCTTCAGCCTGGATAAGAAAAGGCTCTGGGAAAACATCATAGCAGCCTTCCAGTACCTAAAGGGGATCTATAGGAAAGCTGGAAAGAAACTCTTTACAAGGGCACGTAGTGACAGGACAAGAGGGAATGGCTTCAAACTGGACAAGAGTAGGTTTAGGTTGAATATTAGGAAGAAATTCTTTACTGTGAGAGTGGTGAGACATGGCACAAGTTGCCCAGAGAAGCTGTGGAAGCCTTTCCCTAGAGGTGTTCAGGGCTGCATTGGATGGGGCTTTGGGCAATATTGTCTAGTGGAAGGTGTCCCTGCCCATGTCAGGAGGGTTGAAACTAGATGATCTTTAAGGTCCCTTCCTAACTCAAACCATTCCATGATGTTGATTTAGAATTTGTCTTTGTACCATTTAAAGTCTCCTAATTACTAAGTTCTAAAATAACAAATTCTTCATCCTGATGAAGAATTTTCTTATGGCTTTATTTTATTTGCAAAATTATTTTGCTCAAGTCTTAATTAGCTGTGCAGTTTAAAAGTGCAATGAGAAGAATTATAATGGTCTTGCTGTTGCTGCTCTGAAATAATATTTCATTAATAGAACTCAGGAATACAGTCTTTGGCTTTGCATTTCTATATCATTGACAATGTAGTCAGAATCTTTATAGTCATGTGTGAAGAGGCAAGCCAAAACCCAAATTAGCTTTTAATAAATAGACTCAGAGTTGCATAATCATACTTTTCATTAACCAAGTAATTAGCATGTTTTCCAGAGCGATTTTCAGATGCCCACTTTTAATTTTCCCTCCACTCTTTTTTTAAGAGTTCAGCCTCCCCTAGTTTCGTGATGCTGTTGTTAGGGTGAGGTGATAACTACCTGCCCCAAAAGGGAGTGGAGCTCATGGGCACTTTACCCCTAACAACTTAAATTGCGTCCTGCTTTGATTGCATTCTCAGCACCAGCACTTGTCTGGGTCTGGAGAAAGCTGACTTCTGGACTTGAGGCATCAGGAAGGTACCTTTCCTCCCAATACATAAACAAAAGTTTTCTGCCATTTCAATCAGGGACGACAATGTACCTGTGTTAGTGTGAAGTCTATGCTGAGAGCAAGCTGGTGAAGATGGCAGTGAAACTGTTCCTTTTGGTGGCAAGTAGCTGCAAGGTAGAGTTTGCTGTTAGTACTCCCTTAGTATAAACATCTGAGTATGCCTTCTACTTGCTCAAATACTGCAGCTGCTTCTCACATCTGGACTGACAGAAGGAGTTCTGTGTCCTTCATCTATTTCAGCTACCCTGAAGGTCTGACCATAGATATTAGTGCTTTGGTGAAGACAGCCACCAGACTCTGCATATTGTCTATGCTTTGCCAGAAATACACAGAATCTGGCAGCTGACCTGCTTCCAAGAGGAAGAATTAGGGCAGGCCTAAGTTAGGAAAAACCTTGGGGCAGACCCAGGGACTACATCAGCTGCTGAGCTGTGGTGGTGTTCCACAATGGAGAAGGATCCGGACTCCAGAAACCTTCTTGGCAAAAAGACTGTTGAAAACTTTATCTCTGAAAATTATTTTACCTTGGATTAAATTATATTTGATGAAATTGTTTCATTCTGTTCTTCTAAGTATCTCTCCATGAAGTGACTTCTGTTTTCTTACTCTGATATCCACTCTTGCTTTTAGAAAAGACTTCTACTTTAATTAAAATTTAAATGGTTATTAATTTTTATTATTGAGGTGGGTTTATTTATACACCCACTAACTTTATTGTTTATTAGTTCACTTTGGTACTGCTGTGAATCCAGCCACTTGCACAGCTGTTCATGCTTTTTGAGTTAGGCTGGAGAGGAGTTAATTTTCCACAAATTTTGTTTTCCTCAGTCTATCTGTGTATGTATATAACATTTTGAGTGTATGTATACATAATACTATATATATTTTTATATGTTATGTGTATTTACATATGATTACATACTTTTTCTTTTTGTATGTGGTCGTCACAACCATTGTTGTTAAATGCATTTAACAAATAGTCATTTTCAGTGTAAACATGTTTCATGAGACCTAAAATAGAGTTTCAGTCCCTACAGTAAAACACGAAGGTCAATTTTGAATAAACTGCTTCTTTGCTTTCCAGATACTCCCAACCTCTGCATGAAGAAATAGCTTTGCACAAGCATCTCAAACATAAGAACATTGTTCAGTATTTAGGTTCTCTTAGTGAGAATGGCTTCATTAAGATATTCATGGAACAGGTGCCAGGTGGTAAGTTTTGGAGGAGACTGCTTTGGTGGTTGGTTGGTTTGTTTTTTTAACATTTTAAAAGTATAAAAACCTATAACACGGGCACAAGATATATTTCATGCATGTGTAATATTCTTTAATGTCTCTTTTCCAAATTAATGGAGAAAACTCTGTCTTCAAAGTGCTTGAAGCCTCTCTCAGTATTTAGGTAGGTGTGCTGCAGATGCTGCTCAGATCATTGCTGTAGCAGGCGAGCACCTTTTAACTCAGATCTGTGATGGGTTGACCCTGGCTGGATGCCAGGTGCCCACCAAAGCCACTCCATCACTCCCCTCCTCAGCTGGCCAGGGGAGAGAATACAGAACACAAGACTCATGGGTCATGATAAGCACAAGGAGAGATCACTCACCAGTTACCATCACAGGCAAAATGGAATCAGCTTGGAGGTATCAATTTAATTTATTCCCAAGCAAATCAGAGTAGGATAATGAGAAATATAGCCAAGTGTTAAAAACACTTTCCCCCTACCCCTCTATTCTTTCTGGGCTTAACTTCACTCATGATTTTCTCTCCCTTCTCCCACCAGTGGCACAGAGGAATGATGAGTCTGGTCACTTCATCAAACATTTTCTCTGCCACTCCTTCCTCCTCAGGAGGAAGACTCTTCACACTCTTCCCCTGCTCTGGGGTGGGGTCCCTCCTATGGGAGACTTCCATGAACTTCCACAGTGTGAGTCCTTCCCATGGGCTGCACTTCTTCAAGAACTTCCACAGTGTGAGTCTCCTCCACAGGGTGCAGTCCCTCAGGAACAGTGCTAATCCTCTGTAGGGCCATAGGTCCTGCCAGGAGCCTGCTCCAGCATGGGCTTCCTATGGGATCCCAACCTCCTTCAGGCATCCACCTGCTCCAGCTTAGGGAGGTCCATGGGCTTCAGGGAGACATCCTGCCTCACCATAGCCTTCACCACAGGTTGCAGGGGAATCTCTGCTCTGAAGCCTGGAGCACCTCCTCCCCCTCCCTCTTTGCTGACCTTGGTGTTTGCAAGGCTGTTTCTTTCACATATTCCCACTTCTCTCTCTGGCTGCGTTTGTTGTTGCACATATTTTTTTCCCTTCTTAAATCTGTTATCCCAGAGGCACTGCCACTGTTGCTGATGGGCTTGGCCGTCACCAGTGGCTGGTCCATCTTGAAGTCATCTGCGATTAGACACAGGAGAAGCTTCAGCAGCTTCTCCCAGAATTTCCCCCTGCAGCCCCTCTGCTACCAAACACTTTCCATGCAAACCCAACACAGGAATAGACATGATCTGTGCCCATCCAACTAGAACAACCATAGCTAGTCACCAGTGGCTGAGCTCTCCTCAGGTGCGTAACACGAGAAAGGAGATCAGTGATTGTTGCTTCTGTTTGCAGCTAAAGAACTCACAGCAGCCAGATGCAACAAAAATCCCACTGCTTGAAATTAGCTTTTCGAGAAACTGTGGAATTGGTATATGTAAAAAGACATGCATATGCACGTATATCCTGTTTCATCCTTTTACAACATTCCTAGGGTAACTTCTCTCCAGGCACAGAAGGGAGGTGAGCATATTGATTAAGTGGGTTCTGATTTGCATGCCTGAGGAAGCATACACTTCTGTGCTGCAACTGAGGCCAGGGGAGATGCTGAGACTCTCTCTTTAATTACTCAGGCTGGTGATGATGCAAGTAAGCATTTGCCTGGAGAGGACTCTGGTTATAGAAGAGGTGCCTACTTTTAAATTGGGATTGTTGTTCATTGTTACTTTTATCCTTTGGGGGAGAAAGCAGAACTTAATTGGATTTTTCTCTCACTTTTTGCTCTCCAAAATTATAGGCAGCCTTTCTGCTCTTCTACGATCAAAATGGGGACCATTAAAAAATAATGAGCAGACAATTGGTTTTTACACCAAGCAGATTCTTGAAGGATTAAAATACCTTCATGATAATCAAATAGTGCATCGAGACATAAAGGTAAGAATTTGCAGAGAATTGAGCATAACTCATAACATAACTGCATAGCCATTTATTTGTCCTGTAGTTTAAAAACTTTTTTTCTGAAAGCTATCTGCTATTCTGAATGGTGGGTTAGGTAAGTGAACTATTGTTGATTTCAATTTTTCACCAATAAAATATGTTTGGGGTTTTTATTTTAGCAAACTTGACAAATATAGCAGCTTAGAATGTGATAGATACCTTTATTTCAGTTTTCAATTACATGATTGAACTTTCATAAAATCTGATCAGAAGTGAAGAAGATTGTGGATGGGATGGGTAGCAAGTTCTCTTCCAAGGAGATTGCAGACAAAAAAGGTGTTTTGGTTTGTTTTTTAAAAAAGAGCCTTTTCCCCTCTTTTAATATTTTTAACTGAATTGCTGCTGTAGTCTTCTGGTAAAAGGGGAAGTTCACATTAAGATGAAGTTTCTTTTAATGGGATTACATAAAGCAGAAACACGATTTCTCTTTCATCTCCTCTCTTAAAAGCCTTAAGACATAATTGTTACTTAGTAAAGATTGCACTGTAGAAACAGGCTGTGCAAGAAATCTTAGATGAAGAGTCTGCAGAGAAAAATAATTGCTCTGAATGTTCTGTTCCTCAGGGTGATAACGTGCTTATCAACACGTACAGTGGAGTGTTAAAGATTTCGGACTTTGGAACTTCAAAGAGACTTGCAGGAATCAATCCTTGTACTGAAACTTTCACTGGTATGTTCCCACAGGAGACTCTCTTATCCTCACTCGAACTGTGTATGTAGGGTCAGAATCCACAGATGCTGAACTTTCACTGACTTCAAATCAGTATAAAAGGTTACTGCAAGAATAACTTTTTGATATGTAATCTTAAGCTATACACTGTTTGGATGTTCCACTTGTGACATCAAAGTCCTCCAGAACGGAAGAGCTGTGTCTATCCTGTGTTGTATTTCAGTCTGTCTCCTCTGTGTGCATGGCTTTCTCATCATGCTGATCTTTTTCCTTTCATGATTGGCTTGGACATCCTGGCTTCATCTCCAGAACTGGTTATCTACAGAACCTCTCATTAACTTGTTCCTCTTTCTGCTTGATGATTTGATTGGGATATTGAATCTTACTGTGGCACTGCATTAAATAATTATGCAAGATGAGAACTGACTGTTACTTTCATTCCATCTTTTACTCTTCTATTGCTGCTCCAAGTGGAATAGAATGCAGAATGATGTGTCAGGTTGATTCCCTTATTTCAGAATTCATATCACCTATTCTTTCAGGTTCAGATTTCAGGTTTTCTTTTGTTTTCCTTTCTGGGTCCAATTCACAGTGAACTCCCATATTTTAATCATAAGCTATGATACAGTAAATGAGAACTATGATCCAAAGCTCATCTAAACCTTTGATACTTATAATTGACTTTGAAAGGCAATATCCAAATCAGTAAATGATACCAAATGCTTTTCACACAGTTAATATTTTGACTAGTATTTTGAGTTTATATAGAGTGCATACGAAAATTTTTGAATTTTCAATAATAAAAAGGGGGTTTTTTAACTCTCCCAATATTGCTCACTCCTCAGTGATTTTGTTCCTCTTGTTCTTTAGCTATCTGTTCGCAGCATTAGTGCACCTAAGTAAAAAAAGAGTATGTTTAAACAGGTACCCTTCAGTATATGGCACCAGAAATCATAGACAAAGGGCCGCGTGGCTATGGGAAGGCTGCAGACATCTGGTCTTTGGGATGCACAATCATTGAGATGGCTACAGGGAAGCCCCCGTTTTATGAACTGGGAGAACCACAAGCAGCAATGTTTAAGGTCAGACATCTTCCTTGTACAGCTCAGAAAGGTATTTGTTAACTCAGGAAATCTTACGACTGTTCTGGAGAAGCCGGAATTAGAGGTTGCAGAAAAAGAAGATAAAGGAAGTGCTTGGTTCCTGAGGATATTAAGAAGAACAACGTGATTGAACTGAGAGGGAGTGCTGTGTACTTTTGAATAGAGTAATAGAGCAATAGCACCTCTTCAGCAGCCTGGGTGTTTAAGAAAAAAAAAAAAAGCCAAACTGAAAAAAGCAGCAATTTTCTGCTTTGTGAGAGCCTCTACTTGCATTTCTTGTTTTGTTTTTTTCTGGTTGTTGTTGTTTTTTTTAATGTAATTGTTTAAACTGTTTGTAATAGGTTTTTTCTCTTAATTAACAAACTAGTTATAGAAAGTTAATGTCAAAACTTGAGAATTATATACCACTTTTACTATCTAAACAGTTTTTTGATGTTGTTTCGTGTTTGGGAAAACAACAGTGTAGGCCATTATTTCTCCCTGTATTTGTCTCAGGTGGGAATGTTTAAAATACACCCAGAAATTCCTGAATCCATGTCTGCAGAAGCCAAGGCTTTCATACTGCGTTGCTTTGAACCAGATCCTGATAAACGAGCTTTTGCTCATGAGCTACTTATAGATGAATTCTTGAAGGTTTCAAGTAAGAAAAGAAAGTCCCCATCAAAGCTCTCAGGTAAGCATTGCTAAGCTCAATCTGGAACTCTTCTCTTGTCAGTGGTACTGTTTCCTGAAAGTAATGATTCAGCCTTTAAGATAAACACAGCAGATCGCCATCCCAGATGAATGTTCAGTTGTAACCTTCTGTACTGGCAGCTTGCTGCAGAAACGCTGCAGAATTCTAGCAGAGTTCTGTTATCATGTTGTCATAGAAGTGATTTATATAAATACTTCTAATAGGGTTTCTAAAAGTCTGTTTATGGTTTTGTGCAGCTTGTATGATCATTGGGTTTTGTGTTTGTTTTTTTAAATTTGCATATGTTTTTGTCAAAAGGATGTTTACATAGACTGTATTTTGTGTTAAGTTAGAATATGCTATTCAATCTCAGGGGAGTTTTCTACATGAACAACATAATCTTTGTCCCATTGCAAATGTGTGCACACTGCATTACTTTTGTTTCTTGTATTAATTTCCTGTAATGTTCTAAATTATAGAAAGTAACAAAGCAGTTTTGAGAGCATGAATAACATATTCCATTGTGTGTGCATATAAACTTAGGAAAATATCTTCTGTATATTTTTAGAATGATACCTAAAAGAAATAAAAATACAGGTAAAGGAGATGGCATTAGGTGATCCGTTTTAACATGATTACTACCCCCTCAGATTAAAACTAACTTTAAATTCCAATAAATCACACCTTTGGAGACTGCAGACAGGAGAGTTGAGATAGTCCTTAAAAATGGGAACTTACCCTTTTGACTACGCTTATTTCTCAGTTAATTTCAGCATATTTAACTTTCTTTTTTTTTCTTTGCTTTCCTATCACAGTTCTTTCAGCTAACACCAATGGTGAGTTTTAACATACTTCTCTATCAAAACATACCGTGTAATACTGTGGTTATAACTTATTCTGGTATAATTCGTCACACTAAAATGTTGGAAGAGAAGTGGGTACAGTTACGAAAGTAAGTGACCTCTCTCCCTCTGTTAGAAGTGTCTAATCCATTGTGCATATTTAAATTACTATTTTTAATCCTACCAGACTTTGGTAGGCCTTAATTGTCTAGGCAGGTGGGTGATACAGGCTTGAAGGGCTGTGCTATTGTTTATGGGGAAATTCAGTGGAAACCAAGGGCTGTTTTATAGTAGCAACAGAGCCATGGTTTGTGAAGAAAGATAACAGATTTTTTTTATTAGACTGAATTGTATGACTGAAAAAGCAGAATGCATTTGAGAGCTCTTGTCAGGCATGGGTACAGGATGCTCATCTCTTTCAGGAAGTGAAGTGGGGAGAGTGTGGGGGGGAACTGAATACACACATAGTTACCTTCATTATGAGTTGGTAACAAAGTACATTTTGAAATGTGCACATTTGAAATAGATATTAATAGTTTCCTGCAGCAGTAATATGTGCTTTGGATTAAAAACTAAAAGTTCTGACATAACTGCATGTTTATTATTAATAAAAAACTATGAGCTAATTTAATTAAATGTATACAGAATAATCTGATAAAAAATATATGTATTATGTATATTCTATAGATAAATACATAGATATTTATATAGACCCATAAAATTAAGATCTTGGAAGGTGCTTGGGTGACTTACCCTATAGAAACATTTTGTTACTGCTAGAAGTCATGATAAAAGATGCAAGTTCAGTTTTCATGTGTTGAGGTTCTGTAAGTGAACTTGCAAAGAGTCCAGCATTTCCATCTCTTAGGATGCTTTTGAATAAAAACATAACTGAAAGGTAACTCTATTCCTGAAGAACAAGTTTTTTTGTCAATTTTTTTTAATATTTTGTATTGGTGTACAGGAAGACTTTCTGTTTCTTCTAAAAGAATAATCTTTTCACTTTAGAACTATGATGGCATTATTAAATTCTAATTTCTGAATATTCCTATACAAATAGAGTATCTTCGGAGCATATCCTTACCTGTCCCTGTTCTGGTGGAAGATACAAGTAGCAGCAGTGAATATGGTTCTGTCTCACCGGATACAGAATTAAAAATTGATCCATTCTCTTTCAAAACAAGAGCAAAATCCTGTGGAGAAAAAGATGGGAAGGGAATCCGGTCCCTTTTTCTGAGGTAAAGAACTATCTGGCATTTATGTTACACAGTAGATTAGGAGTGTGTGCATTGGGATGGTTTCTATAAAGTTTCTTTTCACTGTGTGTCTTTCATTCAGCATCCCAGATGAACATTTTGAGGATCACAGTGCACCTCCTTCACCAGAAGAGAAAGATTCTGGGTTTTTCATGCTGAAGAAGGATAGTGAAAGGAGAGCCACCCTACACAGGATACTAACTGAGGACCAAGAGCAGGTGGTGAGGAACTTGATGGAAGCTTTGACTCAGGTAAGGTAACTTCAGAAGGCAGCAAGAATTTTATGGAATTTGAAGACTTCTTTGCAGTTACCTGGAACTCTTGAAATTAGACATAGTAAGGCAATTAAAAATAAAGTTTGATTAAACTGGAAAGCATACACCATGTAAGCTTTTACAATTATTGTTTTATTTGGTCTCTTAAAAACGTCTTTGAAATTGTTTATGCTGCATTACATATGCCTTTTGTGTTATTTGTAATTACTATATGTATACCTGGGTATTAGTACTGGCCAGACAATAGAAAAACACGTTGTCATGATACTCTGTTTTGCCAGTGATTTTCCACTTGGACTAGCTGAGGCTGTCAGGTCAACTCATATCATCTTCAGGAGGGAATTATCTTGTCCTGCTTTTAAAGTTCTTTCTTCTAGTTGACTGGTTTGAGAGAGGGAGGTTTAGGTCTTTTGACCTGTCTGGCCTTAGTTTATTGTGTAGAAAAAATGGGGCGAACTGGTACACCATTGCCTTCTAGCCAAGAGCCATAAAGGGGGAAAGTAGGAGCTAGGGAAAAAGTAAATTGCAGCTGTTCCTCAGTGCTCTTGGGGGCACATACAGAGGGAAGATGTAGTAACAGTGGGAGCTACAGCAAACAACAAAATAATTGCAGAATGACCTTTTGGCGCTCCTTTGTGGAGATGATTCATTATGATGATGTATCAGTTCAGGATGACACTGAATAAATAACATGTCATGACCACACTGCTAAATGTTGCAACACTGTAATGGGAATGATGTGATTTTTTTGTTCTTGTTTGTGTGTGTGTGTTAGTAGTTAATTGACTCACCTCGTTCTCAAGGCAAAGTATTGCTAATCTAAACCATATTTGTCTAAAACATGACAATTCATGTTCTAAAGATAGAACTGTTTAGAAACTGATGCAAACCAATATGATTCTTATGCTCCAGTTAATGTAATTGTAAATTGCTGCATGCCACTAAAAAGTGCTTTTAACTCTTTTGGGGGCAGGTGGTGTAAACCCCACAGTTGTCCTAGTACCTTTAGAAATGTTAAAAGAGGAGTCAGTGAGAGAGATACCTGTGAGCTGTACTTTGCTGGAGTGTTGCTGTAACAGACACAGTTGGTAGTATGTGTATGAAAGTGATAAACAGTGATTGTGAGAGGCTGAAACTCAATCACCAAACCCAGAGAGTGTGCTTGACGCTTCATGCCTTTCTCAGATGGGGCTGGAAGAGCCCGAGAGAGAAGCAGAGAGACACAGAGTTGTAGAGCCAATGATTTCAAAGTGCATGTTAATGGCATTGGCTGCCCTTCAAGAGGATGCAGAACTCTGACTACTTTTTCTCCCTTGAGAGAGGGACCCTGTTCAGAGAGTAGGAAACTTACTCAAACCACCAGAAAGTCATAGTAACTGCAGTTAAGGAGGAGTTGAGTTGGCTTCTTGATATGTCCTGCTTAAATACAAGAAGTTACCTGCTTGTTAGGCCTCCCTCATTTAGTATTTGATAGTTTTTTTCCTCACTAAAACTTTTCACAAGAAAGGTTTCTTTGGGCATGGGGGGCTAGAGCAGGAGAATGGCCCTCAAAAAGTAGGTCACTGTTTCTAATTAGGGAGTCATACTAGTAGTCCTGTTCCCATAGTGCCTTCATGGACTTCAGTCTTTCAGTCCAGGGATTTACCTATCTGCCCTAATGGCTTTTTAATTAATTACACCAAAAAAAGAGATTAGCTACTGCAGTGAATTCTCTAATGTGGATCAAGATCAGAGGCTAGGATCATTCATCTCAGATGGATGCTTTAGTCGGTGGTATCTTTGACTGCTCTATAAATTTTGTGCTGTTTAAATTATTTTTTTTATTTTAGTTTCTCTCTCAAGTAATCAAATTATCTTTGTTTCATCCTGATCAGAATTAATTTACTATAGTTAAAAACTCAGTGTTTTTGGCAAGTAAGTTCTTGGTGTGTGGCCAGCTTTAGCATTCATGGCCTAAAACTGGCAAATGCAACAGAACCAAACACTGTTTGGCCTTCTGTTATGGAAATCAGTGTTAGATATATTTAGTCTATATGAATATGTACTTAACTTCCTTCAGAATAAGTATCTAATACATCATGTTGAACAACAACTCTGGCTTAATTTTAAGATTTGGAATTGAAATTTGCTTTCACTTGGCATAACTTTACTTATGAAAGCAAATGCAGTCCTCTGCTTCCTAGTTGATTATGCTGGTTATTCTGATTAATGCTTTTGAGCTTTTTGCTACTTTGGTAGCTCATGCAAAAACACAAAAGCTTTCAAAAATAGGCATATGAATATTTATACTAGAATGGTGAGAGCTTTGTAGACCTGCTCTAAGAGAAGTTCCATATTAGGGGAAATTAGGAAATTATGTAAGAAAGGACTAGTCCATTTCTGAGCCACCTGCATCACTTTGACTAATCCCTTCTTTTAAAAGCTGCTCTAGGACTTTGCATGCTGTCTTTGAGGGGCGTGCAGAAATTAAAAGCACTACAAAGTACGTGTTCATTTGCAATTAAGAGTAATTTGTAGAATTCAGTGCACAGTATATTTATTCATATCTTTTCACTCCTGTGCAAAGAGACCTACAGACTACAGCGTGCACACACTCTTCAGCAGCTGATCTAAACCGAAGGCAGCTACTTTTTCATCAAACTACCTGCATTACCAGGGAGCTCAGCAATAGAGCTCTGTGCTGCTGCAGTTGTGCTGGTACCATTACCTGACCTACAACTGCACCTCTCCCTTAATCATAGCAGTAGAGTCTCTGAAAATCCATATTACCAACTGATGTTATTGGCTAAAGTCCCTCTAGATATATGTTTCCAAAAATGGCTATCAAAATTATTTCTTTTCTTCTCTTCTACCAGGGAGCTGAAGAACCCAAGCTAAAATGGGAACATATCACAACACTCGTTTCCAGCCTCAGAGAGTTTGTACGGTCCACTGATCGCAAAATCATCGCAACCACACTTTCAAAACTGAAACTGGAGTTAGACTTTGACAGCCATGGTATCAGTCAAGTGCAGCTCGTGCTGTTTGGTTTTCAAGATGCTGTAAGTTGTCATTTTTACTAAGAAGTTTGTGTATCAAAACAGCCTCCTGCCCAGAAAAAAAGCCAGAAGCAAACAGAACTTGTATTAACTTCTACCCAGAGCTACTGAAACAATAATATTTGAGGGCTTTGAACCTCTAATAACAAAAACCCAGCCCACAGCCATGACTTGATTTAGTTGCCATGTGATCCTTTGGCATGACACAGAGCCTGAACACAACTGAAATTTTTCAGATCTTCTGACTAAAGCTCTAGAAGGCTCAGCAGAATTGTGTGACTATTATGTCATAATACTAAAGCAGGAAAACCTTTTTAATAAAATCTCCTTTTGGAGGGTTTTCTGGTAAATAAGACCAACACCAAGTGTCAGGCATATCCTACATAAATGCAGATCTCTGGAACTTGACTTCTTTTATAAACTAATGCATTAAACCAATCTATACCCCCATAGGAGTCTGTCTACCTTGTAGTATTGTATTGAGTTCTTATTCTACAATTTTTGGTTAGCAGCAGATTTCTGCCAAACTGAATATTTTAATTCCAACTTATAATAAGCAGGATAAGAAGGAATTTTAAAAGGTTACTTTTCTATCAGTAATTAATGCAAAATTTATTATTTCCAACACTGAGCAATGAAACATGCATGGATAGCCTTTAAATAACTAGTTTACAAAAAGCGAATGTTTTTCTTCTTAAGCTATGTATTTCATCACAAGCAGATAAGCTTAATGATTAAGATGAATAATGAACATGGGAGGGTGCAGCTGTGCTGAGTATCACTTGTCCAGACTGGAGTCATGTAATTCAGATGAAATGACAATCTAAGCAGGCACTTGAGGTGGATGATTCTGTTAGCATTTAAACCTGGAGCACTCTGATAAGTAAAAGAGCTGTCAGGAAGGATGGCATAGGGTGTAAACTGTGGCATAGACTACATTAGCAAGAATGAGATGCTGTTTACGAAAAAAAAGTGTGAAATCAATCTGTAAGAAAGATATTTCTACAAATCAAAGTTTTCACTTTGATTCTTGTGAGTACACTTTCAGCTCTCTGTTCTGCTTGGCCTCACATTAATGCTCTTTTGACACTTAGAATAAAAAAACCAAGCATATACGATCAAGAAAAAATGAAGGGGGGAATAGTACAAATACCTGGGTTGGTGTTCTGATGGAGATGTTTCTGGGCATCAGTTTTTTGGTGGTAATTGCCTGAGTTGTATTCTTATCAATAAAAAATTTACCTTCTTCTGTTAACTTCATCATTACAAATTTCTGGATTTTAACTGATAAATGTCTCTTTCATTACTATCCCTATTATATGTGTCCAATCTTAATTCTTTTGGATATATGGTAGATAGAAATCCAAAACAGTATCAAGGCCTCAGATACTACAGAGACTGAGATACTGCTAAAAAATGAGGGAAAGTAGTTCCTTTGTTCTTGGGACTTAAGGTGATAAGATTAAGTAACAAGGTTTAATGATCAAAATATTCTCATTGGACCAACCAAGAAAAAGTAGTTTTGTGATGTAGTGTAAATAGCTAAATCACATTACTGTATTGTTGTGTTCTTGACAAAGTTTCATCATGCTTCTTTTGTTCCCAAATAAGCTGCAATTAGCCAAGCATGCCAATGTCTTGAGAACAGTTATTATGGGAAGGTGCAAAGTCCTTGCAAAGGGGAGTCGTGCTACCTCAGAGTGCAATGGGCAAACCTTTGGAGCCCTCGGGCAGCTGCTGTCCAGGTGTGGGTAACAGGGCAGGGTCCTCTGGCACGGCTGACAGCTCTCCAACTCCAAACACAGTGTCCAAGTGCCATCTCGTGGCCACTGGCAATAGAATTGAGGATGCATAGGTACTGCTGTGGTGGGTTGACCCTGGCTGGTAGGTAGACAAAAGCCCCCACCCAATTACTCACTCCCTCCCTCCCAGCAGGACGAGGGACAGAATCGGAAGGACCAAAAGTGAGAAAACTTGTGGGTAAAATAAAGAGTGAAGAGGGCAAAAACCTCACAAGTGATGCAAAAGCACTCACCATTAGCAGAATAATGCCCAGCCAATCACTGAGCAATGTCTCCATTGGAAAACCCAGCCTCTAGTTTTATTGTTGAGCATGATATATGATACGGCAGGGAATATTTTTTAGGTTGATTTGAGTCAGCTATGCCAGCCATGTCCCCTTCCAGCTTTTAGTCCACCCTCAGCCTACTCACTGGTGGAGCAGCATAAGAGACAGAGAAGGCCTTGACACTATGTAAGCTTTGCTCAGCAATAGCTAAAGCATGGGTGTGTTATCAAGGCTGTTTTAGTCACCAGTCTGAAACAGAGAACCATGTAGACTGCTGTGAAAAAAATGTTATCTCCATCCCAAACCCAGTTCAGGTACTTAAATAAATTACTGGATTACTGAATATTATTGCTTTGGGGCAGTGAATATAATATGATTAATAACTTTTACATACCTTCTGAAGACATAATTTGTGTAACTTCAGTCCATTTTTACAGAGATGTGATCACAATGTGAGGGAATTGAGCTAATCCCTTTTTTAGAAAGAGTGAAGTATCTTTTTGCCACATTTTAAGTAATCAGTAGTTGCTCCTTTTTTTATAAGGCTGTGAGTAACTTGATAATTTTCTAAATACAGTTATATATGTTTCCTTCTGCAACTGCTGAAGTTTAGCTCCTGCAGAGTCTGTTGTTTTGGACTGCTTCTGTGCCTGGAAAATAGCACCAAGTCTGTTTTGTGTGATTGCCACTTACTGTTGGCTGTGCATTTTGTTGTTGCACTGTCACCTCTCCTGCTTCTTCCCTGTCATTTGGGAGGTGAAAAACAATTCCCCTGAGGTAGGGACGTTCTTACCAGTGTCATGGAACATCCATAAGAGGCATCTGGGAATATAAAGCAGTTGGAAAGCAGGCCTGTAGACAATTAGGATCAACCCAGAGTAGAAAACTATGTGAATATACAAAGTAAAAAGTAGGAGAGAGAAAATGGTGCAGCACACAAGTGAAGTCCCCTGACTGCTTAAATGAACATTAATTGACTCTTTTTTGAATTAAGTAGGAGTGCCGTTACATTAGTTCTTTGATACTTCCTATAGCTGTACTTTAAAACAGACAAGTATTGCTCAGAGCAAGCAGTGAAAATGATGCCAAAAAAAGTAACATGATTATTAATTAGCTTCAGTTACAAGCCTTTCATAAACATGGTCCTTGTTATTTGTCTTGCTTGCATTCTTTTTAAGTTTCTCTCCACAGCCATGAAGGTTAGGTATGACGGTCGTCAAAAATCACCTAACACAGGAACTGATACTTGGAAAAAAAAAAGAAAATATTGCATGCCATAAAAAAAAATGAAGGAAGTTGACAAGGTTGCTGTCAAGAAATAGTTTTAATCACCTGCTTGGATACAGTGTCTATGAGTTTAAACACTTTATATAATGCTGACATATAGTTTTAATTGCTGGGGTATGTAATATCTGAACTGAATTTTCTGCTACTAGGTCAATAAAGTTCTCCGAAATCATAACATCAAGCCACATTGGATGTTTGCACTGGACAGCATAATCAGAAAAGCTGTGCAGACTGCTATTACAATTCTGGTCCCAGGTGAGTAATTTCTTAATACTCAGCAAATATTTATCATCTGATCTCTTTAAATGTGCTTTAGAGATGTGATTATGATACTTCACTTAAGATTTTGAAACCAGCAGTGGGCTTTTTCCTGTTCACTGTCTGTTTTGCAATTCAAAAACTAATCAGTGTATTGTCCAAGCTATTTTGCAAAGCACCTTTCCATGCTGTGTAATCTAAATGATTCTGCACCACGGGGAGTAGTAGTAGGTTAATGTACTCTGGGACCTAATCTTTTGAGATGCACAGTGTTGCCCCTGGAAATCCAAAGGACAGACTTCTTACCGGCACATGCCAGTTTTAGAAGCTATTTCACAAAATGTAGATTAATGATGTGGTTTTTGGAGCTCACGGAAGTTTCTCTCGCTTATGGCCAGAAACCATCTAAAACAAACAAAATAAGGCAAACAAACAAAACCCAAGCCAAAACAAAACAGAACAAAAAACAACAAACAACCCCAAACCTCTGAAACCCAAAAAAGTCTGCAGAGCCTGCAGTTTGACTACTGTATTTTGAATGTTGTGGAAGTAGAATGCATGGCTTCACTGAGGGAAGGAGTCCGCTTAGAAGAAACTGTACCCCATTCTGTTACTTCTCTGCATATTTCCAGAGTTAGTTTTTCTGGTGCTTCTTAACATTTTAACACTGGAATTAATGGTGATATTTTTAAATATATAATTTGATGCTCAAAGTCGGAATTCAGAATACTTAGGTTTCTGCTTTCTGCAGTGGGTTAAGTCTTAAATTATCAATAATAGGATCTGAAAATTCCAACAAAAGTTACAGCTGTTCCTGTTCTCCTTGGCATTTTCCGTATCTCTAATACAACCAGCAAGGTATAAATAGGATTAGTCTTTTTTTTTCCCCCTCCTGTGAATGATGTGAAGATTTATCTCTGGCCCTAACACTTCTAAAAGTTATAGGATGTTTAAGGAGTGGTACAAAGCAGATTTTATACAGTTATACTACCTGGTGGTAAACAATGCTTACCTGGTAAGCTCTGGTAGCTAGTTTAAACAGGGAATAACAAACCAGAGGACACATATAACTTTGTGGTCACAGTTTTGTGGGTGTGCATCATTACAAAATAGGCAGTGTTCTCTCTGATAAGTAGAAAGGAAGTGTGCTGCCTTTAATTTTTGGGAGAGGGTCTTTTTGTAATTTCTGTATCTTTGGATGCAATTTTTTTGTAAACATGGTATTCTTATAATGAGAGAATGCTGAATATGTCAAAATAGCAATAGCAGGAATAGCTGGATTTAAAAGAAATAATGCTTATTTGTTTCATAAAACATTTCAGGTCAGACACATAAGAAAATACAAATTACTGAGAAGAGAATTAAGCCAAACCAATACTTCTGCTGCACATAATACTTCAGCACAATTTGACATGAAATGCTAGCCAAATCTGGAATCATATTCATCCAGATATTTGGTTTTTAGAGCTTCTGAACATTCAGTAGGCTGAATAATAATCTGCAAAAATTAGATGCTGTTATAAGTGGTCTTAAACCCCTAGAAAATATCATCTGTTCTCTTGTTATAGAAATTTCAGATCTGGTTTAACCAAAGCTATAGGATGATCTGTAAATAATCACTTAGGTCTGGTTTTGTTTTAATGTTTAACTAATGTTTAACATCTTTATTGCTTGTTTGCTTATATTTTAATAGAATTGAGGCCACATTTTAGTCTTGCATCCGAAAGTGATACAGCAGATCAAGATGACATAGAAGTTGAAGAAGATCAAGATGAACAGCCTCAGAATCAAGCCATCCAACAGCCCTGCATTGTCATGGAAGATGCAGTAGCTACCTCAGGTGTAAGCACACTCAGCTCTACAGTATCCCATGACTCCCAAGCTGCTCACAGATCACTGAGTGTCCAGCTGGGCAGGCTAAAATTAGAGACAAATCGGTAAGTCTGGACATAGGGAGACAGACACACTAGTCTACTTGTGACAGTATGTATTGTTTAGCTTTTAAAATATGTGCTGGAGTACTACTGACTGTCAAAATTCCATAGCACTGCAACGTGTTTGTTTAAATGACAGCCATTGTTTAGCTGTGACTGATCACTTATATTAGTTTTATTAATTTCAAAACAATAGTGTGATGCAAGTTAGAGTCAGTCTTGATTTCAGGTTCCCTTTCAAGGAAGGTCTGAAAAAACTTGACTTACTGCCAAGCTTCTGCTTTTTCTCTCCTTTGTATGCTCTGTATGGCTGATGAATGGTGTTATGCTTTGTTTCCACTAAGGCAGAACTTGCTGTTCTTTTCTATAGTTATTCTTGGGGAGTGAACTCAAGCTAATTGACAGCTACATATGAACTCCACAAGGAAGCTGCTTCAAACTTGTTTTGTGCACAGAATTCATTGCCAGCAGAATCTGTGCTTATCAACAGCCATTACCTTTTTATTAAAGAAGCTTTGTTCATCAGAGAAAGACGGGAAAAATAAGTATTTTGTTTAAAGGAAGAAATGAGCCAGAAATTTGGATACTGGATTTTTTTCAGAAATATTGCACTTTAAACATGAAAAGTAGTTCTTTGGGGCTTTTTTGGTTTTTTTAAGAAATGCCAGAGAAAAATCTGTCTCCATTATTTTATTCAAATGTTCTCCTATAGATAATTTGTTTTGGTTTATTTCATTAAGGTATACCAGACAGTCTGTTTAAAGTAGATATTTAGCTTTTGCAGCATCTGATTTATGATATTGGATTTCCTATTGACCTCAGTAAATTTTGAATGTGACTTTGGCAGAAAGAGAGCATGTCTTCAATAAGACAGTTGTTATGCTGGTAGAATATTCTTTGGAGCTACAGTTCCAACTGAAGTTAAAATGTTAAATTGCACTTTACTTTTAAATGTGTCCAAGAAAGTTGACATAATTAGAGTAACTCATTAGACTGTACAGTTTTTAATAAAGTATCAGTATTTGGGGTTCTTATGTTACAATTTATTTTCTTTCTTGTGATCACTGAGAAATATTTTGATTGCCGTATTGATAAATACATAAATACTTCACTATGTTGGGGAATAGCCTCAAAAGTGATCAATTTATAGAGGTACTTTTTTGCTAGCACATTGCTTCTGTAAATTTCTCAGATGCAAAGCCTTTAGCCAAAAAATCACATCCAGTCATTCATGCAGAAATTTTGAGGTAAATAATATGGACAGTTGTTTAAATATTAATGTAAGCTTCATTGGCATAAGCAGCAAGCAGTTATCAGGAGAAAATAATTGATTATTTTATTGGCCCTGATGGCATTTTTCAACCAGAATAGATAGAGTACATGTAAATTAACTGAATGGTAACCTGTCTGGACAGAATACCAGACTGCACTGAGAACGACCAAGGTGCGGGGGTGCATAGATACACAAAGCAGCTCTGTTCTCAAGCATGGTGGACTTGTTAAGAATTGTTAGCTTGGCTGTGGATGCACTCAAATGCAACTATGCTGCTGGTAGGGCTACACGCAAGCTAAAAGTAAGGCTAGATGTTTTCACAAAGCAATCACATGGGATGCAGTTTACTTCTGTGCAAAAACAGGTAGGGTACTTTTGTGGCACATTTTCTAACTGAATTCCTATCTTTCAGAGTTGCAATGCTCAACTGGTATTTAAAAAACCAACCAACCAAGCAAAAAAAAACAACAAAAAACCCCATGCTAAAATGGAACAGTTATTGCATAGTTTTCAGGCTGACAAAGGTTCGGGAAAGAGAGAAAGGTGCTGCAATTCTTTCAAAGCAGAACTTCCTGAGACTTAGAAGTCAGTGATACATTTATGAGTGTGTTCTCCATGTCCAGTTTCTCTGACCGAGTTCCTGAAAAGATACTGTTTGCAAATCTCCTCTTTTACTAAACCACTTTTCTAAAATAACAAATTGGAGCAGCTTCACATAATAATCTTCCATTATATTCTGACTATTTTCTTTTGATCAGTTTGAAAGCTGGTGGCTACTGAATCTCTCTGGGTTTCTCTCTGGGTTTGTGTTATGAAGGAGGTCAACCATGGGTTCCAATTTACTTTGGCTTGACATTCTCAGAAGTAATTGCTTAGGGGAGGATGCAAATATTTTACCTCCTCTTTTCTCACTTATAGTCTAGGAGGGTAGGCACAAAGTGCCTTATATGTGAGGAAGGGACAGCCCTTGTGTAGTTACGTATTTTCCACATTTAAGAAATGCAACTACATTTTCATCACTGCTCCACCCTTGCCATACCTTGAAAATGTCTGCTGGGGAGATGTGAACTGACTTTTTTCCATACAAAGGATTATGTTGCAAAGTTTAGCCCTTGGTGGCATTGTTCTCAGTTCCACACTTTTGTTTAAAACAGAATGCTGGCTATAGAAATCTCACTGAAATTTTATGCCATACCATTTGTTTAGTGAGTGAATGTGTATGTGTTTGAGGCTTTTTTTTTTTTTTTGGCTATAGCTTTAGGAACCAATGGATGTTTATATCTTGGTGTAGGTCATACTAAATATATGGTGAATGAGTATCCCTGTGAAAGCTGAAAGTCTGTCCGTGTCTTTGTCAAGAAGCTTTCCAGTTTAAGCATAGTAAGATCTTTGCTTTCCTGAAAATTTGATGCTAAGTAAGGAATTGTGTGCTTTCTTCTGGTTACTTCACAGGTTATTGGAGGAGTTGGTTCAAAAGGAGAGAGAATTTCAAGTCCTCTTACATCAAGCTATAGAAGAAAAAGATCAAGAGATCAGAAACTTACGGCTTAGGTCACAGCCAATAGGTAAATGAGAAAAATTTTCAAGACAGTTTCATACTGGCTGCAGATGAAATGGTGCCAGCTAAGCATCTGTTCGTTTTACTGAGCCAGTCTCAGCAAAGATGTTTTATTATGCTGCCCTTGGTAGGTTTTGCTCTGAAGTAAGAATGTACATTGTAGAAACAAATTACTGAATTTGTTAATCACAGTACAAGGAAAGGTACAATTTAAATATTTTTGTTTGTGGTTGTATGGAAGAGTACAAACTTCATATCCTACAGAATAAATTTTATTTCTAAAGAGGATAATCTAGTATGTTTAGGTATGTGTTCCTTGAATTACAGACTTCCAATTGTTACACTGAAAGCTCAAGAGGATCTAATTGGTAAGATGTAAATACAACTTAAAGGTTACTGAGGAAAGCCGAGTTTGCTGTATATCTGCCCTGAAGAAGGTGGAAGTGCTAATGCAGTTTGATGTTTCCATATAATAAACTTCAGAGAAGTGTTGCTTCCCAAAAGCAGCTGATCCTTGGCCTAAGGCATTGCTTGTGCACCAGTTGTATGAGTTGCACAGAACAGTTCAGTTATTGATGCAACAACCTTAGTGCAGAAACAGTGACAGTGAAATAGATGTGCCTTGTACTAGTAAAGTCATTTTACGAAGAGGGCAGAAAATCTGTATCAGTGTTCACACTACTTTAACTGTACCTCTAACCAAGTATGTATAACTATGTATGTATAATTGTATTTAACTGTGGTCTTTGGGGATTGACATTTATCTTTATTTATGGGGATACTGGTATTTTAAGCTTGAAGGGAAGGCTCACTGAAGAAAATGCTTCATGAGTCAAAAATAACAAGAGGTTGCTTTGGCAACATAAAACCTTGTTTCAAAAATGCTCATTCCAGATATTCCTGGATTGTCTGTCTGTCATCGTCATTCCACTGGCACAGGGACCGAAGACCCTGATCTCATAAACTGGCTGAGAGTTCATGGAGCTGATGAGGCCACGATAAACAAGGTAGCAATGATTCTGTTCACTCTCCGGCACAGCTGCAGTCCTGTTTTGTGACTCAATGCAAGAAGATATCAAACCTTTTTAATTACTTCAGCACATTTTGAGAGATTAATTTGTTTGCACACAATAGGAAAAAGCCATGAGTATACAGGCCTTCATAAAAATACAGTACTGTTAATAATTCCTAAATCCAATTAGGAATAAGGGAATAAAATATCCCGATAAATAGACACTCTTGCTTTTTCAGTGTCTTTACACATTGCAGCAGTTTCTGCTGATGAAACCCTGGATACAGCATACATGTTCACTCTTAGCTAACTGCTGAAGTGAAATATGCTGAAGTAGATCAGTCTGCTCTGCAGCAAATTATATAATTTTAGAAGTGTTGAGCATCTCAGAATTTCAGCTGACTTACGAACACCTGCATGTAGTTATCGCTCCTACATATCAAATCAAAGGTTCCTCCAAATCCAATTACATCAAATTTAGATACCATTCTTGAAAAGGTAGGTCTAAATTGTTGTTTTTAATTTTATGGTGGGTTAAATGCTGGCATAATTATGCTCTAATCTGTGTTCACTGAAATCTGTGATTCTGAGATATCAGTGGTAACAAGAGAAATGCCAGTTGACAAAGCTTTTGAGTAGCTGCAAAAGCATTACACCTTTCAAGTTGTTCTTGGTATGCCAATGCAGAGTATACAGTGTAAAATTTAAGTAGCTTCACTGTATTTCTAAAAGAATGTGGATTAATCTGTTACATATACCACATTTTAGCCCAATTTTAGGTTTCTTACAAACTTAACCTTCTATTTTTAAGGGCAGATAATCCTAGGAATAAGAACTTAGGAAGCTAAATGATATTTCTAACAAAATGTTCCCTTAAACTTCTTTTTTCAGTTCTTGGCTGAAGACTATACCTTAACGGATGTTCTCTGCTATGTTACACGTGATGATCTGAAATGTTTGAGACTGAGGTAATGCTTCACCGTTAAATGAACCTTGCTGAGCAGGAGTTTTGCTTTGTGTCGAGAGAAAATAACTAAGTCTCTATTTATTGGACTGTGCATTATTAATTTAAATTAAGTAACACTTTCCAGGATGTCTTCGTATGCTGATGCAGTCCTGCTAAACAGATGGATACTGTTTAAATTTTAAAACAAGCTATTTCTATTAAAGGCAAAATATTAGGGTAAAGTGTTTACCCTACACCTGGAGACACTGAATATCCCATTAGAACTTTGCTTTTATTTAAAACCATAAAAATAGCAAAACTTTCAGTAGCTAATAACCAGACTTCAGAAATCTTACTTATGGACTGCAAGTAACACTAGATTTCACCTAATCATGCCAGGTGTGTGGGTCACTGCAGTCCCAAATTTAAGTAGAAACAATAGAAATTATCAAACACTGTGTGTGTGCCCAGTCACTTTAAAAAGAAGTAACTAAAAAGTTACAATAAGAAAGGCAGGTGTTAAGAATTTTGACATAATTGGCACTTTCATCACTTTGGAAGTCAAAAGTGGGTTATGGAAGTCCTTTGGACCAGAAGTCTGAATTCCAGACAGCAGGCATCTGCCAAGCGGAAAGGTCGCCCTGTACTATAATCAGGGAAGGACTCTGTTCTCTATTTGAGAATTGCATGTTGAATTTCACCTTTGATCAGCCTTCCCACTGAATTTCATTGATCAAAACCAGAGCAAGAAAATCAGCAAGCACCTAAATTGGAATGCTTTCAGGCTAGAGAGTATCTCTGTACCTGAGTGTCTCTGTGATTCTTCTTTACAGAGGAGGAATGCTGTGCACACTCTGGAAGGCTATCACCGACTTTCGAGAGAAACACGCCTGACACTGAAATTTTTCTTTGCTTCTCTGCAGAGATAAGAAGATTTCCTTTCAGCACAGAGCAGGTGTGCTGTCAGAGGGACTGTTGCACTTTAATCCAGTATTTGTTTACCAGTGTTAAAAACACTGCAGCTTCCTGACTGCTTTTACTTCTATAATCCATAAGGAATCTGTAAACAACCTGCAATGTTATTTTACTTCAAATATTTTTACATACAAGTTTTTCAAAAATTTAATCCACACACACACAAAGTCATAAACTTATGAAATACTGTAGTAAAGTAAGCAGATGTTAATTTCATGAAAAACTGATGTAAGATTTTATGTGACTGTACATCACTGGAACAAAACCAAAATGTGACAACAACTTTTCAAGTTTCTTTCTAATATATCTCAATATTATCTGTAGTAAAGCTTCATAATTTCAATCATAATTAGGTATTTTTCTTTTGGTGTGCAAGACCTAAAGGTAATTGGTTTTACCTACTGCCCTACATAGTTTAATATTGTTTATTTTTGGTAATTTAAGTCCTATGGTGCATTTGGTTTAGAGTTGTTTATGTACTACTGAACTGTACCAGTTGTATACACCTGAACCACAGTAATGTTAGCTTGTTCTAAAGCTATCTCTGACATACACAGTTGAAAATAAAAATAACCCAAGACTTACTTTTTCCTATATTTTTGAACTTTTAAAATAACAAAGGTGTAGAACTGGAAAATATTGGAATAAAAAAAAAAGAAAAAAATCAAACTGAGTATCAAGGGAACCTTTCTGACATGTTATACTTACTGTAATTTGAGTTTGATAATCAGACCATTGACTATTTTCTTGGTTTTCCTATTCAGTCTAATTCCTTTAGTGACAAGCCAGTGCCAAACAAAATTCTTCTCCATGTGCCCTACTTGACTTGAGAAATGAAAGGTCCTGCTTCCATGCACTGAATAGTCACTGTGACCTGTTGCTTCTTTTTCTGATTTTTTTTTTCCTGCAAGGTTTCTTTACTCACGTGTAATGATAAAGGATTGTGGATGTTCCCTGTGCATCTACTGTCATTGTCACTCCACTATTGTAGCACTAGATGTCAACAGATTCTTCTGAGGCAGCTGCAAAAAATTCCAATGTGAGTAAGACTTGCCTAAACAAGAAGCTGCTTCTTTCTTCATAAACCTTGGTAATCACTGAATGGCTTACACTCTCAATTTTTCAGGTCTAGTAGTATTTTTCAAAGAAAACTAAGTATTTTATTTTAAACATAAACATGTTGTCCTAACATGTATATAGTAATTTTTGCTGACTTAAATGTAACAATTATGTATTTAAAAAAATAGGCTAAACAAAGAACAGTAGATTAAATAATTTTAGTCAGATTTTTTTTTTACTCTGAAGATGGTTCCACTGATGTTTGGCCGCAGGTAGATTCAACTCATTCCAAAATCTTAATTATGTTTCACAAGAAACACAGCTACTGTTTACCAATTTCTACTGCTATTACAGCAGAAAACAGTTCGCTTTCAAGGGAGTTTTAAACACTTGAAAGACCAGTAGTGGAGGTTGATTTGTAAAACTCAAAGCAACTAAGAAAACCCCTCTACCGACTGAAAAGCGACCCTAGGGCAATAAACATCCCTAATTTGATTTTTGTGTGAAACACTATCCTGTATTAGTCCACAACTGTGGTTTGAAAACCTCTCATTTCATGCAGCATGAACAGACCAGAATGTAATTGCGTTGCTCTGTTTACTTTGAAAGCATGCAGCCTGTTCTCTATGACTCAGGGTGCTCAGAAATGCCAGCTATGTGTAAAAGAAGGGAGCGTGATTGAGGTTTCAGTCGAATGTCTCCATGAGCACCAGCTGGGAATCAACTTCTGCAGTTCCCTGCTGGCTTCACCAGATCCAAGGTGGCTTCTGCAGGGTTACTCAGCAATCGGTTCTGTATTCTACACTGTAAGATTCATATCTAGGCTGGGCCACATACACTTGGGCTACTTGAGCAATTGTGATCTTGTCCAAATGTCATTCCCTGAACAGCACAGCTTATCAATATAGGTAGTAGATCTCTGCACGGAAGCTTATGTAATATCTCCACTTCAGGCTACTTCATATAGATGGTGCCAGTCACATTACTTTTTATATCCTTGAACAGCATGTGAGAAAACACTTTGGGACAGAGTGCATTGGACAGGTCAGCCTAGGACTCTTTCAGCCTGGCTCCCCGAAAATGCCGGTGGATGCCTACGTGGACCACAAGTGAGGGATTTGAGATTATGTTGTAAGGATACATTATTAAGTGCAGGATTTTGGCGAGGGCAACATTTTGACTATAGCGCACACCACTGGGTTTGAGCTTGGATAACCTCTTGGTCCTTGATCAGTGCTGTTGTAATCCAGGGTTCAGATGGACCAAGAGACACCTTTGCCCCTCCATTAAAAGAACACAGTAGTGAAAACTCGACTGAGGCAGTGCTGATCTTGCTGTCTTTTGCACCTTCCAGCATAAAGCTCAGCCTGTTCTTGTATCGCAAACACTGTCCTGCTCACAAACCACAGGGCACATCTATTACTCAAGCCCCAAGCTGGTTCTAGTTTAGAGCACAAGCGGCTCCTGGTGCAACAAAATACTCACCTTCCCTTTCCCTAGAAGGCCTCATGCCTGAACTTCGCAGTCAGTGCAGGGAGGATGTTCTACACAGTGGCTGAAGTTGGCTATGCCCAGGTGTGCCAGACTAAGGGAGCTGCAGGCCTCCACCTGCTTGACTCTGTAATTGTGCCACAACCCTGTCCCATGAATTCCCCAATTCATTCACCATTCTTTAACCATCGTTCTGAGGATTGGTGCTACCTAGAAGCACACGCAAAATGAAATGATGCTTTAATGCACACTAGAACACTTTTTCGAGAAACACTCATGACCCTGGAGAGCAGCATAAGGCAAGTTTTGTTGCGAACTCACGGGAAGGGAGCCCATGACCTTTACAGAAAAGACCGATACGCCGACAGCTCTTCCCAGAGCCTTTTTTTGGCGTTTCGGGCCGCTCCGACACAAGGTGCGGCAGCGCCGACCCTGCAGCAGTGCGGCTCTCTCCCCCCGCACGGTGCGGCCGCTCCTCCCCGCTGCCGCCACATGGCGAGCATCCCCAAACCTCTTATTTCGCTCCGCGCCGGCGGCGAGCGAGCCGTGCCAGCGCGGCTCTGAGGAGAGGAGAGGAGAGGAGAGCAGCACACCTGGGCGAGCACCGGGCAGCGCCACAAGCGCGTCCTGCCCGTGCGGGCGGCGGGCTCGGGGCCCGCCCTCTGTCCGTCCCTGCCTCCCTCACCGCCCTCTCCCCTTCCCTCCGCAGGGGTGGCGAGAGCTGGAGGCGACGCCGGCGGCAGCAACGAGGTGCAGTGGTGCTTCTCGCAGGTGAAGGGGGCGATCGACGAGGACGTGGCGGAAGGTGAGGGGGGACGGCCGGGCCCGGCGGGCTCGGGGGCTGGGCCGCGGCATCCCGGCCGCGCCGCGGGGGCCGTGACTAAGCGAGCCGCCCATCCCACCTCAGAGCATCGCACACAGAACGCCGCGCCTGCCTCCGGGTCTTTGCTGCTGATCCCGGAATGACTGGGGCTGGAGGGGACCTGTGGGGGTGCCCCAGCCCACCCCCTGCCCAGGCAGGGGCACCTGGAGCAGGTGACACAGGAGCACGGCCAGGTGGGGCTGGAATGTCTGCAGAGAGGAGACTCCACGCCCTCCCGGGGCAGCTGTGCCA
>JAWWMP010000116.1:49766007-49875443 GCA_035047865.1 Dendrocincla tyrannina | reverse complement strand
GCCCCGCAGGTGAGGCGCTGCCGCCGGCCCGGCCCGGCCCGCCGGGGCCGAGGGACGGAGGGACGGAGGGAGGGAGAGAGCGAGCGAGCGGGCCGCTGTGCCGTGCCCAGCGGGAGCGCAGCGGGGCCCGGCGCCGGCCTCGTCCGCAACAGGTGCGGGGGCGCTCCGAGCCCGCTGCCCGCCGGGCTGTGCGGGGGGCCGTGCGGGGGCCGTGCGGGGGCCGTGCGGGGGCTGTGCTCCTCGTGTTGCGGGGGCCGTGCTGCCCGTGCCGCCGGGGCCGTGCGGGGGCCGTGCGGGGGCCGTGCTCCCCGTGCCGCCGGGGCACCCACGCACCCGGCCCGGGGCAGCCGGAGGGGGCGGACAGAGCCGGACCGTGCCCGCCGGAGCGGAGAGACACCCCCCCCTCCTCCTCCTCCGCATCGGCGGAGGGTCCGCGCCGCGGTTCCCGGAGCGGCGCTGGGAGCTGTGAAAGCCTCTCCGAGGGCTCGGAGGGGGCGGTGAGCTCCGGCGGGAGGGCACGGGGGGAGCCCCGGCCGTGCCGAGGGTCGCGGTGCCTCCGCAGGGAGCCAGCGCAGCGCAGCGCAGCCCGCCGCGGGGCCCGCGGCTCAGACGCGTGCGGGGGACGGGCTGCTGCAGTGCCCGCTGCCCTGCGGGGACGGCCTCGCATCGCCTCCAAGGAGGGATGCGCGCCGCGGGAGCGTTTTAACGCGCTTTTATTTTGGCCCTAAGGGTGAGGAAGGGTGCACAGGGAGGAGATTTTGGCTTACGCAAGCGGATCGAGCGCTGTATCCCTGTTGCAGGCGCGGATGCTGTTTGCTTTTGTGGGCAGCTGAAGGGGTTGCCTTTCTGGCACGTTCACTGGGAGTGCTGCTTGCTGAACTGTGAAGTGTGACTCCAACTTTCCGTCCTCTCCTCTTGTTCTTTTTCTGTCTCCTTCCACAGTACAATTCCACTCACTTTTTCTAGTCTTTCTTTAGCGTACGTCCAAGCTGATCTTGGAACCCAAGCTTTTTCATCAAAACAACATACGAATAGGCCATATGGCTGTTGGTTTAATTGACTGTGTTTCCACAGTGTAATATTTTTAATACGTACTTTATATAACATGGGCATGCAGTCACAAGCAGCGACTGTGGGCAGACCCGTCCAAATGCTGTCTTTGTTCAATGTTAAAGTTATGGTGGGTTTGCTCAGGAATTCTTAAAGTCACTTCTGGGCATCACTCTGAAGTCCAGCTTCAGAAAGGATGTGCATCTGGTTTTTCTGTGTTCCAGACTTTGTAACTGCATTAACTTTGCTTTCCATGGGAAGAACTGATTGTCAGTGTATTTTTAAAGCCAAGTCTAACAAATTCATATCACGTTCTTTACATTGTTGATATGATCTTATTTTTTTAATCTCTACTATCAATCTCTTTCTACTTTCTTACCAAAACTGGAGACAAGCGAACAGGTGACATGTGTTTTACACATGTACAGTTTTTAAAGGACTTATGTGCTATATTTATTCTGAGTTTGCTTTATAGTTTCATTGCATTCTAGTAAGTTGAACTTTTACTCATTATGGGACATATTTGTAGACAGGAGGTGGATCTGCTTGCATGAGTTGTTGACCATTTTGAATTTAGATTGCTTTGTGCTGTTAAAGTTCATTGGAAACTTCCTCATGTGTAAAATGTCCAAGTTAAACTTCTGTGAAGTTGTTTGTTGTCTGTTGAGATTCTTTTAGATCTCCCAATTGTCATGGGCCCCTTTCCAGGTGTTTACAAACAGGAACAACCTCGTAACATGTCAGGGAGCTGCTCTGGGGCTGTTTGGTCCAAGAGTGAGCAGATATGTGTGTGCAGTGAGGGCCATGCAGATGGCTTTGGCTGCAGTCTGTTCCGCAGGCGGAATACCTGTGTCTGGATCTGACTCCTCATGAAGGTCAACATCCTCTTGTTTGGGGAAATTACCTACTCGTTTACTTTCTGCCTCTGTTTAAAAAACAGAGCAAGCCATCTAAATACCTCTCTGTGTGTTGTGGTGTGTGTCTGGTTGGGACTTTTTTTCCCCCCTCTCCTGTGGCTACACACAAGTGACTTTCATGGCTGATCCTGGGGAAAACTTTAAGAGCACCACAAGGACTTTACAGGGAGATGTTACAAGTGGCTCCTTTTATTGTTGGGTGGATGATCTGCTGCACTTAACTAGCTTTTTTCAGGTAAATGGCTTAATTACCAAAGTGATGTTTTGTTGTTTTTTTTTTTACTTTGCCATTCATAAATGTATAGATGGTGAAATGAGTACAGTGCTCAGGGACTATACTAGCTTATATCAGTTTAAATTTTTTAATCATAATAACACCAGCATTTTATAGTGCTAAAAAAGCTTTTCAGTGATTCCTGAGATGAGAAGGGCCCTCTTGTGGAGAATAACACATGGAGAAGCTTCTAAGGGACCTCATTTTATGGCTGCCCACCCATCAACATAGGCATGCCTCTGGTTGTGAGAGTTTCCCCACGCGTTTTTCCTCTGGGCTGCCTTGGCCAGCTCTGTGCACAGATAACAGTTTGCTTAGGTGCTGTGAGACCAAATTGATCAGTGTGTTTGGGTCATTGCAAAGGAGCTTTGATGCCATGATTTTGTGTACTGTTAGTGCTCTCTTCTGAGTGACTTTATTATTATTCCTTTCTTTTTGCAACAAAACAAGTCTTCACTTTAAATGATATCAGTGATAGGTGGCTTGTGAAAGCTGTGCATTTGAGGTGCTCACTCTGTAACTGCTGGTGGGAGTTTATTGCTTGCTTATCCTGGTATTTTCTCTATCTGAGAGTAAATCATATCCTGGTATGGATGGTAAATCATCCCCATGGTGTCATGGTTTCCCAACGGTGCCAGCATATTTTGCTGGGGAGGATTTTTGCATGGTATTGTGACACATAGGTTTCGTCTCTCTATCGGCTGAGGCAGTCCGTGTTCCCTGCAAAGTGGGGTGCAGGGTGCCGGTGTCCCCGTGTCGCGGTGGCCGGAGGAGGGGACAGGGTGCTGTGTCTGTGTCCGTGTCCGTGCCCGGCCGCGGGCACCGCGGGGATGCCCCAGCGCTCCACCCGAGGCTGCGCTGCCCTCCGAGGGTCAGCCCCGTGCCGGCCACGGCGCTTTGCTCTCGCTCGTACCATAAACAGCGACTGTCAGAGCGCCAGGTGTCGGCAGGATAACGGGGATCTGCAGCCAAATGTTGCGTCGCCACAAGGGTATATGCTTACAAGTGCTGCAAGTGCTGAAGGTTTGTGTGTTTGTTAGCATGCTTTAATTTCCATCCATAAGTATCTAAACGGTAGTCTACTGAGAGTATTTTCTATCTCAATATATAAATTAAATTGTGGATCTGTAATTCTTCTATTGCCACCCCTCTCTGATGTAAACTGATTCAGCCTTTAAATTGTGTGTCAGATTTTATGATTACTTATTTGGTCTTACGTTAAAAATTTTTGTGTCATTAGCGAATTCATAGGGACTCGGATTTATCAGTAGCTTGTAGAACTAAAATGATGTAACTAAATAAAAATTATTACTGTGGATGAGAGGGTTAAAATCCTTATAGAAGCTGCCCCTCAACTTTGGAAAGCTGCTAAAGAACTGTCTCTTGGTATCTTTCATTGGTCAAGTAATGTCTGTCCAAGGACTACATACTGTGGAAGAGTTTGAACAAGCCTTTTTATATGCATATTATGTAATGTGAGTCAGGCTGTCTTTCTCTACCCACCCACACCCAGCACTTCTAGTGTAAAAAAAAAACAAACCCAAAAACAAACCACAAAAAGGGGGGGGGGGGGAACATGAAACAAACCACAACAAACACAAACTCCAACAAAACCCCAACACTCACCCCCAAAAAAAGCAAACCAAAAGCAAATATTTTTTTTTAAAAAATCAAAACTAAAACAACACACAAAAAATTCCAGCACAAGAAACCCCCAAAGCCAAACACTGCCAGAAAAAACCTAAAATCTGAGTTAATCAAAAATCAAGCCTGACAAGTGATGGAGGAGCAGCTGGCTTAAGTGGTACTTCCAGTACAGGAAGAGAGCTTCAAATAATCTAATTAAAGTAATATACATTGTCATTTTACTTGGGCTTTATTTTGAAAAGGGAAGTACTTTTGCATGTGCTAATTCAAACTGTAAAAATTGTGAAATTATGGTAAGATGAGATGGCAACCATTTTACTTGTATGATGACTGTTACTATCATAGATAAACAACTTTAATACTTACAGCTGAAAATTATTTGTTGTGTTAAAGGCAATTAAATGATCAAAGCAATAATTGCCTCAATTATGTAAATACTGTGTAATCTTGCAACAACATACTTTCTTTTCCACTTGAAAAAAATGTGTGTGAGTCTTGATCCACAATACAAACCACACTGTGCTGCTGATGTCTGTGCACTTTCCCCCAGGACAGAGACCCTCTGTATGTGACTTCTGTTAGACAAATGTAGTGGTCTGTTGGTATTGTGGCAGAACAGGCCACGTGTGTATCAAGGTCTTTTTCACCTTAGGCACGTATGAGAAGTGGTGCATTAATTAAACTGGTTCAGATTAATTCTTCAGTTTTCCTTGAGTGTTGATTCCATGAGTGGAGTCATGCCATATTTGTTCATTAAAACAAATAGAAGATGTATTTATACGCTTTGTGGCTTTACGGACCAATCTTGAAAATGTGTATCCTAGGATATCTGTCAGAGTTCAAGGAAAACAAGCACAGGTTGTCTGCCAAGATGACGTATAGGGCTAGGCTGTCTCACTATTCAAATGAATGGAGTTTGGAAAACCTGACTCTTGTTGGCAATGAGTTTGTTCAGAGATGTGATAGAATGGTTAATGCTCCAGGCTGAGAGTCAGCAGGAGACTAAATTATTGAGGGGAGAAATAAAGTACTAATGTCTCCAAATATTTCTCATGTCTCTGAAACTCTAATATGTTCTCCCCTTACCCAAAAGTCCAGATGTCTCGGTCACCTTCTAAGAAGCAGGTTGGGAACTAAAATGATAGGAAAGCACTGGTAATTAACTCAGCACAAAATGGTTCACAGGATTCCATCAATGAGACACTGTCAGTAATACAACAATGGAGAAAATTTTAATTTGGTCTTGGCATATTGCCTTTTCTTTCAAGTTCACATTTCTATGAGAAAGCTTAGAGTCTTTTCTTTGAAGTAGGTTCACATTTCCAACAAAAAGGTTAGAATGTACGTGTGCTGTACAAATGTTTGATTCTCTTGACATGTATGAAAAACAGGTATTTTAAATGATAAGCTTGTTGCCTTTTTTTTTTTTTTTCCCTCCTCTCACAGACAGAAGCAGTGGCAACACTGCAACACTGCCCTGGCTATTAGTTGTAGGACAATTGGCATTTCTGTCTTCTACTGAATTCCTGTTTCCTACTGTCCTGTGGAGTTGCAGTTCCTTGCTGCCTTTTCTTACTTACCTGGCCATTGGTTGAAGTTACATGATATGTTCTGTTGTAGGGCCTGATGCAATATCATTCTGTTATATATAAAGAGTATTGGCCAAGAATGACTTAATATGCTTTCTACTCATTGGGGCATGCCTTGTGTAATGTGTGTAATTAGTCATACTATTCAAATTAATTAAAAAAATACTTGTTAATATACATCTTGTATTTGATTGTTTTATTGGTGGGTATGTGTTCAAAGTGTTTGTGAACCATGAGACTCTTACCTTTGTGGTCACATGTCTTTTGTGTTGATAAATGAGTTTGAGTCAGAACAGGGCAGGGCTTCCAGCCTTCTCCTAAATTTTTCCTATGCATGGAAATGCACACAGGTTTAGTCTTTGACAAAAGGGAAAATAGTCAACACTTACCTTCTGTCTAGTCACTTCTGAGGAGCTCTTAACAACCATTGACCCAGCGTGTGGCACTGTCAGAGAGGCAGCAAACTGGGAAGAAGTCACCTCTAAGAAAAGCTTTCTGCATACGAGCATGTGTACGGATGTGTGTTTGTTGGTGGAGTTGCCTCCTGCTCTAAGCTCTTGTAGGCAGAGAGGCTGCTGGCACAGCTGCCTGCTGGTGATTCACCAGAACGATGGTGAATAGAGACTGGAGGTGGAGACTGGATAAGCAAGTCTCCGACATCACATTGAGGGCATTTCCATGGATGCTCTTAGCACCTGGAATAGTTCTGCTGCTGAGGAATATATCATCTTACTGTATTTATTAAAGTAGTATCTAGAATGTGCACAGTCTTTCCAGGACGTGCAGTGGAATGCACAAGCAGATGACTAAGCTAAAGGAGCCAAAGTAGTCAGGACAGTTGATAGGAGAATAAAGACCTGGTGACTGCTTTTTGTTTCCAGACTTAACTTATTTAAAATCTGTTGTCTTTTAGGTAGATACAGATGATAATCCTGAATTCAATTTATTGGAAAGGGAGATACTGAGATATGAAACCAGAATAAAGATATGTCTGTTTAAACTCCAGAAGAGAAAGATGCAAAGAGCTGAACCTGCCTTTCTACATTTAGTTTCTGAAGAATCTTAATAATCCACTGTTGCTCCCCAGTTTCACCAGAACATATTTATGTGGATAGTTGTTTAGAAAAGCTGTACAGTTCTGCACTTTCTTGAGGCACCTATTCAATGAAGAATAAGTTCATGCAACTACTGTGGTTTTATGGCTCGATTTTTAGAAGAGTGTTGACTCACTTCTTATTTAAAGCTATTCAGAGTGCACCTATACTCTTGATGACAGGATTCCCATTAGTCATAAAAAAGGTTTCCCATGCTATTCTCTAAAATGTTATATTCTAAGTGATAAATGCAAGGGGCCTTTTTTTCTTCCAAGAAGGTGAAAAGAAGAAATCCACTGTTATATCAGCTATTTATATACTAAATGCTGAAGTTGTTTTAAAAAATTAATATACTGCTGTAAAAATAATCTGCCAACCCAAATTGTCTTGTATATAAAAGTGAGGCTTTAGAGTTATCTTTGAAGAGAAACTTAGAAATCTCTGTAAAGACAAGGTTCTTTTTTGAAAATAAGAGGTAGAGGGAAGAACAATAGAAGAGCAGCAGTGGGAAAAAATTAGGTGTGCATGATGTTTGTTGCAGTGGTTGACTTTAATTGAAGCAAGTGGTTTTTCTGATACAGTGGCTGTTTTTTGCTATTTCCAAGTTAACTGTAAAAAAAAAAAAAAAGTGGGAGAGTGATATAGTGGGGGGTGAGGGGAGAGGGGAATTCTGCCTGTCTTTTTAAAGCTAGTTTATTTTGTCCTAGATATACATGCTATTGAAAAGAAGGTTTCCAATCCTTTCATGCTGAGTAAACAGCTGTTTTCTCAGAGGAGGAGGGGGTAAAAAAGAGCCCTACTTTCTCCATTTTTTTTTTGGCCTGATTTAAGACCTAGTGAAATAGAAAGCAAATAGAGATGTGATTCCTGAAGGAAACTAGGGAGAGAGTTTGGAGTTTAGTTAGTGTTTCTGTATTCCAACATTGTTCTACAAGGAATAGAGAGTTGGAGTTCATGATCTTTATGGATCTCTTCCAATTTGAGGTACTCTGTGATCTAGCCCTGTCTATATATTACATATTTTTTAAATGAGTTCTTACAAAAAGTTTTTGACATAGATTATTGTTGAAAATTCCCATACAAAATATGATTGTATGATTGTGTTTTGATGGGTAGGTACATTGAAATAGTTTGGTTGTAATGTTTTTACAGAACAGAATGGGAGATTTTAATCATATCTTAAATGTTCTGATACTTTTTTCCCAAGAAACATTTGGAACCTGGTTCCCAACGGAACCCTATTGTTTCATGCTAGGAAAACATCACTATAAAAGTGCGATATTTTTTCTTGACATAAATATATAGGATAAATACCTACATTGCCCTGAACCTCCCAGCTCTAAGAAAATGAGAAATAACAATGAAATATTGGCAATCTGTAAAGGAGTTACTTGATCTTTTTCATGATATAAAATACATTTAAACTGAGGGGAAGCTTTCCTTTTATGTTAGAAGGCTTTGAATTGGCATCCAAGAGAAGAAGTGCTCTTCAGCATCTTCGTAAATGACTTGGATGCAGGGCATCCAAGTTTGCAAACTGTAAAAAACTAGGGGCTGTTTACTCCCTCAAAGGCAGGGAGGGCCCTGCAGAGAGACCTCAACAAATCAGAGGACTGGGCAATCACCAACCATGTGAAGTTCTACAGGAGAAAGTGCTGGATTTTGCACCTGGAATGGGGCAACCCTGGATGTTCGTACAGACTGGGGAGCGAGATGCTGGAAAGCAGTGCCTTGGAAAGGGACCTGGATGCCCTGGTCAGTGGCAAGTTGAATATGAGTCAGCAGTGCCCTGGCAGCCAGGAGGGCCAACCCTGTCCTGGGGTCATCAGGCACAGCATCGCCAGCCTGTTGAGGGAGGGGATTGTCCCGCTCTGCTCTGCACTGGGGCAGCCTCAGCTTGGATATTGTGGGCAGTTTGGGGCACTGCAATATAGGAAAGGTATTAAGCCATTAGAGAGTATCTGAAGGAGGGCAGTGAAGATGGTGATAGGCCTGAGGGGAGACCTCATTGCAGTTACAACTTCCTGGTGAGGGGAAGAGAGGAGGGCCTGGTACTGATCTCTTCTCTGTGGCGCCCAGTGACAGGACCCAAGGGAATGTCCTCAAGTTGTGTCAGGGGAGGTTTCGGTTGGATATTGGAAAAAGGTGCTTCACCCAGAGGATGGCTGGGTACTGGAACAGGTTCCTCAGGGAAGTGGTCCCAGCACCAAGGCTAATAGATTTCAAGAAGTGTTTGAACAATGCTTTCAGGTACACGGTGTGACTCTTGAGGATGCTCCTGTGTGGGGCTAACTGCTGGACTTGATGGTCCTTGTGGGTCACTTCCATCTCATCATGTTCTATGATTCTATGAATGTGTAATTCCTTTACATGTATCGAATTTGTTGTTGAGGTTTTGGTTTTTTTGTTGGTTGTTTTGGGTGTTTTTTTTGTGCTCTACAAGAGAATGACCTTCAGCTGTTGGCAGTTTTGGATAAAATTGAAAAACAGGATAAGAAAAGGATTATGGATAATGTTCTAAAAGCACTAAAGCACACATATAACTTCTTTGTTCAGCTTTTGGTTTTCATAGTCCAAATTCGTCTTTTCTTTATTGTTTCAATAGTTGAATAGTTCCTCAGTAGCTCTTATAAAGTAAGGTCATACAAAGTATCTTAAAGAAAAGTATTTTATAAGAATTACTGAGTTCTTTTAGAAGAAGAATTCTTCTGAAGCTTTTATTCCTTTTTATAACTGGAGAAACCAGGGCTAGCAGTTGTAACTTATGTCAGGCTTTGGAAAGCTTGAGTGTCAGAAAGACGAGCAGTGGTGAGTAGGTTACCTTGTCTTCCAAAGCTAGCTTGGTGTATCTGTGCCTCAGGGCTTTTTTTAACCCTTCTATCTGGCAGTGGGGGGAAAAAGGGAGCTTGAAGGCTGTAGAATAACTAGTGCTCTATTCAATGAATGATCATAACTGGGTTTCATAATAATGACAGACCGTAGTTTTCTGGTGTCTTAAGACAGAGCTTATTAGACTTGGAGGTGCCGAGGAGTTGGGTAGTTTGTTTGGGTGGGGTTTTTTTTGTGTGTTTTTGTTTTGGGGTTTTTGTTTGGTTGGTTGTTGGTTTTTTTGTTGTTGTTTTGTTGTTGTTTTTATAAAATTTAATGTTGGCTTTTTTTTTTTGATTGGAGGTAGTGTGGGTTGTGTGACATGAGCATGTATTGTCTCCTGTCAAACCCTGACTTCTTGATTCCTTACTGGTTTGGTATGGTATTGTTTTAAGACAGTATTATAACTGTTCTTATGCTAAGAAAATAGCAGGAGAAAGACATAAGATTCCTATGAATCTTGCTTGATGATCATACAGTGGGTGTTGCATGGAGTAAGAGGAAAAATCTGTCTTGATTGTTTCCGTTTGTAGGGTTTTTCATAGGCAATTTCTCTTAAAGTTTCTTTTGCCTCTTCTGCAACAGTGTATGATCCTGCATTGAATTGGCTTGATTTTCTATCATGTAACCTGGCATACCCGATGATCCAAGATGACTTTCAGTGATGCCAGGTGGAGTTATTTTCCTTCTAAAATATATAGTTGTAGTTACCACAGCCTGCCAGCTCTAGTGAAAGGTACAAATTGTCTTATCTTCACAAGGTTTTCCTCTTCTGTTAGTTACCTGACTTGCATTGAATGCTGCTTTTTGTCTTTCTTCCTCCCTAAGAATCAGCTGGGTTGGAAAAGACCTTTGAGATCACCGAGTCCAACTTATGACCAAACACCTCTATGTCAACTAGACCATGGCACTATGTGCCACATCCAGTCTTTCCTTTCATGTGCTGTTTGAATAGTTTACAGGGTCTGAAACAATCCTGTCAGTGAAAGAAGATTGTAAATTTAGAGTTCACCCATTGCAAATTATCAGGTTACCCACAGTAGATTGCATGTAGGTTTCATGGTGACTGGCTTCAACTTGCTTTTCATTTCAGAGGTAGAGATATGAAGTGTTATTATGTGATGGTAAAGCAGAAACATCACTCAGCATGTTGTTATAAATATTTATATTTCCCACATCATGACTTAATTGCCCTAATAGTCCTTGTTCAAACTGCTGTTTAAGACTGTTGCGTATCAGATGATGTTTTGTGCAGGTAATTATGCTTATAAAATCCAGTGGATGAAAGTGAGTGTGTTTAAGTATAGTGGTTTATCTGCAAACCTGAATTTGTAGGTGTTGTAAAAAGGAAAACCCGAAAATTATTCACTGCACTCAAGATAAGCAGTTGCTCTCATTCCATCTCTTGAGAGAGTCTCACCACATTGGTAAGAGCTCCGCTGTGACTGTATTAGTATGCAGTACAACTAATGGTTAGAGGGAGGAAAAATCGATAATAGGGGTTTATGTAAACAAATTGTTGCTTTAGGGTTTTTCTTTTTTTAAAGAATTTAACAGCCTTGTTACTAAAACTGTCCACCTCCTTGTTCCCTCAAGGAAATGTTGCTTTCATCCGAGTTTTCCTATAGAAGCTCCTAAGCAGCTGAGACAATGCTAGAATAAGCAAAGCTTTCCTGCTAGGACTGCCTTTGGAATTTCTTTTTCCTCTCTAAACCAGTGGATGGAGAGAGAGGGGGTTGTCAGTACAGTCTGTTTTTATGTAGTGTTGGTACCTTTAATGGACATTTTAGTTATGTTACTAGGAATGTTTTTCAAAACAAACAAAAAAAAAGACCCCAAGTACCTAAAGTTATGTGGTGTCCTTTTTTGGTAATAGGTTGCATTTTATTACGCATTTGGAGACATGTTGGCATAGTTTTTAACCACAGGGGTCTTGAAATAAAATCCTGCTGCATAAGCTGGATGTACTGTTGATAGTTTTCCTCTGTCACCTCTGCATTAGTAAGTCAACAGGCAACACCTCAGTTACCTGTGTCATTGCCCAAATCCATCTTCACCACTCCCTGAAGCATCAAACTTAGTCATGACTACATTTTGTACTCAGAGGAAGTTACTCTTATGGGTGCAGGGGATCCTGCAAGGACCAAGGAAGTAATTCTCAGTCCTGCAGCTGCTCTGTATGACTCCTTCGATAACAGGGAATGGAGATGCTGAAACAGTCATCATAGATGTAAGCTGGGAAGCCCCTCCAGTCAGGTGTAGTTTTGTGTGTTACATACTTCTTATGTGTTTTAAAATGCCTGTTTAAGGAGTTTAGCAATTAAAGGCGATTAAACATAATATTTAAAAGGGTAGGAATCCTTTCTTAATGACTTAAAACAGTAAAATGGGGTGAAACAATATTTAAGTAAGCTGTCATATAAGTATGGTTTTCTGTTATTTTAGTTCTGTTGGCAACAGTCTTGGCACATATGAAAAGTATTGATGGTACTAACTGCTATCCAACTTATGTGGGGATATGTGTACTGTTATGTAGTATTTATGGGGGGCATTAGGAGGATGGGATTTGAGGAATGAGGGTATTTCTCTTTACAGGATAAAGCAGTAGCCTGCATAAACACCAGAAGGCTAATTGCTGAGCTAAAGAACAGCTTGTGTTAGAGCTTTCTTCCTTACTCTTTTTTTTTTTTTCTTTTTGGGCACACCCTTTAGTACAAGGTGTCTCCAGCTGTAGACAAATGTCATCGTGTTTAGCTTCCGTGTACACCCAGAGAGTCCAAGGTGTAGCCAAGTGGCAGGATGTAGCCAGAAGGAAATACATACTAGAAGTGGGCTCTGGGCTCAGTTCAGAAATGGTGTCGTGCTGCAAAAGAGTTCTGATTTGGCTGGATGTTTACTGCCCGTGCTGGAGAAGAAGGAAGAGCAATGCAGCTGAGCCTTCAGGTGGTGCTGTGTTCATCTGCATCCACTGTGTTACTGACTTATGAGCCTAAGATGTGCAAGAACAGAGCTGTCCTGCCAGCTGAGAATGATCCAGGACTCCTCTGTGAAGAGCATCCCAGGCCACTGTGATATATATCATATTGACTGTCATAAACTCTGACCCTTCTTCAGTATTGTTACCTGTGTTGTTCAGGTGATCGTATACATCTGTATGTGTTTTCAATGAGCCACCGACAGACTTGTCGACTAATGTCTGTGCCATCTTGTGGTGGCTGATCAGGTTACATCAAGATTCTCTTAAAAATGAAAACAAAACCCTGAAGTGAGGAAAAATCGTGTGACTGTAACATTATAGAGTGATTGTAACTTGAACTTTGTTAGCATTTTGAAATGGTGATCACACATTGAATTAGAGAGGTGTAAGTGGGTGAAGATTAAGACATCTCTTAGGTGAAACGTTCAGCATATTGTGTAGTGGCATTTGAAGCTGTGCAGAATGGAACGTGCTCACAAGTTTTGCAGTCTGCAAGTGCTCAGTCGTAAATGGCTGAAGAAAATCCAGAATGCCAGCATATGAGGGAAATCAATTAACTAAAGCCACCCGGGCTGTTTGGACTTTACTTATTTTGCAAAGTGTATGTTAATGGTTGGTGCTGTAAAACTAATGGTGTGGTATAGAATATTCATTCTGAAAGCAATTTTGTTGTCCTATGTTGTCCATACAAACTAGAAATTGTGATTGTTTTTTGGGGTTTTTTTTGAGTTTTCACACATGGAAAAGAATGTTCCAAAACCTGCCTATAATTGTGGGTGTATGCATTCCTAATGCAAAAGGTATGTACTGCATAGGAGAGTGATTAAGGGGGTGGTGTCACAGATGACACCTAACACATTCATATATGGAAGAAGACTCATCCTCATTGTTTTAGGTTAGGCTAAAATTTCTAAACGTGAATAAACAGAGCAGCTGAGCAAAAATCAGGTTCATGCCTGGAGCCTTCCAGGCTTCTTTCCACTCAGTGCTCATCCGCTTGTGCAAGCACAGCTCCGCTCTCCCGCCGCCCTGCGAGGAGGAAGGAGCAGCCCCTGCTGCCGAGGTGCTTCCAGCTCTCCGCAAGCGTGCAGGAGACAGCGTTCCCAAGGCCGGCTTGCTGCAGCTGAGGAGACAGCACTCATAGACCCCCCTTTGATTAGGATGTGTCAGTGTTGTCAGGGCAACTGTTAACAGCAGCGTATCATATTTTCTCCTCTTGTGTTGCGTGCTGAATATTTTAGTGCGCTGTAGCTGGAAGAGGGTTGCAGGCAAGAAGGTGCTGCAGCAAGAAACCTGGAGCTGTGGGCTGGGATCTGATTGAACAGGTTAAGACGGAGAAGACCTGCATCCAAACCAATGTGCCTTTAATCGGGGCTTTTCTTCAAGGTGGGGGAAGACTGCGAGCCTTTCGCTGCCGACTGGATGTTGGTATTTGTCAGCTGTTTGCATACTGCTTATCCATAGGGGATTTGTTACAAGTGCTCAAATGGACAGACAGCGTTGCAGCTAGCGGCTAAGCAGGGGCTGGAGTTTCTTACTTTTTGTTTTTAATAAACAAGAGGCTACAGCAACATGCCTGGTTCAACTACTGCCCTCCGACAAGAAAGACTGAAGAAAAGTTCCAGGCCAAATCCCCCGGGTTTATTTACCATTAACGAAGAGGATGAGCTGCAAAAGAATGGGAATTCCAAAAGACTGAAAGGTATGTTGCAGTTCTGCAGTGTGATCAGGGCTGTGTGTGGGATATGCTGCACAGCAGGCACAGTGTTTTATTAGCTCTTGTGTGCTACAGAGAGTCTTTAAGTGACTGGTGCAGTTTGGCAATTCGTATTGGCACCCACAAATGCTCTTTGTAAGATAGGTGTCTGTATTTAAATCCCCTGGCTTGTTACGCAATCAACTGCTTTGGCTAGAAAGAAAAAAAGTACTTTTTAGTTATTAACCCCATTTCTTCTGGTGGGGATAAGGGTCCTGCATCAGAAATACACTGGTGAATTTCTGTGTGTTTACTTTCATTTCTGTTAACACCCTGGATAAATAACTATTACAAGCAAGGTGATCGTAGTCTTGGAGAGTACAGAATGCAATACCAGCCTGTTATTGAAGACAGCTTTGCCAAAGACATTGTAAAACTGTCTATACTTCCATTCGTGTGCAGGAGGGGCAGTGTGCCTTTGGTAGAGTATAGAAAAATACACATTGTTCAAATTCTGTAAGTCTGACAACAAAACAAATCAAAGAGAAAACCCAAACACAAATAAACCCTAACAAATTGTAACTGTTGAAGAAAAATATTTATGATGCTTAAGGTAGGTGAGTGGTGGTAGCAGAGGGATCCTGATGGCCATTGATTTATAACAGGTCTGTCAAGCCTGTGTAGCCACTGTCTATCTTATATCATTTAATTACTGTTTCCTTCATGGATCTTGCAACTTACAATTGTGACTGGAATTTTTATTCTTTTTCTGTGATCAAGTGATTCTATTTAAATGATCACTCCTTTTTGTGGTCTTATTGAGGGGCGGGGAGATAAATTATATCAGTTTTTGTTTACAAAACAAGTGTCAGTTTGTAGCCTCCAGATACTGTTTTAAATTTCAGGTGTTAACATTTTACCATGTAACAGGAGAGACTAGAAAGCATTTAAATAGCAAATTTGTACTATGTGTATTTATTAGAGATGAATAATTTACAGCCAACTGATTTCTTTATCTGAAGAAAAAAGGTAGCTTGGTAGCTTTTACAAACATATCCAGAACACAAGATTTTTTTTTTTTTCAGTTTGCAGCTTGTACTTTTTTCCCCCTTAGAATGGATTTGACCATCATGATAAAATATATATTGCATAGCTAATGTGCCTGTTGTGTCAGGGTCTTGTGTACATAGTTACCTGCTGTTCTGTATATTTGAAACTGTCCATATAAAATGGAGATACAAACTCTAGTGTGAGGTTATTGAGTTTTTAATGTTTTAAGAAGCATATGACTTTGCTTTATCACCCACTGGATGGCTTCCAGTGTCAACAGTCCATAACGCTAAAAATCAATGATTTCCCTGGTTTTGTTCAATGGCACTGATAGTTTCCCAGGGTAAAAGTTCTTGTTGACTTAGCTTCTCTTTTTTACTTGCAGCAGTTATAGAGATGTGCTTATCCTTCATCTCTCTTCTTTTAACTGAGATTTAATTTTTGATTATTCCTTTATTTTCTCTCGTTGCTGTGAAATGTAAGTAGAAAAATGTGCACAGGAGTACAGACAGCAAACAAACAAGTGCACGTGGTTTTAATAAGATAAAAATTTGGCAGTTTACCTTGACTGCTTGTAGTGAGAAATAAGAAACTACAAAATATTTTGGAAGTATCTAATTTGCTTCTCTTTTAGTAAATACTTAAAAGGGCTCATACTGTCTCTAGAACAGAACATTATTTGCACACCTATACATGTGGTTAAATAACTGTATTTGTACATGTGTTATCAGTCACTAGGTGGGTTAGAGCTGGAATGCCTGGCACTGGAGAATGCATATACTCTGGGTGGTGTTCTCCGTACCTGATACCAAGTAAGGTCACTCCAGTGCAGCTCTGAGTGTGAAGGACCCATATGAGGCCTTGTTGAGTCTTTAGTGTCTGTTGTTCTATTACTGCTTTACCCATGTTTGCCCTCAGTTCTGTACCTGTCCTCTTTGCTTAGCAAGCACCTGCAGCTGCTGTTTCTCTATTTTTTTTCTTTCCTCTCTATCATATTCTAAGTCAGTGTCATCTTTGTGGGAGGTGGGCTTTGTGTCGTCTTCATCTGCAGTTTCTGTTATGCTGCTGGACCCGTCTTTGTACAACAGTACAAAACCCAAGGGACCTTTAATGGATCTGGTACTCCAAAGTAATATAGAAGTTCCTTCCTCCTTTCAGAACATTTGAATATCATCACAAGATTTGAAATAGCCAAAATTTTCCTAGTTCAGGTCTTCTTAGAATACTAAGACTTGATTAGACTTTGTTTGAGAGTTGTTTTTGTCATCTGGGAAACAAGTATTTATATGGATCTTAAAGTGGCTAGTATTTGTGAGGTTTTCTGTAAATTGATTTTTTATATGGCCATTCCTTTTCTACTTTTTAGCTGTCTCTATTATAATTGGAGAAGTCTGGTAGGCAGTGAGTTTTTTTTTCTCCAGTGTGAGCAAATAATGACAATGTTAAGGATATTTTTTTCAGTCTGGAGATATTAAAAACCTGCAGCGACCTTTATAGCCATGTGCTCCTGATACTTCCTTTCCTTTGATGTGAATTGTATTTACTTCTTTTTCACCAAATATTTTAACTTCCTTTCCTTCTCTGGTCTTTGGGACAAGGCCTGCATTTTTGTTATGTATCTGCATGGCACCCACTATTGAAGGGTTTTGCAATCCAGTTGTTGTGTAGTAGAAGAATACAAATAAAAATTACTTTAAATATCCTTTTTGACCTTTGTTAACAGTCTTTGTTCTCCTTTCCCTTTATAACATACAGGAAAGAGTTTTGCTACATAGTGCACTCTTCAAATACAATTTCTGTGTGTTTATAAAAGCTTTATTTTGCACTAGAATTGGTTTTTGCTTTAGTTACCATCTTCCCAGCAGTTCTGCGACTGTATCCACAGAGAAATCAGACAAAACAGAAGAACCAGGCACTTAACAGTTTCAGTGTTTCCTTAAAGTTTGTGTTGTAAAACAAACACTGTTTCTGTGACTAAAGATGTGTGACTCATGCTTCTGGATTATGAATTTGAATACTTAATAACTAAATAGTTACAACATTTATGACAAATCAGTAGAAAGTCTCAAGTAACTTAGCAATGGAATCCTGCTTATTTAAAACTGATCAAGGGAGTCTACTTCTAATCTGCTGAGTGAGTGTTGCTAATACAAAGCTAGACATACATGCCTTAGTTTTCTGAACAGTAACACTGATTCTTTGTCATTTTGAAAACAAGAAAAGGGCTTTTTGCAGTCCTTTGATGAATGGCAGTGATGTCAGTGATTACCAGCAGATTTTGCCACTGTTGTGTGGATGTTAATGTTTGCGTGTATTGGTCATTTCAGATGTAAGGTTTGTTCCTCCAGAGACATGAGAGAGATTTCTTCTAACAAGACTGTTTATGTGCATAATCTCCATGTTCTGCATATATTAGGGAAATACATATTCCTTTTTAAACTCAGATTGTCTAACTTTTAGTTCAGTTGTTGTTTTGTTGCTGTATGTCTATACGCAAGTGCAAACTTAAGATATCTGAAAGAAAAGGGAACTTGGCATCTTCAAGGGCATTAAACTGGTAGTCCTGGAAACTGAAACTGGATACTTACAAAACAGGTATTGCATGGGGTGTGGAAGTGTAATTTTATCCCACGCTGCAGTCTGTGCTTCAGGCAGGATCCAGAATGACAGCTTGGTCTTTGGCTTCCACCACACTTTAAACCAGCAAAACTGCCTGGGATGGTGGTTCTCTCAATGGTGCTTGTCTTGATGCTAGTCAGTAGGCTGACTTCCAGTTTGTTTTGGGCAGAACTGTAAGCAATTGTTAAAGGCTGATGAACTGGCTTGCCAAAATCAAGTACTGGATTGTGTACCAAATCAAGTTGGTAGCCTTACCTCATCCATCTGCATTTGAGGCAAAGTGAGGGGAAAGAGTGGGTGGAAGCAAGGAAAGGTACCAATTCTCATTACGATGCTGGTTGTGTAAAGGGGCAGGGCTGAGACCCTGGACAATGTGGTTTGTCTTCTTGCACCTTCCAATGAGTTCTGCTAATGTTTCTCTGCACTTCCTCTTTCTGTTAGCCAAGGCCAGAAGAGGGATCCAAAAGTAACTGATTTTTCTGGACATTTATTTAAAAACAACTCTCAAAGTCTCAGGGAGGTATGTTCTTAAAAAGCAATATATTCATTGCCTATTTTGCAGCTGTTGGGGGTACAGAAGGAAGTTGTGGGTTTTTTCAGGAAACTACTTTAAAGCTGTCTCATTTGTAGAATTTCTCCATTCATGTATGTCTGCACCAGGTAGCAGGAAACATCCCATTTGTAATAATGACACAAAGATATCCTAACATGAAGTAATTTACTAGCAGTACAGCAAAGAGATTGTGCTGAAAGTCTGAGGGATAGCAGGGAATATGTCTGCAGACCAGTGGAGCAAATCTGATTTGTTCAGTCCCTCTGGCTTTCAAAGTGGAAGTCCCAGGTCCAAGGACTTGGCTTGTGTTGTAACACAGTCTGTTCATCAAAGTATGTGCTGGGATTACCGACAGTGCTTATCTATGCTGAGTAAGAATCATCTTACACTTCTAGGTCAGCACTCTGAGAAGAGGCTTCCACTGCTGGTGCTGGAGGATTGTGTTCAGATATTTTGTCAACTATTTTTTTGGAGGGGAAACAGCCTATGGTCTATTCATGTGCTCAGGGAGCATATTTGACATTGAGTAAGTCAATAGCTAAAGTGAAAAAAAAGTACAATGTTAACAGTCTTTAAAGTTTAAGATATTTGTTAAAGCAAATTCAGTTTAGCTTGGCCTGTGAACTGAGGGATAATCCCATTTAAGGAAAGACTGAATTTTGCAAAGTAACTTTTCTAAGTAAACAGGGTTATTTCAACCAAGATCTAAATGATAACATAGTAGTTAGCAGAGCTATCCTTGTGAGAACAGGGTGTAGTATTTGGCTACTGTACTTGCAGGACAGAATGCTTATTGAAGGTGCAAAAAAGGTTGAAGTTCAGTTTATTTTGAATAACTTTTAAGAAAGCTTGGTATAAGAAACACGACTCATGAAAGATTGATAGCAAACAGTGGAGTTTCTTCCTTATTCACTATTACCACTGTAAAAGTCATGACTTTTAAAAACTTGGATTTGGTCTATGTTTTAACAATGTGGAAAATATATATAAAGAGAATGCAGACTTATGATCATTTCTTATGGGAGAGAAACCTGGAAAGTGGTAGATCTGTCCAAGAATCTTTAATTTCTCTGAGGTCTTACTGTCTTCTTTTTTTCCTGAAAATATGCAAATAATACTCTTTCAAGGGGTTTATACAGTAACATGCCCTTGGAATAACTTGACAGCAAGAAAACATGGATTTCTCTGCCCTATTGTACTGCATTACACATGCCTGGGTAGTACTCTGTTTTTATTTTGGAGTGGAAAATTGAGGCAGTAGCTAAGCATGTGTTTTTAAAAGAAATATCTTGCAGTTAGATCCCCTGATGTTTTTGTGATTGTAGTTTTGTCAAGAGTCTTGGCACCCTGGCTGCTTTTTGCAAGCTTGCTCAGATACTGCTGTATCTGTTCACTCCAAAATTGGCTTTGTATCCAGGTATGCAGAAGTCTGGCTTTATTTTTAAGAGAAAATCTTTTGCTTGTCATAGTGAACTCCAGAGAAATCAATGAGCACTGGCCTAGGGCATTGCTTCTGGCAATGAGCAAGTGACAATAGAGCTCTGCATAATACTGGGCTCAGCTCAATCAGTGGGAAAACATAATTTTTCTTCCTGCACAAACTCACGTATGTACATTCTTTGTTTACTCATCTACTTACAGAGTAATTTTTGTGCCTTTTTAATTTTTTCTTGCTTCTTTAAATTCAATGTCTACTTTAGAACTGTAGATCTTCTTTTCCTGGTATTTGAGAATTTAGAGTTCTAAATGAAAATATCTCAAAAAAGTCTTGTATTATTATCAGAAGCCTCCTCAGAAGTGATTTGTGGTTGTGGGGTTTTTGTTTGTTTTGTGAGACATGCTAAGGTATTATTTAATCTAGTCTACTGAACCTCAGGCCACAACAGTAATGTGCCAGAACAAATGCCACAATGATTGATGCAATTTGCTCTATTTTAATGAACTGCCTTCACTCTCTGAAAGTGCATCAGATAGTGCACTGTTTTTGCAGCCAAGCATTACTTGAAACTCATGCATATGAATTTTAGTTCCATTGAGTTGAAGCATGGTCTGTGGGTCAGATTTGTATAATGAAAGTGAGGGAGGCTATGGGGCAGTGTTTAATAAACAAATAGAAATGGAGATGAAACACCAGAAATTAAATTAGGGAGTATTCTAAAACTTGGACTTTCTTGTTGCTTGAAGTAAAATAGTGGGGGTTTTTTCAGTGGAGTGGAATCACATTTACCAAATTCTACACAAAACACTCATTGATTTATAGGTTTGACTATGATAGCCATTGAATAGCCAAATTGTCCCAACTTCATCTTAGTGATCTGTATGTATAGATGTAGCATAACTGCTTATTCCAAGGTGGGAATGACTAGGGATAGCATGCAGACCGTATAAATTTTTATACCAGCAGTTTCAGAGGAGAAGCGCTTGAATGTCAGCTTCACTTTCTCCTTGAAATGATTAACTTGCTGGTAATGGCTGGAATAAACAAACTTCCAGTAGCAAGTCACTGCAGCTTAACCTAGATGCACGTTTCTCCAGAAAGTAGGAGTTGTGTCCTGTATTGGTGCAGGAGACAAGGGGTTTGGGGCAGGCTGTACAGGTGGGAAGTTCTACTGCTCTGTCAGTGCTGACACAGACCTGTAACTTTACAGTGTATATGTTTGTGCTGGGGAACTCTTGAGTTGTTTTGAATTAGAATTGTACCTTCTGTAGCTTCAGTGGTACAAAATTCTCTGTTAAAGTCCGTTCAAGTTTTTGTTGCCTTTCATTAGTGCTGGGCAAATAGATTACCACCTACTTGTTTCAGGTCTGTTGAAGACTAGTTTTGCTCTTCAGGTATGAGGAGGGAACACGGTTTTTCTCAGTGATTAGTTATACTTCTTCAGATTTTAGTTTTATGTCTAATGTATAGAGTTTATCTGTGCAGTTGTCAACAACAGGAAACTGGCTTGGAATTATGAGTTGGAGCAAATCAAGCACAGGTGTTTGCTGAGACTGTAAAATATGTTGAGGAGCAGAGATTCCAAGTTACAGAAATCTACCAGTTGATGTCTGTCACTCAGACACTTCAGTTAGCTGAAGCACTCTTTCTTTTCTGGTGCTGTGTCTATACAGCTGGCTTTAAGGGGATCAGGGGGTTCCTGTTAGAAGTCATACTTGTGGATTCACAACTGGTCTCTCATCTTAGTAAGCGATCTTCAACAGATCGCTTTGGAGACCAGATTTACAATCAGCTCCTAGGCAAACGGATTCTTTACCTCCGGTTCTGAGTTACCCAAAGACTCAACAACCTAGGAGAAGTAGTCAGGGTACTGGAGGCCCTAGAAGGGACTTGATGTACTTAGAGACTGAATTTGTAGTTTGGCTGAGAGACAATAAGGAAAAGAAGTGAGGAAGTAACACTTTCAAAATCAAATTTTCTGCAGGATGCCTGAGTTGAACACAACTGTAGTGCTGATGTCTTAGGCAGAGACAGTCTGACTAGTTGAAAGTCCAGTGAAAGCTTCTGGACCTAAAATTGCATTATACCTTAAAACATAATGTTGAATGTGCTGAAGAGGCTTGGGGTTTTTTCATTCTTGAATTCAAGATCTTTTTAATCTTCAGTTTAAACTCCTGCACAGGCAAGGCTTATTATAGAACTGCTGACAGGACTTGATTCATACTGTTGTATCTTCATGTACAAAGCTATCTTGTTTCTCAATTCTGCTTCAGAAAGCTTTTCAGAAAGCTGTTTTGGAAATGCAGGTTTATCCAGTTGCCCGCCCTTGACATGAGAAGTCATTCTTTTACACAGCCAGTTCCAGCTTTGGCTTTTTCCTTTTTTCAAAGTCAATTTCCTCATTGCCTGCATGTTAACTAAATGCACTGATGGAAATTACAGTCCTAAATTGTGGCTTGTATGCTAAGACACCAAGAATCACATCAAACATATCTGATCTGTTTTTTAAGACACAGAGGTCTCATGTCAGTGGACTTTGCACAGTAGAGTTTGATTTATACTTCTGAGTGCAGCAGTGGCAGTGTGATGGAAAACAAACTGATGTGCCTTCCTGCCTGTCATTCCTTCTTAATTGTAATAGCGCTTTCATTGAGAAATATGCACCCCATCTTGGACATGCAGTCCATACAAATTCTAGACAATGTTACTTTCACATTTTCTGTGCATTCCCTTTCACTAGAAAAATGAAAACATGTTTACCTCTCTCTCATATTCCCTGCAGCAAAGGAAGGAAAAAGTAGGTTTTGTGTTGTTGGGTTTTTTTTAAAACATAGTCTACTCTAGCCATCTAACTACATTAGTGCTGTGTTTACTTGCAGTCTGAAACTGCAAAATAAGAGGTAAATAAAAAAGCAGATGGCAGTTGCCATCTGTAAACCAGAAAAGGACAGCAACAACCAGCTGCTGAGTGAGGTATTGGCAATAAAACCAGGCCGCAGACCAAGCAGTTTGTACTTGTTGTGCCTGTGATTATCAGTGTTTTGGTATGTTCTTACACCTCCAATCTGTTTTTTCTAAATTATTCTGTAACGTATTTATATACTTTTGTGCCAGTATTTTTCTTCACCAAGTTATTCTCAAGTTTAAGAAACACAGCTGTCATAGTTTGTGTCCAGGGAGTTTCTGTGAGCCTCACCAGACCTGTGAGTTACCTGGATTGCTGCTGCATGCTGTATCTCAGATTCTCAGTGTCACTGAAGGCTGTATGCAGAGCAGCTTGGCTTTTCACTACAGTATGTTTAACTTAAATCTTTTAGTCAATAACTGATGCAGAGCGCAGGAAAGCAGTACAGTGAAGACTGTGCTGCTCACATCACAGTGACACTTATGGATGTCTTCTTTTTCTGTTAGGATTTTGTTTAATCTCCCTCCTTACAGATTTCATGTTTATGGCATCTGAATGATGAATATTCCTAGACTGAAATATTTAAGCTGACAGTATGATGGTTTGATCTTCCCTTCGTGAGAAGTGAAGACAGCATCCCCATGATTACAATGTGTTGGGAGTCCTGAATAGGCTCCTGACTCTAAGGCTTGCAGAGGTGATTTATACTTATCTTCTGCAAACAGGCCCTGCTATTGCCTGTCTGTAAACAAGAGTTCAGTCTGTTTTGCTGCTACCAGCAGTTTCCTTTAAGGGAACTCTTAACTAATCTCAGTGAAGATTTAACTTACACTTTGAGAAAGTGCTGCTGCTTGGTCTTTCTCTTTATATTTCAGGCTTTGATTATGGAGTTTTCTTAAATTTGTCCAGGTATTTCTTTTCAAAAATATCTAGTTAATTGCCAGTAGCAAGTTCTTATCACTAATCTAGTCCCAGATGGTGAGACTGTAGCACCTTTTCCTGCACCCCCACACCCCCTCCCCTCCACCCCTATAAATCAAGGGAAGACAGTTTGCTGATGTGGAAGTCTGCAGGCCAGTTTTCAATGGAGTTCTTGGGCAGAGGTACTTTTAAATGTGGTTGGCCTTTTTTTTTTTGTTTCTGGGGGCAGGGTTTGTTTACTTTGGTGGGGGAGGGGGGACTGTTTTTGTATTGGTTAGGTTTGGTTTTAAAGTATGGGAAATAGAAATATGGGTTTGTAAACTTCACCTGGTTAGTTCCTAGAAGCTTTCAGAACAGAATCTGTGTTAGAGGGAGAGGTTACCCTCCCTGTTATCATTCTCTCTTGTGTTTTGCCCTTTTTGTGGCTCCTAGGAGTGTGGTATAAAACATTGCACCTAGTGAGTCACATAAGCAGATCTCTCTGCTCTTGAAATGATGTGAGCTAACATTGGTTAGAAAGAAAAAAGGTAGGGAGCAATTTGGTGGGAAGGCTCACTTTTGTATTTGTGATGTTAGTAATATCTGTTTTATCAGTCCTTAAAATGAGCCAACATATTTCTTATAACAAAGCGGGTTGGTAAAGTTACTGCATACTAAGAAATGAGATGTTCTGTTGAGTAAGCAGGATCCAACAGTTGTAATTCAAAGTAAGATTTTGAATTTTTCTCCATGGTTACAAAACCTGCTATAATGTGTGTCTGGCAGGAGGGAGAGACATTTGCTTATTTTTGAAAGATGTTTACTTTCCTCATTCTCAACCCCTTCCCAGTACAGAATATCCAAGCTGACCTGACTTTGGTAGGCTGAAGCAGTGTGAAAGTACACCAAGACAGGAGGCTGAGAGTGAACTAGAGTCACGGAAGTCAAGAGAGTCGTAGAATGGCTTGGGTTGGAAAGCTACATAAAGATCATATAGTCCCAACCCTGCTGCTGTGGGCAGCGATGCCACTCACTAGACCAGGCTGCTCAGGGCCCAACTGACCTGGCCTTGAACAATTCCAGGGTTGGGATACCCACACCTTCTCTGGGCAACCTATCTCACTGCCTCTCTACCCTCACAGTGAGCAATTTTTTCCTAACATCTAATCTCAGTCTACCCTCTTTGAGTTTGAAGCTAATTCCCCCTGTTCCTGTTACTACATGCCCTCATAAAAAGTTTCTTTCCACATGGCATAATCATGTATTTATAAATACGGAGTCATGCTCTTCACTTGAGGAAGGCTTGTTTTTTAGTTTTAAAGCAACTGAATCTTCTGAGACTCGTTATTGGAAAACCAGTTATTGATTAACAGTCCTTCTGAGACCTTTGTTGCAAAGACTGCCTTTTCACATGAAAATTCTAGTGATTCACAGAAAAGATAATGTCTAGTAACATTTACAGGAAGAGTATCTCTTTCCCTCTCTGGGGAGGGGAACTTGTTTTTGTAGAACATCCTGACAATAGTGATTATAATGAGAGCTTTCCCATCTGACTCAAATACTTCATGCTGTGCAGGGATTATTGAATATTATTCTGTGAAAAAGCAGCCAGCCAAAGAGGCTCTTATTCCTTGTGGCTGAGCAACAGAGCACCTACTTCCCATTCTCTGCACAGGGTTTTCGTCCTTTCTTTTGCCAAACTTGATTGACCTTTTGCTTGATTGTACTGCATAGTTAAGGCTGTTTTAATTTAAACTCCAAAATTATTTAATATGTAGTATAACATATATATGTTTGGGAGATATATAGCACATTTTTTTAAACAATATGTTTTGCCTGTAAACTTTGGAAAAGACTTTCTACTTGCAGGTGTTAAAAGATGTTGTGAAATCACTGTGTGCATATACTTAAACCTTTGCTCTCTATTGCACTCTTGGACCTTTAAATGGGAAAATCCAATGAGATATGGCTTTCCTGTTATATAACACACTGCTGTGCAATTATAAATGCTAAAGCCACATTCCAAATACCTTTATATTGTGCTGCTGTAAAGTAGTGCAATGTGGATTACATTTCATGCTTTGCTTTTTAAAGGGGGAAAAATAAAATTGGGCAAATCAGGGGTCTGCTGGTGTCCTGCATGCCTTCAAGATTAATTGGGACTTTGTACTGAAAGAGAAGCTAATTTGTGTTGAATACAACTCACTGCTGAGTAAGTGGAGCATTGAGGCTTATGTTAATTGGCAGTTGTGCCTTTGCTGCTGTTTCCCGGTGCTGTACTCTGTGACCTGGTTGGGCCCGGCTAGCATGGGTTGTAGCTGCTCAGAGCTGCTCAGGCACTACTGCCTGCAGAGTAGGGCTGTTTTAATGGGCCGCTTGCATAGCATGTGGTGCACTGAGCCCTGCCCTTCATGTGCCAGTAGAGCCAAAAGCCACGTGTGCTGAGGTGCTGGTGCAAGCAGATGGCAATGGAGTTTGCCTGTCAGTGGTTTGCTGAGTACCTCCCGATAAACGAAGTAGGAACACTCCTCTATGGGGAACATGGGGGGGCCTTTTTTTTACCTCCCCCCCCCAATCTTTAAAGGGATACAGACATAAGCAGATCATTAATGCCAGCTGGAGTGTGGGAAGAGGTTATGCTATTGACTGCATCACAAGCTTTGACAGAATGAAACACAAAGCTTGCAGACAGTGATTCTAGATCCTCTTCTTGCTCTTTTAAGTATTTTCCTTCTAAGGGAGTGGGGAAGAAACTCTGCTAGGTTGTTGCCTACTGTAGTTAATTCTACAAGATGGACACTGAATTCTGTACTCAGCTGTCACAACTGGAAAGATGTCCCATGGTATCAGTTGGAGCCCAGCAATTAAAGGACTTAGGCATTTCTGTTTATGAGTACTGAAAAGCTAGACTTCACATGTGCTCCTTTCCCATAGTTTTTAAAGCTTCTTCCAAAGGTCTTTTAATAAAGCCCTCTCTGAATAGGAGTTGAAACTAAGAATTAAAGTAGCGTATGAGCTAAAACTAAGGCTTACTGACCTTGAAGTGTTTAAAATACTGTATGGGATGGCTGCAACTGAATGGTTTACTCTTTCCAGAGCTGCAGATGTTTTACACAATTGTAATTCTGTCCTAAGTAGTTGTAACTCATGGGTAGTGCAGAGCTCAGTTTGTCCTAAGAAGAGCTGCTATGTGTGGGGAATGTTAAAGATGTCTGGCAAGAAGATGCATGCTTAGACTTGTGCAATATCATTAAAAAGGCTGAGCCAACTTTGTCCTTGTTTTAATTTTTCTGGAGCAAAGAAAATTGAAAAAGGAGTGAATCTGACTAGGCTCAGAAAACTTCTCTTTTTTTTTTGGTAATGGTCTGAAAGCACTTACTGCCCTGTCTGGATCTCTCTGGCTTTATTGAACTGAACCACATTTTGCATGTAAACAATTAGTGTCTAATTCTTGCTTGAAAGAAATAACCATACAATATTGATTTCAAAGAATGAGAAAGCTTCTAAGGACAGGTATAGCTGTAAGTACCTCAAGCTGCCTTGGAGAAATTGGTGCAAGTTTCTCATCAGCCTTTGAATCCCAGATCTGTTTGTCTTCTGAATTAATGGTGTGTCTGTACATCCTCAAAACAAACTTTAAAAAGTTTTATAATTTTACAGCAGAGTAGTTACTTTTGAAAAACATTTTCTTGGCAAGTGGGGAATTATTAGACCATTAGGCAACTTGAAGAAAGGGAGTTTCGAGCAGGGCACTTGTAAAATGGTTTGAGTCATCCCTCCCCTCAGTCAGAGCTAAGCATGCTGGCGGGACTGCAGGCAATGCTGCACCAGCACAGCCTGGTATTACTTGTATGGAAAAACAAAGGGCTTCAGTCCTGAAGTATCCAGCCTGCTACTCATCAGAGAACAGTGCTCCGTAGGATTTGATGGGAAGATAGGTCAAGAGTATCTGGCACAGGGAAGAGAGGCATTATGAAGAAAAAGTTATTTCTACTTTAATGCCAGTTTTTGTTCTTGAAATCCTAGTTTTTTCACCCTTCTTGTCGCTTTATTGAAATGTTTACTTACCTGAGCTTCCCAGAAGCTTGCATTGTCTGTTTACTTGGAGTAGTGTCTATTTGTGTCTATTTAGCTCATTTGACTCATGCTTCAGAGTTTCCCAAAGATCAAAGCAGCATTTACGAGAACTGGAGAGATGCTGTGCTGGACTGGGTCCAGATTCCTTGGGTTTGTTCTTATGCTATTGGCAGTAAATGTCTAGATTGTTTTGCAGCCATACCATCAATTTGCTGCACTGCTTATGCTGTGCAGACCTGGCACTGGATTCGACTATAATGCATTTATTTTAGTGCAAGCAATGCATCATGACTCAGAGAGAGAGGGAGAGAGAAGTGTTAAAATGATGGATTGTGGGTGTCATCCAGTATATATAAAGTCAGCACTTTCCAACACAAAAGCTAGAAGCAACTGTACTGATACAATTAGCCTGTGCCTCAGAGAGAGTATCACAAAAAAAGTAACGTGGTATACTCAATTCTTTCATGTGTGGTCTCTGAAGTCTGAATTATTTAATAGTGAACTGGTCCCAAAAGTTATTGATTACCTTGAGAGGCTTTTTTCAGTTTTCTGTTTGGTTGGTTGTTTTTTTCCCCTTTGGTGGGTTTTGAGGATTTTTATTTGGTTTGGTTTGTATTTGTTTTTATTTTTGTTGCGTTTTTTTTTTTTTTTGTGGCAAGTACTTTAACATGTACTAATGAAGCTGCTGCCTTAAGACTAGGATTTGGCTGCAGCTTAGGAACTCAAATAACACTTTGGGGAGTAATGAGGCTACCTACTCTGCCACTGAATCAGATGGCTGTGCGGTTGTTCAGTCCCTTTTCACTGTTCAGTAATTGCTGTGTTTGATAGCGTAGCTCTGGTTTTTAAATCTTTTCACCAAATTCCTTTGTCCAAAGCTGTTTCTTCAAAGAGTTGCCAAACATACAGCTTAACTAAATGCAGAAGTCTGTTCTTTCCATGGCATTTTGTTTGCTAGGAGAAAGGGAAATAGCTGGGAGGAAAGGTGCACCAGCACACAAGGTGGGATTCCTGGCCATTCTCACAGTAAAGATGTATAGTCACTTCTAGATACAGACATGCTTATAACAAAAGTGAATTGATAGTGTTTCCAAGGGGTACATGCATTCCATGGATACTGTAAAGCACTTACATGTGTAGCACTTTGACACTACACTAAAACATTATTCTGGAAAAGGTGTGCACTTCCTAAGGAAAACGGCGTACCCTGGAACTGTTAGCTCAAGTTCCCATGTCTGTCCAGTAATAGCATCCTAGGGAAACCGACTTCATCTGCATTTGTAGAAACTCTGAAATTATTGTAATAAACATAAATATTCTTTTTTTCTTTTTTTTTTTTTTTTTTCTGGCAGTACTCAACTGCAAATTATGGCACTTCAAGCTTCTAGATTCTCCCCCTGTTTTCTTATTAAGGAAGCCTACATACACTGCTGCTTAATGCTAACTTCTTGTGACTGAAACTTGCCTATTTTTGCTCAACAGTGGAAGCCGGGACTCTCCTGACAGCCTCCTACTTGAAGAGTGTATCAGACATCATTGCTTAGGTACATAAATGTGTGGAATAACTCTTATGTTCTCTCCTGTTTTAGGACACTGGGTGCAAAGGAAGCAAATCTCACACTCAAGTATTAATTCCCTCATAGCCACATTATTAATCAAATTAGCTGATGTTAAAAAAAAAAAAGAATTCTGTCTATATAGGCCTAACTGAAGTCCAAATGTGTACAGTGATATAAACTACACTTAGAAATACTTGAAACCAAATTGGTATCCTAAGGCTCTTAACAGTGTAGTTGAAGAGAATTTCTTTGCTAAAACTGTGGTTTAAAACTGGGGGTTAAAAATGAGAATGACTCTGCACATTTGGATCCCATTGTTGGGCAGAAAGGTGGCTTTCTTCAGCCTCTAATGAAACATCTTGGACTACCTGGGTCTCATACAGGCCTTGCTCCTGGCAAATGCCTCATGAGGACTTTGTGTATTTCTTTCCTCTTCCTGGAATGGGAACCGTGGAGCACTTCTAGTATCTGTCAGCTGCCAGCCAATTACCCCCCTGTCCTCTCCTTCTGTGTATACTTTGCCTTACACAGGTTGTTTCAGGACAGCCATGGAAGTGACTGATCTTTCAAAAGGGGCAGGGGGGATCTTTATATTGTTTTTCTTGGTCTTAAGCCATTGTACTTCACTGTTTTCAGTAAATGCTCTCTGGAGTTTGGGGAGTGTTTGCAACATGAGATCTGCTCTCAGTACCAGTGCTTTTGTTTAATTGCTCTCTTTGATGTTTATATACCAGCTTGCTCTAGAGTGTGAGGAAGTGCCCTTGTGTGTGCAGTTGGAAGGACAAAGCTCCTACAGTGGGCCAGGAGCAAAGCCAACAGAATAGTGAAGGAGCCCTGATTTCTGTTTATTCTCATGTCACAGTGAATATTGGCTTCTACAGAAAAAAAAAATAGGTTGTGCCATTACTGCTGGTGGGGAAGGAAGTGACTCCTTCAGATTTTCAGAAGCTTTTTCTGCCAATGTACTGAAATAATTTCATGAGGACATTGAATCTGCAGTGGAAGCATTTGTCTTGCCAGGAGACTCTTCAGCCCCATAAATGTGATTGCTTCCAGTCTACCAGAAGGCAAGCAATTAAAAATATCCCTACTTTGTTTTGATGTGTAAAGAATAGAAAAAAAATATTGAATAAATCTGTACATGTATGATAAGTGATGGGCTAATGTATTAGGGAGGCATTTATAGGCACAAAGGAAGACTAGTAGGTGGTTCACAGGCAATGTAACAGCCCAGCTGGAGAGTCAAGTCAGTTGGGTTGTAAGGTATGGGTAGAGATGCCTCGTCTTTCCACTGCTCGTCTGCCTAAAGGTGAAGGCTTGCCTGCCAGTGTAGGGCAATCCTCTGCTAATCTGGGGAAATCCATTTTGTCTCAGTCAGTTGATAGAGGCAATGATCTCTCAGATCAGATTGAGCTTTCCTCCTCAGAGCTAACTTGAAAGACAGGACACTGTTCCCTCCACTGGCAGAGGAGAACAGAGGAACTGGTAGAGTTTAGCTCTTGTCATACTCAGTATTTGACTGAGAAACATATGCTTGTCACTGTCCCATCTCACCAAATATGTGTTGAAATGAAATGTCTGAAGTTTATGAAGATGGGTCTCTGATCACACCTGCTTATGCTCAAGTAATGACAGTTCTTTATTCATCCACATGGTCTTTTGCCCCCATTGGCCTTATTTCTTGCTCATTGGAATGAATTGTTCTTGAGCCTGGTGGAAGTGATCTTGGATTCCTCTTCCCTGCAGGGCCTGTTTCCTTGGGATTCTTCAAAGAAGATCCCTGTAGGGACTAAACTTAGCCTCCTGAAGTCTATGGCTGTAATCTTACTTCCTGCCCTGCTTCCTCCCACCTGATACTGAATTCCATAATGTCAGGGTCACTGCATCCAAGGCTGCCCTCAACCTTCACATCTCCAACAAGGTCTTCCCTGTTTGTTAGTATAAGGCCATGCAGCACAGTGGAGTGCTGGAATGGGATCCTCCACTACTGGTGACAGGAAATTGTCATCAGTGCTTTCCAGGAAGCTCCTGGACTGTTATTCTCTGCTTTTCTGTATCGCTTTTCCAGCAGATGACAGGGTAGTTAAAGTCCCCCACAAGAACCAGTTCCTGTAGAAGGCCTCATCTGCTTGTTCCTTCTGATCAAGCAGCCTGTAGCAAACACCCACAACAGTGTCACCCTTCCTAGTCTGCCCTTTTATCCTAAACCATAAGCTCTCAACTTGCTTGTCATCCACCCAAGACAGAACTCAATACGTGCCTAGTGTTGCCTCATAAAGGGCAACTCCACCACTGTGTCTTCCTGGTCTCTCTCCTGAACAGTGTATAGCCCTTCATGACAATATTCCAGTCATTTGAGCTATCCAATCTCTTCTCAGTGATTGCAGTGATGTCAAATCCCTGTGACTGCACACAGGTCTCTAGTTTGTCCTTTTTGTTCCCCATACTGCGTGCACTGGTGCGCAGGTACTTAGAAATATTTGATTATGTCGATATCCCCGTGGGGATGAAAAGGGATGCCCCACAGTCCTGTCCTGTGGTTACATCTTTGGCCACTTGTGCTTGCTCGATGTGTTCCCTCTTAAGCCTCCTTTTGCTACTAGGGTGACTACTGTAGTTCTCTCCTTTCCACACTTTACCTCTGTTGAGTCTGTGTATGTCTGTGTCCCGCTTCAAATCTAGTTTAAAGTGCTCTCAATGAGCCCTGGTAACTTCTGATCTAAGATCCTTTTTATCCTTTGAGACAGACAGGGAGACGCCATTTGTTGCCAGCAGGCTTGGTGTTGTACAGAGTGACCTAAACACTTAGCACACTGATCTTTACTTGTTTAGTGCTTACAGTATTTTACGTGATCTAGGAAAAACACCAACTATTAGATTTGCCTATTATTTTTAGAAAGAGAAGAGTAGGAAGAAATCATATTTAAAAATAATTCAGAAACTGAATAAGGGAAACATCTACCAGAACCTGGGATGGTACCCTTGTACAGTCAATTCTATATATTTCTTTTCTTAAAAGAACAAAAAAGTGCTCCTTTTTCTTTAGCTGGCCTTTGCATAGGAAGCCTCTACCAAATATTTTAATGCACTCTTCCTGTGATGTTTTGTGTATATGCACGTGCATTCCTGCTCCGCGTGAAAACAGCTTTCTCCCTTTTAAAATGAGCTAAAATAACCTTTATTAAAAATTAGCTTCAAGGGTGAAATCTCATCTTCCTCCCTCTTTTCAGCACTGGCCTGTTATGAACCTTACTGCCTAACCTTTCCTTGCATTAGAGCTGCTCAATCTTTATGGCCTGAATGTATCTAGGGCATTCTGCAGCAACTCTAGCACACTCTGTGGCTATTTTTGGCAATGTAGCTTTTGTCTGGCAGCGCTGGAGAAGGATGGCATATGCTCACTGCTGTTCATGTGACTGATTTAAAAGTGGATGATGTGGTTTGGTTTACAAAAAAAATACATATTTATCAGAATTTTTTAAAAAAGCTCTGTATAATGTTCCAACTCATACACATTTTATATGCTTGACTGCATGAGATTTTGTTTTCCTTTTTTATGTAATTGTATGCTCAGTGAACTGTGCATTAGAAAGCGAATTAGCAAGTTAATTTACCCTGCATGTCAGTGATAGAATAGCTTTTACCTCCTCGGGCCATGTGATCTGAACTTCGATGTGAATGTGTCAGAATATAGAAACACTGTTTTTAGAACCATTGGGGAGGAGGGATGTTGTTAGTTTAACCTGTTCTCTCCCTGGGTTTTGAATTCTGTTTTACTGTCAGTGTCAATGGGATGATTTTGGACATGTGCTGAATGAGCTTGGTTCTGTGTTTTTGTGCTTTCCATACTTTGTGTTGTACCTCAAGAGGACCTCTTGCAGAGCAAGTCATCTGCTCATCATCTGAATGAGGATAATAAAATTAATTTTAATTAATCTTTAGTATTTCTAATCAAAGGTAATTAATACTTACACTCTATTTGGAGTTTGCAACCCAAACTACATAGTGTTTAGCAATTTACCTTCCTAATATTCCGTGAAACCTAGTTGCTTCAGACTCACAGTTTCACAGAAATGGCTCTAGAGCCTTAGTTACTGTTTCTATGAAAGGGTAGCCAGTTCTCCTGCAAAACTTTTCATTCAGGTGTTCCAGTTGTGGGACTGAAGGAGAATGCATCGGAACCAATAATTTGAATAAAAGAGTGCTATAAAGAGTGGGCAATAGGAATGATTTTGTCTAAATATGTAGATCCAAGCTGTGAGAGGCTAAGTAGTCTTAGTGCTCCTGACTGTATCATTGCTGTGAGTATATGGGAAGGCTCTGACAGGACCACATGCTCAATCGCACTCTCCCAGGCTCCCTGGTTATATCACAGCCACATGTCTGCTTTTCACATTGCAGCCCCGGTTTGACACTGGAGGCAGGACAGAGCTCTGACTTCTGTGGGCCTTTCTAAGCTCGTGTGGATTGGCCAGCATGCAGAGCGGGTGGGAGAAGCCCATGTGCCACAGGAGTACAGTAGTTGTTATGGCTTAGCAAATGATTAGCGTAGAATCAGTGTGTTTATAAGATGTTGATGTTGAAATGGGAAGCATAACAATGGCATGGATCTGTTGGTGTGACAAATCTAATTTTAATTATTTTGTAACAAAATGCGTAACGAAGGAATTTCAGAGGAGAATTATGTTTGACCATATTATATAGAGTTTATATTTTACAGTGTAAAGTAAACCATGACACAGAAAAGGTGGCACTGTAGCACAGATATTTCTTAAAGTCTGGGTTGAATGTACTATTACCTTTTTTTTTTTTATGATTGAGGAAAGTCATACAGCAGTTGGTGTTAAGCTCTTAGTAACTAATTTGCCATAATATCGAGTAAAGTGTTGACATTAATGACTGCACTATGATAGTTGAAACACATCAAGAATTACCTGATGTCCAAGAAATGTTAAAATGTTGAATAGAATACTCAATACAAAAATCTTGGAAACGCCTAATTAAATGATCTGCTTACATACATGTGCAAAAATTCTTCATTAAAATCAGGGCCCCATCTCAGTTTTTTATCTTGAAACTCATGTTGGATTTTTTAATATTGCTGTTACTGATCTTTGCACTAAGCTGTTCGAAAAGGAGGGTGGGGGTGTATTTTAGACTACTGAAGGACTGTTCAAGAGAAACACGGAGGCTCCAGTGTCTAACTTCTCTGGTTTATTTGGAAGCGGGTTAGAGATGACTGACCGAGGCCTCCTTCCCAGGCCATGTGTTTTGAAATAGGAAGTGGGGCAGTGTGGTAGACAGCTGCCAGCACCAATAACCGGTGGTTTGAGCTGCTTAACAGAGGCTAAGCCCAAATCTATTGACGCAGAGCACGGGGACGTGCTCGGCAGACTTCTCCCCCCTCCCTGTCCTTGCATATAATCTCATCATGCTGTGGATGTGACAAACTCCATTTTGATCAGATGTTGGTCCAGAAATGGTGAGAGGAGGTCAGTTTTGATCTCAAAAGGATATCTTGATGGCATGTGTTTTCAACACTTTCTGAAACTGCACCTTTTCCTTCCATGACACCATCACCTTTCTGCTTCAGGTTTGCAAAATTGCTGGCCTGAATTTTTTAAATGTAGTCTGAGAGACTGAAGCTATGCATATGGGGTGATATGGATCATGCTATGGATTCACAGTAGACCTCTGCAGTGCCAATGAGTGTTCAGTACTGGATATAATGGATGAAATAGGTAAGCAGCTTGCCCTTGGTGTTTCCAGCAATAGTCCTTTTAAATGGCTTCGCAATTAAAATTTGTAAATAGCAAACTCTATCTCTAGTTGTGGGATGCATGTAGTGTTTTTCCTTTGTACTTTCACTTTCTAGTTAATTGTCAAGAGCCTAATGATGCAAGGAGTTGCAGAATAGTAATCTATGAGTAATCTGTAATCATTGATATTCTAATTTATTTTTTTCAAGATGCATTATGAAAGTGAACATTTTTTCTTTCCTCAGTATTTGCTGTTAAGAACTACGTAATTCACTACTGATTGTTTTTTTAAAACACCTGATTACTTATTTAAGTTGACTTCTTGGTTTTAAGTAGCTATACTCTTAATATATAGTGCAGTTATCTACTTGTTCTCAACATCATTCAGTCTAATTAGTTTTAACTTTGATTTTGCAAAATTGATGGAAAGTGAGGACGGTAATATGCAGAACAGGAGTGGGCCTGTTTGTCTGTCATCAAATCTTTTACATAATCTGGGGACTGTGCTTGTTAAAACAGCTGCAATGCAATACCAGTTCCAAAAGTAGCAATCATTTTGGTACCAGAATGTTTCCTTTCCTTTATCCACTCTAGGCCAGACAACTGGTGAAAGATGTTCTGCGTTGTGGAAGTGCTGCCTGAGTTATTCCCCAATTGGGGAATTAATGGTGCTTTTTATAACTCTTAATCTCTCTAGTTGTTTAAGTCTGTACATGCAGAGCATGAAAGCAAGAGTGTTATTTTGTGTTTTCCCGTCTACCTCCGTTTATATTATTTTCTGGTGAATTAACACAGCAAAAATTACCTAAAAAAAACCCCAAACAATAAACCACTTTTGATGAAGATGCTTTTTTGCATTTTGTCTCACTCATTTTGTCGTTTGGCATGTCTGTTTTACTCTTTGGTAGTTGCCTGCTGTGTTTACTCTGTAAACTTTGGGTTATGTCATGAGGGCGTCCTTTTTGTTTACTGTTAACTGTCTCTGAAGTAATAACTTACTTTCGTTTGCTCTAAGTGCTACTTAACATACCTGGAAGTGGCCTGATAATGAATAGTAGCTTCATGCTATTGTGCTTTCTATGTGCAACACCTTCATCTGACCCTTATTTCCCCGTATGGTATTGACAGCTCACAGTTCCTGTACAAAGATAGTAATTTTCTTCATCTTCTGTACCCCGGCTGCCAGCTGCAGCAGTACTTTTTATTTTCTTTTTTCCCCACAATTGGTATCTGGCATGTCATACTCTAGAGCTAACATGGAGGCTTGGAAGTCAACATCCTGCAAACCAAGGAGTCAGCACCTCCAGATGTTGCCTTGTGTTATGGTGCCTGCTCTGGCACCCAACAGTGATCAGCAAGCCCTTGCCCATCATATGGTGCCATTTCAGAGGGCACAGCCCCAGCACAGGTTGCGTTTTTGCTCATTGCACCATTAGAGGTTCTAGTAAAGGTTGCCGGATTTGATGTCAACAACTTTTATTTGCTTAAATTATGGCTGTCATATTGGGATTGTTCTGAAACTGAATTGAGTAGAAGGTTCTTTAATCTCGAAATCATGTTGTGAAGTTATAAAAATGAATTAATCTGGGGTTTTCTGAATGTGTTGGTTAAGTGGGATGAGTGAAACCTAGATTGCTAGCACTCTCCAATGGCATGCAAAGTTAGCTGTTTTCCTTGATGGTTATAAGAATTTCTCCCTTTTTTTCTTTTTTTTTTTTTTTTAACTCTTGAGCTTCGACTGCAGGCTTTTTCTGTTGGGAGTGGAGAATTTAGGGAAAGATAAATGGGGGATGCTGAATAATCATGTGAATTAATCATGATGGGAACAAGTGGTGCAAGTAATCTACCCACCTCACTTTAATTTCAGACCTAATTAGGATCTTCAGATGTGAAAGGCTGTTGCTTTAACCTGTTGCATTGTTACCAAAATCTTTTGAAATTGAATTGATATGAAATACTAATATTGGCTGCAAGAGTAGTGGAATTCTGCAGATATCAGATTATGTTGCAAAGTAGAAATGGAAGTATAATATAATAAGAAAACCATTATTGGGGGATGTGAACAGAGACAGCATTTTCTTATCAGGCTGTGATTGAATGAATTTATAGAAAATGAGGCAAACCTTTACACTTATAACTTACGTTGATATCATTTATTTAATTGGCTATTTTAAAAAATAAATGCAATAATAGAAATACCAAATTAAACAAGAAACTCCTATATTTTGAGGCTGTTTTAGTAGAAAAGAATATACAGCTGCTATGGAATGATTCAGTACTTATAATGAAAAAATACTACAAAGTGAGGTTTTTGTACTTCTCTTGCTATTACTCAGTGTGCCATCATGTACTTGTAAGCACTGCTACAAAGTCAGAGCTGCTGCAGTTCTTAACACCCATGTACAATGACCAACATTTGTATGGGAAACAAAAGCAGAGGCCAAGGCAGTGTAAAATGATGCAAAGAGGAGGGGGAGCAAATGTGGAGTAGCTTGCACATTCACAAGCAGTTTTCTGTATGCACCTCCTTAGTACTCATCTTGCTGCCCCTCTGGCCTAGTTGCAGAGCAGATCTGTATTAACAGAAAGATGGCACTGAATAGGGACAGTTGAAGGTGTCATTCATATGAAATAAAAGGTTTGTCAGAACTTTTCAAAACTGGGGGTCAGGTACTGAAGTATGACTTCACTTGGATTCTTCCTGCTTGTGGTTAGGGAGGTGTGATATTACTGGGATGAGAAGCCCATCATACATCCCCAATAACTATTTGATCAAATAGAAATTATAATGCTTCTTTCATTTGGTTTCTTTCTTTCGCCTGCAGAAAAAAAAAAAAAAGAAAAAAGAAAGAAAAAAATGTAGATTCCTTGGACAAAAAAGAAATCTGTAGATCAGAATACATATGGAGTGCTTGCTTGTTCTGCCTATGGAGATCAAAGCGATTTTTTGTCGTGTATGTAGAGCAAGTCACAGCTCAGACAGAAAGCAGATCAGTTCCAGGTATCTGAAGCAAAACAAACAAAATCACTGTGAAGTTTTATTTTCTAGGCAGTAGAGGATTTTAAATACTTACGTTGCCCAGGAGCAAAACATCTTTGAAAAAGTCATGAACGTATGAAATGAGTATGCTGTTTGTTCTTTGAAAGTGTACAGTAAATGCACAAAGCAAAATGAGACTTCCAGATTTGGTAAAAATGTTCTTTGGAAATGTTCCCTTTCTGGTTTTGAAAACTTTAACACTAAATGGTCCAAATAAAATAATTTTTAAAAAGCAGTGTTTTGAGTTGTACTGTATTTGAAATCGTAATTATGCTATTTAATGAAAGCCTGAGGATAGCTGAGATTTAGCTAGTTACTATACATGCTTCCTTTAGTCATGAAAAATAAAAGTGGAGATGCTAATAAATGGCTGTTAACTTGTACTACTACTTTTTACAATACTGGTTTGGGGTTTTTTAAGAAGTCAGAGAACATCAGTAGGCACAGCAAATTTACAGGGTTGTGTAGCTTTAACTTTCAAACTTAAGTGGTATTTTTAATACAAGGTAGCTGAAAAAGCATTTGAAATTACTCTCTGCTATTTTTAATGTGTCTAGCACTTAAAAAATCCATATAATCCTCTTGAAACAGATGGCTACAGTGAGTTAAAATCCCATGCTAGGATTTGGGCTTTTACCTGGTAATGAAACCAGTGTCATGACACAGAGATGCATCACTGAATTTGGAGGTGAAAACCTATTTCAAAACTGTTTAAAAAAAACCCCAAACAAACAAAAAACAAAACCACAAACAAAACCCATGCTGCAGGAAACTGTGGCGTTTCTTTGGATGTAGAATTGGCTATTAGATTTCTTTTAGTTTGTGTTGCATCTTTTCTGAGCTGTGTTAGAATGTGGAAGTTGGTATTGACTAACTCTTCACAACCTTCTCTTCTGTGAGAGAAGAAAGATAGGAAGGTAAAATCTTTAATTTCAAATCCTGCAAACACTTGAGATGCCTAACTGAAGGCAGGATTAAAACTGAAAATTTTATTGGAACATTTTAGGGGCAATTTTATTAGAACAATTTAGGGACAACCCAGGAACACTTTCGGGGAGAGAGTTGAAGTGAAGAGGAAGATGTTAGTATTAGTCTTATCTAGAACTAAAGCATGCTTGTAGGTGGTTTGTTTCTTTTTAACAGATCAGCTGGCTCTCTTATCTATAGAACTACAGTAGAGTCTTTATAGGTGTTGACAAAATGTTGGTGTTCATGTCCAGATAACTGGAAATAATTTAATATAGCTCGTGATTAATGGAAGGAACATATACTCTTTCAGTATGCTTGTTTCCTGCATCTTTTTGACTGTAAAATGAGGCAAATGACTGGAAGGTTGAAGTGTTGACACACATTTAAATTTTTACACTAGAGTCACTTAGTAGTTAAAATTTCTATCTCTGGTGCATTTCAGCAGTAAACCAGAGATAAATTTGAGCCAACAGACACAGAAATAACAGTATTCCCTCAAATTAACATCTGAATTGCACTAAAATATATTTAAACTGAGCCAAAACGAAAACCTGTTCTGACTCCTCTACTGTCTATTTCTCAAATACATACATTTCAAGGGAACATATGGTGTTGAACAGTGACAGGAAGAGCTCAGCCCAAGTATTGCCTCAGTTGGGCAGTACTCACTACTCTGAGGATGCACCTGTGCTACTGTTGTTCTCTGCCATCAATTCTTGACGTGTGTGCTCAAGCATTTGCACCTGCCTTCTCACTCAATTTTGTTCCAACTCCAGCATTCAACGGGCAGAAATTATGTGAGTATTAACAGATAGAGAAATATTAAGTAGCTTGATAGGAGGCAAAAAAATTACCTGAGCTGTGGGGTCATGAGGCCTGGTTTTTGGAGGTACAGTTTTAATGTGATGTCTTGAGATGCATTCAAAACTTTCTTATGCTCCCCTAGTTAGCAGCATAGGTCATTCCTAGCAAGCTAAAGGGTTAAATGTATACTAGAATATAGAAGACTTTCAAGAGATGTCAAGAAAGAGTCTTCGCTGAAAGCTGAAGTCCTTCAAGCTGGTAGCTCACAGTATCTGGTTTTTCTAAGGCTCTTATTGCAAAGCCTGCTTTAGTATTCTTAGTTTATTGCTCTAATACCTGCAAATAGTGCTTGAAAAAGAGCAACTTTGGCATCTTAGCAAGACCATACAAGTATGAAGATGTCTTAGTGTTCTGGGAGTGTTTCTGCTTCCTGATAAAATTTAGGATAACTCTGGGCAATTCTTAAGAAGGCATGTAGGAGGTGAGAGCTGATCTTGTAGATGCAGTCACTCAAGAAGCTGAGTTTCTCTGGACTTCAGTGACAGGTTGCTGTTAGGCATGTTGGCACATGCTAGATTTAATCTTTAAAAAGCGGGTGATGTGACACAGTCAGATTTTAGTCAGATTTTTTGCTCCACTCTACTCACTTAGTATACTAAGAGGGCTTTTCAGCTTGGTGACATGCCTCTGTTCTCAGTTTCTTAATGCTGCTTTAGCTAGACTAGTGCATCGAACTGTGGAGCAAGCAAAAACTGTATGAAGAAGGGTATTTGGAAAGGTAGTAGGTGGTTTGAATGTTACATCCATTAGGAATGTCCTGAACAAGAAGTATTGCTGCTGGGCCTGCCAGATGAGTAGTTCAGAAACTAGGTTGTTGTGAAATAAGTTGCTGCTGGTGCAGTCACAGATTATTTTTGTGCTTTTAGCTGAGGAAAATACAGTGTATTTGTACTGAAGCGTGCCATTGTTTTGTGCCATGATAAATAACATCTCTGCTGCTTTCATCAATACTTGTACAAGGGCAGAGAAGTACTGGTAGTTTTAGGAGGACAGATTTGGAGGAGGCACTTTGGCAACTTTGTCTAATTAAATCATAACCAAGTCTTTCCCTCAGCTGTACAAAATGCAAAGGTAGCTCTTAATGCTGCATACTTTAATAGGCTGAATGCATACATGGAAGCAAAAAATGACATTCCATAGGACTACAGCAGACCTAAGTATGATTTGTAAAGGAGCCTGTGACACTCCAAGCAGTCAATGAGTCTTTAGGCCCTTTCTGTATTTTCTGCAGCTTTCACACAGTGGCCAAGTGAGACCTAGTCTCCCAAGCCTTGCAATGAGTGTTAGCAAGCTCTTTTTGCTTGATGAAGCTGTGCTCCCAGACTCCCAGGGGCATGCAAATGTTTGTATGAGGTAGAGCTGTCTGTGCATGAGTTTGTCAGCCTGGAATGGGTGATATGCCTGTGATTTATGAAGCTTATTCATTTGTCCTGGGAAAAAAACTATTTTACCTATTCTGTCTAGTTCTGGTGAAATATGTGTATTTGCAATAACAGAAGCATCTGTAAAATAAAAATAAGACAGGGAAACAGATTTATCAAGACCTTTCCTCATTTCTTCAGCCTCAAAGACCCTTGGGATTTGGTGTAGTGTAGAGTGTGCATTAGCAACATCTGCCCCTTTTTTTGTTACACTGCTGCTTCTGTTCTCTGAGCATGCAGGATGTGTAAAGGGTGAGAACAAGAAAGAACTCCAAGAAATGTGACTCTTTTCTGAAGCCTGAGCTCTGCTTTCTACCTGTTTTTCCTTTAGAAAGGTTTTCCTCATCATGTGGTGACTGAGCCCAGGGCTCCACTTGCTAATACAGAGGAATTGTATTATTTCCTTTCCCTTCTCTGACTTTCTTAATTAACATTTACATTGCTTAAGTTCTGTCTGCCTGCATGCCTTCTCTTGCCACAGTCTCTGAAATAAGTGATTTAAGAATTTGATAATTATATACCTTGAAAAATTAATTTGTATAATCATCTTGCTAGATTCAAAACACATACTTGCTCTCTAGTTACTTTTACTCTGTGGAAAGACTGGTATTATTGATGGCAAAATTAGGGATGGACTCAGTGCCAGCTTTGGGATTTTGAGGACTGTTAGAGTTTAGTAGAACTGAAACCTCCTCACAGTAATTTTTCTCTGTGTCATGGGGAAAAAAGGAGAGTGGGAGAATGAAAGATTTTGAGTGAGAGAATGAAAGATTTCTTGTTTGTTGAAATTTTTGAATTATTTAACTCAGTGTTGCCTCACTCTGTTCTCACTGAGTTTCATCTTCAGCTGGTCCACAATCAGTATAACATGAAATACATAACATGGAAAACATACACGCTGTATGTTTGCCTGCATTTCAATACTTAAATACAGCAATAACATAACAGAATCATGAAGTGTTGAAATAAGTTCTAAAATGCAGTCTCAGATTAAAACACTTTGGGATGGTTGCTGCTATTTTTTATGTCCCTGTCCTCATACCAAGCAGAATACTAACACATCTGTGGCAGTTAAGGGAAGATGCAGTTGAACATCTCTTCTATGCAAACAACATTGTAAAGACAAGTACACTGTTGCAGATGGTTTTATGAAGAAAAAAATCAACCCAAACAAACAAAAAATCCCAACCACAGATGAGAGAGCTGCCAACTGTTATGTAAATGTAGAGAAATCCTTAGAAATCTGCACTAAGATGTCTACATTTTTAATACACCATTAAGCGCTTAGCCTCAAGAGGGAGGCCCACATAAGGCTTTTTCTCCATCTTTGGAGTTAGTAGTTCAGTAACTGTTTCTCAGCTGGTCCATTTAAGCCTGAGTGCACCTAGTGAAAAGAACCCTTTCTTGGTTTGTGTGTGGTTCATTGAACAAGGTGGCTGCTTAAAAACAGGAGTGTTTAGTATTATTCATCATGTCACCCTTTGCTTTTACCCCAGCTGACCTTTCAGCTGTGCGGAAGGGAACACATGCAGTGATTAATTCCTCCATGCTTATTATTTCAGGGCACTTGCATGGTTTAGGCTAAAGGAAGAAGAAGAATATAAATGCAAATATTTTCCACCATTTGCTTTTAAGGGTAGGATGGAGCATGACAACCTGGGCTGTCTGCTGTGTTGGAGTGAGTTTTGGTGGTTGGGTTGCCTTTGGTGGTGTAGAATTACGTGCACTTGGCTGGTTGGCCAAGTTAGCAGGAACAGCCAGAGCTGGCTCAGACTGCTGCAGCTGTAGAGCAAGGGGCTTTCCTATCTTCATTGGTAGGATTAGGGGCTTCACGAGGTAGGGAAGGAATATCTTGGGCACATCTTTGTATCCAGAATGTTTTGTGGTAGGAATTGTTAATAGGTAATGATCCGTGGGATGCAGCAAACTTCAGACCTCATCAGGTATGCAAAGTATCTGTTAATACAGTTTTTGAAAGTAGTTATATGAATAAATACGAAAAATGTACAGGTTACAGTATAATTGATTATTTGTTCAGTGTTTCATGTGCTTAGAAAACTAAGTTCTCGTAAGACTTGTTTTGAGAGCTTTTCCAGGCAAAAATTGTAACTTGGCCAATAGTAGCAATTAGACACTGGTGACTCTGGGACATATTAAAAACTTTCTGGATGATATTATTTGAATTAGAGAGGCATTTTCTTTCCATTCAACTAGTGTAGTTCCTTCTGATTTGTACTTAGAGGAGTAACTTGCCTTACTTTCCCATTTTGTCAGACAGACCCAGGGTAAGAGTGTTCTGTAGCAGTTAGGAATTTCCAGTCAGTTCAGATACATCTCTGATGAAGAGTCTGAATGCGCTTAAGTTTATGCATAGTGGTCTCTTGGCTTAAAGAAGCGTTGCAGATCTTATGTAAGGAGGAAGTGCTTGTAGGGTAGGAGCTTTGAGTGCTGCTACTACATAGAGAAGTTTTTAACTTATGCAAATATATAAGTTATTTAGCTTCCTACTGAAGATAATGTATAGCCTGACTCACAATAGCACTGTGTGATGCATGAGCTACTTGAGTACAGTGTCCTTCTCTCAGGTTGCTTACAGTCTCTTAATCATTGCAATATCTAATCCCAGATTAGATGTTGAGGAAGAACAGTTTACAAAGCCAGTCAGTGTTCTTTAGCTTCTGACCACATGACTCACTAGTATGTCTTTAAGAGATTTCCTTGGAACATCCATAGAAGATTATTGTTCTGGCACAGATTTGAGAGCATCACAGACAAATTCATGTCATCTAAGTATAACATTAGTTCTTCTGAGGGGAAGATCATGTACACCCCTATTTTTTCCTTTTCTTTTCGTTTTTAATTTTTACAATATTACCAGTGTGGTCTTCATCATATTCACTGGCATGTGTAACTCGGCATGCTACCTCAATTCCTTTCAAATAGGGAATTGACAAGTGGTGTGCCCTCTTCAATAGAACTTCTATTCTTTTGAGGTAGTGTGATACTGTTTTGCTCTTAAAACCACACTGCTTTATTCCAGTATACATTGAGCATAACCATAGGGGAAAGAATGAAGAGATGCACATTCTGCAAGTGCAAACAAATTACATATTTAGCACAGTCTAATTGCATAGGTCTATTCTTCTACCAAAATAAAAATAATCTTTTCCTGACTTACCAGAAATTAATAGAAGGTGGACCTCCTTAACTCATATTATTATTTCACATTATTTATCAACAGAAGTCTGGGACACCTTTATTCAGGCAAAAAGGTCTTGGTCTCCCAGCTCAGGATCAACTCTCAGTGGTTTGTGAGACTGTTAATGTCAAATAAATTCAAATGTAGACAAAATAAAACTTTTATATAGGGTGCAAATTAATCTATTTTCTTGCTACTATCTCAAATTAACTTAATATATATAGATCAATAATTATACTTATTTATAGTTACTACCTAGTCTAGATGTAGCAATAGCAGGAGGTTTAACTGGTATAGCTAAATTTAGACTGCTCTTAATTTGCAGGAGGTTAGAAGGAGATGACAGCTAGGACTACCTACTGCTAATTATGCAGGTATGACTATCAGTACACTGTGACATTAATGACTGTTAATTTGTATAGTTTGAAAAGGCGTGGGTTTGGTGTTGTTTTTTATTAGTGAATTTTGGAACTTCAAAAATGGAGGATAATTTTCTTTCTCTCTGGTTTAGCACAATGCTGCTGATGTGGCTCTGTCTTGAATCAGATACTGTTGTTTAAGGCACTGTAGAAAGGTCTGTGTGTCCAAATATCTGACAGTTTTTGAAGTTGTGTGAATGTTCAAAAATTGGCAAATGACAGTGTTTCTCTTAATAAATAGTTTTAAAAAATAAGTTTGTTGGAGAGTTGTGGTGGTTAGGATACTTTGTATGCTTTACAGGCAGCTTAATTCCACTCAAAAATAATCTGTATTGTGTGAGAACACTGAGAAGAAGAATAATTTGTCTTAATGTGATGGCTGCAACCAGTTCCCAACTACTTGTTTCCTGAGACATCTCTGCAGATCACAAGCCTGTTTTTAATATAAAAAAAACCCAAACATATTCAGCTTTACAGTAATGTTAGACCTTGTGTATTTTTTACTTTATCTTTTTCTTTCCAAATCTGTTTTTCTCCTTTCCAGGCCTTGAAATAAAACTGCTCCTGATCCCTTCCTAACATACTCCAAAACAGAGATATTTAAAAGGTGATACCAGTTTTCCCACTTATCTGTTGTGATCTGTGCTGCAAAGCAGAGTATTGGGCAGCAAAGTAAACATTCAGCATGTGAGAGGATCCAGTCCCAGGCTTGTTGTGAGTCCATGCATAGCATGGGGTTTGTCATCTGAAGAACGCTGAGAGCCATTTCAGGCCTAAATTTACGGGAGAAATGAGAAAAAATAGAGTGGACAGGTAAAGAGGAGGGGTTAGGCTCTATATAATAAAGGAGTGACTTAAATGATTGGAGCTTGGACTTGGGCAGGTGACAAGCCAAAAGAAATCTTGTGGGTATGAAGTACAGATGATGCTGTAGTCAAGGTGTGCTGCAGACCTCCTGATTAAGAACAGGGAGCTCATGCTGATGCCTTTAGGCAGCTGGAGAAAGCCTCACAGTCACAGGCTGTAGTGTCTCCTAAACACTGTTCTAGAAGGGCAATGCAGCTGGGTGCTAGAAACCAGGAGATGAGTTTAATACATTCCAGAACAATTCTTGATGCAGGTGATAAAGGAACTGGCTCAGGGTCACGATGCTGCTCACAGCTGAGAACTGGTGGGTGATGTAAAGGTTGAGGACACCTTTAAAGTGCTCTCTTGCAAACCTTGGTTTTGCTGAGTGTTCATCTCTAGTTATATCAGCTTTTGGCATTGATCTTCTACTAAAAGCAGGCGTGCTTGTTGGAAATAAAAAGTGCTGACAAGTTTATTTTGGTTTTTGTTTGTTTGTTTTAATTGCAAAGCTGGCAAGTGGCAGACAAGCACTAATGAAAGTAAGTAAGCTGGCACTCCAGTTATTGGAAGTAATGTTTTTAAGTGTTGTGGACAGATACAGAGTGCGTCTTGTTGTTGTGTCCTCTTACATAGTTGTGATATGAATCCTAATTGTTCAGAGCCTGGCCAGTGATGTTCTGGAGTTGCCTGGCTGTGCTGATCAAGGGGATGTGAAGCAAGGTGATCTCTCTTACACAGCAGTACCCTGGTGACTGTTTCAAAGTGAGTGACTTTGAAACATCTGTTGTGTTGAATGAAGACAAACCAGTACGGTGGACATGGATTATGTTATTTTAGTCACATCCCATAGAGCTTTAATAATCTTGGAGCCTGGAACCTCACTGGTGCTGAGCTACTCACTGCCCATAAACATACTTTTATAAAGGTTGAAGCAGGCTTGATGAGTTCTGTCTCCCTGTGGAATGGCAAACAAAAGAGCAAGGCTTAAAGAATAAATTAGAATTAAAGAATTAAAGAATAGCCTTTTAGATAACTCCATTTGCATCCTTAAAATAATTTCCACCACTGCAATACAGGGAGCCCAGGAAGCACTTAGTACTAGCCTGATATGCCAGCAGTAACTGATCTATGTGGCCCCAAGTTTTGTGTAGTCAAACCTAGTGTGCATCTCCCAAACTTTATATTTACAATTTAGTCAAGCCAGGAAGTTGCCTGTGTCGGAATACTGAAGGTAATTTGTGGGAACCACTGGATTGCTGGTATGGAGCCAGTTCCATTCAGTGGTTGCACACAAGAAAACTTAATGGCTCTGGCAAACCTGCCAGGCATTGTGTCTGTGAACAAAGGGAAGAGCTGGAGGACAGTGCTTGAGTGACTTGCCTGAAGGTGAAGCAGTCCTGAGCACTTTTTCATCCCCACTTCCCCTGTTCAGGGGGAAGAGGGGAAGTGTGGTAATGCTGTCTGAAGTTACTGGATGTGTTACCAGTGGCTGTCAGGCATCCAGCATGAGCTGCCTCGGCTTTCAGAAATATGGCTCAAATATGGCAAGCAACGCATTTCTGTATAGAGTCTTATAGTATGATCTCAGCATTATGTTGTTAATCAATTTTCTCCTTTTTTGCACTATTTATGTAATGTATATATTTTTGTGATGCATTTTTTCTGCTGAAGTAGAATATTTAATGTACACTGTAGAACAATAGGTTGACTTTGAAGTATGCCAGTGGCATAGATAAGTTACTTGAAACAAACACCGTTATTAGACAGTCCATTTTTTTTCTCTGTTTTGGTTGACCAAACGAAAGAATCAGCATCAAGAACATGGTCTACAAAAGACATCTAGAAGCATAAATGATACACTGTAGTTCAGTCCAGCAATCCTCGTAAAACATTTGCTGTTTAAAGGCACCTGCTATATAAAATATTTTTAATGAGCCCTTATTGTTTCTGGGGTTAAATTCAAAGATCCTTTGTGAAATTAAATGTTTAGCTCCACTGTCGGAGCGAGTGGTATCTTTCATCTTTGTTGGGACCAGTCTGCAGGCTGCTGCAATGAAGTATGTGGCCTAGAAGTCTAAATTCTTTTTCTCCATTGTCTATAAAGAGGAAGCCACTGTGTATTAAAGTGCTGCAATTCCACGAAGCATTTCAGTGATGCTGTAAAATCAAGATGTTTTGCATAATAAAATAACCCTAAGTGAAAATTTTATCCTACTCATGCTTGATTTGAATTTTACAAGGCAGATGGCAAATAATAAAGGTTGCATAACATTTCCCATTCAAAGAGCCTTGTTTCAGTTTCTTTATAACTTTGCTAGATTAAATGGTTTGGCCTCTATTTCTCTTTTGCAGGGTTCTCGCTCTCATCTTTTTTATTTTGTTCATCTCCAGCAAATAAACTAATTGCTTAAAAATGAGACATGGGAAAGTAAATATGGATTTTTACTTCTTAAAAAAATAAAATCTTAGTATCAGTGTTGAGACATGGCTTAAGGCCACCGCACCTTAAAGAAAAGGTTTGAAACTGGGAACAGTATGAATTTGGTTGCAGAGCTATACCACCTCCTGACCCTATGGAAAGCCATTCAAATTAGCCCCATAAAAAGTCACAATTAGCTCATGCCTGACAGGGATGCATTCAGCATTTGAGTGCTGTATTTCTCTCCAGGTTCTTTGGGTGAACTGAGGCAGCAGCCTTCCCTCTCAAAAGTTTAGGGCTCATCAGTGGTCAAATGATTCACAGTTCCCATGGAACAAGTTAAGCATGCTCCTCCCTGGAGCTCTGGGGGCTGAAGGGGAGCAGCTAGGGAAAAGAGTCCCAGTCTTTGCAGGCAGCTTTGGCACCAGGTGTACCAACTACAAGCAAAGAGGCTTCCTCTTCTGCAGTGCTGTCCCAGGTACCTGCTGCTTGGATTTGTAGGAAAAGTGATCTGATGCCTCTAGAGAGAGGTGGAGACAAGGAGGTGTCTAGCTTGTAACAATGCTAGCCAGAAAACTACGGAGGTAAAAAGTAGGAAGGCAAGAGAAGAGAGTTGCGGTGTAGCAGGTTCAGGAACAAGAGAAGGAGACTGAGGAGGTGTGGGGCAGGGTGTAAGATCAGGAAAGGGGGAAAAGATGTGGTTCAATAAGGGAAGGGGAAACGGAGTGCACCTGGTGGAAAGCAAAGGTGCTGGTATGTAAAGTTGCCTATTTTTAATGCTTGTATGGTTTTAATTTTAGGGGACAGATATAGTCACTATGTAATGCAAGCTTCTGGTTAACTTTAAAGCTTTCAAGTCCAAGCACTGAAAAATTAGGAAATCTCAGAATGAAAAGTGTCGTTGCAAATTGCTTTAATACAACTTACGCATGTACATACTATAAAATAATTATGTAATTGTGTTTTTGAAAGTTAACAGCCCTCTCATCAATAAGGCCAAACAACTGTGAATGAAGTCAGGCTTCGAGCTATCTCAGTAGTCCTGCATACCCGAAGTTGTGATGCTACAGCTTAATGGAAACTTAGAAAATCTGCTGAGATTTGTAAGAGTTTTTACTTTAGACACTAGAAACGTCAGTCCAAAAGGAAAGATTTGTGCAGGTCTTAGTGTTAAGAATGAGAGGCATTTGTTGCAAAACAATGAACATTGGTTCAAAATAATATCTGGGTTTGGTTTTTTTATTCCTGAATACTCAATACTTCGTGTTAAATAGATTTCTTTTGGTTATGGCATGTTGCAGTGCTTAGTCAGATGTTTTACATTACACATTCTGTCAGGTGAAATTTATAAAACTATAAAAAAATTAGATCTGAAAACCAAGGCAACAAGTTTAACGCTTTTTCTATGTTTTGTCTGTTAGACACAATCCAGACAGCACCATGGAGGTTTTTCCCCTGGTAACTAAGGCGCCAGATAGAATGACAATAATACTATTTTTTAACACCCTCTAGGATTTGGTGAATATACAAACTACTTACGTATATCAAACTAAATCAGTGGAATGACATAAGGGAAGATTTTTGTTGCTCCTGTAAGGAAAATAGACAAACAAATGTTGGTTTTGATTTATTTTCTGAAGCAACACATTCTTACGTGTTCTTTTCTCTAGAAGTCTTAGTTTTCAGGGGTTTTACAAACCTGAATATGTCTGGATTCTCACAGACTGGTTTTGAAATTGTGGAACATGCTTAAAATAAAATCTAGCCAGTCAAAGACAAAAGGTTTCTCTGAAGACTTCACAGTCTTTGTCTCCAAAGGCTACAAATTATGGCAGTCAGGCAGCGCAATCACCAAGAGAGCTAACAAGAAGTGCTTGGAAAGCAAATGACACCAATACTTAAGGAGCTGAAAAAAAACCCTGCATGGACTTGAAACGTTTTATGCTTTTATGACGTATAAAGAGCTGTTGTAGTACTGGATGTAGGGCAGATGTTGGTGTTGCCAATAGTCTGTGTATAAGAGAAATCAGCTGGCCGTGGTGATTCTATAGAGAAGCAAGTTCTACTTTTTTAAAAAGCTTCTGCTCATGGTGGGTGTGGGTGTGTGTGGGGAGTGGCAGCATCTAAAGACAAGATCCTCTTTTTAGTGGTGTGACACTCAGCCTCAGATCCCAAAGAGAACCTGGCTAAAAAATATACTTTGTTTTTGATGAGCAATTTGTGTGATGAATTATTCTTATAATACAAATGTCAAAGAGCTCTAGTAACCATTTGATGTGTTTATATTAAAAGAGATTTTTAAAGTAACTGTTACTGTTATTTAAAGGTTGCATGTAAGTGCCTTCCTATTCAATATAGGCTTACCTTTCTGAACACCTTTATATATTTTTTTCAAATACATAGATCTCAGAAATTATTAAGAGCATTTGTGCAGACTCATTTCTGTGCATGCAGTGTTGTAATTAGCAATAAGAATCTGCTGTCTTTATGCCAAGCAATACCTAACTCCTCAGGAAGTCCTATTTCCTGGCAGCTCAACATGGTAGTCTTGTAAAGAACTGGTCACTTAAGTGAAAATAGTTTTCCAGTTTCCTATGATGTTTATTTTGAAAGGCAAGTTTTCCAGTAAATGTCTTGAGAATTTTGTGGAGTTCTTGGCTGGTATTAGCTGTGTTTGTCTTCTGCCTCCTTAAGTATGACAGTGTAGTCCTGGCACAACTTTTATTTTTGAAAGTGATTGAAGTGATTAGGGATAAGTCATGCAACAGAAACATATTTTCATAAGTCAGTGTTTCAGCTTTGTTCCTTGCTCAGAAATGGCAAGAACCATTCCTTTTTCCTTCACTGTTTCTGTGTATATGCATTTTGCACCACACATAATGCTTGCTTTATTTAGCTTGCAGTGATAGGATATATCTTTTACATAAAGAACTGGAGAAGAAATAGCAAATGGAGTGTTGCACTTGCTCTGAGTAGTTACAGCAACCCTTCCAGGGAGGCAGAGGCAGGCTACCAGAAAACTGCCTGTTTTCCTCAGGCAAGTGTGCTCTGGATTAGAGTAATGGCTTGAGTGTGTGCATCCAGCAACTTAACTGCTAAATAACAGCATGGAGTCTTTGTAGTTTTAACTGTTTCCGTAATAATTGTCTGTATGGAGTAGGTTATATAAACAAAGCCCAGCTTCTGTGAATCTTCCTGCTGTCTTTAGTTGAGAGGTGGTTGTTGCTATAGCAACTGGCAGGCATTATTCATGTTTTATTTTTCTGAGGCTGGAAGGAGGACTCTGAACATCTCTGCAAAATCTGAGCTGCAGAGAGGTTTGCCCAGGAAACCCTGCAGCAGTGAAACGATTACCTGCATTACTTGTCTTGCTCCCAGTAACTTGTAGGTAATCTGGAATTAGAAGAGGAATCCCTACAAATGTCCCAGGCATAAATCTAGATGGCTAAAGTGGTGTTGCATGAAGATAATTAGGTACCAGGAGCAGTGCAGCTATCTCAGTGTAGTGCTTAACTTGGCTTTTCAGCCAAGCTGAGCTCCTGCAGTGAGTCTGGTGTTGACAAGACCCTCCCACGTTCAGTATCTCAGTTAGTTCAGGGTGCCAAGTCAGGAGATGAAACCCGCATGGCAATGAACTTTTTCCTAAGTAAACAATGTTGTGGTACTTCATGTTTAGATTTTGTTTAGAAGCTGCATCTCAAAGAAATCTCTGCAGATTTTATAGCCAATTATAGTAAATTTTACCCCCTGCTCCTTTGCATGGAGCACTAAAGGCCTTAAAATGTTAGCATTTAACAATACTACTTCTCCACCCCCCTCCCGTATCCTCTCTTCTTATGTTTTGAACATCCTTATTTTTACTGATTCCCCGGTAAAAGATTTGATAAGATCTCACTAAATGCAGTTGTCAGGGCCTGTGCAGAGCAGCTTTTTGGGAGTTGTCCCATGAAATTAAATCATGATGGGAGTAAACCACTTTCAATCTCAAGTCACTTGTCTGTTTATGCAAATGTGTTTCTGTTACTGCTGACTGTAATTTAAAATAGCCACTAAATCGATAGGCTGGGTTGAAACGATCCTGTTTCTTTTCTTGTGATGAGTGCCCATATATTCTCTCCCTAATGAGGTAATTCAACAAGGTTACTCTTGCAACCCAGTTTTCTTCATAGAAGTGAAAGGATGAGAACGGAGATGCTTTAAAGCAATTATGGGATGAAGGCCAGGAGTTCACTTAGATCAGCAGATAGAGTGATTCTGAATTTAAAGTAATTGCAAGCAAAGAAGGGGAGATCTTGGATAATGGAAATCTCTTAAGCTTTATTGCAGGCATCTTTTAATAAGGATGGGTGTGAGGGAATTTTCCTTTACGTGGCAGGCTAGTAACTTGGAATCCCATGACAGCTGCTGTACTGCTGGTAGAAGCTCTGTGGAAAGGAAGTGGCTGGAGCTACCAAGAAGGTCAAGGAGCTGGTGAATGTGTTCTAAAAGTAAAGAAGTGGGAGAGCTGTGTTGATGCAGCCTCGCTTGCCTAGTTGTGTAAGGTAACAATGGAGAATTAACCAAACTAGAAAGGGTTTGACATGAAATAGCTCTATTTTTGAACTTCGTTATGCTTACAAAGTTCATAGTGCTTCATTTTTGCAGTGTTTTATGCCTCTTGCAGCTCTTGTGTGTGTGTGTGAAATGCTGGAAGCACCCTAGTATTTAGAGTATGCCTGAAGCTACACAGCAGAGAGAGATTATTAAAGCAAAAACTAAGCAGCTGAAATCTGTTGCTTCTGTATAATGCCCAGAAAGCCAGTACCTATCTGAATTTATTCCCTATAGAAAAAAGCTTTCTAGAACCTCACGTTGTTTCCATGGTCTAAATCTCACTGGGCAAGAGCAAAGCTCAGCAGACAGATGTTGGTGAAGGTAACATGTCTTTGTTATTGCACAGGGCGTACTGAGACTGCACCTGAATACAGTATGGTAATGTGGGGATGTGCCCACATGGCAACAGGGTCATTTGGTTACTGTAGAAAGGGATTAATTATTGTGAGACAGAAAAGCAGTAATGCCTCGCTTTTGAGTGGTCAGTATGCTGCCATGTATGAAGAAATTCCTTATGCTGAGGATGGTAAGGCACTGCAACAGGTTACCCAGAGAAGATGTAGGTGCCCCATCCCTCAGTGTGTTAAAAGTTCAGGCTGGATGTGGATTTGAGCAACCTGGTCTGGTGGAAAGTGTCCCTGACCATGGCAGGGGGGTTGGAACTAGATGATCTTTAAGGTCCCTTCTAACCCATACTGTTCTATGATTCTGTGGTGGCAGAAGTACCATCTTTATGGATCTACTCACTAAATATGAAGTCAATGGGATATCAGCTAAGAACCTCGATGCACATGGAGCTTAGTCATATCAGACTTGAACACGTTTACAGCCTGAACACATTTGTGAAGGGTTGAAAGCATAGGTGAAAGCATGGATATGCACTGAGTTCAGTAGGGATGCAATGACTTGTACATGTCAGTGGGTTGGCAAGAAGAAAACTCTGTGTCAGTCTAGAAAGCTTTGTGTCAGTGGGAGTATCCTAAATTAATCAGTAGATATTGTTCATTTTGTCACATATTCATTTAAGTTAAAAAGATATATCGCATCAAAAGAATGTTTTATTTTATTTTTCTTTTTGAAGAAGTGAGTGCACTCTCTTATTGCAAATCTGAGACCAAAGAGATTGCATTGGTTTTAAAAATATTTAGATCTTAAGATCAAAATGCTAATAGGGCAATGTATAGCGAGGTATCCATTTTCCCCTTCTCTCCATCCCCATGTTCACTTTACAGCAGTTGCTATCTGTGTTTTTCTATAACTCAGTGGCTGCAGTATGCTTTGATCATTTGTGCCCTCTGAGCAAGGATATCAAATAATGGGATACTCAGGTTGCTTTCCCCAGCTCAAGCAATCTGACCTTGGCATCAGTGTGATATAGAAAGCAGTCTAGTCTGTGCCTGGTTCTCCATTTCTCAGCAGTAGGTGTAAGCCTCATTGTGACTTGGAATTACTCACAGGAATTACCTCATGGTTTGGAGAAAGGTCTCTAGTTAAAGTCCAGAAATGTTTTTTGTCTAGAAAATTGTGCAGGTGCTCCATTTCATAATCTCTGAGGTGACCTTCCATGTGCAACTACTGCAGCAGTATACTGACACTGATCCTGGATGTGGGAATCTGTCTGACATTGTGATAGTAAATGCTGCCTGCAGCAGTCAGAAATCCGAGGAGGAGAAGCAGCTGGTACTCTTGCACCTTGGCTGAAAGTGTTTGCCCTTGAGTAACAGGCTCAAATAAATCATTGCATCTTGCACATTATCTAGTTTTGGTGTTTGAAGCGCACATGGTCTAAGACAGGCTATGCAGAGTAAATGCTGGGTGTCTGGAACTGAGGTTGCCCTGCATGCCCTCAGGCAGTGACGTTTCAGGTTTTATTTTGGTGATGTGTAATTAAAAAGCTTCCATTCACGTGTCTCATCTGTGTCTGGTCAAGCTTGCTAGCCTTCTGGTCAACTGCAGAAGCAGCTTCACAGTGTAGGCTTTTTCAGCAGATAGCAGGGCCCTTTTTTCCACTGGTCTTTTTATATTAATATCTTTGTTTTATATTGCAGTAGGATGATGCAATATAATTATCCAGAGCATATAATGTGAGTGTCAGCTTTTTTGTAAGTGCTTGTACAGGTACTGTATTTCTTTTGTCATATTTAAGAGATTCTAAGATTCTCCCTTCAAAGGCACTCAGGTTGGTATGTTCTTCTATGTTGATTAATATTTTAGGATACAATGCTTTTTAAAGCTGACATAGTCAGCCCAAACTAATCTTTTATAAATATGCTTCTCCCATTGGAGCAGTTACACAATTTTATTCTTAAAATAAATAAAAAAATAAGTGTCCCTTTCCCTATAGCTAATTGCATCATCCAGATTTATGTCTGTGATTGTTTCCAAAGAAGTCTGTTTATGCTTCTGTTTTAGTGTTTTACAACTGAGTGCTAAATTAGCTGTGACAGTTTTGTATCATCTGTTTATCTTTCTAGTCAACAATATGATAAAATGATGGCAACTTTTATACTATTCCATGAGTAGTAAACACTCATACTGATGAGTTTTCACTTCTGCTTAGCTCAGCCAGTTTACAAAACAGACCCTTAAGTTCCACACTGTTGGAAATGCGAAAAAATGTACTAAAGCATCAAGCTTTTAAGAATTGAAAATATTTTAATGTAAAATTAATTCATAGGTGTGTTTAAATAAGGCATGAACTTTGCTTCACTGTTTTAGTGGGTAGAAATGAATATAGATATTTTGTCACTCCTCTGAGTCAAACCTCTAACTTGCAAATACACTCTGTAAGTACTGCTGTTTAGCCTTTAAAAGAACAGGCATTTTCCATTTGCTAATGATGGAAATTTCAGTAAGTTTTTATCTGAAATGTGAAGACTTTTGTATTACCTATACCAAAAATAGCCAACTAGTCTATAGTCTGGGAATATTCTTTGATTTACCTAAGTTCCCTCAATAGTTCCTTCGAGCTACTTCCCTTAGCAAGAGAATCTAAGTGTTGACACCTAACCAAAATTAGGCACATCTTTTTATTCTTTCAAAGCAGAAGTCTAGATTTTAGTTTTAAAGCACTAGTGGATTAGATTCAAGCTTCTTGGAGAATTCACGCACATGGCAGTTCTTACTACCTCACTGCTATAGTACTGGTCAAAACCTTGCCATTTTTTTAAAAAAAAAATAATTCTATCAATGTTGCTAATTAGAATGTTACAAAAAGATTTTGAATGGAGCTGTAATGGTATAGCCCTACCCATTCTGATAGCAGTTTTCTGAAGCATTTAAATTAAGGAGCTGAGACTGTTCATTTTGAGATGTTTCTGGTTTTCTTCTGAAGTCGTACCTCTGTTAGGGAAATCTTTCTAGTGAATCTCTTTGTGAAGTTGGTGTTCAGTGCTTTTAAGAGGGCTTGCAGTTTTTCAGACAGAATGGAGTGTGGCCACTGGACACATTTGTTCTGACTTCCTCTGAAGATTTTAATATTAAACATCCAGATGCTTAGTTTTACCATTTTATCTATCAGCTAAACTGCACACATTTTGGTAATTTTTGGCCAGCCATAGGACTTAATGACCTATTTATCTCTGGAGAGATCACTTTTCTGTGTTCCCAAGCTTACAATTTTAAAATGCAAGTAAAAGATAAGTATGGGGTGCAAGTATGGAATGAATGCAGTGTTGAACTCTAGAGCAATAAATGGTACTAAAAGATTATAATAATATAAAATGTTTAGTATATTATTTGTCTATATATATGGACACGATTGATAATAGAAAGAATAAGAAATGCTGAAGACTTGCAAGATGTATTTTTACTGTAAATATGAAGGGTAGCTTTTACATGTCTTACTCATAAACTATGGATGTTAGAAGAGGCAAAAGTCGCAAGCAGTGGGGTAGTTTTAATTCATTTTGTTCTTTGTATTTCCCTGTATTCAGCCCCTAGATCGTGGCTCACATGAATTTGCTTGCAATATAAACACTCAAGTTTTGCCATTAGAGAACTCCTTACTCCTCAAGTTCATTGCTGTTGCTTTAGAATAGAACAGGCAGTTGATGAAATCTCAGATTCTTACTCCAAGTCAGGTATTCACGATTTTGGTCTTAACGTGGTTCTGAATTTAAGCTAATAAACTTTGTCAGCTCTGACCTGTGTCTGCACTTTCAAAATGCTCCACCCAGCATAAAAATACTCTGATTTGACTGACATGCTAGCTAGCCTCTCTTCCCAGTGGCTAGACAAAACTGCCTAGACTAGCCCAACTTCTTTATTTTTACTTATACAGCCCTAGAAGTCTCTGTTCTCTGCTTAATTCTGAGTAGTTCAAACTATGCATTTTTTACATTGTGCATATCGGGTATAACATGCTGTATAAAATAAGCAAGTTAACATAAGAATGGAGTTTTATGTTTGGGGTTTTTTTTGCCATATCCATAAGGAAGTAATTGACAGTAGCAGAATTAGATGCTAAGGAATAAAGAATATATCAGTTCTCAGTTATCTCTGTCCTAAATTTCCCCGTTTAATGCTGAGTTTCCTCAGTTATGTATTGGCAGCACTTTTTTACTGAGGCACAGGCTTGTTCCAGCTGTCATTTCTGATGCTTTCCCTGTCTCTCAATACACACCCCCAGTTCTCTTTGACAGTTAAGTAGCTGTTCAGTCAAACAGGGGGATTAGCTGACAAGTGGCAGGTACAGAATAGCTATATTTTCTTCTTTTTCCCCTGTAGTCCCTCCTCCTCTGTTTTAGCTATTTCTTTTTTCTCATGGCTGTTTCTCAATACTTCTCCCTCACTTGTGGAGTTAGAGCAAGCAACTGCAAGGTGGTATCTCCCCTTCAGCGCTCACTGCGCCCTTTACCCAGAGGTGTATCTGTACTGTCAGGCACGCGTGGCTGTCTGCATGCCTGGGGCTTACCTGTGCTTGTACTCTCATCCACAGCTGTGCAGCCCTTGTACAGCTCCCATTCTCAGACGCCTGCTAGGATGCAGCTGGGGGAAGCTGCAGTACACATCTTGGCCCTGACACAGGTCCGAGCAGCACCTCTTGCTTGTGGTCCTCAAGTGCTCCTTCACACCATGTTAATCTGTTGAAGATTCCACTTCTGGAAGTAGAGACCTGGTAGTATAGCTGCCTCTGTCCTGTGGCTGATTCCCTTTTTCGATGGAACAGAGCTTAAGTATCTTTTTCCAGATCTTCAGCCTTGCTGTGAGGGCTCTGGTTTGCCATTCATCTCACTGGAGATGAATATGTAAGCATGCACTTGATGTGCCATGGTCTGAAAAGCAAACATTTGTATTCCGCACAGCTCTTGTATTTTCAAAAAAGCCTGTCAAAATGCCCGTGTGATGCTTCCCAGCTCAATGTTTCCTTGCCATTCTCTGGATTTTTCGGGGCCTGTGTGAATATTCCTTCTGCTTTCCAGCACACCCTCCCAGGAGCTCCAATCTCAACTAAGTTTTTCCCCTTGGATGTGCTATCTTAGTCTCTCAGGACAGTTTCCTTTGGTCAGAGCTTACCTGGCATGTAAAGAAGCACTAAAAGCTTACAGCTTTCCTCCTTTCTCAGTGTTTCCTATGAGACTTTTCCTCAGCTTTGAATCTTTTCAACTAAAAGCTGCACCAGCAGAGATCCTCCCCTTACAGATCACTTTCAGCTCTGCTTCTGATATGTTAAAGTACTGAATTCGGTGCTGCAACTGGTTTTACTTAAAAGCTCAGCATTAAAAAATGCCTATTATTTAATACGAGTATGTATATCTTTTCTTGCTTTTCTTCCCTTCCCCCTTTTCCCCTCTCTTTTCACAAAGAGGAACTGAGGTACAGTTTTCTGTTTCATACTATTCCATCTATTAATGGCAGAGCTGAGAGAGAGGAGCTAAGTGTTTTTTGATTCCCTCTCAGGGTCTTATTATAGACTGTGTTGCATCCTTCATAGACCGAAATGCAACATGTACAGAACATATCAGGATGGCAGCAGAGTCCTTTATGTTGCTTTGGTGATTTTTGTCCTCCAGTTTATTTTGCAAATGTAACTTGTTCTGAATTCACAGACATATGACCTAAAGTAGTAGTATTTCACATGTGACAATAATTTCTTTACTATTACAGAATGAAGCTATGGTGACTTAGTTGGAATTCTTTTCACTGTTTCTGTGATTCAAGCAACACAAAATCCATTTTAAGTCATATATTTACCTTGTATTGACAAAGGAATATATTATTTCACACTTGCACTTTAATCCCCCCAAAAGCTGACTTTAAATAGAAGTTTTATACCGGGCTAATCTTTCTAGCAATTACTGGTAGCTCATATCTTAAATGTGATAGATACACATTTCTGATGTGTCTGGGCTTTTGTTGCTAAGTTAAATCTACATTTACATACTTGCAGTTAGGCACTTCATGCACATCTGTGTAACTAACACTAAAGGAGAGGCATGTGGTAAAAGAAGATAGAGAAAACTCACTGAAAACTGAGGGGAGAAAGTATTTGACATCTTCAAGGAGTCTGTGTTTCTGGCATCAGGAAGCAGGTTATTCTAGAAGTTTGAAGCAGCTTTGTCAAAGCTCATCTTATGGCAAATTGGAGTTTCACTACTCTGTAGTGAGCTGCTTCAGGTTTTTGCATCAGTGACTTTGGATGGCATGTTAGATAATGTTGAGCGTAACGTGTTTATAGAGTAACAGGGATATTGCTTTACTGGTTCAGAGCAATCCTTACACCAGACCAATGCTCTGTTGCCATCGGTTGCTTCCTGATCACTGAGCATTTGACAGGAATAGCTGAAGTAAAATTTATAATCCTGATCAATTTTAAAATTGCTTTTAACTTGCAAATATATAGTTTTACCTTTAAAAAAAGGGGAGGAGAGGGGGGGAAGGGGGCAGCTTCCAATCACAACAATACATGTTGCATTGATGTGTTCAGAAGGAAAACAGGGTTTTGATTCTGCCAAGGCTTCAGTGAGCCCTGGTGATTCCTGTGTGGTCTTGGAAATCCGTGCACTGGATAGCTAGATTAATTTACATATTTTTAGCTTTTTATCTGACTTTTTTTTCTGAAAGTGTTATCTAAGAGAACAGATTTTAGAGAACCATCTCACCTGGGGAGGAAGGCCAAAGAGAAAAGTTAATAACTGACCAGGGTATCCTGGTTTGGAGACTTCATCTGTGGATGGCAAATTTGGATGATCATTCATGGTAAAGGGTCTTTGCGAAGCAAAGGTGGGGTGGTGCAGCTCTTCACAGCTTTTTTCACAGTGGAAGGTCGGGTGGAGTGTTTACCCATCTGATCTCTCTTTCAGTTGGGATGGTTGGGAAGTGTGCTTCTTGTGTGCCTCTGGACAAATCACTTAGAATTTCAGTTTAACATCAAAAACATTGGAAGGAAAAAAAACCCACCCACATATCAGAAGAACCGCATATCAGAAAATATCTGATGGGATAGAATAAAAGAAAGAGCCATACTCCTCTTCATGGCACGCAGTGACAAGGCATGAGATGATGGGCACAAAGCTGTAATACAGGAATTTCTGTTTTGACATAAAAAAAACTTGAGCACTGTGAAGAGTGGGCAAAGACTGGCACAGGTTAATTAGAGCAGTTGTGAAGTTTCCATCCTTAGAGGTATTCAAAAGCCAGCTGGGCACAGCCTACTCAAGGCAACCTCACTTTGAGCAGAGGGGATGGACTAGATGATTTCCCCTTATGGCATCAACAACTTGGATTCCTTGATTGTCTTCTCTAGTATGTCTACACTATTACCCAGACTGGCTTCAGCATTTCAAGTTTCCAGAATGCTTCACAGAAAAATGTCCTTCTCTAACACTTCTTAATACAACTTTTATTTCCTCCATGTAAAGATAGTGGTTCAAGATAAGCAGCAGAGCAAGTATTAGGTAGTTAAATTATATTTGTCCTGACATCTGTTAGGTTATTGAGTATTGCTGGAATGAATGTTGTCAATATTTAGGTTTGGATCTTAGATGTTTAGTTATCTGATTCATCTGTTTGTGTCTTAGCAGAAGAGGTATTTGATGTGGGAGCACACCTACAGTGGTTGCTAAATACTTGTGCCAATTCTTATTTGATATCCAGCATAATAAAAATTCATGGTTGTGCCATCTGTTCTTTTCATCACTTGTCGTATGAGTGGTCATATGAAGGTGTACTCAAGCTGTGTCACAAAATATTCCAAGGAAATGTCGGACAAGGAAATATGGGGGAAAATATTACTTTGTGTACCTAGGCTCTGTTACAAGGGGATTTAGTGTATTTTCTGGGTGGCATTTAAACCATTTTTGGAAGTTAATGGAGTGTTGCGTAATCCCATGATACAATGCTTAAAGAAAATAATATGCATACACAGTAAGAGAGATACGAAGAAATTTATGCTGAAGCTGTTAGAACATGAGTGCTCTCACTAATTCTTAGAAACAGTATTTTTACTATTTTGTTGCAGTTTTCTCTTATGTGTGGTGCCCTAGGCCAGACTGATGGGAATTGTGATGTAGTCCCCCTGCATTACAATGGTATTTTTTCTGAGAATGTTCTAAATGGTTGATATGGGCAGGAAGAAAGCTTGTTTTACTACCACCTTAAATTTGAAGTGGAGGTAAGATAAAATGTGTTTTGGAATCACTGAATTGTTAAGGTTGGAAAAAACCTCTAAAATCAACAAGTCTGACTGTTAAAGTAACACTGCCATGTTCATCACTAAACCACAGCCCCAGGTGCCATATCCACATGTTTTTGAACACTTCCAGAGATGGTGAATCTTTACTGGGCAGCCTGCTCCAATGCCTGACCTCCCTTTTGGGTAGATTTTTTTCCTAATATCCAGTCTCATACCCCTGGTGCAACCTGAGGCCATTTCCTCTTGTTGTGTTGCTTCTTCTGGGAGAAGAGATCGACCCCCACCTGGCTACAGCCTCCTTTCAGGTAGCTGTAAAATGTGATAAGGTCCCTCCGAGCCTCCTTTTTGTCCAGGCTGAGCACCCCCATCTCCCTCAGCTGCTTCTCATAAGACTTGTGCTCCAAACACTTCCCCAGCTCCATTGCCCTTCTCTGAAGATGCGCCAGCATCAGGTATGGTTTTTGATAATGCTGCATCCTGCCAAGCTTGGAGGTACAAGTGTTCAGTGTTGCCCAAATTACCTTGCCAAAAATCAGTCCATGTACCTGTAGGTCAAACTAATCCTTTGTACGAGGCCTTTAAAATGGTGAATTCTAAAATCTCTTGTTGGGCTGCCTTTAAAGTGTTGAAGTTCTTACTGTGATTTGGAAACAGTATTTGTTAAGTTCAACAGTGGTTATTTCTATTGATCACAAGAGACTTAATACAGTTGTCAGGAAGAGGAGTGGCTGACAATTATTTAAAATTTTGTACATTTTATTAGTAAGGTGATGTGATTTTTTGAACACTCCTCGTAGCAAACATCACTCTTGAACACTAAACATTTGATCAACACTATTTTTGTGTTTCCTTAATCTGCCTTCCACCTGCAAAAAAGGTAAGGTATGTGTAATACAGGTTCTTCCTGCTAGCTTTTATCCTCTGTGTTAGTCCTAAAACATGCCTAGGGAAGGCATTAGGAGAGGAAACAAAGACTTTTGTGAGGCCAGAAAGGGAATGAACTTACAGAGGCACTAAGTCCTGAGAGTGTATTGTTAAAGCTGACATGCATAAGAAATACTTGGGGCCTTCTGAAAAAAACCACTTGTTTTTATTATGTTTTCTAAAGTGGATCTAATACAGTAATGCCTGTTTAGCTTTTCAGTGTGGGGTAGACAGTTTTTTCCAACTTTCATTTCTAGTGATATTTTAGTTCAAATGAATTGGTGTCTTTCCTCCCTTAAGCTTTATTTAATATAACTGTCTTTTTATCCTTGCTTGCGAATATTGAAAAAATATCCTTGCTTGCTGTTTGTGGGAGGCTCCTTAGAAAAGTTACAGAATTCTTTAGACTCTTCCCAGATTGCTGTGTTCTAGACTCAAATGCTCCTGTAGTGGAGCTGCGGGACAAAAAGATAAGTAGTAAACTGAGAAAATCGTGGCACCTAATTTCCTGACTTGGTTTTTAATTATAAATAGATGCTGAACCAAGGATATGGTTGTGTTTGAAGCATAGTAATGAGTCATTTGGTCTTTTTTCTTTATAAAGGGTTATTGAAAGGGCATTCACAGCTCCAAAATTAGATCTCATTCTAGACGGGTAGGGCCTGATCAAAAGTCTATCGTAAATAATGGATCTCCTTGGTGGGATTTCATTCAGGTCATAAACAGTCTTCTCTTCAATTCTGCATAATGAGTGTGTTAGTAATTTGTAAAGAGTCTCTGAAGTTTTTGCCTTTGTCTTGTACCACACTTTTAGAAACCTGCAAGTCATCTTGTATGTCTTATGAAATCACACACTGCTAAAATGCAATCTTTTTGTGGCTCTTTCCTCAACTTGAATTTGGAACTTGTTTTGTGGCTTCACTGTTTTCTGTGTAACCTTTGAAGGTTTTTCTACGAAAAATGGTGTAGAATGGCATTAAAGTGGTATCTTGGAACAGTTTCATTTTAAAGGGAATTCAGCAATATTTAAGTTTCATTATAAGGTGAATGAGCTGTGTTGTTAAGTAAACTGGTTAATTAATATCTTCTTTTCTTCCTTATTTAGCAGCTGAAGGTTCTGAAACACAAGACAAGAAAGTCACTTCAGGACAAAGCAACACTGGAACTAAACCAGGTATGCCATTCCACATGCTCCATGTTATAAGGCTGTTTGGTGTATGGAGAACAGCTGGCTTTGGAACTTCTAAAGTTTGTTGCTTTTGTACCTCTCTTGCTCTTTCAGATAAAATTGGTATCAGTGTTCATGTTTAGTTAGGCTGGAATCTGTGATTTTTGCAAAGAGGTAAAATGGTAAAGATCTACTTTTAGTACAGCTTAGGAATGAGAGTTGGGAAGTAAGATAAGACAACAGAAGCCAGTGTACTTTTATCTGTGCTTGAATGAGAATTAGGTGCTGTAGGCAAAGATTTACAGCTTTTGTATAAATGTGCTTCTGTTGAGACATTTCTTCACTTACCACAAAGCATGCTGTATTCTGTAATGGACTCTATAAAGTAGGCAGATGCTTCTCATTACTTCACCATACCTGATTGGTACATTGTGTGGATTTAATTCACTGTTCACTTACACAGTTGAAAGTCTATGTACTAAAATACTTAATGTAGTCCTTGGTGCCATGGATCTGTTCCACTTGCATGCTTAAATTGAGATCCAGAAGAGCACTTAGCTATCTAAATTCTGCTTGTATTGCAATACAGGTACCCAGGCTTAAAATATGCAGTTAATAATGATTTTGTTTAGATGCCTTAGAAAGCATAGGTGCTTGTGTTGTTGAGGACAAGGCACACCGTAAGCATCCCCTTTTCCTTGACAGCTTGGCAGCTCAGTGACTGTTTTGTAGTGACAGACTCTTCTCTATCCCCAAACTGGGTACCTTTGGCCTACCTCCCCAGAGAGAAGGAATCCCAGTCCTGTCTGTGTTCAGGTCACATCTCGCATGCTCTGCCAGGCAGTGCTGTGTCCTGCACAAAGCACAGTATTCACAGCTGCTCTCAATCAGAAAGTCAGTGGGAAAAAGAGGAGAAAATAAAGATAATATTACCTGCTTCCACAGCAAAAACAGAACTCTTGGTGTTGGACAGTGTTCAATACCCACTTTATCCTGCGGTAGTTTAATCCAGTTTCATTTCCCAGGAGAGTGTCTAGCTAGAGTTCCTATGTTCCCTTCATCTATGCTGGAGTGTAGATAGGAATGCAAAATTCTCAGGGCCAGAGAGAGGGAAGGCTGGGACATGTGTCTAGGGTTTAACTCTACCCTGATCCTGGGGGGAGCCTATGTTGAAGAGGGAGCTTCTGAGAGATGATGATTTGGTTTTTGTTTGTTCAAGGTTTGTTTTTGTTGGGTTTTTTGTTTCTTTGTTTCTTTATACTGCATATGAATATTGTGTCAAATTGTTTTAGCTAAAGAGCAAACCAAACAGTTTGCAGCGGAGGAGTGACAGCTGTCCGTATAAACAATGTCATTATTGCCTGGAAGGTGTCTCTGTGGAATGGAAATATATTGGGAGTCCGAAGCAACTTTGAATGTGTGCATGACAGTGCAAAGGGAGCTAGACAAAGGGTTTGAAATCCAAGCAATGCATCTTTTCAGATAATACTGTGGCTTACATTTCTTTCTCCCCTGGGTTAGTTCATAGGGGTGAACTAACATAAGAAGTGACTGTTGTTTTTCACTTGATATCCCTTTTGGTTTCCTTAGTATAAGAAATTAGCACCCTAGTAGTCAAGGGCAGATGGGAAGGAGCCATTCATGAGAAGAGATTGAGAGGATTATAGACAGAAATGAAGAATAGTAATTGTCTGACTTCTGAAGCCACAGAAACTGGCCATATGTACTAAGTACATATGAAAATTGTTAATTTAACAACTTAATTTCTCCAAATGTCAACTGCACTTTAGAGTTTGTTGAACGTTAATTATATAGAAGATTTGAAAACTTGCTTTTTCCTTTTGTTAATATAGTTAGGGATTAAAACCCACTGATGTTTCAGTGCTGAATTTCTGCAAAATACTGTTCATAGCTTCTAAGCTTTTCAAAATTAAACAATGAACTTATTAAAATTAATTCTGAACTTGTACTAAGTGTTGTAAGTTTATGGAAAAATACTGGTTTCATATGTAATTTAGAAGCTTTAATTTCCAACAGCAAGTGCAAAATTAATTTCCCAGGTAGAGAACTGTGGCTTATTTATTCTCCAAACATCCCTGTCATACAAATGCTTAATTCTGTGCCTATTAGGTCAGTGTAGTGAAATAGGTTGCTGAGCGTGAGTTCCCACATATTGAATTGTACCCACAGAGCAACTTCTACAGCAGTGTGTGGATCTTCCTGGAGTGTTGTCTGTAAGGCTTTGTGTCTGCTCCAGCTTCTAGCAGAGCAAGTGCACTGATGGTCTGCTACAAAGGTGTTATCCCCATCTTTGTGCTAATATTGGTTTAGCTCTTTGTGAGCCCAAATGTATGCAAAATAGCTTGTTACTGAAGACCTACTTACACTCTGCTAGCCTGCAACTTAATGTGGATTCTTCAGGATTGTTCTAACATCCTGGGGTGTTGGGAGAGGGACTGTTCATGTACAAATGCTATCAGGTGTGTGAAGTAGAAAAAATAATTGGATATCTTTGAACAAAGTGGCAGAGGGCAACTTTAAAAATTTATTTTATTCCTTCCGTTGCTTATAATTAGGAATTCTTAAGGGAGACCTTTTCACTTTGCCTGTCCATGTAACCCTCCTGCCTCTTTGAAGAATTGTTTCTTTTCCCCGATAGGGAAATCTCTCTTCTTGAGAAAAGGAGGGGGGAAAAAAACAAGTGGAAGGATATTCTGAAAGAAGAAGGTTTTTACATTATTCCCCAGTGTCTCATCATTTTCTGTCAACTCAATGTTACATTGACTTTGCTGACAGCCCTTGAAGGGAATCCTTGTTTTCCAGGGGAATTCATATTGAATGTGCATTATTCCACAAGCACTAATTACTCATGCTACAGAAATTCATGTTTTGGGAATCTTGTGTGCCAGTCACAAGAGAGAAGGAATACTATTACCCTTTTGACCTGTGTCTGCTTGCTAAAGAAACTGTATGCGAGTCAGCACACTTCTTAGCTTGAGCCAAATGTTAATCTACCATACAATGGACAGATCTATGCAATGGCATGGCTAGGTGTAGTTTCATACATGGCAGCACCGTGTGCTATCCAGCCAACATTAAAGTCTGGATCTGTAACTGGGTGCTGGATTACCTTTGTCCTTGCTGGTGACTTGTTCCCTTGTTGCACCTTTCACTGGGGCTATTGCATTTGAATGTTCTTCCTGCCAACTGTGCAATGGGTTTTCTCCTTGCAGCTGTTACTTTGCATCACTGCTAACACCCTTAATTGGGGCTCTAGTCTGGTGTTGTTGAGATGATAGATTTTCACTGATGAGAGTTCAAGAGTAATTAAACTGAAGTTGTCAGTGGACTGGTTCATCGGAGAAATCCTGTCATCCTTACACAGAAATTTGTTAGAGTAGGAAATGATCATTATTGATGGTTTGTGTTCCTTTTTTTCTGATTCAAATAACTATTACAAATTAGTCTATCACATTCTCACTTCAGAGATTTATTTTTGCAAATATCTTTAACCTCAGTTTTATGACCCATTGTGTTCTTTTACTAGTAACTTTTTTCATAGGTATGCAGCCTATACAAGTAGGCTGACTCTAGATGTTTTCACAAGTTAGTTACCTAGGTATTTACATGGAATAGTGAAAAAGCTCTGTTGTCTCGTGCACTTTCATGGTGACAGTATTCTAGGTAGTTCTTTATCTTAAAATGCTTTAAAACTGTGTTTCCCTCAATACTGAAATAAATCAGACCATTTATTTATACCCAGAAATATTTTTCAGGTTTTGGGGTTTTTTTTTGTTGCTGTTGTTTACTTGTGTCCTTATTCAAACCAGACTTCTTCAGCGCTAGTTAAAAAAGCATAAAATTAAGAGCTTTCCAGGTTTAACAGCACAAGCTAAGGATGAGTAGGAAATTAGTTTTGGCAGCATGCTGAGATGAATTGGTAACTTGGATTTTGTTCCCTTTGTTTGGAACAGCTCCATTGCTGAGCCTGGAAGTAGGATGCTAGCTGTTCAGCACTTTGTTGTCTTCCAGAGACATCACTGATCAAGTGGTGTTTTTCCAACCAAGGCTGAATTTTTAAAGTCAAGCCTGGGCTCTGACACAGATTTTTATTGTATTATCCTTAGTCTTACTGCTGTGATGCAAGTGTCCAGTTGCAGATATTCTTAAAGATATGTAGCTACCTTTCAATCTACAAGGATAGCTGAGGAAGATGTCATCTTATTTTGCTGGTATTATACCAGCTCATGCATGTGATGCACTCACTGCATTTAACGCATTTGCTGGAGTTTCTAACACGTGCACACAAACATCTGTTGAGATTGATACCATGCTGTCTTCTGAGGCTCAGCCAGAACTACTTCAGAACTACTCAGGCAGATCAGTGTTTTGATCCAACCTGTATTGCTTGGGTGCTGAGCTTCTTCAGCGCCATGAAATAGGGCTTATTTGTTGTTCTGAGGTAATACTGGTGGGTAGAAATGCTTTATTATAATAGAATTTCCTGTGGATGCATTTGGAGAGAGGCTATGGAATAATAAACAGTATTTTGTCAGAATGCTCTCAAGCACTCAAGTTGTTTTAAGCTTAGAAACAAAACAAAACTTCTTCCTTGGTCTATTTTTTGGGAGTGTTTTACATCTAAAAAAAATATGAATACCTTTAATTATCACTTGTTTCAGGTGTTTTCATAAGATGGATTTCTGAAAATGTGATCTATTTTGACATTAGAATAATTAGAGTTGTTTAATGGACATTTCCCTTAAAGTTTGCTTATGGTAGTATTTGATTTTATGCTCTGTGCCTAATATTTTCCCCCTGCCTTCATTTGTAGATCACCCAACAGTGCTAAAGGTTGATGACAGGCAACGGCTTGCCAGAGAACGGAGAGAAGAACGAGAAAAACAGCTAGGTAAGGCCTGCTCTGGGTTTTGGGTTTTTTTGTTGTTTGAGGCTTTTTAATGGACTATCTGCTTGCAGTGTTTTTGCCACTTTTAGGAGCATTTAGTAAAATAATTGTGCTGGGTATGCAGTAGTGTCATTCTAAATACACTATCATATCTTTAGATCTTTTAATTCTTGCACATCTTGGGATTCATCAGTGCTATATCTCTCACCTATTTTATGAATGTGAATGAAAATGGGTTGATTTCTGAAATCATGCGAGAAAACTTCACTGATGTAAATAGAATTTTGAAGATTTAGAATACTTTACCAGTTAAGATTAGGCTACTTAATATGTTGATTGCATTCTTTATTGCCATAAAATAGAATTGCAGAATGTGTTGCCAATGTATGGCTTGTAATATTTTATACAAACTTGGAATATTTTTTCAGGTAAAACCAATAGTAGGTATCAAATAGATGTGCTCAACAGCTTATGTCACCTGTGTATGAGCATGTATAACACAGGTCAAGTGAAGATTGCTTAACAAGTGACTACTGATGGGCAGTATATTGAGTATGGTGGTGAGAGAACTAAGAATTTTGTGAAGCCAAATTAGTAGCTTTTTGAATGTTGTTTGTATATTTGGCTGCCACAAAGTTCTGTGGCAATTGAGAGGCTGGGAAGCACAAGTATTTCCTCTTTTTTACATTTTTAACCGTGATTTCTTTGGTTGCTGAATTCTTATGACTTGAGAAACAGTTGTTCTTCATTTCCAGTTTCTAGCTTCTGAAAGTTTATAGAATTATATTATAACTCCAACCAGAGTTATGCTGCTTTTTCTAATCTGAGGAGCCATGATTTATTGTCACCTTGGTCTTGCTAGCATTTATATTCTTCCATTTTTACACCTTGCAACATTACAGTAGCCATGCATGAATCACTAGGGTTGTAGGAAAAGGAAAGCTTTGGTTTTGGCTTGCTCAGAGGGTAATGTGACAGGATGTTTGCTAATCCCTGAAAAGCTGCTCCTCAAGTTGAGGTTGATGGTACGTGTAGGCTTAGTTTCTCCGTGTTCCAGAGCAAATGGATGTTAATGGCCCATTTTAATTAATTTTTCATAGATGATGGTTCCACATCTTGAATTTATTCTTTCCTCAGGTTTGATCCTTGGTTAACAACAATGCTTTACTCAAGTGCAGAGAGAGACTCTTTCCTTAAATTTTCTTGAACTCTGATTTTTCTAGCTCTTGATAAATGAGCATGTGTTATTGGAAGGATATTATTTCTCTTGAGAAATGTGTCCTTTAGTGTGGCACGTTTTAAAAGCAACATCAGGGGCTTTTATAAGTTTATGTGGACTCCTTCATTTCCAAGTGAGTTCTGCATGTCCCTATGATGTATGAGCGTATTGTGTGTTCTTGCATGAAGAATTATTTTGAACTTAGAAGAAAATTGAAAGGAGAATTGTACTTTCATCTGTATATTTGTCTGCTAACAGTTTGATTTAGGAGCTATCTCTTGAGATTTGTGTTCCAGTATGGCAAAGCAATAATTTTTATTATGGCATGCAACTTTACTGGGGTTTTTTTAGTGCAGAACCTAGATAATCGGTCACTCATGCCATGTGAACCATAACAAAGAAATTTCTAAGCTGTCTCTCTTAAACATTAAGTTGTATGATGTTGTTACGTAAATGTGTCATGCTAAAAATTAGAGTTGGATTTTGTTAATACTGGGACATCAGCCATGCAACAGTAAAGCAACCGAAGGAAGGAATTTTTTCAATAGAATTAAGTTGGATTTAAACTTAATTCCTTTACTTTTGATACAGAGGATCTGTCAGGTTTAGCAAAGACTTCCTTTTAAGCAGAAGTTGAGAATTTCAGTCATACCTCAAGTAAAATTATTCTCTACTCCTCAAAAAAAAAAAAAAAAAAAGACAAGACAGTGCTCAGTTCTGTAAGTGTAGAGCTGGTAGAAATTGTTTTGTACTTTCAACACCTTGAACTGCAGGAGGTCATGTTACCCATCTTTTCAGGAAAATTAAGTTGTTTGACCTTTCTGTTAAGAACATGTGGAGTACCAGTTTAATAAGGACTATGCTTATTTATTGGGCAATATTCTGATGTTACAAGGGAGTTGATTTGAGACCTTTTTTCTTCCCTCTTTGCTTTAATCTCAAGGCTTTTTTTTTTTTTCTGAAGTTTCATTGTACTGTGATGGATTTGACTTTACCTGTGGTATAATGGGTCGGTGTGTGCTCTGCACTCTTGAGGATTTGCTTACACCTGGCAATGGTATTTTAGCAGTCTTACTCTACTTAGCACACTTGGGTGTCTAACTCTTGTTTTTAATGAGAGTTTAGAGAGTAGGAAAGATGCTGTAATTTTTATTGTCTGGATAGATACAGCGTATTTGTGGTGGGACTGTCAGTTTCTTGAGGATCTTATGCCACCTAATTGAAAAGAATAAAAAAACTTCTACAAAAATTCCCCTTTCACCTTAATATATTAATGTTTAGTTTTGGACCTTTCTTTAGATAACATAGCAGGTACACAGGGGTACATACGCTATTTTGGCAAATCACACCATCAGGAAGGAATGATTCTTTTAGGAAATGATTCTTGTAGGAAAGGCATTGCTTTGGAAATGGCATCCCAACACTTCTAAAATATGAATTCTTTGAATTTTTTTCACATAGTTTGTTTTCCATGACAAAAGTGTTATCAATTTTAGGTGGGGTTTTGCTTCGATTTTTTTATTCTCCTGACCCTGTGGTAATGTGTGTATTGCTGATATGAACATTCAGACCTTTAAACGGTGATCTTTACTTGATTCTATAAATAATGATTCCAGTGTTGTCACTTGCTCTTTGATAATCAAGTTTTCATTTTTGTTGTCTTTCTGCAAGCACTCTTTCCCACAGTGCCTGTGGGAATACAAATATCAGATCTCTTTATGTGAGAGCAGCCCTCTTGGGTCTTGCAGGATGGAAATCCCAAGAGAGGCAGTGCTAGGTGAGGGTGATGGCTGTCAAATGGGACTGTTCTTAGGGGCCAGAGGGAAGGGACCTGTCACATTTTTGGCTTCAGCCTGGCACTACAGTTCCTTTGCGTGTGTCAGGCTGCCCAGCAGTGTTCTGGCACTGGAGGATGAGACACACACATGTTGTAACTGAGTTCTTTGTGAAGGCAAACACAAAGATGTGGTAGATGGACTGGTCAAACTGGAAAGTTTTAATAAAACCCACTGCTCTTTCACCCTTAACTGCTATATTGATTGTATCGGTACTGCCAAATTAAATGGTGCTAAAGAGCATTCTGTAGCACTAAAACTTAAATTTTCTTGCTTGCTTCATTGTTCTTGTTATGATGGATCCTGGCAGATTTTGGCTCTGGCCAACTTGCTGTCTGCTCACTGATTCCCTGGCAAGGTTTGGGAATTGTCAGGGAAGTCCCACAGGCTTTTCCTCACTGTGTTGAGTAGGTGCTATTGCCATTTTGAATGGTAGTTTAGCAGTACAGGTGAAAATTGTTCCATTCCATTTGGTTTCTGGTTCCATATGTTAGCATAGACCTAGTTCTCCATAGCTGGAAAGAAAAATCAAAATGTGTTTTTCAGCAGGGAAATTAACTGGGATTTTAAAATGGCTTTCATTCTCGTAGCCTTAGGTCATAGCCTAGCAAAGAGGAGGGATGGGGTTTTCTTGTTATTACTTAGCAGTATCTCAGTCCTGATTCTTGAGAAAATCATTTTAAGCCTCACATTTGTGCATGTTTTATCTACACTAATCCTGCTTGAGGACTAACCTTTTTTTTATCATAGTTGTGATACTGACAAAACATATGGCTCATTTAATTTCTGGAACTGGGAACAAAAGATGGTAATCCTTCCTTCTGACTTAGCACAATTCTTTAAATGAAGAGTTATTAATCTTAGTTTTCAGACTATGAGTTTCACATTGGCTAAATCCACTAAATTCTTAATACTTACAATGCATAAGCATTAAAATAATATTTTAAAGATCACATTACCATATATATTCCTCTCTCATTTGAAAGTGATCATTGGCAAAATACCACATTAATAAAGATTACAGTTTTTTTCTGTGAGTAAATTCCTTCTGGGTGTGTTTTCTTCCCTGGCAGTTGGGGGCAGAACTTGATCCAACATTTCCACAGAAAGAAGTCCCTCAGAAACTGAGAATCAGTGACCCTAGCTCATGAATAATTTTGGGATCTCCTTGGAGAACTTGAGTGTTATAAGTGTTTATAAGGCATGAAAACAATTTTTAGAGGAAGACTAGTTTAAAAAGTTCTGTGATAGATGTCCCTCAGGGCATGGTTACTGGGGAAAGGTTGGCTTAGGGAATCTAACATTAACTTCACCTTTAATTACAGCTCTGAAGTTCACCTTCTAATTCATTCAGTCAGCCACTTCTGTGTAACGTCCCCATTTTTAGGTACAGTTAAAGCATCACTGATCCATTTTACTGCTAATGCAGCAAGGAGGCAATGACAGTCTCCATGTGGAGCTGGCAGTGAGGAAAGGTGAAAGAGCGGTCAGAGGAGAAAGCTATTGCCGAGGTCAGTGCCATAAAGTTAGAAAATATAAAGGCTGGAAAGGTTGACAAAACTAGAGGATCTTTACTCAGATAAGCTGTCCATCTAAGGTGGATCCATAGGGCAGACTGAGAAAGTGTGGTGCTGGACTGATCTGCCTTTATATAGGCAGTAAACCAGGAGAAAAAGGACTAAAGTCTGGTGCTGAAGAGACAGCCGAAGGAGCAGGAAAAGAGGATCTGGGAACACATTCCTTGCTTCATGTGGATAAACATAAAATAAAGGCTCTCTGCATGTTCCCCTTTCCCTCACAGCCTAAAACTCTTGCAAAGAATGGCTCTCTGTCTATATATGTGATTGGGAAAAGAAACTGCAAAATGATTTCCACAAAAGAAGCATGCATGGTTTGCAGCTAGCATCTTCCACATTAGTTAATTCCAGTGTAAAATTGATTGGTTTCAAGTCTTATATTCCTATATTATGTGTCTCTTGATATTGGAGTGTCTCTTTCTTGATTGACCTTGCTTTCTTTAGGCTCTGTTATTCACTTCAGAACTGTCAGAAACACAGCCTTAATTATGTTGCTTTTTAATGTAATCCAGCATTACTAGTTTGCAAACAAGCAGAAGATATTAACAGCATATCTAGGGCTCAGTTTCTAAATCCTGTTTTTATGCTCTGATTTTGTGTCCTTGTATCACCTGACCATTTTCAAATGTATCGATCGTACTAAGTAATGAGAGAGAAGAAGGATCAGGCTGTGACTTTTCTTTGCATTTTCCACCTTTAATGTAGTTGTTCATATGGCATTTAAGCTTTCAGGGGCTAAATATGCGGGTGCTGTCTGAACGATGACCAGCCTTTCTTTGAGTGATTCTTGTATGCTCTCAGGGTGTGTTGTTGCAAGGGGAGCGGAATATCATGAAGCTCTTAAGGCTCAGGCCCACGAAAAAACCTTTTTGTTGGAACAAACCCATACTGGAATGCAGCATTGGCTCAGCACTGGGCAGAGTTCTTGGTTGTTTCTGGAGAAGCCAATCATAAAAGTGGCTATTTTCCCCTTCCACATCTTGCAAATCAGCTGCTCTTTCAAGTTGATCAAACCTTTAAGAGGTTTTCAGTTTCCTGTAAGCTCATCTGCTGATTCCTTCTATCAGCAAGGCATTCAATGTACGTGTCTCTATGAAACACAGCTTCCTGTGCTTCCAGAAGCACACCTATGCTTGAGCAAACTTAAGTTTTTACCCTAGAATACAATTTGTTAATTTCTATCTGAGGTAGCAGGAAAAAATCTTCTGCAAATTCATAAACAGGGACATGAGAATAAAATAACAAGATGTTATTTTAAACTTCTTATTTTTCCTGAAGATACCCTCATATATCTAAAGGCACTAACTTATGTCACTGTATATACCTACCTTGTAGATGGCAACAACTGAGCCCTTAAGTTCACAGAAGAATGTCAGTAGTGCATACAGGAAGCAGAAAACAAAGCAGATGTTCTCTGATTCTCTAATAAGATAAAATATAATATAGCAATTGATGCTCAAAAAATAACTTTCAAAGTAGCTAAGATTATTTATCTGAAGAAAAAGTTAAATTCATGAAAATTCATGACATTTTTTTCAGCAAACATGTATCATTAACCATATTTTCACGTATTTGTTAAATACCTGGTCCAAGCATAAAATTAGTAGCTCCCTTATGTTAACAGATGGGTATATATTTTCTGGTGCCTTTTGCCTGTAGCTTAAAGTTGATAGAAAGAAGTAGCTTTTTTATTTGTTTTGAATCAGTGCTATTATTTTTGTTAAAATTTACTGCAGCCAAACACTTCCATTTTCCTCAGTTAATCCATCACTAATGCCAGTTTCTGTTATTGAGCTGTCTTGCCTTATCACAAAAGTGTGATTTTTATCATCCCTTCTATGAGGAGCAGAAAGCTGAAGATTGGTGTTCTCTCCAGAGGTTCAGCATTCTGATTGTCTTCCCAGTAGTAAATAGTGTACGTGAAAGTTAACTCTTTTACATAAAGATGTTTTCAGCCTTTCTCTTCTTGAATTTAGTCGTGAAAGTTCAAATATTCTATTTTCATTACTTTTTCTAAATAGCATGATGGCTGAAGCCTATGGAAATCACCACAAACAATGCGCCAAGAAGGCCTAACCATCCACATTGGTAACAGAAAGAACAATCAATATCCATGTCTTTTATAGCAAATTAATGTTCCAGTGGCATCAGTTAAGAAAGCTGATGGGGGTTTATTTTTTACTTTTCTTAATTTATTTATTTTCAGTAGACAGCCAAAGAGCTTTTTTTCATGCTAGGTTGCCATTGCAAGCAGATTCCAAGCACAAAAAAGCCAGTTGATCCACAGGATCTGTGGAAGTCTTGCAGCTCACAGCAGTGGCTTGATGGTTAACCTGAAGGAAACCAATCTTGATATGATCATTAAAGTCTGTAAGTGACTATTAAGTGAAAGCAAACATGCTGCAGCTAGATGGACTTTCATGAAATATGCTACTGCACTTCTTAGATGCTCTTAGCTTTTCCAAGGGGAATGAATTCTTCAAAATTTTTGCAAAATGGTTTGATTGAATTCCAGTTTTGAACAACTAGATTGTTTGGGTTACTTAGTGTGTTCAGAGTCTGTGTAATAGGGTGTGCACAGTGGTTTTTTTGTGTTAGGTTGGATTGGTTTGGTTGTGTTTTTCATACATTTTTAATTCATTTATATACCTCTATGGTGACAGGAGTCTGGAGCATTTCCTGTGTGAAGGTAGGTCTAACTTAGATTGCAAACATATGGTTTTGCATGAGGGAACAATCTAGTTCCACTCTTGAGTGGTTGATTTGGAAAGATAAAGCGTTTAACAAAGATAAAATTTTACAAATTTTGTGTGTAGTGAATGAAATAGACTCCCATTTTCCTTCTAAGAGAAGGATAGTGAGTGAGTCTTTTTTTGCCCCTGAAGATCCATTTCTGTGATATCTACAGACAGACAAATAATGGACTGGAAATTAAGACTAGTTTTACAATTTGTGCATGTGAGAATAAAGTAAGTCCATAAATCACATACCCTTTGAAAGGTGAAGTGTTAGAAGGTCTGTGTGTATGTGTATTTGCTCTATCTGTGCAATGCTGTCCACAGAACTGAAACAAATCATCAAAACATTTCCACATCAGAAATGAAACAGAACAGTAGACTTAAATAGGACAATTCTGGAGATTATAACGAGGAGAAAAAGCTTCATAGGAAGTAATGATAAGGAAAGAACAGATGGAGAGAGTAATACCATATCCTCCGGGAGTGGCATTTAACAGTTATTTAACATTACTGCAGTCTAGCACAAATGAACATTTATTTTAATTATTTTAATTGAAGATTCAGGAGAAAGTAATAGTTACCATGGAATGTTTGCAGTGCAGAATTGAAAGATTAAGGATAGTCTTTATTCTTTTCCCCTACAAATGCAAGCACTTTAGAAATATCTTTTGCCAGTTTTTAGGTGGTATTTAGATGGTATTGAAGATAACAGGTATTTTTTTTAATAAAGTAGTTGGTTGAAATTAACTGGGTTGCTGCTTTTAGAGGACATTATCCTCATTTGCTGAAGAAAACAAGATAAATGCATGTAGAGTGAAAAGAACAGTGGAGTTCACTGAAGTGGCTGCGTATTCTTGGGCTGACACTGTTCTGCAGTCCAACTGTGTAAAAGCTAATAGAAAGAGCTAGCTTTTGCAAAAATCACTACCCTTCTGGTGACAGGCTGACAGTGGTTCTGCCCAAGGCATTGTTGGACTTTTAAGTAGAAGGCAAAGACAAAAAGAGGGCATGGTACCTCAGAGGTGACATATCTTATTAAACTTCAACTGTTTATGATGTAATTCAAATTGTTGAAAAGGTGAGCTCAGACTGAGCCCTTTGCTCAGTCTTCTCTGTACCTTCGCAATAGAAAGATGGAATCATAGAAGTGTTCAAGACCAGGTTGGAGGGAGCTCTGAGCAACCTGGTCTAGTGAAAGCTGTGTCTGATCCTTAAGGTCACTTCCAACCCAGGCCATTCTATCATTCTGTGGTCATGAGGAGTCATGTAGTTCCAAGAGAAGGATAGACCATAGTGAGAGTTGCCTCTAGTTATATTCTAGTTATGAATGTTAAATTTCCTGCAACCATCTTGCTGAGCTTTCACCCTTCTTACCGTGAGTGTGTGTTACAGCTGTTTGTAGTTGCTCAGCAAACATCTCTGCTAGTTTGTATCCCATAGCAAAGCTAAACACCCTGTCTGCTTTTCTCAGCAAAGTATTTGATATCTGAAATGGGAGAGAGAGAGTTTCTTAAGAGAGAGCACTACAACGTGAACTGGTCTGCTCAGGGTAGAAGGTTTCCGTGAGATTGAGTGTGCAAATGTGTAAGGCTTAAAGTGGAATCCAAGTTATTTATTTAGCAGGATCATCCCACAAGAGACATGGAATTCATTTGAGGAGGCAAGAAAGTGCAGAAGAGCAATATAGTGAAGATGAGTTGTAGCATTACAAGAAATGATTGCTGTGTCTACTCTGGACACCTAAATGCATTTGAGGGGTTTGGGTTTGGTATGTGGTTGCTTCAAACAACACAAATCTCTCTTCTAATTGAAGGCTGAAGTTGCTGTTCAGAGTATGCGATTTTAAAAATAGGCTATTTTTTCTTTCTTTTTCTCCCCTGCCCCCGTTTTAATTAAAAAAAGAATCAAAACTGTCTCAGACTTAATTAGAGAACTTCCTTACATTGTTGGTCTTGGAAACTGAAAAGCTTTTTGACACTGTTGTCATGGTTCTGGGTTTCTGTGTTTCTGCTGTGTTATGGTTTTATAATGTGGTTCTCAGTGATACTTGTCTTGTGATCATCATGTGCATTTCCATCTGCACTCCCACCTATTAGTTCATAAAGATCCAGAGGTATCAAATGCTTGGGATTTTAGAAAAAACAAGTAACACATCTTTTTAGAACACACAAGTTTCTGGAACCCAAAGTTTTCAAGACAGCAGTGGGGAGAGATCCAGAGCATCATGTGTAATTGGTTTCCTGTGGACTGTGGTTTGAAGCCATGTTCCAGATCATACCTTCATGAAAATTCAGACCCTGATGGGGAACAAAATCTATCTTGTGTAGTGCTTCTTTATTTACCTTGATTAGCTCTTCTGAAACATGTTCAGAGCTGTGCAGCAGTGGAGTTATGTGACAGATTAAAGTTCACCTTTAGACTGACTTCTTTGGTGAATAAGTTCTTTTCTTCTGTCGGTACAGATAACAGTCCAGGTGATAGAATTGTCATCCCAGCCACTTCTATCATATGAAATCTGTACTTACCAGTAAAGGTGAAAGTGGTCATAGTGTTATCTTTTTTTTTCTTTGTTTTCAGTAAAATATTACAGAGAATTTTGGCTTGTACAACAGAAGTTTGTTCACATACATCTGACTGAACTATTTAGGATTTCTAAACTAGCAAGAAGTCCTTTCTTCTGCTCAGAAACCATGTGCTCAAATAATTTAACTGGTCACAATTCACAAGAAGTAAATTGAGATTAAATTAAATGAGTGTGTGGCAGGGTGACAGCATTTTAATACATGAGGAGAGATTAGGATATCATATATGTCTGAAGAAAATTAGTTTGAAAGTGTTTCCATTTAGCTTGATTATTCAAAATCTATTAAAGAGTTCATTGTGTATAGCACGTTAATACTTTTATTTCTGATTTTTCTCACAGCTGCAAGAGAATCTGTCTGGTTAGAAAGAGAAGAGAGAGCCCGGCAACATTATGAAAAACATCTAGAGGAACGCAGAAAGAAGCTAGAAGAGCAGAGACTGAAGGAAGAGAGAAGGCGGGCTGCTGTAGAGGAAAAGCGAAGGCAGAGAATAGAAGAAGATAAGGTGAGAAAACAGATGTCATGAACACACTCTCCAACTTGCTTTTACCATAAGTACAGTGCTATCAAACTTTTTCTCTGAGAGTTAATGTAGAGTGCAATATAAGCCATGAGCCAGGGTCAGCATTACAGACTGTGTGAAAGGATTTGAAGCATTACTTGCACAGGTGATACTTCTTTAAGTGCCTGTTATGAGTCAAATTTAGTTAAGTTGAGCATGCCTAGGTTAGTGTATGGAACTGCACAAACTCATGCAGAAAAACAAATTTGAACAAGTTTTTATGGTTATATGTTAATTCTTAGCCATTCAGTACAACAGTAGCTAAATATTAGTTGCCTTAACAAAATCTTTCAAAAAGTGAGTGTATAATGAAATATGCTCTTGGCTGATTTGTCTCAATTAATCTGGGGACTGTGTGCAGTGTGATCCTGTGAAAGTCAGCTCATCCTTATGCGTTTTTTTGTTTCCTCTCTCTCCCACTGTTCTGGTATTTAATAGCTGGGGAGTAGCACTAGGGTGTGTTTGTGTAGTGGCTGCCATAACAGGGACATTGTTTTTTCTCTATAGTTCTGCAGCTCTCAAACAGATACTACCTTTTCAAAATTTCAGTTAATTTTCAGATTCTAACCTATTTATGCCTTAATTCCTGCTTTATCCTGTTCTAGTACCTTTCTTAGTAGAGGCAGCACATAAGCTTAAACACAACTCAAAGATGCCTGCTTGGCTTTGTCTGTGGGGATGGAGGGTAGCAGGGTTTGATGAGTGGATGAAGTTAAAAACCCAGTAGTATCCAAACGTATTATCCTGTTGTGCTTAAGGAACGACATGAAGCTGTTGTACGTCGCACAATGGAAAGAAGTCAGAAGCCAAAACAAAAGCAAAACAGGTGGTCCTGGGGAGGAGCACTACATAGCCGCATTAATAACACAGGTAAAGAGGGAGGCCTGGTTTGCCTGCCAGTTTCCCTGCCCTGCCAGTTAAGTGGAATTTATTTTGCTTCTGTTAACAGGAAGGATGGGTCAGTGTATGTTGGTTTAAATTCTTTGCTCTTTATCTTATTATTGCTAGAAGTCGCATGTTTCTGACATTCTTGTGTAGTAGAATGACAACAAGGAGAAACCTGAACAAAAGTTAAAGCCTGTTTCGGGAATTGACTAATTATGTAACTATCTTGCTACAGCTTCTTGCTTCTGCTGCTTTGCTGTTGTTTGTGTGTGTATATGTGGGTGTGCTTGTGCTGTGTCAATCTTGTGATATAAGCTACTGTGGCAAATGTTAGCTATATGCCTCAAAAAGTAGGTCTGGTGGAAATGACCAAATAGTGAGATTCAAATAGACACAAGGAAGAAAAGTTGTTCTTTGTAATAAGCTATCTGTGCCTTGTACAGATATTCTGGGATATAGAAGTCTGCAAATTAAGTTTATGTGAAATTTACCTATATGCTTTTTTCCCAATTATCTTCTCTAACTTAATCTGCCAATCATTAATGTGTATATGCCCTGTTAAATATGAATCAAATGCCCAAAAAGAGAACTTTCTCATTATTTCTTTCACCACAAAGTGGTACGTAAGAGTTCTTTTCTTCCTATTTTAATTTCAATGTGTACAGCCTTTCATCAGGGAGGAAAAAAAAGGTTGAGAAACAAATGCTAGTGCTCTGAAATCTTTGTGATGTATAAGTTCAATAAACAGTTATTTTTCATAAAAGGTTACTTTTTTGCCTAACTCTGTATAACTTATTTGATTTTCATTTTATTTTCTGTGAAAAATCATTGTCTTGCATTCTGTCCCTAGGTTATTTTTTTGAATCATCATTCACCTTTCTCGATTTAGCAGGCCTGGAGCACCACTTCCAATCTCAGGGTGGTGCTAGAAAACCTGGTACATAATGCTGTGTTTTTTTTATTCCTTTACCCTTAGCTAGTTCTCAGGAAATGAGATCATCAGTAACTAAACCACCCTCATGTAGATGCAATGCATGCTTAACATCATGCTGATAGATTAGAACTGTTTGTTGTACCAGATTTTTTCATTATTATTTATTTTTTCTAGAGAGTTACTACTGGCTGACTCTAAAGATTTGGCACAATTCACTGAAATGAAGCATAATGTTCTGTCCACTGGAATCCAAGCAGACCCAATTTGAATATTTTGCTATTTTCTGAAACTCTTTTGGCATCATACATGCACACAGGATTTACAGTTGTTTTGCACATGAACACAGATACATAACCAGGTGCATTGGATATTATGTTGCTCATGGGTATTTTAATTTTTTCTTTTGCTATTTTTTTTTGGTTTTAGAACAAAGCAGCAATTTTCTAGGCAATGGATTGCATTTGGCCGATTCTACATTTATAGGATTCGTATTGCCAGCACTTACATGCAAATCCTCATGCTGAATGCCATTCATTTAAATAAAGGTTCATTGACATGAAAAAGGTTGGCATGCCAAATAGCAGAGGTGATTTTTAATATTGTCATTTGTCATCTTCAGAAAGCCAGTTTATGCAGAACATCCTTTCTGCATTTGGCAGAATGGATAGTACTATATAGTACTACAGATATACTATATAGTTTCTCAGTGATAGGTTAGATAGGACATCAAAATCCCCATCCCATTAACAGAAATAGTGTTCTGTTCTCAGGAAGCCTGAGCATCCTGTTTCCTGTAATGGCTCACACAGAGCATTCTCCAATATACCCCATGGATCAATGTGGGATAAGCTTGCCAGCCTACAGAGGCCTTAACAGAGTAATAACATTTAGATTTCTCCTTTTAAAACCCATTTCTGAGTTTTATTCCCCTTCCATTATCCAGTCTATCCAGCCAGTTCTATGCCCTCACAGGGTCATTCTAACATTAGACAAAGTTATGGGGAATCTTGCAGATAGATCTGGGGAGAGTTAAGGTATTTTTCATATACTGTATTTCTATGAAAATTTTTTATACACAGTGAGTATACGTTAATCCACTAGGTCAGAACAGGTAAACACAATGTCGATGTACTTGTCATAAATAAACAATGGCAAATAATATATCAGCAACATCCTCCTTAATTTTGTCATTGTCCTGAATTTGTGTCTGCTTCCAAAAGGCTATGAGGATGTATTTTTGCACACACAGAATATGAATCAGCAGAGCAGTTAAACATGTGCTCAAGCCTCATTGCATTTCAGCATGGTTGAATGCTTTGCCGAGTAGTACTGAGGGGTCAGTACATGCTAAAATGTAAGCAAAAGCAGAATTGATTCTCACAGCATGTTCTGAATGTCAGATTTCCAAATGGAAATTTGCAATGGAGAATGCGTAGTTGAGGTATGTAGCTCTTTTTTTTCTTTCTTTCCTTTTTTTTTTTCTTTTCTCTGAGAGAGTGAGAACAGAAAGGACACTCCTGGCCTGTTCAGCTCATTCTTCCTCTTCTGCTGTTGCTAGCAACCTTCTTGTGACACACATATGGATGAAGTGTGTGCAATCTCTACTCCTGAAATAACCATCACCTCCTCAACAGGGTGCAGGTGCTGACTGCAGCAGTTGTGCAGGCAAATGATGTGATCCTGCTCTACAATGGAGAGAAATTAAAGCAAGTTATAAACCTTTAGTGTTACATATGCCAAGTCTGTGCATTACAAGTACCTTCCACAGAGACTGATTTTCTGTAATCTGCTAAACTGTGTGGAGTTCTGGATCGATTCACTACAACTTCACTCTCAGCATGTTGAAAATAACTCTGTGGTGGGCAGTTTAGCACTTATACATAACTGTGGGATTTTTAGCTAATTCTTTAATTCCTTTTTAGTTGCCCTCATTTCCTTTGTGTACTACTCTTCCCTTTATCTTTCAGCATTGCACTGTCACAGTATTGACCTACTAACAGTGCCCTTTCAAATGTCACCTTTTATTCAGGTGCTAAGGTGTGTTTTTAATTAATAACTTGGAATTTCCAAGCATCTTGGTCCTTTCCTGAAGCTTTCTATTTAACTCATGAGCAAAGTTTTTCTGAGAATATTGAAAATCTTTAGATTGCCATCCATTGAATGATAATGAACAGAATATTTTACACGTTTGTTTTGTGCCCAGTCTTTGAGTCACCTGTACAACATCTTCTGAGAAATCCATTCTATTTCAAAAGTTCTTGTGGTAGAGCAGGAATGAACCTAGTCATGTTTTCCTCCTCTCACTAGCAAGCTAGGAACTTGCACTATTGCATGTGGGCTGTCAATTAGCATTATCTCCATTTGTTTTAGATCGAGACAGGCGGTCTGTTTCAACAATGAACCTTTCGAAACATGTTGATCCAGTCATTAACAAGCGGCTCTCCTCTTCATCTGCAACATTACTAAATTCTCCAGACAGAGGTACAGTTTCAAAGAAAAAAAAACTCAAAGAGCAGCAAGAAAGAATGTTCTATACTGATGTATTACTTTGCACATAAAACAAGCTTCTGAAGTCGTTTTCTTTACTTCATCTAAGTGGTAGTGGAAAGACTTCAAATGTGACAAGTAAATGGTTGAACATTTTTTCCTGTGAGAACAAATAATTCTTGTTTTTTAAAATGAGAGAACTTCCCTAAACAATCCTACTTTAGCAAACGATAAAAGCAGTGCTTCTGTCAGGTCTTTTAGTAAATGAGGTACAACTATTGAAAGAATACATCACTCCACAGTGCATGCAAACATGTGTGACCTTTTATTTGCATTAGACCATTCTGTCATTGTTTTGTTTTCCTTTCTTTTTTGGGAGTAGTTCTTCAATATCTAAGAACATATTGCATGAAGCTTTCAAGCAGTTACTTTATTAAAATTTTGGTTATTTTATTACCATTTTTTGTTATTTTTATTGAAGAGGTGTGGATGTTTTTCATATTGTCTGTTTATTGACTTTTTGTGTCCAGTTACTTTTCAAAGATTGCTTCATTTCAGTGTACATTTTTGGTGTTGACAAGTGTGCAGAAGTGATAAACCATCAAGCTTTTAAAAATTAACATAGCTGAATTGCTGCCTCTGTTCTGAGGATTTGTGAGATTGAAGCATTGAGCTTAAAAGTTTTATAAAAGACTCTTGTGTAACTTGTGCAAAGAGCTTTACAGAAAAGTACTTGGTAGGATTTTTTGTCCTCTATTGAGAATGAGTTCTGTTCCATTTCAATCCAGGAAAATGCATGTTTTAAAAAACAATTTTTAAAAAGTAATTTTGGTTGTGTTGCAAAACTGTTTGGTTGATGTCATTGTTTGTGTGTGTTAACTAAGGGCTGAGTGAATGCTTGAACATGTGTATCTGATTGATTTGATGAGACATATTCATCCTAGTGGGCTTGTAGAGTGTGGTAACTTGTGAAAAATACATCATTACATTAGGAAATAATTTATTCCAAAACACCAACAATTTCTTCCTCTGAATATTGAAATCCAGTCAGTTTAAAATTTTTTACCTTTTCAAGAGTGTGTATTTTTTCCACATGGTTGCTGGTCTTTGCCAGGGGATGTTTTTTGAGGAAGGCTCTTGATGATGTGAGCAGGCAAACAGCAGTAGGCATTAAGTGTGAAGGATAGTCTCTTATGGACTGTAACTCATTCCGTTATAGTTTCTGCGGCCCATTTCAAATTCAGAAGTTAAACTGAGTATTAGGCATTCCAGTGGTGGTGAAAGAAAAGGAATATGGAAGCGGTGACTATATGTCAAAATGTTGAGAAATTCTTTGCTTGGCATTTTCATTAAAACAGCACAGAACTCTTCAGGAATCTCTTGTGACTTTCACAGACTCCAAGATAGAAAGTAAATCCAAATGCAGTAAGTGCTCTTCCTTGTGCAGTCATATACCTAAATCTAGTTGAGCCATGTGTCTGGAGAAGTGCCATTGGTCTCTGTAGTGACTTCAACCTGTTAAAGCAGGTTGTTAAAGAAAGGCTGTGACTGCCTGCTCCCCATTTCACCTTCCAGAGGGCACCCAATCACACTTTGCCTGTAATACATGCTCCTACGTGCAAAACATCGAGCTGGAGATGAGGATGATAAGCTTACCTGCTAAGTGGATTATAGCTGCCAACCAGAACTTGTCATTTGTTAAGCAGCACCTTTTTATCATTTGAAGGACAGTATTATTTTTTTGGCACAGCAAAAGACAAAAGTTTTCATTAACTAATTGCCTAAAAGACAGGTTAATTCCTTTCCAATTTTAGGATTCTTATATAGCTCTTCATCACAGTTGCATAGTTGGGCAGCTAGAACAGGCTTCTCCTTATGCTTTTATGTTAGTGTAGTCAGTGAGTAGTTGAAACTGTAGCAAAACATGAATACACACATTCAAGTGGAGAAAACTGCTGTTGACCAATACATTTTGGTAAATGTGCTCTTTATGGAGAGCTTAGCAAGGGGATAATACTTCAGATGAGGTGTGCTTTTAGTTTTGCAAAACTTGTACCATAGTTGTTTTCACCCCCACAGGGATTTTTCTTTCAAAGCAGATGATGGTCTCAATCACTGTATCACCTTTTTCTGCAACCTTTATAGAAGACATTCAACGATTTGAGTATTATTTTGTTTTGAAAGAACAGTTTTCTCCCATCGACTCCTCACTGTATTTGTGGCTCTCTATAAGCAAACACAACATTTGTCAATGAGAGTCTCCTTTGTGGTGCTCATTAGCAGGCCTGTTAAATCCCTGCCTCCCATCTGTTCCTACAACTAATCAGATGCTGCTGTTTGCTTACTTGCAATTTATTCTGCTGCTGCTAAGACAACTTTCCAATATTCAGGTTGTATATTCTGAAGATAAATATAGATGATTGTAATCAATTCACTTTTGCCAGCTCCCTGTGACTTTATGTGGGTTTTTTTAGTTACAAATTAGGTTATAAAGATCTTTAATCTCTTAAGAGTAATGTACTTGTGGCTGTGGGTAGGGGTACTCGTTTATACCAGCAACCTTATTATGAATGTACTTCCTGTGTGGAAACAAGGAGCCATGAGGCTGAGAGAGTTGGGGGTTTTCAGCCTGGAGAAGAGAAGGCTCCAGGAAGACTTTATAGCAGCCTTCCAGTACCCAAAAGGGTGCTCCAAGAGAGCTGGAGAGGGACTTTTTACAGGGGTATGTAGTGATAGGACTAAGAGGTAATGGCTTCCAAATGAAAGAGAATAGGTTTAGATTAGATATTTGGAAGAAAATCTTCACTTTAAGGATGGTGAAACAGGTCGGTGGAAACAGGTGAAACAGGTTGCCCAGAGAAATTGTGTATTTCCTGTCCCTGAGGTGTTCAAGACCAGGCCAGGTGGGACTTTAAGCAACCTCGTCTAGTGGAAGATGTCCCTGCCCATGGCAGGGAGGTTGGAACTAGATGATCCTTAAGGTCCCTTCCAACCCAAACCATTCTGTAATTCTGTGCAGGAGTGATAGCTTAACCCAGCATGAGAACAAAAAATACTGTGTCCCCTTGTCTGTCAGATGATTTGAAAGACTAAATCTGCCACAAAGCCAAGGTGTATCTAAATGAATTCTAAGCTAAACCCATTATAGAGATTCAGGGAGACTTCACTCCAGGGTCTTGGCTAAAACTATTTTGACACCTCTGAACCAAACCTATTGCTTATATAGAGAGGAAAGTTTTTGTTGATCTCTTAGCTACTTGTTGTGCTTATCAGCTGGCTTGCTCCCAAACACTGCCTCAGTGCTTTAGTTGGATGTTGTGGACACATGATTGCTTCTAGTAGGTGATGTGGATATGAACTCCTCTGTGTTAGCGGCAAAGAGAATTAAACCATACTCAGCTTTAGGGCAGGACACATGAGATGGGTGAGACATGGCAAGTGAGTGTTCTCAATCATCAGTCTCTTAGCTGTGTGTGTCCCTGTGAGACTACTGAACCTTCAGTGCCTCCTGTGTAAGGTGAGGGCTACGGCTGGCACACAGGGCCATGTTTGCATTGTGACATTTACTTGTCAGCTGTTTGCAGCTCTGTAGAAGAACTCCAAGAAATGGATGGTATACAATGCACTGATTTACTGGCCTAAAATTTCAGGGATTGGTTTCTGAAGTTTTATGGTCTTTATGTTAAACTACAATAGAAGAGTTTCTCCAGACTCATCTGTACTAGGTGTGAGCCTCACCTAGTAAAGGCCACCAAAAAAAAAAGTCTGTTGTCTTGCAGCAGTAGCTTTAAACAGTGATCATACTGAGCATGGCGCCTGGAGATGAAAGGAAGCAAAGACATTACCATTATTGTATCCAATTTAATGGCAGTTCTGTGATTTTTTTCTCTATTGTTAAATTGCAAGCTTAATGATAATGTGTGTGCTGTAATGGAGGTCTCTGTAGGGTATTTTGTGTGTCTGTATGATCTGTACCATTGCAGAATGGAGCCATTAATTACAAAAAGCTCTGGCAGTAGTACATTGTGTCAAAGGACAGTTGGGCAGAGAGCCTGCTGTGTTTGAGAGTCCTGTATTTCTATAGTAATGCCCCTTATTGAGTTAGCAGAATTTAGGGGAGCCATTTGAGAAGTGCAAAACAGCACTGGGGGCAGATTAAGCAATTATATTTTCATAGGATGAGATTGAGATCAGCCCCTCTTTTCATGGGGCTCAGCATGGAGTAGATTAAAGACACATTCAGAGTTTATGGCTATTAAAAGTGATGGATCTCTACCTTTAAAAATGCAAATTAATGTCAAGTTTATTACAGCCAGTCACTTAAATGAGTGTTTTAGAGACTGAGCCTCATAAATTCAAGCTGCAGTTTTGTTGCTGCAAACTAAGCCCAATGAGTGCTGAGATGTAAGAAGACCTGATTTTGCTTGCAACATTATTGCTGTGGTGTAAGCTTACTATAATGAACTGCTCTGGGAACTAATCTAATATTTTGGTTTGTGATGCTCATTATAATACAATTTGTTGCATTGAAGTATCAAGGAAATATTTAATTCAATGCAGAAAATAATTTATAGGGCTCTTTTGGTTACTGCCTCACCATGATAAATGTTTATGTAGTATTTTAAAAAAATAAGTAAAGAAACTTTACAAGACAAAAGGAATATACTGATAAGCTAAATTTGCATTAGGCAATACTGGGAAAAGCAAAGCAAGGGAGTGAGTGCAGCCAGGTCAACACGTAGTATGTTTTTAAAACAGACTAATGATGCAAAAAGTTGACTCGTTTGCTGTTCTACATGGAAAATTACCATTATCAGGATATTTTGACAGAGTGATCAGAATGTATTTACTGTATTCTGTGGCTTCATGTATTACTGAGACAACTGTAGCTGATGAGCTTGGTATCTCCAGTTCAGGAGCACTATCCTTTTGCTTTGATAAAACCTCTTTGACACAATTCACTGTAGAGTAGTAAGCAGCCTGTTTTTGTAGCTAGGATGGCAGACTTTGGCAGATATTTTAGTGTTAACTAGAAGATTATATATCTTACATGTAGAAAGAGTTTGGGACACAAACATCTCTGTTGGGGTCCATATTTAGGAGTGGCAACTATTCTCCTAGTCGGGAAGTTATCCTATGATTCCTAATATTGAATGTGGTGGATTTGCAAAATATCAGTATTAATTTGGTAACAATTGGTCATAATGCCACAGGAAGTAGCATAACTTAAATGTTCAGATATATGTGTTTCTATAGGAATTCTTCTGCTAAAATGGTGTAATAATAAAATGCAAAACACTAAACTGTTGTATGCTTTTGATCTCTGAAGGGCAGTTTCAAGATTTTCATGGTACACAATAGTGAGGAAATAGTACTAATACTTCTGCAGCATGTAATCATTTGTGAAGTGCTTGATCTAACATCTTGCTTGTATGGTGCACGTTCAGCTCGCCGTCTTCAGCTCAGTCCATGGGAGAGCAGCATCGTTAGCAGGCTCCTGACGCCCACTCACTCATTCCTGGCCCGAAGTAAAAGCACAGCTGCATTGTCTGGAGATGCAGGTAATCCTATAAGTACAGAGGCTTCATGTCTCAGACACTTATTTTTCCAGATTCCTTGCCGGATGTTGTAAAGTCATTGATCTAATTACGAGTGCATGGTGGCATCCCAGAATGAGGTTGAGTGTCCACGATTAGTTTGCATGACAGCATGAAAGCTTGTTTGTACACCTGTTTGCTATGCCTCTTTCTCCTACCACCTTTTTCTTAATTTCTTTGCTTCTTCATCAGTGCAATAAGTGAATACAAAACATGCAGGGCAACAACATCGCGCTGCCCATGGCTGTTTAAGGAAATGCACATGTTGTAAAGAGCTGATTGAGCACATCCACTGCTAAGGCTGAACTTCTTGCTGCAAAGGAGTTTCACTCCGTACCAGGGCACTTCCCACATGGAACAAGTTAGACTTTTACAAAGATAGGCCCTGGTTTCTCTGCATTTACTGCATGTGAAGTTAAATATGCAGGTTTAGTCAGGTTATAATAATTGTAAAGTTCTCTGCCAACGTCAGAACAGCTCCCTGATGTACTTACTAAGGGGAAAATTATTGAGCAGAAATGTGATGATATTGCTAGGTGGTAACTGAAAGCCCAGGCAAAACTGTATTCCAAAGACAACCAGGGCATACTTGCTTATCATGTATTTTAGACAGGTGACAGCTGCCTCTTCTTTTATCATAGGATGTTGGGGACTTTACTATTACAATCATATATCGCTGCACGTGCTGAATCTGTAATTCTAGGCAGGTCTTTCTTCTGATGTGGACAGGATTTTTATTCTAATTAAAGAACATAGAAGGTAAGAAGGAATAGAGATCTACTAAGATTACTTTTAAAGAAGCTTTCACTTAAGGACTCTTATAACTAATTAGGCTGCAGTACATTTCCACAGGGGCAGTGCTGTAGGAGCAAAAATGTGGATGATATTCTGTAAATAGTGGAATTAACAAGTCCAAAATTCCTTTTCACTCTTCACAAACAATAGCTTGTAAAATTAATATTTAATGTCATCTACCAAGGAGATGGAGATTCTACATTGGAGATTCAGCTCTTTATTAGGGAATACTTGAGAAGGTAGTGTCTTAATTTTGTAAGTGGTTACATTACTGGAGCAAGCGTGAAGCTTTTCATGGCTGATGTTTATACTGCACAATAAACTCTAAACTGAGTAGACTATTGAGAAAGACTACAAATATCAGAAAAGACTAGTTTGTCAGTCACCAGTCTAAGGCAATTCCCTGAAATGCCTTCCCTGTGCTAACTAGATCTGTACCACCCAGAAGAATAATCCATCTGCTCATTGTTTTCCAGGTACTATTTTCTAGGAGCAATTACTGCAGCCCCCTCATGCAGGATGCTTCCTGGAGATTAATGATCAGGTGATGGCAATGGCTCACAGCTGTGCTCTGAGCACTCCACTCGTCCCAGCCTGCCATTATTCCCTAGAAAATTACCCTGCCCTTTGGCTGTAAAGATAAATTACAATGCAAAAAAAATCCAAACCAAATTAAATATGGATTCATGTCCTTAAATTTTAAGTGAGCTATTAGGGACATCTAGCAAAAGAGTATGTCTGGATCTTTTTTAAAATGAATCTTCCCAAACCAAAATGTTTTTTAAATAGCTTTCAGAAAGCTCCTCTGAATAGATGTAATCCTGTTAGTATGGGAACCATTGGGAATGCTTCCTAAAACATTGTTTGGCAATATCACAAATGAAAATGAACTGCTTATCTTTTAATACTTGCGATGTCATCCTTGGCGGTAACTTCAGATAATCGGCATGCAGAAAGGGAGTTGAATCACAGAGCGGGAACCCCATGAATTAGAAGCTGTGTAAAACATACATTATGCCACTGCCTCCTATTTGGTTTAGATAACCTCAACCAAAATAAAAACACAAGCAAAAGTCCCTGTTTTCTTGTTTTTAAGTCGGTCACAATACCTCATTAAACATAAATCCCTATAAACTATAAGGCCAGTGTGAGTGCCATTTCTGTAACAGTTACATGAAACCCTCTTTATTCCTAATGTTAATCTCTCAGTGCAGGAGAATTTGTAGCATTAGTACTGTTAATTCTATGAGCTCTTCCTGTAACAGCAGCTGTACTGTTGTAAGACTGGAAGAATTAACTGTATGTGGAACTGCATTCTTTCAAGTGTGCTCAGAGAGGGACCTACAGGCAAGAAATATTGGCTTGTTTTTGCCAAGGAAACTGAGGATGTAAATTTCCTATACTTGGGGGTGAAAAAAACCCAAAAACCAATAGGGAAGATACAAGAGGCCCTATTTTTTCTTCACATAAGATGCTGGATAATGATTATGCTAAAACTATATTAAATGACCAGGAGAGACAAACAGGAGCAGATAAATAAAACTCTGCAGTAATAACATAGTTTTCCCCAACCCTTTCCTTCAATTAAATCAAGAGAAAATCCAAGAACACTTTGCTGCAAGAAGTTTCCTGTGATACGTTTTACAGTGTTACAATTCTCTTTGAAGATATACTCAGAATACTGTATATCTGATACCTGCTATTATCAGGAGATCTTTTGGTAATAGTCTTTTTCCTTGTGCACACCAATAAAAACTGCCATCCTCGTTGCTCACATACTAATTTCCAAGTTGATTTGTTGTTGTCAGCCTGCTTTTTTAATAGTAAAATAGTGTAAAATAGTTTGCTGTTGAGAATGTATGAGTCAATTGTTACTCTAGCATTATCAAGAAATATAATGGACTAAAATATTCCTAAAAAGAAGGATTTTTAGAAACACATCACTTGCTAAAAATTGTAGACAGCAATTTCACTGATTCCCAAGATTAAACTCTTTTGTATTGTTAATGTGTTTTGATCTTTGTGTGGATGTCTCCTTTAATTTTTCTTCACTTCCAATGCAATTAATAGGCATTCTGATTTAAGCTTGTTTTCTACTCTAAATGTAATTGAAACTCGTTTCAATGCATTTACTAAACTACTCAGTCAACCAGCCATTGTTTCCACTACTTTTTCAGAACCACCAGTTGTATTAAAATTTAACAGGAAAACATTGTTTCTGTCTACTACCCAGCATTGTGGCATACTTCTTAACTTTTTTAAGGAAATTACTAGTTTATAAATGGAGAAATGCATGAGCACTTACTGAAATGGTGTCTTACTGCATGTGTGGCCAAGCTAATGTATCAAATGATGGTTCTGATTTGAGAATTAGTTATTTCTCTCTGTATTAATATCTTCTCTCTTTTCTGTCTTTCTCGGTCGTTTCTGTTCCTGCTGGCTTTCCTCTGTCAATTCTCCAATGCTACTCTGTAACTATAACTAATAAATAACAAAACCAACCCAACACCGTAGTTATCCCCGTTTGTCCCCGTTCAGCATCTTGCAGCCCCATCAGTCCTCTGTCCTACAAGAGCATGAACTGTAGGAATTCAGGAGAACGAGCAAAACTTTACGCTTCTACTGATGCCGTTGGACGTAGGAGAACAACAACACACCTTGCAGGGGTAAGTCTGCCAACATCAGCTTAGTGTCTCATGCCATGGCCACCCGATTTTATTAGGACTGGAATAGCTGCAGGGATACTTACTCCCCGCACTGCTGTCCCCATGCCCTCCGGTTTGTGTCATAGTTGGCTGGATTTTAAATGAACTGTACTATGTTATGTGGTGACACAGCCTGATTATGCACCAGAGAATCTCTGTGGAAAAACACCGATGCTTTCTTAACACCCATGATTTGCCCAGTAGATGCCTTAGCTTCTCATGAGGCACAGAGGCAGTCACAGTGAGTGTGCTCTGTTCTCACGTGGATTCTTGGCTGCATTTTAAGGCCCAAGCTGGTGCTGCAGCTTTTCCTTCAGTGGAGAGAGAACCTGTTTTACCCAGCAACCTATTTTCACCAGGCTTACAGAATTTCCTATCTTCTGAGGTGTTTAAAAATTCATCTGAGCCTCTAGAATAAGGAGTGGGGAATGCATGCACTCACATGTCTCTATACACAAGCACACAGAGCACTATCATTTCATCTGTACTTTCCTAGGAGACCAGGCTAGTAAACTTCTCCTCATTGAGAAACAAGAGGTTGGTTCAGGAGGTTGGTTTGTAAACGAGGCTTTCCATGGGTCACTTGTTCATTCTGCATTATTTAGTAGTGGTGCTGTGACTAATCTGAGCTTTTTGGGAAAATCGTAACAGTGTGATACAAGTGGAACAAGTTCATTGTTGACTGTGCTCCAGACCAATGAGGTGCAGTCAGATACAGTTCAGATGTCATTCACTGAACCTGAGCAGTTATATTTTGACTTGTACTCTACAACCTGAGTTTGTTTAGAGTGTGATGAGAGTTGGAGTAATCTCTGCAAATGATTGTGTAAGAGGTTGCCTGCATTTTAGTTTGGTCTGATGGGCAAAAGGTCAAGAGACAGTGCTGCTATTGACATCCTTGTTGGAAGTAGTGTTAATCAAAGTGGCATTAATCATAGCCAGTACTTATTCCTTCAGGCAGATGATAGTATAGTGAAGTTTAAGCTCAGGTATTGCATTGGGATGTATCTGTAGAGAAATTTCACAGCATGTGCATAGTGCAATTGCAGTCTCCAGGGCTATTGGTTTAATACCTCTTCTTCTTGAAGAGTCTTTCTCATTGCAAATATTTTTGGGTTTGGTTTGGTTTATTTTTTGTTCTCCATATTAGAATGTTACTTTTTGGTGGAGGAGATGATGTAAAAATGTTAATATAAAATGAGTGAGTTAAGAGCTGTTTTCAGTAGCCTGTATGGTGTGGAGAATCTTTTATTCTTCTGTGAATTTTGGTAGGGATTCAGCTTTTTTACTTGATTGGTATTAAAAAAAAATTTCTCATGCTCTGCTTTCAGTACTAATAAAATAGATCCAATAGAGTCATTGCTAGCAAGCCAAAATTCTTGTTCATTGTAATGCATTTATTCTGGTTGCGTATGCTTTGATAACTCAGCACATCATGTGCTCATGAAGTTGTTTTCAGCCTTTTTTTCCCAGTTGTTAACCTGGGTTTCAGTTCAGGGGATGAGCATTGCAGAGCTCTCAGGTAGTGAGGCTCTAAAGCATCATGGTACACCTTCTGCAGGGGTTATCTCTAAGCTCCAGCTAAGGTGTTGAGTAGCAGCCTCTGCATCATGTTGACTGAGTGCATACTCTCCAGTATTCCCATTCTTCAGCCCAGAGTTTAAGCTCGTTATTCCAAAACCATAACGTTTTTCATTTATACTTAAATAGGGGAAATACATAGATGCCTAAGTTCTGGTGTATTCCTTTAAAACAGTAGTTTGTTAATACAGATGAGAGCTATAACAGAAATGTTTCTCAGCTTAGGATCTTATTTTTTAAAAATAAAGAAGGAAAAAATCACTACCATGTATAAGAACTAATGGCAAAAATATGTGCTGTGAAATCATCAAAGAAAAAAAGAATAGGGTAACTGTTGTACCCCATTTCAGATCTTTGAGGACATCTGTGGTGTTCACATGTAAGCATGAACACAAAAAGCTTGTGCTATATAGGAAGACTGTGACTAAGTATGAGCAGAGGGCAGAGGGAGTTTGTTTTGCTCTTTCTTCAAATGAAATCCTGGGTTTATGGGAAGTAATGGAAGGTGCTCTGTGGCAATCAGCAAAGATCAAACTATAAAAGGTAATTTTTTGCCTGTGTAAAAATAAGCTTCTCCAAATTAGCCCATCACATCTTAGGACAGCAGAGAACGATTAAGAAGGATTCTTGTTGTCAAATGCATTATTTACTGACAAAGATGGTGTCAGGTTACAGGAGCTATATTAATGAACTTGTTAAACAAGCTGTAGAAACTACTGACTCAGCACTGCTTTTTATCAGCCCCCAACTCCTCATTCTTAACTGAACTTGCTTTGCTTTCTTTAGCTGTGTGAACTCTGGCTTGACTTTGTCTTTTTGTTTGCTGAGCTATAGACTGACAGAAAAGAAAAGGAGAGAGACTATTTGTCATCCAGCTTCTCGGCCAACTTTAAGGGAGGTCATTTTACTTCCAACCCCAAAGCTAGATCAGCAGCTCCCTCTCCAGTTTGGTAAGTCAAGTACACGCATAGCTGGAGGTGTGCTCTAGGCAGCTCTGATTGTGGTGTTAATTAAATGTGAAACTGCACAAGCTTATTTGGTGATGTAGATGTTTTCTCTGTGCAACAAAGGAAAGACAGTCCTACTTTTAAAAAAATACTGCTGCTCCTCTGAGGAAGGGGAAGTGGGAAGTGTGGTTTCTTCCCTCTTGGCTTGGCTCAGTGCTCACAGACCTGGGGAGTTGCATAGAGAGGCCTTTTGTATGAAACCAGATCAGTTGTGCCAGCAGTCCTGCCTGTTAAGGAAACAGAGAGATGGTTTTATTTTTAGCGACTGTGGTTGTAGAAGTGATGTGCAGGTGGAAACCAACATTGTCACTCTTTGATTATACAGGCGTGCGTCGAAGTCTTTGCCTTTTTTGCCTGGCACACCCAAGCAGGTAACTTCCCCACCTGGTTCCTCAAAAATTTCCTCTGCTCAGACACGTCCTCCTTCTCCTGGCAACATCCGGCCAACAAAAAAAGAGGCCAAGCCAGAAAGTGAGAAGAAAAAAACAGAAAAGGAGGCTGAAAAGGCCAAAGAGGAGAGGACAGAAGAGAGTAAAGGAACTTCAGCAGGTGCTGAACAATCTGCAAATCAGGAACAGCTCAGTGTCCAGGCAGAGCCCACTCAAGGTGAGGAGAGTTCCTTCTTTAGGTTAAGCAATGTGTTAGAGTCTCTTATGTTTTTTCCTCCCTTTCTCTGAAATGATGTAGCTGTCAGCAATTTTCTGTCAAATGTGAATCTAAATTCTTCAGAACACTCCTGCACATATAAGTTAGGAGGAAATTGTAAGCAAGTTGAAGCCCTCCTGCTTCTAAGTCAAAACAGCATGCAGAGCTACCTCACACCGTGTGGCTTCACAGGCCTCTTCTCTGCCCTATTGGACTGGCATTTTGTCCCCCATATCATAACACAGCTTCTTTACAAACTGTTGAAGTAGAACAATAATGATCTGAATACTGATGGTGCAGGAAGCCACCACATAAGGTAGTGTGAGCAGTGAGAATGTCCAGCTCTGCTAGACACCCAGTACAGCCGTGCTGCTAACACTGTTAACTTATCTATACTATTGCAAGAGGACCATATCATGGGAGAGGTTAGCAGAATAAAGCGGAATGCAAAGAACCAAGGAGAAGAGCAAAGAGGAATAGGCAGAATTTTTCAGGGGAAAGAAGTTATTAAAAAAATAATTACCAAATAAGCAAACAGCGCACACCAAACCCCACCAACATTGAAAAGCAGCAGGGCAGAAAAGGATGTACACAAAAAATAAACTAATTATCATAAAGTGTAAAAAGGGCAAAAGTCAATCTGAAAATGAACAAATGTAGGGTTTTTTTGGCAGACATTTTAGTCCGTTGTAAATATGGCATAACCTGTCCTTGCAGATGGGACAGAAAGTCCACCGGGATACACAAGTTGGGTTACTTAGGATTCTGAGCTTAAAATTTGTCCAATCCCCTGTGATTGTCCTTCAGACAACAGTTTTAAGCATTAGGAATCCTGCATTTAATTGTAACAGGTGTAGTTGGGGCTTGTTCTGTGAGACTATCTCATGTGAATTGATTTCTTACATTCTAATTACTTCTGTTACAGTAGTTCCTTTCTGAAACCAGATCCTACCACACAAGGTGCAACGCCACAAAAAGCTAGAGATTTACAATAATAATTGAATGTATCTGTTGGCCATGGGCACGTGAAGGAGATATAATTACCATTTTACTGCTCTTCTGATAATCTTTTAGCTGCTTCCTTTAAAGGAGGAAACTTCCTTTTAAAACTACTTCAGGGATGCCACTGGGATAACTTTGCAAGTGTTTAGATACTGTAGTTCCTCAGTACAAGGTGCAGACCAGAGAAACATCATCACGCTTGTTTGACAGTTTAGTTCAGGAGGAGGAGACTCCGCTTCTTTGCTGAGTCAGTCAATATTTGAATTTGTGACGTCTCTTAATATTGAAACAGGTTATGCGTGATAAAGGTATTCAAAAGTGACGTAGTTTGCATTCACAGCAAAGAATACAAAAAAGGAGGATGTAGCCAGGTGGGGGTTGGTCTCTTCTCCCAGGCAACCAGCAACAGGACAAGAGGGCACAGGCCTAAGCTCTGCCGGGGGAGGTTTAGGTTGGATATTAGGATGAAATTCTTTACAGAGAGAATAATCAGGCACTGGAATGGGCTGCCCAGAGAGGTGGTGGATTCTCCATCCCTGGAGATTTTTAACATGAGACTGGATGTGGCACTTAGTGCCATGGTCTAGTAATCATAGTGGTGTTGGATCAAGGGTCGGACTTGATAATCTTGGAGGTCTCTTCCAACCCAGCTGATTCTATGATTCTATGAATACAAAGTGGAGTCCAACCCAGCTGATTCTATGATTCTATGAATACAAAGTGGAGATGAGTGAAAGAAAAGGATAATGAAGCAAAAGAAAAGGATAATATAGTCAAAATGGCGAGCAGCACTGCAAATTGAACGTCTTTTCCCAAAGCCAGAGGAGGTGGTGGTTGCGACCAAAGAAGGAGACCTCAGGCAAAGCATTTTATATGTGAGGTTAGAAGGCAGGCTTTGTACAGCAGATGGAGGGCCCAGCTGCCAAAACTTAGTCACTGGCTGAATTCAAGAATCTAGAGAGGTGCAAGTACGGCATTTGGGGCTAGAGGAATGTTGCTGATTCTCCCAGGACTGCGTTGCATGTGAACATCGCCCATGTCTTACAGTTCACAGCACTGGCCTTTAACTGGTCTGGCTCAGCTACCTGCTGGCTGCATAGTCACAGGAGCCAGGACGTCAGCAGGGAGCGACTGCCAGTGAAGCTGTTCAAGCTTTTGCAGGCAAGTCCCACACAACTTTACTAACACCAGTGAAGTTTTAAAGGTCTTTTGGGTGTTACCTTTTGTGACAGCAGGGCAGGTGTGCATTAAACAAGCTACGTGCTATGCTGCCAACTTCAGTGCCTGAGCCCCAAGCAGCACAAAGCTGTGCTCCCTTCAAAGTGATGGCCCTGCCTTGGCCCATGTTAGTAAACTAAATAGGGCTGAGCTGCAGGAACTCTGTCATTTGTACTGTTTAAGAAGTGCAAAGGCTTTCTGGTATGTTTCTGATTCAGGTAGTCATTGCAGCCTCTCATTTTCTTACCTTCATGTTCTTACCTTTGTACCCAAGGCTACAAAGAGCATGGCTCTAAAGGGCTCCCAAGACTTAGTGTGATCAAATTACTTACCTTTTTATATTTGAATATCCCAGAATATTCTTAGTTCCCAGCTACATCTTGGAGGTTAGTCGAAGTCCAGACTGTTCTCTGGGATTGGACTGAATACCTGTTTTGGTAATGAGAGAATAGTGCTCTATCACTCTCGTGCTGAACTATGCCAGCTCACCTCAGGGCTAGAGAACAGGCCCTGGCACTCTTTAAATTACTGGTGTAGTACTTTAAAATTTAAACTACATTTGAATTCAAGTGAAAGCCCTGAAGCAGTTATAGAAATACCTGCATAGTTTTTAGTCGATAGTAAAGGAGAGCAAAGAGATCAGCAGATGTGAATTCAGCACAGAAAGCAGCTGAAGTTATGACAAGGTATAGGAGCGGGGGAATCAGGGAGGAAACTCCTCTTTGGAAGTTGTTAGTGAGGTGAGGAGACTACTGTCACATCTCAGTGGGTGGTTAAATATGTAGATTTAAAAACATCTCCTGACTGTTCTTATGACTTACTTTACATACATATTCCTAGGATCAGAATCTGATCCACTGACAGTTCAAAGTCTTCCCTATCCATGTTTGTCTGCATTACCAGGTGCGATTACACTGGGACTGCTTCCTTCAGTTAGTTTGTGTATTGGTAATGGTCCCTGGTGTTTAGAGAAAAGGTGTGGTTGAGGCATTCTGTACCTGTGCTGGAGAATGCCAGGCAAACCTACAGAAATGTGAACTAGTCTTTTACTTGAGAAAAACCTGTTAACATCTCTGCTAAATGGACAAAGCTGGCCCTGGATAAAGAATTGATGCGAAGACGCTATTAAGATTTGAACACAAGCCATCATTCACCAATAGCAGCAAAATTTGCTAAGAATCTGTGTTCTGATCCCCCGAGTTGCCTTGGGTTGAAGCAGCTGCAAAACTGAAGATAGCTGCTGTCCTACCCTTAGTCCAGATCACTTCAGACTGCTGATGTTTGGGATCACCAAGTCGCCACAAGTGACTGTACTATTACCAGAAAGTCTGGTTCTGCTCTTCAGATGTAGGCTCTCAGACAGAAGAAAATATAATTTCACAGTGTTTCATTTCTGCTCTCCAAATAGAATTGGGCTTAAGAAATATGATGCTAGAGACTTGCTGAGTCAGTGTAACTCCTGCTGAGCACTTGTTCTTCTGACAGAAAAGTTGACTTACCCTTTCAGCTGCAGTTGGTTTCACATAGCCTGCAAAAGCAAACTTCCATTAAGGTATATGAACCTCTAGTATCTCAAAATGTCTTCCTCCTGTGGATCATTTATAAAACCACATAATTTTGAAAATATTTTACAGTGTATTTGAAAAGGCTTTCCGTTCCTTTTGAGAGAGTGACGTCTTGGCTACTGGGTCTGTATAAACTAGGTTTTTTTCCCATCTGTTTCGGCAGCCAGCCCATCCCTGCCTCCTGCTCCACCAGCTCTTTCTGCAACCCCAGCAACCCCCAAGACCTCTGCAGGTACAACTGACCCTGAAGAAGCAACAAGGCTGCTGACTGAGAAGAGGCGCCTTGCCCGTGAGCAGCGGGAACGGGAGGAGCAAGAAAGGAGAGAAAGAGAAGAGCTTGAAAGGTAATTCTAGACCTCTCCAGTGGAGAAGATACATTTTTAGCAGCTTCTTGTGTATATTCTCCTGTTATATTGTGATATATGAAGCCCAGTGTTGAAGTGCAGGAAGCACAGGTTCTTCCCCAGAAGTCAAATTTTCCTGTTGGATTTTTTAGTTGGATCAGATCTCCAAGGTTAAAACTTACCCAAGTAGTGCTTTAAAATAGGACAGGAGGAGAGAGCAGGTTCCTGCTCTCATAATTCATTGCTTCATCAGAGATTAACAAAGCTATACTTGTTTGTTCCAGCTAGAGAACTCTGCATGTCTGTTTTCAACTTTGTGATTGGCACAATGTCTCTTCCTTTAAATTCTAAGATGTCTACCACAGGTAGTGTTTCAGATGTCCTACTGTTGAGACTTAAACCTCTCGGTTTTCTCATGTAAAGACACCACCCCGAACCCCAGCAGTTTTGGAGGGTAATTGATGTTGCATCTCACTTTCTACTAGCAAATGAGTAGCCCATGACTGTGGTAACAGCACAAGTTGAGTGCTTTTTTAGAGGGGCACCTTGCCTCTGGAATTTGTTGGGCTTCTTTAACAATTTTGCTCATAGGAACAAGGCAGAGCCAGTTAAAATAGCCTGGCTTTCCAAAAGGTTCACAGTATTGACCCTCTCCAAAGGAGTTTTAAAGAAAAACAGCTGCTCTGGTATAAAAGTAATATGGTGAATAAATACTAAGAGTGAAAGATCAAAAAATAAAAAGTAAAGAATAATCAGCTTTCACAGTGAAAGGAGTTTCCAGTGTCTGTGCAGTGCCTTCATAAATGATCTTGAAAGGAGTTGAGGCCAGTTAGATAATGCTGTTGTGAATGAATATAGTGAATCTTCAGTGAGGTAAGGCAGCTGGGAATTGGTTCTGACATACCTTATATTGCTGATACAAAACAGAACCTGAATTGCTGTACTGCTAAGCATAAGGGAATATATATAGGAAATAATCCTAACTTAACTCCTGTGGTGGTCTCTGGGTGAATTATTTCTGAGGGAAGAGAGCTTTTTGAGTTCAGTATATGAAAGTATCAGGTGAGTCATGGTTGACAAAGTAAATGAACTGTTACAAGTTACTAGAAAATGAGAACAAAATGAAAATGTCATTCTGAACTATTCAAGATGAATCTGCATCTTGAATGTTGAGTTTTATATTTTTTGAGATAGTAAAATCAGTAAAACTAGGAAAATAAGTGCAGACAGACATCAAGGAAGGTCACAAGTACAAAACAGCTCCCATATGAAAATGCACTAAATGATGATTCTGCAGCTGAGAAGGCCATCTACCTTCTGCTTTTGAGTGGGGATATGATAGGCTAGAAAGTCCTAAATAATTTGGGTAACATCAGAGGTGACAGGAAAAAGTTGCTCATTCCCATAATACAAGGATGAAGGGCCGTTAGTGATGTTAGGAGGTAATCTTCAAAAATCAGCAGAATTAGATACCTTTTTTTAATTAAGGAATCATTGCCATGAGATAAGATGGGTGCCAAAAATACATAGTTTGAAAATGCGATTATATGAAATTGCAGAAAGAAGTGTTTTGCAGAATGCTTTAGTCAATGATACTATTTCTGATTCAGCAAGTATGCTAGTCATAGATCAGGCAGAAATACACTGGAGAACTATTGGTATTGCCTTGCAAGGTTTTTTATGTTCCATAGGGCTTCTTGTTTGGTCTCTATAGGAAGAGACAGACAGGAACAGACAGCTGGGGAATGAGACAGCAGTGCACCCTTTATCCAGTTGTTCTGCTGGGTTGGATCAGGAATCTGGCGGTTTGGGTTTTCCCCCTCCTTTTATTGCTTCTTTTTCTTTTGCTTATTTCATGATTGCAGACAAAAGAAGGAGGAGCTGTCACAGAGGATAGCTGAAGAAAGAGCTCGCCGAGAAGAGGAAGAAGCTCGCAGACAAGAAGAAGAGAAAAAAAGGAAGGATGCAGAGGAGGAGCGCGAAAAGGAAGAACGGCTGCGCCGCCAGGCAGAAGAAAGAGAACAGAAGGAGAAAGAAGAGATGGAGCGCATTCAGAAACAAGTATGGTGCCCTTTTGGAATTTCTGTGCCAGTCTGATTGGCAGCGAAGTGGATGAAGCAGCAACTCTTATGCAGCACCTCTTACACACCACCTAGATTAGAGCAATATCTAAAATTTAAATGCTGTTTATAAAGTGAATAGTGTTGGGGCAGAGTTCATTCCATAGAGCAGTTCAAAGAGTAAGGATATTTCTACTCAACAAAAACATGTGGTAGGGAGTGGAGTTTTGTTTTGGTTTATTCCTTTCCCCTTAGATTGTATTTAGAACAAATATTTTCCTATTCCTGATAAGTCATGATGAAAAAGATCAATGGAATTGTACTGAGGAATTTTGATGAATGGTGTTATACCAGAGAATTCTTTGTCCCAACACTGACAGAAAGTCTAGATACAAAGAGTTCACTGTGTTAACGACATAGCACTGCTGAGTTCTAATGTTGTGTCAAATATTGCTTGTGTGGGGCTAGTGGGAAAGGGTAGGTTTTGATCACTTTACTCAAACCAAGGAGAACCTTTACCTTGTACAGTCGTCCTGAAATTAGAGCCACTACTCAAAAATATGTAAGAGTAAATAAATGAAAATAAAGTTTTCCAGTGCTTTCATTTTTGATGGGCATAATGTTGGTTTCCAGGAGAGGCTGTGGTGAGCATTCTGGTAGGATTCTTCTCTTCCTGCATGTGCTCTTACTTCTTTCATGTGCTTTATTGCTCCAATGTCCAGTACTTCAATCTGCCTCATAGACATGAGATTTTCTTCTGGTATATAAATGTATGCTTCTGATAAGAAATGTTTAAATGATTGTGTTAATGAATATGACTTAGAAATTGCATTCTTCCTTTTCAGATGATGTGTGCCACTTTCTTTGTGATGCTAAACTGAGGTTTAGCTCAGTTTAGCACTCAGAGATAGTGCATGACCAAGGCTTCGTTGGATGTAATAGCTGTAACAAATGAACTGTTTTAATAATTCCATCATACAACACTGTCACTGTCAGGGAGCAAGGCCTCTCTACAGTATATTTCAGACAAGTTTTGCTTTTCATTAAAAAAACAGGAATGGAGAAACTTACCTGTTTGTCCTTGGTCTTGTTAAACAGTTAACTCCGTTGGCCAAACAAAACATTCTACTGCTTTTGTTTTACTCTCAAAAACCACTCAAAACATGAGTCTCTTTAATACTTTCCTGGCTGCTCTTTTAATGCTGAGGACTAGGAACTTTATTTCTTATTTGTCATCTGGTGTGCTACAGAACAGGCACAGAAACAAATATGTTTCCTGTTGTTGAGTTACATTCTCTTAATGCTATGCAAAACATGGAGATTAATCAAGAAATGTGCAAATCAGTCTGAAAAGATTTTTGATGACATGTAAACCCCAAAAGTGTGTTTTTAGGGTGTTGTAGATATGCACAGTTAAGCAGACTGTGTAAGACTGTCCTTAAATAGTAAATTATTCCTCATTTCTTATTCTTTTACCATCAACATAGAAAGAAGAGGAAGCTCGCCTACGGGAAGAGGCAGAGCGGATTCGATTAGAACGTGAAAAGCATTTCCAAAGAGAAGAGCAAGAGCGCTTGGAAAGGAAAAAGGTAAGTCAGTACATGCAGAGAAACTGTAACTGGTTTTGCCTTAGCAGTTTGCTTCCACCTCAGCAGTAGAAAGTTATCCATGATATAAATGGGCTCTCGGAAAGGCTGCAGTCCTCACTGGCCTGATGTGACAGTGAAGGGATTATTGCCAACAGTAATAAATAATTCAGCTTTTTGCAATAAACAGGTACAGCTGATAAATGACAAGCAGTTGTGGTTTGGGAGAGATATATTCAAATTAATGCCAGCAAACATTATTTTACCCCTTTACATTTTATTGTAGAGGCTTGAGGAGATCATGAAGAGAACTAGGCGTGTAGAAGCTGTAGATAAGGTCAGTGCTGCTACTTAACACGTAAATATTGAGCACATTTCACTTTGTTTCCCTAGAGCCATTTTTAATTTACACAACTGTGCTTCCTTTGTAGAAACCCAATGACCAGCAAAATGGACATATATCAAAGGCAAATATTACTGGAGAAGCAGGTATTGTGTTTAACTGTGCCTTGAGCTTAACAGGTGAATAAATGCCTACTAAGCACAGTGATTTGAGCTACGGTTCTGAAGCTTGACACACTAATTGTAGTAAAGAAAACCATGAGAGAAGTATAACTGAAGTCTTAGCAGACATTATTTATTTAGCCTCTCTGTATGGGTAGTTTGCCACTACTAAATGAGTCCAGTGTTTTAGCAACTTTGTCACATTGGTGTTTAAGAAGGGGAAGTTGTTCAATGAGTTTAATTATTTATAAAGTTAAAAGAAACAAATTATTATTTGATTTGATCACAAAAGAAGCTGATTCTACAGCTTCTTTTTTATATTATTTCAGATGTGGTTGTTGCAAATTTGATCCATTTTCTTAAAAGATTATTTCTTCTCAGTCATCAAAACAAACTGTTCATTATTCTAAACATCTCGTGTGATTTCTTTCTTCCACACCTTCTTCCCTATTCCCTTGGTCTTTATTTCTTTTTTTGACAAAATCAAACTACTTACAAAAGCTTAGTCTCCTTGTCACACCCACACTCTTAGTCTTTTCTTCAATTCCATTCCCTCTCTTTTTTTTATTCCATTTTAGGTAAACTTCTCTATAAGACTTTAATACTTATAATAGAGGAAGAAGAATAAAATGTAGCTTATATTCAACAATCACCAAGTGTCAATTAGCACTATTTAAAGATACTGAAGTCAAGCTATCAAACGGCTTGTTCCATTGTAGCATAATATTAAATTACATTAATCTTTTTCTCCTTCGTATTTGAGTTGAGCAACAGGGAAGACAGAAGCACTGGCTGATGGATGACTTTTGTCTTGATGTTTAAAGTGAACACCATAATTAGCACTGTTAGGAAACCTTTTGACACAGATTTCATTACATGTGCTTAGAAGTTATTTGTTTACATATTATCTTGGGGGAAAAAGTTTGTGAGCTACTGATACAGAACACATCTGGGATGCCATCTTTGTCTGCAGGCACTGTAGAAGGTGCTATAAACCATTTAAATAGTTCCTGAAACTATAAATGGCTCTATAACCTTTGGGTAGTGCTTTGCCTCTAGAGATGGAAGACAAGTAGTCAGTTTCCTAAGGCAGAGGAGACTCTGGATCTTTATTTCCCCAGGCCCAAGGGAAGGCTGGAATCCTTGAGTTACTGAATAAAGAGAAAACTCTGTTGCTACTTAAAAAGCACCAGCATAATATTCTATCAGGTATCAGTCTATTATGACCACTGGCCTATGTGTTGGAATCATGCATATCACTGTCAAATGTTTATTCTTGTTCAGAATGCTATAGCTCTGAAATCTCTGACGTGTACTTTGGATCTGAAACAGGGCTTATGTGCCCAAAACCTCGACAAAGGAAGTGGGCGCGTGGGGAAGAGTGGGTGGGATTGGTGTAGGAACTACATTTTTTTAAAAACTGTAGCTTGCCTTGGTTGTGCTCGCTTTTTTAGAAATTTTTTACTCTAGTCTGCGGGTAGATGATGGTGCTTGGATTTATAAAAACATGTTTTCTCTCTCCGGCGACAGCCAGTCCTGCATCTCCCTTGGAACCTGCAGCAGGTCCTCAGCTTCAGCATGCAACAGACTCTCCACACAATGGGACACCCACTGCCTGCACACGTGTGATTGTTTCACACCAACCCCCCATCAATGTGGACAGGTAAGAACTGACAAGTATCGGGGGGGGGGGTGCCTAGAGGATAAGGGTTACTAGAGTAGGAAATTATATCCAGGTCCATGTGTTCAGTAACTAAATAAGAGACAGCTGTTCAATCCGACTTGTTTCCTGTTTTTTATTTTTTCCTATGTTCAGAAAAGAACTCTGTCATCTTTCCCTTAGCAATGACCCATTTTTGTTAGCTGATAGGGAAGAATTCTAAGAAAATACAGCATGTTCTTTGCAGTGTTTGGAACGATGTGTTCATATTGTGCCAGCAATTATTAATTGATTGAATCTTAATGGAAAGGGCCAATTTTTTGTGTTTCTTTCTATGAATTATGCTTCATAAAACCCTTTCTGGCCTTTTCGTTTTTTTTTCCATTGGAATAATGAACACTGTGCCTTCAGTCTAGGTTTGATTTCTGAACTGCTTGAAGTATTAGCAAGTTTTTTGGTAGATATGTCCCTCATGTGAGATATGGAACTAGTTGCTTTGGTTATGCATTTTTAAAAAAACACCTTTGTTGTCTCTCTATAAAGAGAATTTGGGGAGGCAGATATTTAACATTGGGATCTCTCTGTAGCCATGAAGCAAGTCACTCAGACTTTGAGAAATTGTTGAAACCTCAGTGTTGAACCAAGTGACATCTGTTACATAAGCATGAGCTGTCAGTTATCTTAATTTTAGTAATGCAGAAAGCCAAGTAGTCCCGTAACCCTTTCATGTTTTATGCAGGTAGTGCCAGAATATGCATGGAAAAACTTGAATGTGGGAAGCCACTGTGCAGTCTGCAATGGACAGTGTGCTTCAGGGTGTGATTGGCACTAATTGAAGGAGGAATTTGCCCTCTCTCGATCCCTCCATATGCCTGGGGGATCTTAGCCTGCTGTCATGCTGACAAGGATGCTCCTGCTGAGAGAAGTTCTGTCAGTGACACCGAGCACTGAGCTGCATTGGATGAGATGTAGAGAGCAGCATCATAATTGTCTTGGGCAGTTATTAAATGTTAATCACTCCCAGCCTTACATGCACCTTGAAGTTTGAAATATAAAATGTGCCACGCTAATGAGTGCTGTCCTGTAGCATTATAATCTGTGTGGAAGGAACCTCAGAATGCCCACAGTGAAGAATTGAATAAATGAGATTGAAGAACAAAAGTAGGAAGTGCGTGTAAGGCTGTGGAAGGGAAAACTGGCATGCCAGGTTGGGATGTGGAGGGACTCTGCTTCAGAGGTATAGCCACAGTGACTGGGAAGGCAAAGCCTGAAGCACTTGGTAGTCTCCCATAGATTTTACCACCTGGTAAAAGCCACAGGTGCCAACACCACTGCTGCATGTTGTGTGCTGTGGTTGTCTGGCATCCAGATACACCTGACACAGAAGCACACACAAAAGAGTGGTGTATGAGCACCTCACCCCAGCCCCAAGCAAGATTTGGCTTTTGTCTGAAAAAGACTTCATCACGTGTTAAGGGCAAGATAGCTGAGATTTCTGACCAGAACTTAAAAAGGTGTTACCTGGGGCACTTGTGGCATGCCCTTGTATGGGCAAGAGGAGGAAGTGAAGGAGAAGAGACTTTCTAAGGTGGCCTCTTGTTTGAGCAGGGCTGGCAGCTGTAGTTGAGATCGGAATAGGTGTAGTTGGGTCACTCCCCAGGCAAGGCAAGTGCTCTGTCCCTTGTAGTGGTAGTGCTGAAGAAGGATGACTTGGAAAGCTCTTAGAGGTTTGTGTGAGAATACGGAGTGCTACTCCGGGGCATAATAGGAAGTTGCCTGACTGTTTACTGTGCGGAGCCTTCATCCCTCTTACTCCCCATCATGTCATCCATCCATCCTGTGTCAACTTTGTGGCTGGGATTCAGTTAGAAATAACATTCTTGCTCTCATGCACAGCAGAGCAACGCAATTGAGGAAAACTTAAAAAATTCTACCAGAGAGAAGACAATGGATTTCCGTATTTCATTATTCTTTGAGGCTACTTTTGATCAGCTGTACGGATCTTGTTTTGCTGGAACATAATTAACTTTCCAAGACAATTGATCTTCATAAACCTTATGAAAATGCTGTGATCTGCAGCATTATTTGTCAACAATTGCATCTGTTGTCAACAATTATTAGTTTTACTGATAGACATTTGTTGCAGATGATAGATTGGTGCAATCATCTACCCCAGCTAATAGGCTGTCCCAATTTTTATTGGTATTTCTATTCCTGTGTTGTAAATAAATGAATGTTAATCATGTTCCTTAGGCTTAAAGTTTTTTCACTTAGTATTGTTAAAGGAAAAAAACCCAAAACAGATATATTTGCTTGTGAATTGAGCTGTTTTACTGTGTTATCACTCAAGGTTTTCAAACAGAACTTCCATAAATTCTCAATTCATAGAAACAGTTTCTTTTTCCATAGTCTTCTGAGTTATAATGAGTGTCTGAACACGAACATGATTTCTGTGGTATGGTAGCATTAAGTGGTGCTGCAAGGGTTCTGATTTTGCTGCCTGTGCATGCTCTGAGTGTCTTCTCCACAATTTGGTTAAACAACTTAATGGTGAAACACTAATGAAGAATAAGGAATATCATTAGGAAAGAGGGGTAGGTAGTGACCTTGTATCTAACCCATAAGTCTGTAGTAAGAAGACTCAAAATTGAACTTAAATGAAAGCATTTGAGTTGAGCTGCCTAATCCAGAGCCCACTTGCAGAATTTTGCTTGTACTCCATTTTCTAATTCTTTGCCCAAGTTAGATCATATCCTCTACTTCTAAGAAAGTTATTTCAGTACAGTGGTTTATGTTGAAAATATTTGCCTTATGGTACTTATTCTGCAATGCCCTTTTTTCTGTGCCATGTTGTACAAACACTTGCAATGCAATGCAGAATGCCTCAGTGAGTGCAATTCACCTTCCCCGTGTCTCCATCCTGTATGCAGGGAGCTGGGTCTGGGTAGATTGGATAACCAGTTTTTGCAAATACGCAGTTGGTCCGGGTGACTGCCTTAATGTCTTGTCCTGGAAAAGAAAGCTCCTCATTGTTGGCTGGTTTCAGTGCTGTTGTCTCCATGGATGAAAAATAAGCACCATTTATTTAAGTAATCCAAAAAGTCTGGGGTCCATTTTGCTGTTAATGTATCTATCTGTGACTCCTCTGCAAAAATCCTGTCAATAGAGACTGACATTGTCTTTCAGATCAGAAGTGGCAGCTGTGGAAGTATTTTTCAAAGGCCTGCAAGTCACTCTTTTATTTTTTCTTATTTGGTTTGATTTCTGATGAATTACTGGAAACAGACATACTGAATTCTGGTCTTCTTTCTTTCTTGCTCTCTTCAAATTCTTTAATTACAGGCTATGTCTACACAGAGCTTTGGCTAAAATTATCTACATCAGATGTAATTTTCAGTAATATTTAACTTTTTGGACGTTCCAGTTTCTTTAATTAAAATAGCTGCTTTTTTCTCAACATCCTTCAGTTTATCTTGTTAATATTGATGTGTCCAGATGAAAATGTGAAGCTGCAGAGATGCTTTTCAGCTGCCTTGGAGATGTCTTTCAGAGGCTTGCAAGACTTTTATGTTTGGAAATGCACTCTGAAAAACTCAGGCAACTATTTCTTTTTCTGTTACGTAAGTGTCTTGCTACAAGCACACTTATGGAATAAGTTAGAACACCAAAATTATCCAGTTCTTTCTGCAATATGAAATGCCTGAAAAGGATATCTCTGGTGCTGCATTGGGCAACTGAGACATCACTAAGAATGTGACATAAAACAGTAAGAACAGTGGGTGGAAGCAAGTCAAAAATCTTTTTTTGTTGTTTTTTTAGGGTTTTTTTTGTGGGTTTTTGGGGTTTTGTGGGGTTTTTTTGTTGTTTTGTAAGGCCAGGCAGCTTCTCGAGGCCCAGGAAGACATGCAGACGATTCAATATGAATTACAACATGACTCCGTTTATTGAAAGGTGTCTTCTACAGTTA
>JAWWMP010000116.1:49725829-49765907 GCA_035047865.1 Dendrocincla tyrannina | reverse complement strand
GTTTATCTTACAGCACACATCTGCTAACCTTGGTCAAAGACTCCCTTTTGCTTTCCCACAAGAAAAGCATCCCTACAGTTTTGGGGTTTTTTTGTTTTCCCTTTTGAGTGTTTTTTTCCTTTAATGGACTGTAGCACAGTGTAAAGGAAAAAAAAAGAAAAAGGTAATTACCAGGAGATCCTCTGGTCAACGAAGGGTTACTGAGCATTGTGGTCCAAATGCAACTATAGGTTCAAGCAGTCCCTAAGCTGCTAATTACCAGAAGCTGGAGGGTATACCGATCTCCTAGGAATTTATCTAATCTCCTTTTGAGATTGTGGCCTCTAAGATGTCCAGTGGAAATTAATTCCACTGTTCCATTTTCCCCTTTGTTTTGTCTAAATGTGCTCCCCCACTAATTTGGTGGAGCAGCATAATTTGGAAGCAGCATAGAATCTAGAAGATTTTATAGCATAAAATTTAGAAGATTTATAGTCCTGAATTCCTCTTCTATACCCGCTTTGTAATTGTAGAGACTCCTCTGTCTGAAAAGATACTGTTCAAGTCTGAAGGAGTCCTGGTCTAATTCGGTGTGTAATACCAGGAGTGCAGTAAATATGAAATGTGAAGAACTATTTATCCATGAAGTCAGCTCATCAATTGCATAGAAAAATTGTGTTTGCAGAAGCACAAGGCTTCTCCATTGCACCAATACTTGTTGAACTACTGTGCTGTTTAATTTACATGAATGAGCAGTGGCTCTCTTCAGATCCCTTTCCTACCCCATTCATCAAACTCAGAATGTTATCCTAGCTCTGGTATGGTTATTTGCAGTAGATGAGAATAAAATAAGTAATAGGATACCTTATAGTGAATATACCTAATAACTATACAGTACAGAGCAGGCTTTATTACTAAAGCATTTCACAGATTCTACTCCTCATCTTAGAGATGTGCACCTCTGGCACGAAAGGGTGATGTGACTTATGACCTCTCCCAGGCAGCCAGCATGGTTTCTGTGTCTGCTCTCAAACTCGGTGCAGTGAAAAATATTTTTCACTTTGAAATTTGCTCAGCGTATCCACAGATGAAAAAAGGGAGTGCCTTTCTGAAAAAGAACTGGTGATGGTTTGAAAGACTGGGAAGGGCTTGATATGAACACCAGCATACGGTTCTCACAGGAAATCTGGGCTTTAGATAAAGCCTTGCCATTTTCAAAAGAGGAATAATTATTTTCTGTCTCTTGGGAAGTACTGTAAAACAATTCTTTAATTGTTGATGCAGTGTTGGACACCCAAAGACGCCAGCAAATGAATAGATACCGCATGCCAATTACAAGCAGGTGTTTTTTTAAGACTAGTAAATGTGCTGTCAGGAGAAAATTAGCCTGTGAAACCAAGCCACCTGCTGAGAAATGGCCTGAGGAAATTCATAGCCTAGTTCCAATCTAGGAAAATGGCATCCGAGCCTTTGTGGCTGAGACATTTCCAAACAACCGAAGTAGTTGTGATGTGGTTTGAATAGGGAATAAGTACCCAGGATTGTCAGGGTCTAACTGTTAGGGGCCTTAAAAATTACCTGTGAAAGATCATAAGATTTTTGAGTGTCAGTTGAGTACTTCCTCTTTTTGGAAGGGCTTATGGTCCCATTACTGTCATCCTGTTCACTAAAGTAGCACCGTAGTTTCTCCCCTCTGGCAAGGTAGCACATGCCATCTGCAGAGTCAGAAGGATTTGACAGTGCAGCACCTAATAAAAGGGTTGGGAGGGGAGAAGCAAGACTGTGAGACATCAGCATGTGTTGTCTCAGGAGAGTATGTATAATTGCAGAGTGTGTGCTGCTCTTGACTGGGAGAGATGTACAAGAGCTTGCTCATAAGGCATCTCTGTCAAGTGGGAGATAGAAAAAGAAAGGGCAGATGGGCAATGAGGGGTGCTGGGAGAAGTTTCTTTTGGCTTGGGCATGATCAGTGGGAGGAGTGTGAATCTGGGTGGGCCTTGGAAATAAGCCCTAAGAACTTGTAGGTGAGGAGGGACTGAAAAGAGCACTACGCTGGTAAGGGAGTTTTTTCTCTGGATAAGTGGCACAATGAAGACACTGCTCCAGAACTGGTGGCAGGAGGTGACGCAACAAGTAATAAAAATTACAGTGATTTTATCTAAGGACAATGACAATGATTTGCAGTAAGAAGAAGGGTACAACAAAGGCTACAAGATCAAAACAAAAAAAAGATGTTAGAGGCTGTAAATTGCATTAGGTGGGTGGCATTAGGTGCAGTGTCCATACAGTGCCCTGTAGTTCTGGGTGTCATATAGCCAAAGGTAACTACTGTCCTGTGTGTTTGAGGGAAGGCATACCTAGTACTTGGATGTAAAAGCAGTTTTTCTACTGTGGTAGAAGTATAGTTTTGTTCTTACTAGCTAAAAGAACGCTCAGGATTGATGCAGACTTTTCTTCCATTTGTAATATTGCTTTGAGGAGGTCTAAGTTTGTGTTCTAGGTGAAGTGTGTGAGGAAATACTTATGTTTCTTTTTCAGCAATCTCAATCCAGAGAAGAATGCAAATGAAAATGGAATGTCTATGCAGAATGATAACTTTGAGGAGATCATAAACCTGCCTATTGGTTCTAAACCATCCCGGCTGGATGCCATGAACAATGATGGAAGCAATAGTCCCGAAATTCCTTTGAATCCAATTCTAGCCTTTGAAGATAAGGGGACGCTTTTGCCTCAGGTAGATAGTGTTCAAACACATCAAACAGCAGGTAGGTTTACTGTGGTTCATTAACACCTGTCATGTGTTGGAATTGACAGAGGTTTTAGAGCTCTCAATTCAGATAAGTTGATTAAGCATTTTTACACCCCACATTATTTGGGCAAAGGAGCATATCTCTTCTTTGTAAAGCTATGCATGCCAAGCACACGTAGATGTGGTGCAAATTATGGCGAGTCCTTATCTTTTCCTGAATCAGGGCTTCTCAATTATGCTTTACTTTCTGCCACTTGTGGTTGGTTGGAAAGGTTTGCCCTGTGCATCCAAACAGACGTGGTAAGTGACAGCTGCTGTTCCAAGTTTAGGATCAGCAATCAGGTTCCTGTTTTGCACGTGCAGTACCTGGCACACAGGTGCAGAAGGGGAGCTGGTACCTAACTGCTTTGTAGAATTTTGGATGTGCTTTCCTCATCGAGTTCTTGCAGGCATTAATGTTGAGGGATGGTTTGCAGGACACATTTCTAAATGACATTGCAATTTTTCAAGGATTTTAGGTAAACAAATACAAACTGAGCAAATTAAATTGGACACCACTTTATTTTTCTGTGGCCAGAAAATGTAAGGAAAATCATCTTACAGTAAAATAATTGCATAAGCACATAACATTTTGAAGTAAGCATTGCCACTCTGACCTGTCATTTTTATTACCTTCTGTTGTAGAAGTGATCTGATTGTTTCTTCTGAAGAACCAAAGGTGATATGAGCATCTCTGCAGTCAGTGGAGTTTCTTCCACGCTATGAAGGAGTGTTCTATTTTTTCTCTCCGGTTTTTTAAAGATTTCTTGAATATCTTTTTTGGAAGGACTTTAGTAAAACCAGCAGAAGAAATGAGGGGAATAGACTTGGATCACCTTTCTCATAGCTTTCATCACTAGAAAAATCATGCTTCACGTGCGTTATTTAATATGGCTATTTCCAGCAAGCTTTTTTTGTTAGTAAATGGATATTTCTGCATTCCTTAAGACACCAGACACTGGAATCTGAAAGTAATGGGCTGATTTGGGTGGTGGGACTGATTCTTTTTTGCTTTTTTTAAAGAAGTGGGTGTTGGTTTAAAAGGCATAATTGTAAAATTGGCAAAGAATCTTTTACACTTTGTGGTTCTAATACTTGAAAAATAAATGCCTCATTGCTCTACAAGTAGAGCTAATGGGGTGTTTTATTTAAACCTGTTGGTTTAAATGTTATTGCAGAGAACTCTAATTATGGGGGCAAACTATAGGCTTCTGTATCAGGTTCTTGTAAATGTAATTCCTACAGGGACATTCTGTAAATTGAGACGTCACTATGATCTTCTTGCATTTTTTCTCTTAAAACACAAAACAAGACAGGTTTTAAAATGTGAAAATTTGAAAGCGTTATTTTTTCATGGACAAGAGGAAAACCTATTGTTCTCCTAGATTATGTATTTATGAATTTTGCTCAGTACAGAAATAAATCATTTAATTGAATAAATTAGACAAATGTGGTAAAAAGATACTGCAAACTTGATTTTTTTTTAGTTAAATCCATGTTCACAAATCTGTGAAAGATGTGTATGCATATGCGCACAAATGTGTGCACACACACACAAGGAAATACCTTGTTCTGAGTCCTGTGAGTTGCTGCTGTTCCCAATGATGGAAAACTTTTCCTTTGCCTTATCAGACTGTTGAAGACTCTGTGAAACCTGAAATATTTGATTTTTGGATGATGCAGGTTTGGGGATTTTTTGGTTTTGCTCGTTTCAGAGCAAATGGAAAATGGTCACTGTTCGTGCTTTTTACGCAGTGTGTGGTTTTTATAAAGCAGTGCAGTTTGAGTGATAAGAAGAGCAATGCAGGTTGCTTTCTCTTTAGTTTGATGCTGATTTCTACTGTCATTGTTCCATCCCTCACTTTTGGTTGTGTTGTGTAGAACTGTAAAATCGTGCACGTTTTTGTGCTTTGCTAAACAGTGCTGTTGCAGGCAGAGCTTGCTGTAGGTATCTGAGTTTGAAGCATCAACGGAGGCTTGAGGCATTGCTCTCTGAAGTCAGTGAGAAGATCTTTGGCAAGGGAAATGGAGGTTCATGGGGTTTCAGCTCATGCTAAGAGAGAATGTACCATTAAGATTCCTGTACTTGCCTTTAGTGAGCACTGAGTGAGGCCTCTAGGAAGCTGTGCAGAAAGTCTATGCTAGCAGAAGAAATCCTCTGAGACAAAAGCTGAGGAATTGTTGAAGAAATTTCTGCTGCTGCCAAGTGTTCATCTTATAGAGGAGATGGGATAAAAGCAATGGAAATAAAAACGAAAGAGACTTCATCTGCCAGAATCTATTTGGAAGGGAAAAAAACAGCCATTCAGTCAGAATGCTTTCAATAGTGACTCGTGACACAGTAAAATGAATTGGGTTCCTTTCTTGCTTTCTTTAGTTTTCCATGTACATAGCCACAATATTTTGAAGTGTCCAAAATATGTAGTTTTTCTTTAAAACTATATATAGCATGTAAGTACCAAATAAAACTTGTTTGAAATATTTATTTCTACTTATATTTTCATTTTTTTGCATAGTTGAAACAGGAGTCAATCTCTGATGGAAAACCCTTGATAATCCTGGTCTGCTTAAAACTTTGCTTCAGGTTTCCCCTAATGTCTTTACTAGAAAATCAATACAAAGTCACTTGCGGCTACAAACAGAGCTAAGAAATAACCAGTAAGATTTGGCTTCAGTTTTAAGTCTGAGGATTCATTTAGGGTTAGGTTTAAATTATGTTGATCTTGAGCTATTTCGGCTTGGGTATAAATTATGCTGATCTGTTTTTTGTGAGTCTTCAGAACATTTGCTTCACTGTTTCTAGCACAGATGAAGGGCCTGCTTCATTTCTCATGTGTATTTTTTTTGTTCGATTTCTCTTTTTTTTTAATAGGGTTGAAGTAAAAATAGCTTATAACTACATTCAATCCATGCTTGCTTCAAATGGGAGAGAGAATTTCCTGTTTCAAGGGCCTGACATACAAAATAAAGACTAGAAAATTGAGAGTAGAACTAGGTGTATCAAAAATTAAAAAAAAGGATTGAATATTGAATTTTTAAGTCTTTTGGTTAAGCCTCTTTTTTTAAATGCAGGTAAAAATAGTTTCTCTTCTATTGGGTGTTGTTCTTGACAATAAAATATGGTATCAAATGAAAGCCAGCTCCTTTGGCTGCTATTGCAACTGGTTTTGTTGTCTGTACTATTAGAGGCAACACTGAGCTCCCTGAGCTCCTCAGTGAGGTAGAACTAGCACCTGAAGTTGCAGACAGCTCTCCTGAAGGTACAGAGCAGTAACCTTTCACAGCCTCGAGCTGTGTGCTTTACAAAGACTCAGCTCCTTGCTCACATCTTAACAGCACATCATCAGTGCTTACAGGGATAATGTTCAGTGAGTGCAGTTCAGTACATCACAACGGGTGGGTTGTTCACCATTAGCTTTGCTTGTTTCATGTCTTTTATCTCCTCATTCCTGATGAAGAATGCTTTGTTATTTTCATTCTTCCTAAGACCTTGAAATAATGTTTGCATTTAAATACCCAAGAATACAGATACAGGACAGATTCTAGTATCAATATTGCCCTGTTTTTCTTTTTTGAAGGCAATCTAAAGTCACCCACAGAGGTGGCGTGAAGGTTGAGATTTTGGGATTTTGTTCCTAGCTGTGTTTTTCAGTCAGTCCTCTGTTTCAGTAAGTCCACCTGGCAAAAACTGGGCACGTGGTTTTTCACATGAGATTTCAGAACAAAATTCCTTCACACATGAATATTGAAAATGCCATATTACTTTATCCAAAGTTTCTGTCTGCCCTGTACTTTAACAGGCCTTTTTACTGCACTAAAGAGAGGCTTTTGAGTGTGGTTTTTGTTTTGGTTGGATTTAGGTGGGGTTTTTTTTGTTGTTTTTGGGGTTTTTTTTTCCCAAACACTATTGTTGGAAAGAACTTACAGATATTAAAAGATATCACTATCAAAATTGTTTCCCTGAAGCACCAAATTAAGCTTAGAGATTTGGGCTACATTAAAATGCTACACTGAGCTCTTAACTTTTAATCTCACTTTTATTCCATGTTTGTAGCCAATAGCAGCTCTAAAACTCTACATGCGTGTAAGAGTTATAACATGGTCAGAAGTACCTCAAAAGACAGTGTGCTGCTTTTGGCTGCAGTAGAGTTAATTTTCTTCGCAATACCTAGAGGGGGGCTGTGTTATGGATTTGTGCTGAATGCAGTGCTGATAACCCAGGGATGGATGTTTTAGTTATTGCTGAGCAGGGCTTGCACAGAGTCAGCCTCTCACACCACCCCCCAGCAAGGAGGCTGCATGTGCAGAAGTTGGGAGTATCCCAGCTGACCAAAGGGACATTTCATACACTACATGTCATGCTCAGCATATAAAGATGTGGGGAAGGAGGAGGAAAGGGACGACATTTGGAGCTATGCTGTGTGTCTTCCTAACCATTACACATGACGGAGCCCAGCTTTCCTGGAGATGGCTGAACACTCGCCTGCCCATGGGAAGGGGGCAGGCAAGCAGAGCAAACCAATTCCTTGTTTTGCTTTGCTTGTGTGCGTGGCTTTTGCTTTCCCTGTGGAACTGTCTTTATATCAACCCACGAGCTTTCTCACTATTAGGGGGAGTGAGCGAGCGGCTGTGTGGGGTTGAGGTGCCTGCTCGGGTTAAACCATGACAGGAAACTTCTGCAATGTTTTCACAAGAAACTGCTATCTGGCAGCAGATGCTTGATGTAAGAGTGGTTCCAGGATTTCAGTATTCCAGCTAGTTCAACATGAAGCTTTAGGAGGATTTTGGTATTCAAAAACCAGTGTATTGATCAAAGATGGAATTGGATTACCAATAGATTATTATTTTTATCATTTAAAATAATAATAAAGAAATTAAAATAAATTTCTCTTTTTTTGGCAAATATTTTCACTTTTTCCCTGTTGCAAGTACGTTTGGAAATAATTTAACATTTGCAGAACACAGATTTCTGTATTCAAACACATCTAACCCAAATCGTTCATGGTTGCTGCTGAATTCTGTACATGCTCTGTGCAACATTTACTTGCCTTGATGTACCCTTTGCTCTTCTGCTGAAGAGTAGTGTCTATAGTGGACAAGGTTCAGCCATAGGGCTTGTTTCTTACAAATTTCTTGCAGTTTCTGAATTGTCCCTCAGCAGTTACTTTCTGTAGTAACCTGTCAGTAGTTTTCTACCTTTATATTATGGGTTAATTCAATTATTGTCTAAAGACCCTGGAGTGTGCTCTGAAAAAAGGAGCAGAAACGAAATAAACATGAATGCAGAGTAACCTACATATTTGAGAGATGCCTCTTCAGTGGAATCGGCCTGTTACATGAATAAAACCTCATGAATAAAGTGGTGGTTTTTTGAAGGCGGGGTGAGGAAACCAAAAACAAACCATGGAGGATTAACGAAGCATAACAGGTGTTTTCCAAACCCCATCTGACCAGGAACGTAGTCGTGTCCTCAAGCACACTCATGCAGCCAGCCAAAGGGTTCAAGCAATTGTCTTTTGACCTGCTCCAGTTCTTGTTATCAGAACATCTCTTTCATATGATGAAACTGCAAGTAGCAGGAAAATTTCTAACTACAGGAACCAGTGGAAAGAGTTGTTTTCTCTGAAAGTTCAGGCTCTTGGATGTGATAACGTTTCATAAGCCATTTGGCTTAAATATTAACTGTCGTCATGGCAAAGAGCTGCCCTAAGGAGCTCTTGAGTTTCTTCTGTTTGTTGACGGACTTGCTCAAGGAGCTTGGCCATTTGGCTTTTTCTGAATGCTAATGAAAATTCTGGATCTGAAGAGGAATAACAAATATTAGGCAACATGCTGTTTTTCCCTGTATTCTAATGCAGATGCTTAGAAAGCTTATTTTTCAGGTTAGATACAGTTGATGGTTCTTACTACAGCATATAGAAAAGGCAGAACAGTATTCTTCTACCACACAAAGCAGGTGCAAATTCAGTTTTCATCCCTACAACCATTCAAGATTGCTGCTAAATTTTCCTGATCCAGATTTCTAAATCTCAGTTGCCAAATGCAGCCTTATGTAGCAGCTACACGTCACAACATAGCAAGGTCTTGACTCTGGCTATAGATATGTAAAGAGATATGCTATAGACATTTATTACCACATTATAATTCTCATCAGTACTCAACTTTTACCCACAGACAAAAAGATTAACCAAAACCAGAAAAATATTAAATGGACTTTAAAGTATGAAAAATATGTGAGATTTCCCAGCTTTCATATCAGCTAATCATGTAGTTTGTTTGTTTGCTTTCTTTTTCAATATAAACTAAATTCACAACTGAAAAATTTTTAGGTTGCATCTACTGGATCCAACATATTGGATAAAAGCATCTGTACCTTAAGTCCTGTTTCCCTGCTGATGAGAAAGCCTTTAGTTTTAAAGCAAACAAACCAAACCTTCCCACCTTTATTGTAAGATGTTCTTAGAACAGGTGAGGTAACCCTTGAGATTATTCTGTTTGCTTAAGTGAGCAGAGCTAGTCCCCAGAGGAGTTTGCTGGCAGTCAATGCTTGGACTCCATGATCTTACAGGTCTTTTCCAACCTTGATGATTCTGATTCCTGTTACAAAGCAGTGTCTGTTGGCCACTGATAGGTGCAGGCAGGCTCTGGGAGCACCCTAGGGGCTCAGCCCAGCAGGAAGGACTTACCTTCTCGTAGTTTGCAGAATGTGGAGATGCCCAGCTGCTGAAACCGGATCTCTCGGTGGGTAAGGAAGTTCTTGAGGTAGGCTTGAATCTCTCCAGTGTGACGCTTCCATAAAAGCATCATTTTTTCTACATAAATAGGAGAACCATTGGAGATTAATACATGCCTTTAAAACACTTTGAAAACTGATTTTTGTAACAACACGTATAAGATTGTTAATGACTCATCTACTTTCAGCTACAACCACCATTACTGTAAAGACTTCCAGCTTCTGACAATATTGCTGATACTTCAGGTAAATAAAATGCTGAGTGGGCTGCTGTGCTAGGAATCTGGTCCTTGGGCAAGGTGCCTCCTGACTTAATAGACTGATTGGCCTGTCATACTAACTTGAAGTGATTATACTGTTGGACTCACTCTGTTCACTACCTGAGAGTCTGCTCTATTGAAAGTCCTCAGTGGTAGAAATGAAACAGATTTGCATTTTCCCTTATTGGAGACTCTTTATGCATTTTGATTTTTCTCACATCTAAGGTCTAAAGTATAACCATGCCTTTCTAGAGAACATGGCAAGCATTATCTGAACACCCTTTTCTTGTAAATTTAAAGGCTCTCAGCTGCCTGGGACGTGCATATTGAGCATAAAGCTGTTTGTTCTCTACACGTAATGCTCTTTTTATTCCCTCTCACTGCAACTCAAAAAATTTTGACTCCATTCTTAAAAGCCACTTCACTGCTCCAGCTAATCTAGTCTAGAATTAAAACAGCAGGATTTGGTTCAATATGAGCTTTCCTCTTGCTAGTCAGACAGCTGAGTTATCTAGAATTCCGGAATGTAACCTCTGGTCCGATCTGTGGGGAATGCCATCACATTGTATGTACTGAGAAGGAAGGTCAAACAGAAAGGTGTAACAATGACTCTGGTATGAAGCATGTTCTTATCTTTCCCAGGGTAAGGAATATCTTAACAGTCTCCAACCTTCCTACTTAAGTTGTTTATAAGGATCTTCGAGTTGGCTACAGACTAGCCCTGCAGAATGCCAGTGCTTAAAGAAGGCAACAAACATGAATGAAACCTTTATCTATGGTCCACTTTTATCCCTGGGCTTTCTCATGCCTTCAAGCACTGTTGTATTTCAAGGGTGACTGTAGGTGCTTCTACACTAATACATTTGTAGAGACCAGATGGGGAATGCTATAGGAACGTAAAAGGTTGCTCGGTGCCTGACAGTTAACTCCCTTGGGAAAAGGCTGATTTCACTCCAGACAGCCACAAGTCTCTTTCAAAACACAGTTAATCCTGTGTGACAATTACCGTGACCTGTCATGTGCTGGATGATGGAGGCAGCTTGAAAGGATGGCTCAGGATGTTCCAGTTGGCCAGCCAGTCTCACCAAGCACTTTGTCAAAGGTTCATCCATCCATTGGACCATGTGTAGTGCGGCTCCTTCTGGAAGAAAGAAAGGTAAAAGAATCATCTGTAAACAGAAACTCCAGCATCAAAGAAATGAAGGTGAGAGGTCTGCCAGAAACCATACAGCCTACACAGGGAATCCTTCATGCAGCTGGAGAAGTGAAATAAGTGCTGAGCTTGGTTACTAAGTATGTTTACACTGTAAAAAAGGGTCATGTCCTGAGGTTATGCTCTCAGTAAATATGGCCATAGATTTGATTCCTATTTTATTGGATTTGTGTTCTTAAACCACGAATCACTTTATGCATGAGATCCACTCTTGGCCTAGTAGGTTCAGTCTATCCAGGAGCTGCTGGGCTCCTCTTGCAAAATTAAATGTGACATGTTGCCTGTTGCATGGCCATTACACCCTATACAGGAGATGACTTGTTTGACAGACAATATTCAGTGCTGGAGCATGATGGGAAAATTTACACTGATCCTTTCTGCTATGAGGAGTGCTGTAGCTTTCACTGGTGTTAACCTGGGATCTCTTATAAAGTCCATTTGCAAAAAATTTCAAGAGAAAATGCTGCTTTCTATTTTAGTCTTTCCCCCTTTTTATATCAGTTTCTGCTATTGTAAAATTATTTCACCTAGAAGTAGACAGGCCATGTACAGCAGCAAAGTTCAGCACAAAAAAATTTTAATAAAAAAGTTGAAGCAGTTCAAGGAAAGAAAATGTAAGCAATGAAGCCCATGTGTCCTGCCAGTGAATTGGATTTTGCTCTGGAAGCTTACGGCAAAACTCACAATGAATTTAAAGGGAAAACCTTGGGCTGTATGTCCATGTCCACCTGTGCTTCATCTCTTACTGGAATTGATAAAGGACATGCACGCTTCTCTGATTAAGCCATTTGTGCAGGCGTTGCTTCCCTACCTTGTTTTGCAAGCTCAGCTAGGCAAGATGTCACGTAACAAAGGGAGTCTTCCTTAGTGTCAGTAGAAAGCATGGTCTGGAGGAGACCTTCAATACACTGGCTCTCCATGATCGTCTGCAACAAAGGAGATTTCATTATTAGTACTTCCTTTATGGTTTAGTGGTGTCGGAGGACTTAAGAAATACTCTAACCATACTGAGGGCTAAACCATCAGTAAGGAAAATGTCTCCTCACAGACCTACCACAACCAGGTGAAAATGCCTTGGATTGTTCAGAGATCACATGATTTTAGGCCTTTCTCAGGGCTTGCTCTGTCTGTGGGATGTGAGCCCAAAGAATTTCCCAACCTATTGCTGTTTTACCTCAGTGTATGTTAGTATTAAGCTGTCATTGGCTTAAGTCTTGCTGCAGAGGTGAATAAGCTGAGTGCTCCAGAGCAAAGCACTGGGAAATGTGGAAGGTTTTTAGTTCTTCCTATTTGCCTCCGGGTCTTTGAAAACTATCTGGTGTTGAAATGCTCTGCTCTGCAGAGATATGAAATGACCTCTCACTAGCAAAGGTGAATTCTGTTTCTGGAGAGAAATGTTACAAATTAGATGGTTTTGTGTATCCCTTATCTTTTAGGCTGAATCTGCTATGCCAAAAGTGGTGTCTCTGTATTAGGATGTATGTTTTATAGACTGAGTTGAAAACAGAGAGAAGACAGCTTGTGCTGACCTGGATTAAGCATGAGACCAAGAATTGAGTTCTGAAGGAGTCACCTCTAAGTGACTGGTTACTAGTGAAGTTGAATCAAAAAGTCATTATCTTACTGGGAGGTATTTAATAATAATAGAAGCTGATATAATATAATAATAATGGAAGCTGATCTTTAAGTGAGCGCAGGTGTCTCTCAACAAAAGGGAATACCTTTTTTTTGTATGCTCATTTTATGTTGCAGTTTTTTAACTTGCTGCTTAGAGACTGAAGATGGATTTGAGACTGCTGCCTTTCAAGCTCCCACACTCTGTTCATGTCCTGCTGGCATAAAAACAACACTGTTTTTATACTCTTGTGCCAAGGACTTTTCTGTGTTTTAGGAAGTGTTCCTTAGAATTGACCCTGAAAACCTGGCACTCCCACTTATGTCTGTGTATTCACTTATGCAGCAAGAGCTAGATACTCTATACATTATAAAACTTTATGAAGGTGAACCAGCTCTCAGCTGATAAAAGAATTAAGTCACAAAATTGAGCACTTTAAAAAAATGACCATATTTGCCAAACTTTGAAAGGATGGTCCAATTTTACTCTTAGTGTGAGCCTTGAGTTTGAGGGAATCTAGTTCCCTGAAAAACTGGATTTCTCAACTACTCAAAATTTATCTAAATCTTATCTTAGTACCAGTGAAAAAAACTCCCTACTTTTCCTTCTGGCTAGTTTAAACTTCTGGAACGATTGGTAATTCAATCATGAAAAAAGAGGGGAAAAAAAAGAACTGAGTCTTGAAAAGTGTGTACTAGGAAGTGGGACAAAGCAAAAATGAGGATTTAGGTGTTCCCCCCCCCCCTCCCCCAGTATTGATTGTTACTAGTGGTACTGTTTGATTAAGGTACTTTTAAAAGGCAAGGAGAAAGGAAGTGCATCTGTGCATATGGATTTCAAAGCAAAGTCAGCAACAGAGATCTTTATAACATTTTGGCTCAACTAGTGCCTTGCCAAACAGCCAAAATATACATCAATAGCTTGGGCCGTATTTCACAATGAAGGGCAGCTGAAGCATGGAAGCTAGGAAATAAAGATGCAGTTTATAACAGACCTCACATTTTCCTGGATGGTTCCTTTAATTAATGTGAAATGTCCGTGCTAGAAGAACATTTTATATCTATGATGCAGTCATTTCAATTAGGTAACCACATCACTCAGGAAAAATGAGATATTTCTTATTTACATTAGCATTATTTTATTGGGAAAATATGAATAAACCCCCCTTTCATTATGGCACATCAGGTCCTTTTATTCATGCATACAATTTTGTGTACAGTATCCTTGGCATATGCTTAATTATCCACAGAAAAATTATTTTTTTTAATTCTGATTTGATATAAACATAATGATAACCTCCCAGGTTACAGCTCAATGACAAATACTGGGTGCCTACCTGTCTGTTTTTGGAAAGGCTCAGGTTTTTGATGATACAAGCAGTATGTCCAACAATCACAGGATCTGTTTTATGCACTGACAGCAACATCCCCAGGCTCTGCAGTAGCTCAGCACATGCCACAGTGTCCTGAGAAGAGTAACCAGTACCTCAATTACATCCAATATGGACAACATAACACAGCTTCGCAGTGAGTTATAGACAGATTGATCTCAGCTCTGACAGAAGAGCATTAGTAAGCCTATTTAAACCAACAGTGTGGCTGGGTCCAGTGCTTTTTCTCTCAAATGTGGTCTACTGACTGGCACTGACGTACAGAGAACTTGCAATGGAAGGCTGAATTCTTTAAGATCCTGTAGTTTATTTTTGTTTGCATCAAACGCTTCCCAGAGGTTGTTCATAGTCAAGGGGAGGATGTGTGATCCCCGCTGGAAGGAGAAGGGCTCAGGGTAGGTGTGACAGGCAGAAGTACATAATGAAGTAGCTGCAGCAGCATGTCCTTGAGTACCTCAGCAATTTACTTTGCTGACAATAATGGGCTGTATTTTTATGTCAGTTTTCAATGAGGCATCACTTTAGTAAGATGTTCTGAATAACATCATCTGAGTTTACATGTATTTCTCTGCTGTCTGATGGATATTTTAGAGGGACCTTACTGAGTACTTCATTTCAAATGTGGTCTTCCTCCAATTGCCACTAATACTAATTGAATCATAGAATTGTGTTGGAAGAGACCTTAAAGATCATCTAGGTGAAACCCCACTCCTGTGAGCAGGGTCACCTTCCACTACACCAGGTGGCTCACAGCCCCATCCAACCTGACTTTAAACACTTCCAGGGATGGGGCATCCACAACTTCTCTGGGCAATCTGTTCCACCCTCACAGTAAACAATTTTTTCCCTACTATCAAATCTAAGTCTTTCAGTTTGAAGCCAGTACCCTTTCTCCCGTAGTATCAGATATGAGTTTGGATAACTACCCAGGTAGTTGCCTCAATAACAGTATGGATTAGGGGGACATTGCAGTTTGTAAGATAAACCTGACCTCAACAGGCTTTGGATTAGGTCTACAGCAAAAGACTTCCTCTTGGGAGTTTTTTTTCTTTCAGTCTCCTTCCCTTAGGAATTTGAGTTCTTTATGCAGTTCTTCTGTTTATTTGCAATGAATCATATCATTTGTGCTACTGAGAAACTGAGATATGTTAGCAAGGATGTTCAATGTAAAACAAATCATCAGTTCGATATACAGTTGCAAAAAATCACGTAATTCCGAAACCTGCAAAGTGTCAGAATCACTAAAGCAGTGTTGAAAGGGAGATGTCTTGAAAAGTTTAACTTGCATCTTTCTTTTACTTAGGTTAAATGGCAAAATTGTATCTTATTTTCTTTTAATATCAGCTGACATCTTCACTTACGTTGATTTTAAGCACTGTCACAACCAGCAATCCTAAAATAAAACATGAAAATAAATGGAAAGGGCAGTGCTATGTCTAAACTCAGGGCATTTAAAGAATCCTATATGCAGACATCACTGTAAATTTTCTTTAATCTTATTTTTCCTTCTCTTCAAAGGCAGAAGTAATATAATTTTAGATGATCCCATTAAATTACTATTGATGGCTATTTTCTATGCTTTTGGACCCAGTGTCCTCTGTTATATGAAATCCCATCAACTAAAATACTCATATTTGATTTGCTACAGCCTGAGAGGAGGAAATTTTCAATGGGCTATAAATAAACTTTCTAATATATAAAGACCTCCCTGCCAAACTCTTTCGTTTATTTAGGATCTACAATAGCAAATTACAGTACTTTGATTTTGCTGAACTTCTTTCTTTGGCTGGAATATGGTTGGGATCCAGATTTTGTCTGCTGGCACAATCCTGCACAGTGCAAGAGAATTATGAGAAAATTGTGAGTAAAAATAGATTGAGGAGTTCAGATGAATATTGATCTAACTTTTCCCAATATTAGAATATTTTTTAAAAAAAGGCAAGGAAAAGCATTCCAGCAGCAAGTGTGCTTACAATTCCGATACTGCACTTGCACTCCTTACACAGGGATTTCTTGACAAGATACATATTACCCCTGTTTACCAGCTAGCAAGATGGGAAAGCAAAGTTATTTTGTACCTGGAATGAAGAGTCAGTGGCACCATCTGCAAGTGACAGACCTCTGCCACCCTGACTTCCAGGTCTTTGCTCAAAGGAATTTGATTCAAAAGAGTGCTTTCTCACAAAGCCTGATTCTTTACTGTTTCAGGGTTGGGCTGTCCTTGGGAGAAGTGAATAAAACTCCCCCTGCAAGAGGGAAGTTTTCCAGCTCTTGCTGGGAATCCCTGTCAACAGCCTGGCCAGGGGATTGGAAAAAGGGGGCTGAAGCAAGGAGAGGAGCTGCTGTGAAACATTCCTGGGGGTTTGCTTCATGGTAACGAAAAGGGCAGATGAATTTTGTCCCATTGTATCCTGGGTAGTATTTGTAATAATTCAAGCATCACTTGACTTGGTTGTAAAGGTTAGCTTTGTTCGGTGGTTTGTTTTCTAACAGTTGTTCCCATGGAGAAGTCCCTCTTTCACTCACAGAGAATTCAGCCTGAGTTAGAGAAACCTTGAAAAGATTTGAAAAACAGGCCAGAGAAGGCACGGAGGTGGGGAGGCAGGATATGAGTAAGGAGAGGTCAACCTCTTCTCAGAGTGCCCTGGGCTTGCTCGCACAAAGCAGCAACATTCAATAGTCAGGGACAGCCGTGTTTGCTCGCTAAAACAAAGTCTGAGATGTAGATACTTCTCACTGGAGAATAAAGCCCCAAGGGTGATGCTTTGCTTTCCAGTCTCCTGCTGCTGATCCTTTTTGCCCCATGAAGGATGGGCTGTTTCACTGCTAGTGTAACAAAGCTAAGCTCCCAGTGCCTTTGTTCCCACTGATGCCTTTCATAGCCAGGGGTTTGAAACACTGGTAAAAACAAGTTTTGGGGTAAGGGAGGAAAGAATTTGTGGGTACTCTACTGAGAGAACAAAAAGTGTAAATGATGTCTGGGGACAAGAAAAGCAAAAGTGAGAGAAGTGGTCACAGTACCAAGCCTGCCAGAGTTCAAGAAGCATTTGGATGATACTCTCATGGTGTGACTCCTGGGGATGGTCCTGTGCAGGGCTAAGAGTTGGACTCGATAATCCTTGTGGGTCCCTTCCAACTCAGCATATTCTTTGATTCTGTGAGTGAGGAAATGTTCTAGCATAATGCCTTATACAGAGTAACATTTTTACTGAGCAAATAGCCTCCAACTAACTTAATCTATTTCAGTAATGAGATTGTTGAGGGCAAATTTCGTTTTGATTGTATGAGGCAGTTTGACAAGAAATAAGGATATTTGGTGCTCATGCAGCCAGCATAATACCTATGAAACCACCGTGCCTTTGAATAGCTCTGTGCTCTAGCTGCTGCTTCCCAGGCATTGGGTTTATCCATTCTCTCAATCATGTCCCAGAGTCAGAGGAGGGGCAATTTGGTTTGTACTGTGCTGTGTACAGGCAACTGAGTTGCAAGGCACCAAGCTTCCAATACCCACAGAAAAATTTCCAATCAGGCTGAGTGTATTTCAGCCACAAGACACACCTAAGGCCATCTGTGACTACTCAGATTGTCTGTCACTACTGCTTATAGCAGGAAAGATTATCACATTTTTTTGCTTTATGTACCCAACCTCTGACTAACTTAAAATACTGTTGTTAGCTTAAAACACCTATCAAAACCATTTCCAAATCAAGTTCCTAAGGATATCTGTAATTACTGTAAAGAAAAAGCACATTTAAAAATAATAATTTGTATTTGCTGTAGTTTACTTCTAATCAGACTTCTTCGTGTATTTGCATAATGTTGCACTGTTAGTGGTGGTGTTTACCCTGAATGTGGGCAAAATAACTATTCTGTAACCAAGGCCATGAGGATACACAGTCCTAGTGAAAATCCTAACAAATTAGCTAGAGGCAGACAGGATTAAAAATTCTATTAGTCCCCCTTGTTGTTGTGATCCTAATTCAAAATATGTTAATATTTTACAGGTGCACTTTTGAATAAAACTGTTCATTTAGAGAAGTAATGTACATTTGCCCTTTATTTTGCACTGATGGAGTTTAAATGAGTGCCCTAAATTAGTTTCTCCACTTTACAGTGTGTCTGGAAGTTCTGTAGCCAAGAAATAACTTCCTTAGTTGCCCCCATGGTGGCAGTCTCTCATGGTGCTATGGGTGTGTCCTCTCCCTTCTACACCCATCTGCAGACCTGTGGTCTGGGGCTGAGGGGACCATAGGGAGTTGCAGGCAGTGCAAGGCAGTGTCCATATATCCAAGGAATCTGACACTCATCTCTGCCTCTACTCTCTCTCTGGTCTCTCTTTTCGCTCCCACTCAGCACAACAGATGTCTCCTTGGATAGTTAGTGACAGTGCAAATGCAGTAAACAAAGTGCTGTTATTTTTGCGGGGAGAGAGAAGGGTTGGGAAGTCTCCCAGGACCTACTGGTCATCTCTAAATCCATTTCATATGCAATTTTGTGATAACAGAGCATTACCCCAGGTGATGGCCAGAACTATTTTTATCCCTCTGTTCTTGGGAAATGACCTCTCCTACCTGGTTGTGTGGGTGCTGGGACAGTATCCAGAGCAGAGCGATGGAGGCATGACGCACGTCCTCACTGCCAGATGCCAGGAGAGAGCACAGCTTGGGCAGGACATTCTCTGCAACCATCTCAGCCTGGATGTCTGCTGGTTTGGGAAAATGACAGAAGTCAGGGACATTCAGAGCACTGCAAGGAGGCATTCAGGCTCTGACTCAAACAGTTGGTAGTGCCTCTGATCAAATTAGAGGGCACCTCCCCATCTCCGTGGAAAGTGACAATGCTAGATGTTTGGTTATAAAAATAAACCCTCATTTGTTCTGGTTACTTTTACTGAGGGATTAATACAAGCCTGATGGCAGAATGTAGGTTTGAGCACCCTCAGTCTGTAACTGAACCTCAAAAAGAAGAATGAAGGGAATTTTCTGAGTTCATCATTGGCATGAGGCCCAGTAAGAAGGTGGCAGCTTCTGCTGCACAGACAGAAGGACCTCCCCAAGCACCATCTATCTCACAGTTATGGTTAGCCAGGGGAGTGATTAGCCATCGCACTGAATTGTTACACCCCACTTGTCCCTGAACCTCAGAGAGTGGTTTTGGGAACCAAAAGACAATGCTAGAGGAGCCAGTAGGTGGAGCAGCACATCTAAAATGTCAAGCAGACCAGGGGGTTTCAACCACACCACGGAGCAGTGCAGCAAGTTCCTTCGCTCTCAGCTCCATTATAATTGTGTTTGCTTGAAAATTAAGCACCTCTAAATTTTCTAGATGAACAGCTCTACCCTGGACTCTGTGGCTTTGGCACTGAGCGTGTCAGTCCTCTGCTTTCACCTCCTGAGTATGTCATAGACACAAATCTTGGACATTTAATAGGATAGTTTTTTTAAGATGACGACAAATGCTTGAGAGAAAATTATATTTAATGATAGACAAAATCATCCCTTGGGAGAAGACAGGTCCCCTCTCAAGCAACAATTTCAGGAGACATTCTATCCTAATCATGTTTCATGCTTAGGAAACATGGAAGGGGGAAAAACTTAGCAACTTACTAAAGCTCTATGTATAAGAAGACCTCTGCTGCCTTTCTCACTTTGTCCAGATCCTTCACCTCACTACCTGGGAGCTCTGAGGCAGATTTAGTTAGGATATGCGCTACATCCCCCTCCTCCCTTAACATCCAATTAATATGTAGAAAAGAAGGTATCTCTTTGCTTTTAATATGAAAGGTTCCCAGCCCACTGTGCTCACTCTGAAAGGCAGAGAAAGAAAGAATGTGGTTTGTTTATCTCTAAGATATTGCTTACCACTGATAGCCAAATTTCTTAGGCAAACACATGCCTGGCTGGAAACCTGCTTGTGCCAAAGAGGAAAAAAACAAAAGCATGAGGAAGAGGGGAAAAAGAGCAGTTTCAGTAATGCATGTTCTTGCCTATTGGATGCAAAATAAACATGACAACACTAGAAAGCTACTACATGATCTTCAGAGAATATATTTTGGCACATGACTTTTTTCAAAGTTTTGCTGAATTTTTTTTCAACCTCTTAGTATCAGTCATCCTGTCATTGATGAAGAAGAGACAGAGGGGTTCAGAAGCTGGATTTACTTTAAAATGTCAGATAAGTTATAGGAAAGTAAAGGGAAAGGAATTGTCCCATTTGCTTTGCCTTTTTTTCCCCCTCCCTTCAAGTATTTCAAGTTCCACCCTTTAAATCCTGAAATGTGGCTTATTAAGTTTCTTTGATGTGACTCCTGACAAAACAAAATTTTCAAGATGTTATTCCTCGAAGCTATACAGTAAAAGTTCTGGATACCAAAAAGAAAAAAATTAGCATAATAGATGCTTGACACCTTCTATCACAGACACAATGATCAAAGACAGAGCCTGGACAGGGCACTTCGCACCTGTAGTTCAAGTTAATAGCATACAGGCCATTCTAGTCTAGAGGAAGTGTCCAGGGCAGTGGAACAACTTTAATGATTTTCCTTCACTTTCTCCATATATTGACCTTGTAGAACCCATGTACCTTCTAATATGGGTGTCTTTTCTCATGGGAAACATGCTGCATAGGTACCTCTATGAGGCTGAAACTGGAAACCCAAGTTTATAGCTCTACTCCTATGCTAAGCCTTTACACAAAGGGAAAGCTACAGCTTTACCTTGTCCACAGAAGAGGATAGAAGAGACATGAGTGTCCGTAGCAGGAATCTGTCACCGGGTCTCAGCAAGGCTTTGTGGTGCTGAACATTGGCTGCCACGTTGCTTAGGGCAGCACAGCTGTAATACTGCAAAGGACCAAGAAAGAGGTAGACAGAGAGGAGGTCACAGTGGTGTCATGTGAAATACAAATAAACTGGAGAAATGCTCAGATGTAGAGCCTCTGAAAACAGAGTTCTTTTTCATGCTAAGGGTGTTTATTGGGTAGACACAACATGCTATAGCTACTGCAGCAGTCCTGCTGTGGGGTGTTGCACAAACTCATTCGGAGCCTGGCTATTTGGGAATGTACTGCCCTGCTGGAACAACATTGCTGCTGGCACCTAAGTTAGGTCATCTGCATCTACTGTATTATATGTTTCCATTGATTTACTTAAGCTGGATGTAGTTATTGCCCAAGCACGCAAGAGATCCTTTCCAAAGGATTTAAACATTAACGCTAGGGAGGATTATACATTTAAGAGTATGTATTACTAGGGAGGTATAATTAGAAGAAACAGGTTGAACTGCAGAGAAAGAAATTTTAAGATTAATCTCAGAGAAACCTGAAAATGCTGAGGCAGTTTGCAGAAAGCAATTCTAGAGGGTCCATCTCTTCATAATAAAACTGATGGAGAAAACAATTCCACGCTACTCAGAGGCCTGAATGAACAAACTAACAGATGATAAGGCTTACAACTCTGATTCAGTTTTTTCATCAGCATACTTTTGAACCAAGACCATCTCTCTGCTGAGTGTGCAGAACCACAAAGAAGTATCTGTGGTAGGCATAAAATAGGAAGATTTCCAGATATTTACAATAAGAAGAAAAGATCTTTGCAAGTTATGTCTCCTCAGAATGTTTAGTAAAATTGCTTAGAGCAGAAGATCAAAGTAAGGATGCAAAAAACCCTAATCAAATGAAACAAAAAGACCCAAAACACCAACCAACCAACCAAAACAAAAAGACCCAAAAAACCACCAACCAACCAAATAACCAAAAAAAAGAAACAAACCCCCACAAAACCAGAGGAAGAGACCTATCTGAAAGTTGTCTGATGATCTCAAAGACACAAGAAGGTATGCAAGTAACAACTCTGTTCATGCATTAATGTGTGCTGGCAGACACACATCTGCATCATAAACTTCCTCCCATGAAGCTAGACAAATTGTTTTGAATATACATTATCTGACTGAGCTGAGTTTCACCAAGATGCTCTCACATGCTTTCCAACTTCTCTAGAGAAACCTTCCCTCCTCTCCACCTTTTAACTTTTACATACTGATGTCTGTACTCTCCTTACAGTCACGCTGTTACTGTTCTAAAATCACACCTGTTTAAGCCATACCTGCACTTCTGAGTCAGGAGATTCCAGCAGCAAGGCAAGAACTGGTAGGGCTCCTTCCTTGCACAGGACCTGTTGGATTTTTTCTGCCATTAAAAAGAAAAAAAAAGAGTCCTGTAAATGTGTCTTTCCCCTTTCCTCCCTCTCATCCGGAGGTGCCATTCAAAAGGGATATGCACAATCCTTGGATTCTAGAGAGTTATGATTTTGTCCAAATATATGCCAGCCAGTGTGACTGGAAAGTATATAACTTAGAGCTTGTGCAATACAGCAGTATGCAGATATTTTAGCAAAATGACCAGCAGGCTGTCTGATTAAGCTTTTGCAGGTTTTATGTTAAAAACTGTGCTGAGAATATGAATTGCTACAGAACCTGAAAAGCCTCAGGTACTATCTTCACCATGTTTTCTGTGTTTCAAAAAGAAATTATTTTAAAAATTCTGAATAATAACAGAAGTGTAATAGCCAACTGTATAAATTGTTGCCAACTGTTTCCTTCCACAATGTAGAGTTAAGAGGTGTTACTCATGACTTTATCATTTAGCTCTGTGGAATAATGGTATCATCTAAGTAAGCGAGATTTAGTGCTGGTTTGTTTCAAAATTAATGTATAGTAGTGTGCATATAATTGCAGAGGACCACATGCTGCTTTTGCTAAAGCTGTCGGCAGATATTCCAGGAGCCTTTAATGTCTGACCCATAACAGTTATATTTTGCATATTCCAACATGAAGTTAGTTAGAGCAAATCAAAAGTTCCTAGGGCTTGACTTTGTTGGATAAGCTTCTGAGATTGCTTCAAAGTACTACCAAATGTGCTGCTAAATTTTAGCCAAGTTATTTCTTTTAAAAATAGTTACTTTTTAATATAAATTTCCTTGATTATTTAAGTATTCATGCGCTAGCCCCTTGGAGTTGAAAATCAAGCCTTTCTCTTTTGTTCTTAGGCAAAAAAAGGGCCTGCATTAGCTAAACTTAAATCACCAACCTGTGGTATCAACATGAACGACATATGCAGACTAATTAACTTTATGCTCAGATATGCTTTTATTCTTCCCCTAACCTTTTGGATAATTTTTCTATCAGTGAGAAATTTTCTTTCAGCAATTTAGGTAACCTGTTGGTCTGAAAGTACCTGATTGTGTGAGGTTGAGAATAGCACCAACTGCATTTTGCTGGACTCTGGGATCATAGGACCTGGCAAGAGACAGGAGTGGTGTAATTCCTCGAGCAGCACCAATAGCCTCTTGGTTGGACTCTGGAGAAGAGAATCAGAGAAAGAAAGAAATACTTAGTGCCACCCTCCCATGAGCCAGGAGTAGGAGAACTAGCAGGGTTAGTTCTTCAGTGTTAGCTTCTCTGATTCTTTGGTATATATCAACATTTCTCTGCATGCTCAAAGGGAACTGTTAAAAATTCCAAGAGCTTAATACGAAAGAAACCAACTCATGAATTCTGGATTAGCCATAGATTACAGTTGGTTCAATGCTTTTGTTTTATGACTAGGATAATTAAAACAAGAGAACCTTAAGTCCCCTTAAACATAACAAAGTGTTGTACTTGCCTTGTATCCTTGGTATACCCTATCAAGCTATTCACAGTGTAAAAACCAAAAACTACATAATTAACTGCAGGTAAGACTGAATTAATTTAGTAAGGTATATTCAGGGACAATTTCTCTCTTTGAATGTTCCTGTGTCAGTCCTTTGACAACTACGAACAATGCAGAGGTTTTTAAAGACAGCATTTGACTTAACCACTGGAATTTGAGAAGATGCTTCTTCTCTGAAGTGGTAGCGATTCCTTGCATGGCAATGGATTAAGTTGTACAGTTGTATTCAACATCCTGGAGTACAAGGAGAATTCAGAAATTATCTCCAGAGACTCTTTGGTGAAAAACTGAGGGAAAAAAGAAAAACTATAATACTTAGTGCTGTTAAATTAAATGTATACTGTACAATATGATACAACATATTTATATACTATATATATATAAGTATACTATGTACGATGAAGTTATACCATCTTATAAAATATAATTTAGGAAAAAATAATCTGCTTTTAGTTCTGAACTTACTGAAGGTAGCCTCAGCTGTGCTGTATGGATGAGAATCCTTCTATTATGCTCTTCCCTGCACCTCTACCACGAGGCCATCAAAATATTTGCAGCAAATAACCTGCTGCCACACTAAGAGAGCTATGCTCTTCTCCCCTTTAGTATCTTATTTATATCTCTATAGTATCTGTATTTGTAACTTAAAAGTGTTTTAGTGGCTCATTTTGAAAAAAAATAAGGTTTTATCAGTGGTGTTCTTTGAAGTTGATGAGATTTATATGGGAATTACACCAAATATTAATTCTCCTCACATCATAGTATCCTGCAGACTCTTTTATAAAGGAAAAAGCAAAGTCCATAGTCTACATCTTTCATTGTTTATAAGCCAAACTGCCCCTGCAGACCATAGGAGTTTTACTTGAGTATTGCTTCTTTTATGTACATTTATAGACAGTTTAAACAGTGGCCACTCTCTGGAAGTCTGCTGAGAGAAACATAAAGCAGAACAGGGCAGAAAAAAAAGAAGGTATTTGGGTGAGATCAAGTCTTCAGCTGCCAATTTAGAGAGTTATTACAACTAAGGTATTATTTTTAAACCTGGAGCCTATCTAATGGGGAACTGACACAAACAGATAATCCAGGATATTTATTCAAGTGTAGTTCAGATAGTATCAGTTTAATATACCAGGACAAGTAATTTTCTATCTTCATATGAGTATTTTGTACTCAAAGACATACCTTTCATTCTGGAAAAAATCTTTGAGCAAAATAATTGTTCTGGGAAGAGTAATGTATTTAAAAATAGGTTTTCCACATGGGAAGCTATTATTCTGGTGAAATATTCTGGTCTACTTCATAGATTAGCCTTTCTCTAATCTAATCTGCCTACATACTGTTCTTTTGTTTCCCTCAGCAGAAGCAGAAATTCTTTTGTGTGACTCCAACTGATGGAAACCAGTCTGGTGTGATGTTAACTAATCAGCTGAGTAAAAAAGAGAGGTAAAAAGATTGAGAATTCAGATATCACTGCTTCCTTCTTTCTTGCACACAACACACTCCATGAATGTGAATGTGGGAGAGAAACTCACATTTGAGCAAAGGGATTGCAACCATTGGACAAAACTTGGGCTAATTCTTTCTGTTTTGTCACCTTATGACAGACTGGTTGGAGAGACCTCTCTCACCAAGATGCGTAACTCTACTATCATCTCTGTAAGACATGTGGCAAGCTAGATCATGTTTCTCTCGGACCACCTTAATGTGGTACCTTCCCTAATGCCCCTTGGACTGCTTTTAGAAGGAAACCACGTGTTCAGATGCTACTCTAAAGTGGGGAAATCAACAGCACCTACTCAAGCTGTGTTTGAATAACTCACCTTGAAACTGCATTTATGAATTCTTTCTTTCCACTCTCTGACATTTGTATTCTTGAAAATTCCCCTGTCAGAACAACTTTGAATGTGCTCTACACTCCGTGCATCCTTGTTTTAGCTAAATGCACATGTTTAGGCCTCCCTAAACCCTGAAGTTGTAAACATTTAGTTCTGTTCTGATGTACTCTGAGAAGAGTTCTTATCTCAGAACTGATTACTTTCATGCACTGATTGAAAAGCTGCTGATAATTGCAAATATGCATGCATTCTTTTGCTGCATGGATAAATGCTGGTCCTGGAACAAACCTTCAGATCATTTCATCTGAATTGGTTGGTTTGACCTTCTTATTTTTGGCTACCTATTGCAGCAGGTAAGTACCAGACAACCAAGCTTATGCATAAGCTTATGCAAAGACGGTGTAGAATTTTAGTTACCTTCAAGTTATTTAAGGATCTTCTTAATTTTGTTGTGTTTCCATATTTATCTTTTTTGCATGAATGGTTTACTTGAAAGACATGACTGAACAGGATACTTTTCCCAAGGAACACTTCAAAATATCATAGTCTGTGAGTTAAAATTAAAATAAACCCTAGAGAATTGCCTCTTGCTTTAGTCTCGTTGCTGTGGTAGGTAAATATCATCTGAAAAATAAACAGATAGACTCAGTCCATCTAAATCTTGATTAAACTGGGACAGAGATCCTCAACACTAATCAAATCCCAGGCAGCAACCCAGCCTATGCACTTGCACAACTGCCTAGCCCTGTGTTCAGCAGATGCCCTCCTGTCTAGTTTGAAAGCTCCTTGAGAGCTTAATTTGAACTACTTGTGCTCAGAAGGACACTGGCACTTAAGGAAGCATGCAAAGGCATTAGGTGACCACCCTCAACAGGGAATGAAGGTAGACTGGATCTGGAGTAGCCGAAGGTTCCCTATATTCCAGGTTAAAGATATCTAAAAGCGAGGGATTGCCTTCAGGACTAAGTAACATTCTTAGGCACTCTCAGACAGGTCACTTCCTCTGTGGGCTGCTTAAAACAGGTAATGGGATATCTCTCTAAATCTTCAGGGGCGTAACTTCACTGACCACACACAAAAAAAGTCCTTCTAGTGCCAGGTACCTAAAATTTTAGTGATGCCATGCCTAATCGAGACATTTAAATGAGGCAATTTGCATTCCACACTAAGTAATGTTGTATGCAGAATTCTTAACCTGACTGTAATAATATACAACATCTAAAAATAAGTTCCTAAGGGAAAAGTGTTTAAAAACCTGAAAACACAAAAAAAAAAAAAAAAAAGAAAAAAAGAAAAGGTGGGATAAAATGCAAATCAGGGCTTTCATGTAGTTTAATCCTGCTTATACACTCCCCCTTTGCAACCTAAATACTTAAATGAGAAATGAACACTATCATGCTTCTCTCAGCCTTCTGGGAGATCAGACTGCAACCTCCCATGCTGGAGAGGGAAGCTCGCAGAATAAATACTACAGGGAGGGAAATAAATGTTATTCATGGCTTTCATACAGACTTGTACACAATTTTTACAGTAGAACTGCACAGTTTGCGCAAGGTAGAAGTAGACTAACTTGATAACCTTTCTTTTGGTAACTGTGGTTCAACTTACCTGTCTGGATACCAGGAAAATATTTATATCATGGTATGAAATATGCATAGTTAAGAGAAAGAAGTTGATGACAAACGCAAGTAGTACATCATAGCTAACGAACTGACTAAAAGCAAGGCGGCAGCAACTTCTGAATGGGAATGACCACCTGGAAGGAGGCCACAAATGGAGTTCCACAAGGAGTGGTCTGCAGTTGATTTCGAGCCAGAAAGCTAATACAAAGCTGTGAGAGCAGCAGTGTCAATGCAGTGGAGGACTTGATTATTTTACAAACAACAGACAAGTTGGAAGACTGAAGCAACAGAAACGGAATGAAACCTTATAGTACAAAATGCAGGGAATGTGCACTTGGAAACATTTGCGGTAGACCCTTAATTAATTGGTGTCTGCTGGAAATTGCAGCAGAGGAGGAGAAACACTAAGTGATTAAGTCAGCTGCGGGATGACATCCCTATGGCACAATCACCAAAACAGCAAGTGTTAGATATCATGAGATGTACCACAAAACATATTTCCCTTGGCGCCACAATGAGAAACACAGGTAAGACCACAGCTGAAATACTGCACATTTCTGGTGACTTCACTTTCAGAAGACATAAATTCAAAATGGAACTCCTGCAGCATTTATGTATATCTCGGGACTGTAACAATGCCTGAGGCCTGTGGTATCACAATACAGCAGATACAAATGCTATGTTCCATTCCCGGAACAGATCATTTACACCCAGAAGGTCTATGAAGATGAATGGAGAACCTCACTTACAAGTAGTCTTAAATGAGCTTGCTTTCTCAATCTAGTAAAATGAAGGAGCCTCATCAACATAAACATCAGAGAGCTAGAACTACTGAAGCAAAAGCCAAAGTAGACACTAATTAAGATAAGCTGGTCATGAATACATTTGAGATGAAAATCAGAGAAAGGTTTGTAATCATAAGAGAATGAATGACAGAAACACTGAGAGAAATACCTTAACTGGAACGTCAAGATGTTGAATTTATGATGTGGGAATACCAAAACTTGCGGCTGCATCTTATGACTCTTAAACCAAATGTAAATAGGTTGTTTTATCTTGAAACGTGATCTAAGCGTTGAATGAATTCACTGTAGATGACAAAGGGAAAGAACAGTACTCACCTGAAACAGCCAAAGTCATGATGCAGGCACAGGAATTACACTGGACAGTGGGATCCTCTGACTCAAGCAGATCCAGAATTGGCTCAAGTAAACCCATTTGAACAACTAATTCTTTGTCAACTATTCATAAATTCAAGAAAAAGTAGGACAAATAAAAAAAATAAATAGTTAATGCCTCTGGAAAAGAATATATCATTCTTTGACTGCTTTGGGAATCTGTATTATGATTATACAAAACAGATATAAGATGGAAACAGCCTGATAGCCACTCATAGTTCCTAGCTAGGTTTGCTTGATTTCTCTTCAAACTCATGCAAGAGCATAAGAGATGTTTAGAGATTCTAGGTCAAAAGGTCACAAATATTTTTGCTAACAATTCTGTTTACAAACACAATTACTCAGCATTCCCCTCACTCTTTCTTTTCCTTCTGATATCTACCTTTTAAACATTAATTTTTACTTATAAATAGTGACATGATATTATTTTCAGCAAAATCCTTAAAAAAAAGAAGTAAAGAAGAAAGCCAGCTTCACTGAAGACTGATCGTGTCTTCTACTGTTATGGGATTGCGTGATGAAATACTCGTGGCCCAGGTGTCAAGGAGTGCAGTAGTAGGTTCAACAAAGACTCCGTGGACAAGGTGGAAGGTGTTCATGCTCTGTCTATCAACATGAACTTTATTGGGAAGTTTTTATTCTGCAGATCCCAGTCCCCATCTCAATTCCATTTGCTCTATTAGTTACAGAAGAAACTGAATTCTATTAAATATTTTAACTTTTTTTTTTTAATCTGCAAGCAATTTGACTAAGGTCCAGTTCATAAATAACACGAAAATGAGCACTGTCTCATAGGTAGAGTTTATTTCTAAGAACTGTTATCTGTTGTTTGAAAAGGCTAGTGTTGGGCTCTCAGATTAAGCATGAGAATAGAATTGTCATACCAATAATAATTTATCAGCCTTTGCACAGATTCAAGAACCCCTGCCACATGATATAATCTACCTGCAGAGATTTGCTATTTCTTGATGCCCCCAGAACCTATGTAGCTTGCAGTCAGAAACACACTCACACTTGTCCTCTCGGGATCACAAAAAAAGGAATTTGAATTTGTGTAGACCTGAGCGTGTAGATGTGCCTTTCTTCTATCTGAGCCTGGCTGAAGAGATACTTTTTCACCTGAAGACAGATGTGTTGTTAATTACTCACTATGTCCTTCCAGCAAGAAGTTGACAAGGGACAAGGAAGACATCTGTTGCACCTCCAGGTCAGCAGACCGTAGTAAGGCATAGAAGGGTTCCAGATGCTCCACAGGCAGGGGGGTGTTCACTGCAAGAATGAAAGGAAATATTCATAAGTCTCTCTGCTCACCACCACCACATTTTTCTCTTGTTGGTCTTAAACCTCAGGTATTCCTATACATGTCCTGAGTGGTATTCCCCTTCATTTAAATTCCACTGCTATTAGCAAACAGGGCAAGTTTCCTGAAAAGGTATTGAATAATCAAGTCCTTCAAAAACATCATGAGAAGGGAAACCATATACCTCGCTACCAAACAGGTCATTCTGCCTCACTGCCGGTCCTTGTGTTGTGGCTATCTGCACTTTTTATTCAGCAAAAAATACACGGGATAAAGTTACTACGTCATGTGACAGAATATTCTCTTTGTAGTAAATTTAAAACAAACAAATAGATAAATAAGTTGCAACCTGCTTGTTGCTGGTAATTCTACCTTTTTGTAGAGCCCAGTCTTGCTGCAATTTTATTTGGGATATCTAGGTTGACTCCTAACCATTTACAAATTACTTCAGGAGTCATGTGTTCCCACGGAATAGCTGGGACAAAGGAGAATGTTTCCTTCATAAATTTTCACAATAATCAGGCCTCTAGAGCTTTGTCCTGTTTCAAAAATTACATAATATATAACATTAACCAGTCACTATGTCCATTTCCTTCCACCATATTTTGACTGTGTCACTCTCAGGAGATTCAGTACACACTAAGTATTTTTGGTTCTACTGAGTTTTACAGAAGTATTACAACTACATAAATGAGAGTCTTTTGTAATCATGAGAGATATCTCCTCATAGCAAAACCATGAATTGAATCTGTCTACATGGCAATGACAGCATTTTCATTTTCCTTAGCGAACAACATAGCAAGAAAGAAAAAAATAAACCAAAACTTTCCTTAATGAATCAAAGGGAATTTCACAGTTGAAAATAATACTTTTATTTATAATTATGTGAACATTTTCTAATGCACTGAGATAACTTACTGTGCTGACTCATATGCAAGTAATAGAGGGCAGCTGACTGCTGTAAGCCTGGGTTTTCTGAAAAGGCTAAAGTCCTCAAGGCTTCCAGAGGGTCCTTTCCAAGGGGTGACATTTCAAAACCTAAAGAGAATAACAGCACAGGCTCAATTACACCTAAAAAGGGTTAGTTTGCAAAAAGAAATTAAAATTTATAGCCAACCAAACACATAAGGATTTTTGTACTGCAGCAACTCCATAAAGCTCATCTACCCTTATTCATGTTTCCCTGAGCAGAAGCAATAGATGAGTTGGGAATAACACGTCCTTGGCAATGCCTCTTGTAAAGCTAACAAAGCTAGTGACTGGAAGCAAGATACATTATAACCTTTAGACACTTTTATGCTATCTAATATAAATGCAGTCAGTCTTGTTCTCTGTAAAAATCCTTATCTTTTTCTGAATCACAGATGATCTTTGTTAAAAAATACCTACTGAACACAATGTTCTTAGTTATGAACTGTAGAAAGAGTATATATTTCTAATTTACTACCTTTGAAGTTCACTGTGTTTCCCATCTTGGGTATTACAAGAAAGGATTTCAGGGAATAGCAATAGGGATTGCAAATAGGTTTGCCTCAGGCTCTAGCATGAGCCTACCTGTTCTCAAGCATGATAGTTCCCCTGTGAATAAACCAGATGTTCAACAATAGCTATCAAGCAATAGCATGGCATGACTTCTGTAAGTCACTGTATAATATGTGTGGAATGGAGCAGCAGAGAGGAAAATAAAAGGGACATTGAACTAATGCTCAGTGGTATGAATAGAGTTAAAAAGGTGAAATGCTATAAACTGACTGGTGGAGCACACAATTTAAGCTATATTTTCAGGCAATAGATTAAAGTCATGCATTAATGATTGAAATATCTCTAGGAAAAATATTTAGCTACTTTACCTCCCATGGGAGAAAGGGATGTGAGGGATGTAAGGGACATGAGCTTTCACACATCAGTGCAAAACTCAGCCAGTATCTCAAGCCATTAGAAGCTGCTGACATGTCACGACTAGCAAATTCCTATTGTCAAGATTATGTAAGTGAGCTTCACACAAGAACTACTTCATATAAAGATCATTTTTGTTCCATAATTAACAATACACACAAAGAGAAGGACTAGCCTGTGTGTGCAAGGTTTTAGAGATAAGACCAAAAATCCCTTCATATGGTTTAATTTTGCTCTTTATACACGGAATCTTCCACATATCTGTGTTTTTGTTTGGGAGAGTGATAGAGCAGAAACCTTCAAAATCTTCGCCTGCTTATAATATCAAACATTTGCCGCCCTAGATAACAGATGGGTATGATGAACGGCCACAAAGTCTCTCCTTGCACCCAAATTGTCCAAACACTGACTTCCTGCCTATTACAATTTCTTCAGAACTGAGGATGGGCTTGCTCCATCTTGGAATAAAATGCACAGGTGAGTGTTAAAGCAAGAGGAATGTGTCTTGGTTCTCTTTGTGAGGCTTCCCAGCCTCCATGTGTCTTGGCAGCAGGATTTGGCCACTCAGAATTAACCGTGGTTCTGCTTCCTGAGTGCTGTATCCTATGTATGCTTCCTATCATAGACAGTGGGATCTCCTGAAAGCACACACTGCCAGCTTTGTACTGCTTTCAGAGAAGCTCTTGGCTTCCTGCTGCTGTACTCCAACTCCTGAGGATTCAAGACAGACAAGCCTTTTGAAGACTAATCTCAGAGAAGAAAGGATCTCTTCAGAAAACATACATTTATTCTTTTCAGGAAACATCAGTGGGTGCTGCAAGGGGCCGTTCTGGCCTCACCATGTCTTCGAGAGCACCCCTTCAGTACACCTGATCCATCAGCTGAGCTGGGATACTGCCAAGCCAATCCCTTAAACAGTCAGGAGCATGCTAGCCTTTGAAGAAAAAGTTCAGCCCTGAAAGATCTCTCCTGCATAACAAGCTGAAAAATCTGGCCCTATTCAGGGTATCAATGTCAGGATTTAACCAGCACTTAAGGTGCAACAGCTAGTGAACCGTATCAGCAGCAGAGGACCCACCACATTCATAGGCTAATGACACCAGCTAATAGCAGCTGAGGCTAATTCACACATGTTCCCAACAACCAGCGTCACAGCAATTATTCCAAAGGCTGTTCCATGGCAGATCATTTCAAACAGCGTCAACTGTGTCATACCAAGGAAAAATGTCTCTCCTGGTTCCCCTCACAAGATGGTTTTATATTCCTCAAAAGACAAGTAAAGAAATAGCAGTTTGTGTTCTGCACCTTTCACACAAATGAAAGTAGAAGGCTATGCAATTTTGTGTAGTAGCTTTAGCTGTAAGTTGCTAAACTTACAGCAACATACCCAATCAGCTGTGAGACAAAGCAGAACAAAACAAGCAATGGCCCCTATCCAAGCTTGAGATAAGGACTGTTTTTAGGTTAGAACTCTGACAAAATAAACTCATCCAAGATGACTTCAGTGATGAAATAAAAAAAAAAGTTTTCCTACTGATATTGTTGTATCCTAGGACACGACAAAAAGGACATCACAAATAGATAAACAGGGGAATTAGGCAGGTAGCCTGTAAAACAAAGGAGATAGATGAAGAGTTATGGATCTACTTTGATTCAAGCAGCAACTCGTGATTGTGCTTAAACCTGGTGTCTGAAATGTTTGCACAAAAGCGCAGTTGCTTGGCATCCTGGGAACCTAGTGATGCTTGTCCCAGGGTGACTTTGACCTTCCCCACGTATAGGCCAGACACCCCCAGCACAAGTCCAAGTGTTCTGCAACCAGCCAACATGGAGGTGTTCAACTGTGCACATCACACTGTGATGTGCCTGCTCACAGCTTGGTGCTCAGGTAGCAACCAGTCTTGGCACAGCTCATCTCTGGCTCTGCGAGCTCAGTGACTGACTTAAAAAAATTAACTTCTATTACTAGAAGGACTGACTTCTAAGAAACATACTTACATGGGTTATGTACTAACAGTGGTGGCAGAGCAAGAAAGCGACTGACCATTTCTGCCTAGGTCTAACTGTTGCACCACTTGAGCCCTTGGTGTCCTGTACACAAAGAAAAGGCTCTGTAGCTCTGGCATTTCCTACACCATCACCAAGCTGACATGCCAGAGCAGAGCACCGATCAATCTGCTCTCAACCCACAAAATCAATCTCCTTGTTCTTTCACAACCCTTTAGAAAGAGACAGGTCCTCTCACCTGTTTCAATATGCTGCAGAAACTCCTGTGCGGTCACTCTCTCATGAGGCTGTAGGATGGGCTTGTACAGCTGTCTGTTTTTAGAGCTGTTTTGTTTTAAGCAGGAGCATTCGCTTATCAGAGTTAAGCATTCCTTGATGCCGTGAACCAAGTCAGAGGACATCCTCTGAACAAAGGCTACGAAGTCCCGCAGCAGCTGCATGCATCGTCCACATAGTTGACCCATTCTTATTCCAACAGCAGCACAAAGTAAGAAGAAAAGGAAGGAGATGGAAAGAAAAGTTTCTTCTCAACTTGTCCACTTTTTGCACTAGCTTGCTTTCCTCGGTGTTTGTTCTCTTACAGAAGTTAACACCACACCACGTGCAGCTGCTGTAAGGTAGACAATCTTCTGTGTCCAAAAAGCTACATTTCACAAGACTGGTTTCTGCTGATCTCCCAGAGTGTACAAGTTATTATTGAAAAGGCTGGACTGGAGACACAATCAAACACCCTCCCTTTGCTTGAAGAAAAATAAAATAATGACCTAAACACATTTTGTGGAGAACAAATGGCGTTTAAGTCCTGGAGCATCCACCAAGGCTTTCATGAGGCTAGAAAAGCTCTGAGATAATGAAAAATGCAGCCTCAGTTTTTGTAAGACAGCTTTCCACATGAAAGGTAGGCACCACCTTGCCTGCATGTGTACAAGCTGCAGCTACCAATTGGAGAGGAAGGGAAAAAAAAAAAAGGAGCAACTGAACAGGTTTTTCCAGTTTTTGCTGAAGCACAGACCAGAACAAAGGCGCTGTTGGACAAACAACTCATACATAACTCACTCAACTGAGACTTTGCAAATCAGAAGAATAGAAAACTTAAAAAAAAATATAGTGGACAAATGAATTTAGCACTGTTTTCCTCCTGTCAAGCAAGTCCTGCAGAGTGGGCTGGATAAGCTAGCAATGGGAGAATGCAAAAATTATCTGCAATCTTCATGCAGAAAAAGGTACCAAAAGAAAAATGAGTAGTCCTCCTTTTGCTCCATCCTTTTGCTTAATTAATCAGTCTGGTGCATGTGCCCACTCGTGGCTGAAGAGATTTACAAATTACCATGGTCTAGTTAATGTAGCATGAAGTGATATTTGTAATATTGAGGTTTCCAGTAAAATCTGGTTTGATTCAAGATCACCTTAATTAGGGATCCTGCAAGTACTGGTCTGCTGAGTGTTGATCACTTTTATAAACTACTCCTTATTAATGGATTTGATGGGTTTATTCTATTGCATTTGATACATTTATTGGCAAGTTCTAGCCTCACTGTCCTTTAATAGATCTTCAGTATCTAAATAAATCATGTTTGAAAAATCAGCTGTTTTGCACCCGTCTCCAAGCACTCATAAACAGCCTTACCTAAATCTCACTTGTCTGTCCAACTATTGCAATTTCTTCTCTTACTTACATGTCATTTTCCGAAACACAAGTACCATGTGGCACAAATAAACCCACATACATCAATAAACCGAAAGGTATGAGTCCTCTAATACATAATGCAATTCATTACAAAGAATCAGGACTTTGATTTTTCTGGCTATCTCCTCGACCAGCTCTGCACACTCACTGAGTTCTGATCTGTCTGGCTTCTTAATATTATCAAAAGCAAGGCTAATATTTCTACTTTCTCACTAATGTCTTCTGAATCTTTTCAGTAGGAATCTTCTGAAGCATAGGCAACCCATGTGATAGTCAGGTCCTACTTCTGCCACCACTTGCTCTTCACTTTTTGCACATGATCTTCTGCCCTTCAGTTTTCATCCTAAAAGCAGTGAGGTGGCAGACTCCTGGGAATCCATCACATACTCCTTCTGCCTCTTGCTCTGTTCTGTCTAGTGAACAGCAATGTTGAATTGTGAGATTTTTTTAAAGGTAATTTGGACTGTACTGCAGGGAGATGACAAAAAAACCAGAATATTTGAAACATGAAACATTTGTTAGTAATGACTGCATTTCTGTAACATGTTCTTACTAAGCATTTCAAAATGTATTATGAACATTAAAACAGCTTTCCAATATATCTGTAAGGAAGATATTCCCAAAATCATTTAAAAACAAGTTTCTGAGCAAGTTTTCTTGCAACTCCAGTTTAAAGAAGTGCATGACACCTGAAAATTAGGCTATAATTTGCCTGAAGGCATAATACTCAGGTGTCCCGATACCTAGTTTGATGATTCAGTCAGGAAATTTTTCTTTTATTTGAAACCACTTCTTGAAAGCCAGTGCAGAAGTCTGGTTTGTGGGTCTTCAAACGTACTCTGAATTCACAATAGCTAGGGTAAAGGTTTTAAACCCAATGTTTTTGATGAGTTTCATGACCTTGATGTTTCCTTATCTGAATAAAATGCCATCTAAAGTCTGCAGAAGGGGAAAATATAGTAGGGCTCTATTACTGTTAAACCATTTTGCTTTAATTCTTCTACAGAACATGTTTCAAATAGTAAATGTCCCACACTCTACGTAATTTTTTCTCCAAAGGAAAAAAAAATCAGTTGCTTTGTAATGTGTTAAAACAGCCTCTCCAAACATTTCCATTCAGTTGTGTGCAAAAGAGACTTCCAAGCAGTAACCTTACTGTATGAAGACTATTTGGCATTCAGTATAAAATGCATTTGGAAGTTTGAATCTAGTTGCCAAATAACAGATAAATGCTGTAGCTAACTGGTACTTGCAACAGAGAACTTCCACTGGTCCAGCATTTTATCTGCTGTGTGGCTTCTCTGCAGATGACAGGAACTATTGCTTTTGAGCACAGTCCCTTAAGCATCTGACACTCACTATAGGTTTGTTTCGTTTTGAATCAAGAACAGAAAATCTCAAAAATATATTTGTTCATTGGCCATTTCACTCCTGTAGCATGCCACTGCCTGAACTGCTTCTTAGAACAGAAATTCCTGTATCTGGTTTGCAATGGTGCAAAACTTTTGGTTGCCCAAAAGTTGACGGACACTGGAAAGGTGTACACAAATACCCTTTATACTCTTCTTTCATAGATTACCTTGGGTCTCTTCATTGTAAGAGGCCCAAAACACCCTCAGGCTCTGATGTGAATATTGGAAAAGACAGGTCAGCTTTATCTGAGCTGTAGTAGGAAAATTATAGCTCCAGATTCTAGATTTTAGAAATACTATTATCACTGTGATTTTAACCAATGGAAGAAGAACTTCTGGTGAGTGTAGGGGACAGGCAGTGATTGAGAACTTATGTAGTCTTATTTGACTTGTGTGACAGTCAAGCAAGAAAACAAACTTAAATGTGTAAACAGCAGTTAATAGAAAGAATATACTTACATTACTCAAGAACCAAAAATCTAAAAAATTGAACTAATTAAATTTGCATTTTATAAATTTGTCCCATGTAATTTTTTTATTGCAACTTTGTCTTATACACGTTTCTTTTACTCTTTTCTCTCTCCTTCCTGTTCAAGGGTGAGGAAACCACTGTACAGTTTAGAAAGCTGTACGATGGCTGTGCATTACTGCTTGGTTAGAAACAGACATGAATTTAAAGGTTATAGGTCCCCTAATGCCTAACACGTCTTTATTATCCCCATACCTGCAGTTAAGGCCTCCTCACTGGTACTAATTCAGTACAGCTGTTCTGTAAACTGGTTCGAGCAATTTCTGGATCTATGAAATTTTGTGACTACAAAATACCAACAGGAAACAATCAGCAAATCAAAGGACTTAGGTTCTCAAACTGGACCTACCATTAACAGAACAGCAGAATAATCAATTTGGAAAAGATGACTGGGGAAGCAGAACAATTGTAAACCCTGAGTCTAGCGTGTGCAACTTACATTACTACTGAGCTCTTTTACGTATGTGTGTGTGTATATATAATACATATAATAAATATATATATAAAATATACACGTGTACATGTGTGTGTATGTATATATGTATGTATTCACCATTACAATTTCAGGAGGAATTCAGCGGAACAGAAACATACTACAGTCATTTAAGCAGGTAGGAAGTAAGATGAGAGGTCTTGATAGATCCAGATTTGTGAAAATCTGCCAGGGGTTACTTCATTGCATAGCTAGGCATAGCTTCCTTTGCATTCATTGCAATTTCTGTAGAGTATAAAGGAAGTTGTTCTCAATGCATCAAATTCCTTGTCTATTTGTTCATCCTCCTTCAGAGGGAGAGTGCCATCTACTGAAGCATCTCCTTTACACAGCTCCCTTGAGCCTTGTCCCATTCATGGATCAACACATACACTCAAAGGGGTTGTAAAACTGAACAAGTTTTAACAGGAAGAGCAGCTGCTATAGATGTGGATCTCTTGTAGTACCAGCTGCATGTAAAGGACCAGTCCTTCATCTGGGTAGGGGCAATCCCAAGCACAAGTACAGGCTGGGCGGAGAATGGATTGAGAGCAGTCGCACTGAGAACTTGGTGGATGAGAGGCTGGACATGAGCTAGCAATGTGTAATTGCAGCCCAGAAAGCCAATCCTGTCCTGGGCTGCATCAAAACCAGCATGGCCAGCACACTGAGGGAGGTGATTCTGCCCCTCTGCTCTGCTCTGGTGATATCTCACCTGGGGTGCTGCATCCAGCTCTGGTGTCCCCAGAACAGGAAGGACATTGACCTCTTGGAGACAGTCGAGAGAAGGGCCACAAAGATGAGCAGAGGGATGGAGCACCTCTCCTACGAAGACAGGCTGAGACACTTGGGGTTGTTCAGCATGGAGAAGCGAAGGTTCAGGAGAGACCTTATAGCTCCTTCCAGTACCTACGGGTCAGAGGCTACAAGAGAGCTGGAGAGGGACTTTTTACAAGGGGCATGCAGTGACAGGACAAGGGGCAATGGCTTTAAAGAGGGAAGGTTTAGATTAGATGTTAGGAAGAAATTCTTTACTGTGAAGGTGGTGAGGCATTGGAACAGGTTGCCCAGAGGAGCTGTGGATGCCTATCCCTGGAAGTGCTCAAAGCCAGGCTGGATGGGGTTTGAAGCAATGTGGTCTAGTGGAAGGTGTCCCTGCATGAGCATCTCACTGGTTCTCAGGACCATTAAGAAATAGGAGGAGGTGCGTTGCATGCAGCTAAATCCCATGCCAGTTCTGAAAACCTTTGCACTGGCAAACTGGCTTCCTCTCGCAAGTCCATTGTCACAGATGAAGGAGCTACCTTGTAATACTGCCTCATTTTGGATACAGCAAAAGGTGCAGCATGTGTGCTGCACTTGAGGTACAGGTTAGTCACCCTTATCCCTCATAAGAGAAAAAAAACCAAAACATAAAAGGAAAGAGGGTTTGTGTTCTTCTCTGGGCCAGACTGTGCATCAGTTAACCACAACTGGTGAGAACTAAACACTTTCACTATATTTATTTCAGCATCACTTGCTGCCTTCATAGAAGGCCATGCTTAAAAAAACCCCTCAAGTTGCCAAAAGAAATAGATGCGAGCAGGGCATCACGCTCCCTACACATGAAACAGCAAATCAGCATTTGAGGCTTATGTCTGCTTCATATCTTACGTGCTTTTTCCTTCTATTATTTGCTTTTGCCTTCCTCACACTTACTGTCCCCGAATTTAAAAACTCAGTTAATATGGTGTATGTGCATACCTTTCGGGGGCTTTTTGATATTTTCCTTGTCTCAGAAATAATATTCAATAGCCTTTTAAAAAATAAGCAAGCTGTAAATTCGAGTAGTGTGAATTGCTCATCAACGCTCTCAGGCACAGGGTGCGATGGTCCTGTGCACGTCCAAGAGCTGGACACGACGCTGCTTGCGGGTCTCTTCCAACTCGGAATATCCTGTGATCCCATGAATCTCAGGACTCGGCCAGCCTACAGGCACCTTCGAGCAGGCGCCAGCCGCGCTCACCCGCAGCCCCTAGCTGCACCTTCCCGCTGGCACGGGCCCCCCCGCCCGTGGCGCCCATCTGCTGCAAAGGCTGCTGCAGGGAAGCGCCGCGGCACCGCCACCTGCCCGCTGCCGCCGCACGCCGGCCCTCTGGAGCCGCTGGACCCGCTCCCTTCCACACACACACGCCCTTCCAGGCGGATGCGCACCCCGCCCCTCAGGTAACCAGGCAACGGCCCGCGCGGCCCAGCCCCCCGGGCCCCTTCGCGGAGCGAGCGGGCAGAAGGGGAGCGCTTTCCGAGGCGGCGGTGCGGGGGAAGGGGCGAGGCGGGCGGCGGAGCCCCCCGGCCGCGGGGCAGGGACACAGCGGCGGGGCCGGGGGCGGGCGGGCGGCCCCACCGCCATCTTGCTTGCGGACGGGTACCCGAAACCAAGATGGCGCCGGGGCGCTGAGCGCGGGGCGGGCGCCC
>JAWWMP010000116.1:49709306-49724638 GCA_035047865.1 Dendrocincla tyrannina | reverse complement strand
GCTGAGCGCGGGGCGGGCGCCCGCCCGCCCGCCCGGAGCGGAAGTGACGCAGTGCCCGCCCCGCTCCCTATGGTGGCTGTGCTCCGTTCCCCCCGCGGGCCTCGCGTCTCTTCCTGCGGCGAGACGGGATATGGCCGCCCGCCTGCCATAAGGGAGCGGGGCCGCAGGGAGTTCCGCCCGCCAGGTGAGGGACGGGCGCAGGCGAAGGCGCCGCGGGGAGGTGTGGCGGGGCGGTGGCCCCGGTTTGGGGGGAAGATGGCGGGGGGAGCCCGGCCAGGCCCGGCCCGGCCCCGCCCCCCTTACCTCCCCCCTTCCCCCCCCGGCCGCGCGGTGTCCGCGCGCCGCGCCGTCCCGCCCCGCCCCCCCCTGCCGCGTGACCTCGGCGCTCCGCAGCCATTATCCCGATTATCCCGATTATATATCCCGCGCCAGCCCCCGGGGAACGGAACGCGACCGGGCGGCCGCCCTCCCTCCCCGCCCTGCCGCGGGCCGAGCCCGTGCCGCTCCTCCCTGCGCCCTGGACGGTGCCCCGGGAACCCAAGGTAGACGGGGGAAGGGGCGGCGGGAAGCGGCGGCGGAGCTTCCTTGTAGCTGTTCCCGTGGGTCCTGGACGCCCGGGGTGCGGGCGTGTGGGGAGGGGCCCCGGCGGGCCTCGCCGCGGGAGCGCGGCCTTTGGCTCCGGGCCTGCTGTGGGAGGCGGGAAGGCCCGAGGGGATGTGGCTGTGCCCTGCACCTTACGGGAACATTACATCTCCCCGCTATCCTGGCGGGTGTGACGCCCAGGAGGAAAACGGTGCGGGGGAGAAAGGATGCTTCCCGGTATTGGATCAGCCTTTACGGTCGGTGGAGGAAATTCCCTTCGGGCACGGCTGTGGTTCTTGTGCCTGAAGCACCCCGCGCCTTTGCTGCCCTGCTTACAAATGCCCGCAAAACCCCGCGAGGGGCAGGAGTAGATTTTATGCCCCTTGCTGAAAGAGGCTGTTGTGTTGCCGGTGTTGATCATGCTGTAGTGTGCAGTTGTTGAAGGATCTTACTCATTATTTCTCCTTTGCTTTGCAAACCCCCTGCTTTTCGCCTTTAATTTTAGGAAAATCAGATTCTTGCTTTGTGTGTCATGGTGATCCTTTAGCGAGTCAGTACGGCCCGTCACTTGTTTATCTCGGAGATCAAAGTTTTGCCTTCACTGCAGCAGTTAAATTTTACTACAAAAAGACCCGAGGGCATGCAAAACAAAGGTGTTCTTGACGCTGCAAGTAGTCACTGCTTGAGCAATGGTTGGGTTATTGTAAATGTATAAAAACATCACTTAGAGTAGTTGTTCTCGGTGTGGGAGGGATTGATTAAAGAGCGTGGGGTTCCAGGAAAATGTTGTCTAGCTGTTGTCTTTCTCCCTTTTTCTCCTCATTCTCCTCTCCGATAGTCACGTTGTTTTGGACGAAAGTGGGGAAAATAAGAGGGGGATAAAGGCTCCGGCACTGACGTGGCTCCAAGCATGCAGCTTCTTATGGCAGAGAGAGTAGGAATTGCATCCTCCCACTCGTCGCTTTTGATGTTGAGTGACGGGCTGTGCTGAATGGCAGGAGGTGGTTCAGCGTGATATATCTATTGGTGACTGCCTCTCTCCTGAGCAAGGCTTTAATGTGGACCCTCCATGTGTGGAGCAACTTCTCAGGTGAAGGCTGTGACTGAGGGAGTCTTTCTAGGGGGGCAGGAGTAAGCACGAAAGAACATGCACCATGGGGAAGGGCCTATTGCCCCTGGGAGTACAGAAAACTTGGCGTGGTTATAGGAGTCGTTTAGAGTGCCCGTATTTGGATGGATTATATTTGGGCTAGTTGTGAAGGAAAAATAGAGGTGTAGGGGAACATTTGGAATTTGTGTACAGGTAGTGGAGATACATGAAGGAAGCTACTGAAGACAGTAAGCCTTTGGGTTACAACTGTTCTCTTTGTCTCTGAGAGTTTCTCCCAAATGTGTTCTGAAAAAGCGCACTGGTGTCTTGTTTATTGTGCTGTCACTGGCCTCCATGCAGCCTTATGGTAAATGGGATTTGGGAGGTGATGTGCCTGAAAAGTCAGCTTTTGTCCAGAGTAGTTTTCTTCTGAATCAGTTCACTGCTGCTGCCCGCCAAGCACCTATATGGGTATCAGTGTTGGAACAAATGAGTGAGGGTCAATTTCCTCTGCAGCAGAATGCTTGTACTTTATTGCAGAGATTGTGGAAACCATTGTGAAAGGGCATATGAAAACACTGTGTTTAAAATACAAAAAAACCTCCAAACAAACAGAAAACCTAAAAAAAGACTGTCCAAAACAATATGTGTACAAAAGCATGCTAATTCCTTTTTGTGTGTTGACAGATTTCTTAGAAAAAGTCACTTTGCTTTCTGTGTTTTTTAGTTAGAGGAGACACATGCTTTTGTTTGCCAATATTATTACATAAAAGAATAGCTAACAATCATATGACAGTTTTGCAGAGGTGATTTTGCTCCTTATAGGATATTGGGTTTTGACTTAATTTACAAGTATTTTGTATTGTTTTCTATAAAGAAATTAATTAATCTGGGGCAGAAAAGGCCTTTATATGTTTTACTGTTTCCATTGTATTTCCAGCATACGAAACAGGGAGAATAATGCTTCCCAGCTCTTATTTATACATTCCAAGATAGTTTGGGCAAATTTGCCACGGAATTTTCATATTTGTAGGAATCTAAGTCATTGATGATCTGAGCAGCAAGGGTTTACAGCCATTATGAAATGCATTCTATTCTAGTCTTGTGGACTTTAAAGAAAAGGGAGGGGAGAGGCAAAGAGTGGATAAGAAAGCACAGCAGATGTGCAGGTACTGAATAGATGAGTTACAGTGCTGTCTCATTAAGACTTCCCTTAATTCAGTATGTGTATTATGAGACAATATTACAAGTTCTGTGGGATTTCTTATAGACTGTCCTATCCCCTTTCGTTTTGTCATGATTGTATAATCCTCATGTCTTTTGAAGCCTGAATCTCTGAATGAAAATGCATTTTGGAAGCAGTTTGTGAATTACTTTAGGAAGATTTTGATTTAAATCTTCCTGACAGCTCTCAAGTTATGCTTAAGCAAGAGAAATACAGACTATTAAATAACTGCAAATGAAGGATAGCTAAAATAATGAAGCTAAGAGGAAGCAGTGTTTTGCTAGTGAAGTGGGTATAACTGTCCTAAAATGTCTTAAACTTATGTGTGGTTTATAACTTAAGAGATGTGTTGTATTTACAGTCTGTGTACTCTGAGAAAACTTCAACATCAGCGGTGTAGTGAAGACTCTGAAAAATGATGTTTAGAAAGATTGGAAGCAGTTTTCCTTTCCCTTTTTATTTTTTTATTAAACATAGCAGATGCTAACAGTGTTGCTTCCTTGCTATTGTCTTGCTTGTTGGATTCAGTTGCATGTCTTGTTTTTGCTTGATGGTCATGTTTGCTGGCCAAGACTGCTTTAAGACACCCAAAGATCCTGTTGTGATTACATTTAGAAATTTTTTTTTTTAATGTGACTCAATACCTGACAAGTGGTGAGCTAGCCAATTTTTTAAAAAAGTCACCATTTTTGTGTTTAGGTTTGATTGTCTGTGAGTGTTTGTTTTGATTTTTGTGCATATGTGTTTGTTGGGGAGGTGGTGTGTGTGGTGTTTTGCCTTTTTTTTTTTTTAAGCTGCTTTAGAGTACTGTTAAAAAGCTTCAATACCAAGTTTGTTGCTTCTGAAGGCTATGCCAGGCTGGTTTCAGGGAAGCTTTAAGGCTGTGGTGCTGCCAAAAGAAGCAGTCCTGTCTGGCTGCTATTTCAACTTCCTTGTGTTGACCCAAATGTTTGTAGGGCTATGTAATGAATCATATCAGAAAAAATAATGTGTATTGAAAGTAGTCTAGTATGTGCTTGCAGAAATACTTGTACTGACATAAGGGAGATCATCAGGAATGTGAGGAAACACTGGATGGTAGAGATGGGACTGTTTTTTTAAACCAGCAGAGCCAGCTTATTCTGATTTAAAGTACAGTGGAGCTATAGCAGCTTCCTTTGTAAAATCCGGATTTTTTTAACATGAGAGTGAAATGGGTGAGAGTCAGGCATCTTCTTTCTACTATTTAGGGTGGAAAGCAAAGGAAAAAGAAGCTTGAGTTGCAAGAAATGTGAGCATTGCCTCCCTGGTGTTTTAGGCATAGACCATGTTCTTGCAGTCATGGTCCTCTTAAAAAATTCGGGTGTTAGTGAAGTCATCTTGTGTCACATTGTTAATGTGCACTTCAGGCAGGCTGTGGGTCTCTTTATGACACTAGTCCAGAGGAAAGCTTCATTCACTACAGTGAGAGGGGCAGCTGCTCTTGATTTAGTGATGATGTTGTGTAACAACATATGATGCTTAGGACCTCTTTTTCGTTGCCCTTTACTACTCATGCCCTTACTTGACATAGTGTAGCCACTACAGACTGACGGTGATCATGAGGGTCTATGGGAAGAGGCTGTTGGGCGGTTTCATTTGCTACTGTGAAACAGTATGTTGTAGTTGTAATGCTCTGAGGAATGTGTACTTTTTTTTGTGAAAGTGTGCAGCATGTAGAAGCTTACTGTTAAAAAGAAGCTGGTTTCCTGTGTATTTCTATTACTACCATTATTCTTTCTAAATAAGCTTTAATAGAGGTTAATAACATTTGAGATTCTTACAACTTATGAGAATATTTACAAAGACTAAAAACCAAGCAGCAATGTAGTCTTTTCAGTTGTGTTTTAAGTGTGAACGTTGTTTGGAAAATGGGTAGTGTGTGTCAAGGTTATACCTATTATGATTAAATGGAAACAAAAGCTGCACATAGTTTAGTGGGTTTTATGCAATAGTTAAAAGTTTTCTAGGCAAAGCTCTTTTTCTTTAAAATGTTACTACATCCACACTCTTAAAAAAAAATACTAGGGAAGAGAGTAGCAAATAATCTTAGCTGCTGGGGTTGGATGTGGTAAATCCAGTGTCTTGTTTAACAAAAAAAAAAAAAAAAAAAGTGGCTACTTTTCACCTTTGCCAATTTCTACAAGAGGTTCCTAAAACTGAGTGGAACTGACTACAGGAGTTTGAGTTGTGTGTAACTGAGTACCAGAGTTTGAGATCTTGTCTTCTGCCTAGAGATTTTAATGGTGAAGTAGGTTTCTGTCTTTTTCTATATCCCCAGGATCCAAATACTTCTCTAAATTAGGATTTTGGATTTCAGTTAACACCAGTTAAAGTCAGAAATGTATACTATTTTAAGTATTCATTTAAAATCTTGGGCTGAACTTGAAATTTGTATTACTTTTTCTGTACTAGACTTCTGAATGCCTTCATGTACCTTTACTAGCTAATACCATCTCGCCTTTTGTCTAGACAAAATCTGAAATGGTCCGATACACTACTGTGCTCCTTCAGAGACTCATGCTTGCTGATGATGAGAAGTAAAAACTTAATCTTAATAAAGCATATATTTTGTAGAAATTGGAAATATCTTGGTCACTACTAGTGAATGGTAAGTGGACTTTTGAAAGCAGTGTTTATGAACACAAGTGGTACATTTCTTCTTTCAGATGAAGAAAATGTCTGTGAACAAGTGTGAAAGTGTCACTTAGGAGCATTGGTGTTTTGTATCTTTGGATTTACTGAATAAGTTGTTGAGATGCAGTTTCTGGGAGAACCCATCCTGTCCATATTGAATTGGAACAAAATTCCTATTTTGTTGCTTGAGTGGAATTGAAAAGTTTGCTTAACGTTGAGTCAGATTACAAATGTACATAGTCTTAAGGCTTGAAGGTAGTTAAGAGCTGAGTCCAGTGAAAAATCCGTACATTTGAGACTGGTTTTATTATAATTATGCTTTTTTTCTGTATAACTCTTAGAAGACCTAGTTTTTGAAGTTTTTGGCTATTTAGGTATAATGTATTTTTGCATTTGAAACAAGAAGGTATAATAATGTTTCTGTAATAGAAAAGCTTTAAAGATAAAGCTTTCACTGCCCTCATCCCAATTTATTTTCTTTCCAATGTGGTAGCTCCAGTGAAGTGCAAAGCTATGTGTTAGAGTTAAAACTGGTCTAATAGTTTGCTGCTGTCCTTTTTACCCCCGTCTTTCTGACTGCATGCTTTTATTTACCCCATAATCCGGCTTAGTTTGCCCCATCATTAAGCCACTTCGATAACCTATTTATGTGAAAGTGGTTGGTCACTGAAAGACCTGTAGCATGTAAGGGCTGTTTTGAAGGTGAGGATAATGTATTACACAGCCTTGCAAGGGAGGCTGAAGGAGGAGTGGTCCCATGTGGAAGGGGGAGTAGGATTTGCCACTTGAGAGTGGCTTGACTCTTGACCTGCTTCAGTCTTAGCATGCAGCTTCACTGCACTTTGAAGAGTAAATTTGCTATTTCGTATGTATTGTCTTTTCATGATAAACAGGTTCATGTTTTAACCCCCTTAAACAAAAGGTATTATCTCTCCTTTAGTGAACGTTCATGTCTTTGATAGTCTCATTTTCTGTTCTATAGGAATCAGAATTGCTGAAAGCACAGATAGTTTTGAAATAATTGTTTCGTTGGCACCGACTAACAGTTTGAGGTAAGATTAGCTTAATTCTATCTTTAAATGTTCTAATTGAACCCAACCATTTAAAATTAAAAATGCTTTTGTTTTCCTAAAATTTATGATTGCAATATAAGCTTTCTAATATTAGTGTATCTCTTGTAGAGATCAACTATACTTTGTTACACATAGAATGCAAAATGTATGTTATTGTTGAATACAGGCAAAGTAATAAAAAAATAGAGATAAGATTGGGTTATGTTATAAAAGTTGTCTGTCTGATATTTGGTTTGAAAATTACTTGTAATAGAAAAAGAAAACAGGTTTTGTGTTCTATCACTCTTGGGAAATTGGCATGCGTCATGTCTTACAACACTTTAAAAGCTCTAAATTTATGTTGCCTGTGAGTATTGAGCTTAAGAGATAATAAGCAGTTTTCTGTGAATTTAATTTGACACAATGAATTAGAAACCATCTTCTGAGTATAGGTTATGCAAGTTTGCTTTTTAGTGGAAGGAGCCAATAAAAGACAGCATTCAACATATTCTTCTTCACCAAGGTAAACAGTTTCTCTGAGTTACATGGAAAGCTTGTTTAGGTTGAGAAGTTTTGCTGGGTGAGTTTCAGATGTGGTTACATCTCTGGCTGTGCAAACTCTTGTGAGGGAAAGTCATGACGGGCAGGAGAAACCAGTTGATAGGGAAAAGGTTGACCTGCTTTTTTCTTTTGAGTTCTCTTAGATGTATCTAAAATCTCTGAAATTTTGTTAACTTTAAATTAAACTCCAGTGTTTTTGTCTTTACATAATTGAAATATCACCCAGGTAACAAGAAAGATTATATAAAGTACCTTGTGACAGAAAGTGCTTGTTGTGTTGAGCTTGTATTTTTAATACAGTAATTTTAGGCTTTAAAGCCTGTTTGCAATACAAACACTAAATGTTATTTTTTTTCCATTTCTGTTTTAACTATTATTAAACAACGATTATTGAACATGCAAAGGCCTGAAAATATGTAATTATTTGTTCATAGTTTATATTCAGGTTGTCTAATGTGACCCTTTTTTTTTTTTTTTTAAAGCTGGGCAATTTCAAAAGAAAATGGTAATGGGTCAAAGTTTTTATTAATTAAATTGGGGATTTTTAGCCACTGATCTGAAAAGAAAAGGAAAAGGTGTGTATTTTTTTTTTTATGGTTAGCACTAATTCTGAATATTTACTATGACTGTATGTAAGAAGAAATGAAAATTTATTATTTAATTTCTTTTAGGTATCGTTACTTTATAAGTTGTAGTTTTTGTAGCTTACTTTGTGCTGAAGCATGTTGAATTTTGTTGCAAACTATATTATTTAATTAGTTTTTACAATCTTTAAGTTGGCCTTGCATTTTACATGTAGATTAAAAAGCAAAGTTAACCTAAAAAGATGCAGGGTGCAGGGTGAACATCTTGGCCAGTGGAAAATCGGATCAGAGTGATTAGCTTTAGTATATGGTTAAGAGAAATAATACCTGTGGTTCAAACTTAACAACTGCTGGACAGAATACTTCGGGGATTTTTCTTTCCTTATGTAAAAGGTACATTCCAGAGAATAGTGCATTGGAAATGCAATCAAGAATTTTGTTTAAAATACATCAAAATGTTCAGAGCTGGGTTATTCATGCCTTAATTTGCAGAAATATTTGGGTTTTTTTTCTGTTTCTTCTTCTCTTCTGCAGGATCAGCTTGCAGTTAAATCTGGGAAGCCTTTTACTGTTATACAGAAAATGTGTGTGTATTGCAGCAATGTTAAATACTTAAAAATGCAGTTGAGCTTTTAATTTACTGTTAAATAGCTGTCTCCAAAGTTCTTTTGTGTAGCAAATGCTATACTTCTTTCTAATACTATCATTTTTGTACATAAAAGGTTTGTTCATTTATATCATTTGCATGGACTCTAAATAGCTGCTTCCATTTTTTTTTTCCCTTCCCCCCACTGCTTTTCCTTTTGGGAAGGAGTATATCTACTGAGAAAAATGGGTCGGTCTAACTCTAGATCACATTCTTCAAGATCAAAATCCAGATCTCAGTCCAGCTCTAGGTCAAGATCCCGATCACATTCGAGGAAAAAGAGATACAGGTAAGTTGATGTCATACTGCGTAAAAAGGTGATTTGATCTATTAGGTTTTGCCTGGAAAATGCTCTTTACTTGCATGATGCTGTGGCAAAAGTGAGCCTGGGATCTTACTTCTTCTTTGAATGTGATTTCTGTTACTTAGTTTAATACCTGACGTTTTTGTGTCTTTTGCTGTATCTCCAGATGGTTTCAGAATGCTAAAGGTTCTTCACAATTTGTGGCCCTTTTGACTGTTGCCTTCCTCATCACAAGATCTTTTCTTTGTCCGGTCTCTTTTCCTGTAATGTGTTCTGTATTTCTCATTCAGTTTTTCATATCCGAAGTAACTTAAGGCTTCAGTAGATAAACTCTGCTGTACCTTGTCTTCTCAGTTGCTTCCAGCCTTTTCCTCATCTTCCTTACTACTTCATGTTCCGGGCTGTAACCAAGGTGGCAGAGAAACTGCATGCCATGTTCCACAGTGGTGATAATCTCTAATAAAATGGCAGGGCAGGCCACTGAGGCTGGTAATGGCTTAAACGTGGGATGCAGAGTTTCACAGTCTTTAGGTGTATAAACATGTTTATTATAATAAACATATTACAGGAATATAGTAAAATATTACAGAAATAATAAATAGATTGTGGAAGTTACTGTAAGACTTTGTCTATATCCTTTAGCATTCTGGCTGCATGTGTGAAATCTAACATTAGTGTCAAGACACTTCTTTGTTTTTGGTTTTCCAATTGTCAAATGTTAATGTTTGCTTTTTAATTTTAGTTCTAGGTCTCGGTCAAGGACGTATTCACGATCTCGCAGCAGGGATCGTGTTTATTCTAGAGATTATCGCAGAGATTACAGAAATAATAGAGGAATGAGACGTCCCTATGGTTACAGAGGAAGAGGTAGAGGGTATTATCAAGGAGGAGGTGGTAGATACCATCGTGGAGGTTATAGGCCTGTCTGGAACCGAAGACACTCCAGAAGCCCTAGGCGTGGCCGTTCACGTTCCAGAAGTCCAAAACGAAGGTCTGTGTCTTCCCAGAGGTCCCGGAGCAGATCTCGTCGATCTTACAGATCTTCCAGGTCCCCAAGGTCCTCTTCATCTCGTTCTTCATCCCCATACAGCAAATCACCTGTCTCTTCCAAAAGACGTGCGTCTCTGGAAAAGCAGGCAAAGAAAACTGAAGGGGCTCCTTTGCAAGACAGTCCCTTGAAAAATAAATCACAAGATGAACAGAAAGATACGTTTGAACATGACCCATCAGAGTCTCTTGACGATTTTAACAAATCCTCAGCAGCTTCTGGCGACATTTGGCCTGGCCTTTCAGCGTATGATAACAGTCCAAGGTCACCCCATAGTCCTTCTATTGCCACCCCACCTAGTCAGAGTTCATCTTGCTCTGATGCCCCTTTGCTTAGCACAGCCCACTCAGCAAAGGACACACCGCAACATTCCCATTCCATTCAGCATAGTCCTGAGAGGTCTGGCTCTGGTTCTCTTGGAAATGGTTCTAGCCGTTATAGTCCTTCTCAGAATAGCCCATTGCATCATATCCCTTCGAGGAGAAGCCCTGCAAAGACAATCCCATCACAGAGTGCCCCCCGTGAGGAGGCTCGAGTGCGGTCATTTTATCCTGAGGGTGGCGAGCAGGAAGCTGCAAAAGGTGGAAAGTTTATGAAAAGGTAAGAATTAAATTATAAGCCTAATATTGCCTCTTAAAAAGTTAGTTTTGTCAAGGTCGTCACTATACATTGGAAAATGCAATTTGGAACACCAGTAATATTAGTCTGGTTGGAATTGAGCTTGGAACATATATATGCTAAGATGCTTCAAGGTCTTGACCATTGGCTAGTGGAGATAGGGACATGTATCCTTGAGGAAAAATGAATTTGTGCTTTTCCTTTATGGTGTATTTTCTTGTACTTATTTTTTTACTGATAAGAAAAGTCTTAATTGAAGTAGTGCATCAGACTTGCTTGTTCGATAGTGAATTCTCTTCAGGTATTTAAAAATTTTAACGCTTCATGTAGTTTGAAATGCAAGTCTTCTGGAACTCTAAAAATGCTGATGTTTTGCAATGATTTCTTTGTTAACATAAACAGCATTGATTGCTAATTGTGTGGTGCAATAGGACAACTTTGTCTTGACTTGCATTACTTATCAAAGAGGGTTCATCTTAGTATTCTTGGAATATAATTCTGTTGATGTGAAGTTCAGTGTGTATTTTCCAATGAATGTAAAATTCTTCAATTTGTTCTTGAAGTGTTTGATATGGTAGTTGTCTTTGAAAGTCGTAAAAATCTTACATCAGACTGTTCCTTTCTAATGTGGCTAGTACTTCAATGGATTTCTTATAAAATGTGTTAGAGTGAAGTTGTGACTATGCTATATAGGCTTTTAAAAGAACTTGTCCAGTCAGTGATTTATTATGTAAAAAAATTGCTGCTTGGGAGATGAAAAATATTAGTTCCCTTGGATTAGATGTATTTGAATTGTCAAATGTTTAGAACTTATGTGAAAATAGTGTATAGGTAAGGCAGTGTTTGAAATAATTGATGTGTTTCTGTGTTTAGGAGAGCTGCCTTCTAAAGGTTCCCTGCTTTTACACAGTATAGTGAATGCACTAAGCCTGTTTCAGATTCTGGAATTATCTTAGTAATGTGTAGGATCTTGAAAATCATTCACTTTTTTATGGTATTCCTTTAACATTTTCGGTAAAAGAAGTACAAAAATAATTGCTTTGTGAATTCTCAAACTTCATGTGAATTCAGTGGAAAAAATTACTAGTATAAGAGAATGTGAAACTGGGTACTGATTAAGAAAGAAAATAAGCTACTAGTTTTCTGTAAACTCTAGCAGAGAATTTCTAGGTATTCTCCAGAAGGCATCGTATCCCTCAGATGCCTTTAGTAGTGCATAAATGACAGTGGATACAGTGTTAATGGTGTGCGAAGCGTTGCATGCTAAAGATATGCTTGGAGGAATGTATTTTCATCTTCTTCTTGGTGTGGGATTGACACGAAAGAGGAATGCAAGTGAACTGGAATGAATGCAACCCAGAGTTACCAGTCTCTTCTTTACTATCCACAGGTACACAGATGAAGAGTCTAGAGTATACCTGCTTGATAGGGGTAATACCAGGGAGAAGGAGGCCCAGAAGGAGAGAGGATCAGAAAAAGGGAGGACAGAGGGAGAAAGGGAATGGGAGGAACAGGAAACTTTAGATTTTTTCGTTGATAAAGAGACTGGGAAAGAAAAGTTTAATGACTCTGAAGGGGAGGACACAGAGGAGACAGAGGATTACAGACAGTTCAGAAAGTCTGTCCTGGCAGATCAGGGTAAAAATTTTCCTACTGCATCTCACCGGAATGCTGAGGAGGAAGGAACCAAATACAAATCTAAAATTTCAATCAAGGGCAATAGAGAGAGCGATGGATTTAGAGATGAGAAAAGTTATAAGCTTAAAGAGACTGGATATGTAGTGGAAAGGCCTAGTGCAACAAAAGATAAGCACAAGGAAGAAGACAAGAGTTCTGAGAGACTAATGATGAAGAAAGAAACTCAGTCACCTGAGCAGGTAAAGTCTGAAAAGCTCAAAGAACTCTTTGATTACAGTCCCCCTCTACACAAGAATCTGGATGCGAGAGAAAAATCCACCTTCAGAGAGGAGAGCCCACTTAGGATCAAAATGATAGCCAGTGACTCCCATCGTCCTGAAGTTAAACTCAAAATGGCACCAGTACCTCTTGATGATTCCAATAGGTAAATTATTCCACTTTACAGTGTGGTTCTCCATGTGTCTGCAGTATTGTTCATCTTTATTTAAACTAGTGGTTTCTCTTTGTGTGTCTCTTTTTTGTTGTTGATGCGTTTTAGACCTGCTTCCTTGACTAAAGACAGGCTGCTTGCTAGCACACTTGTTCATTCTGTCAAGAAGGAGCAAGAGTTCCGATCCATCTTTGACCACATTAAGTTGCCACAGGCCAGCAAAAGCACGTCAGAGTCATTTATTCAGCACATTGTGTCCTTGGTTCATCATGTCAAAGGTATGTGTTTAGTTTATCATACCAGATATGTGTCTGACAGCTTCATTTAAGCCTATTTGCTCTTTCTAGTATGGGAAGATTTCAGCCCTCTTTTAATCTTGATTTAGCTAGACTGTCTTCCTTTTGAGGTATGCATAAAAACAATTAGAAAAATAATAGCCACAGAAACTAGTATTAAAACCAACACAAGCAGTGTAGAGTATAATAGCAGTTATACTATGTGTCTGGGTAAATTTTTGAGCCTAGGTAGCATATAAAGTTTTGCAGTGTAGTTTAAACATACTACATTGGTCGATTTTTCTTACTTAATTTTAATTACTCTTAACATATAATTTTATAAGTGGTGCTGTGTGGATTGACAGATGTCTTTTGTACTGTAAATACAACGGTATTACTTTTAGAGCACCTTAGAGGTCATTTCCAGGTTCTTATCAGAAGGGGGTTTATTAAGACTTAAGAAAAATTGTGTTCCAAATGGTACTAAAATCTACGATGTTACTCATTATATTCTTATTTGACAGCATTGTTAGGAATTTCACTTATAGGAACTTGGCAGTGGCTAAACAAACCTCCATTAAATGAGTTACTCCCTAATTATTTTCTGTTTTAACAGTAGTGGCTCTTTAATGTAAACACACAAAAAAACCCCTCAACAAACCAACCGGAAGAACAAAAGTCCCCCTGAAAAGCTACCAAAACCCAAGCCTAGACCATCAAAGTAGATGTATTTCGCTTAGATCATATAGCCACTAAAAGTTTTTTAATGGGAAAATAGTTTTGATGGGAAAATGTTTTTTTTTTTTCTCTAGAATTTGCTTGATTTCCCTGGGCTGTTATCTTGTTCTTGTAAATGTAACTAAATTAATATGGAGCTGGTGAAAGGAATTTTACCATATCATTGTAGTACAGGAGAATGTGGAAATGCTTAGGTGACCAGTTTCAGTGAATCCATCTGTAAGCATTGTTTTTAAGATGTGTTAGATTTTAAAATTACTAAGGTCTGTGTGCTAGAATAGGTGCTGAAGTTCAGTTAAAAATTTCGTGTTGTTGGCATAATTCAGATTACTAAGGCTAAATGATTTTCTGCATTTTGAATTACTTATAAAGAAGAAAATAAGTCAACAGTAATGGATTGTATATACCAGGTAAAAAAATTTTTGGGACACCTGTATAGAGTATGATGATTTGTTGTGAAAGTATCTTATTTTATGGATATGTGAAGAAATTTAAGGCTCAGTCCAGTGGGAGCTTTTGGAAGTTTTTGCTTATATGGTACATACGTAGCTGTAAGTGAAAATAATACTTTGGAAAATCTCACATGTTGATCACAGAATATAATTTTTCTGTAAACTTTTGTATGTTAACTATCTAGTAAATAAAACAGCTTAGCCTATCTGGGTAAAGTTATTAGGATATGTACAGTTATGGTTGGTTTTGAAAGCAGAACATCTCTTTAAGTTTCTGATTTACTGTGATCTGTAATCAGATTTTTAGTAACGCTTTTGACAAACTGATGTTCATTATTGGTGTGATGCGACCAGTCTGAACAGCTCTTTATTAATGTAGAGCTGAAAATGCCCAGTGATGTTTTCTTTTTCATTGTAACTAGGTCCTGGAATGTGTTTTGAAATGGCAAAATCCATGTTACAAAAGTAAAATAGCTGTTGAAAGATACAGATGCCAAACAGGCAAAGTTGAACCTTCTGTCTTCCTGGCAAAAATGGCATAAAAACAGAGTTGCTAGCTCAAATTCCTGTGTTTGATGGAATTATGATTGAGGCACTACCCTTGTAGTGGCCGTTTCAAGTTTTAATGGTTGGTTATGAGACAAATACTGGATGCCGGGCGGTAAGTTGATACAGATGTATGTTGACCTGTTAAGCAGATAGCTTGCTTCATATGTAACATTTCATAGCTCATGACTTTATGTATTTCTATATTACATTTAAACACATTTGTTGAGCTGGTTTGAAAACTGAGTTTTGCTGTGGCTAATTTAACTGTCTGTGAAGGAAGGAGAAAGTTTGTCAGAGAAGTTGTCAAGTTTGCCAAGATGCCAGATGTTTAAATGAATTTACTTACATATAGGTGTGTTAATTGTCTTGGATTGTTTATCATCCCAACTTACAATCAAAAAATTCTATTCCTTCAAGAAAAGACTTGTTAGGTCATTCATTTAGTTACTGAAGCATACATTACTTAAATGCTTTCACTAACTCTTAAGTTAAAGATGAGATGAATGGTAAAATGTACTTACTGCAAGTATTCATGATTCAAAGTAACTTCACTTTCTTTTGTGGACAAAGTATAAAGTAACTGTTTAAGAAAATGTCATTGAAAATTAGCAAGTTTAGTCAGTAAATGATGCTTGAATTAGATGTAACACAGTCATGGCAGAGTAGACTTGCAATGGTGCTGTGCACTTATTTAATTTGGTTTCCAGAGTGTGTTAAAATAGGGAAACCGCCACATTTGCTTGTCCTGATTAAATTTATTGAAAATACTGTTACTTGCCTTTCTGTCAGGAGTAAAATACCTGTCTCTCAGTTGAATTAAACTAATGAAACAGTGGTGGTGTGTTTTTTTTTTTTTTTTTTTTTTTTTTTTTTTTTTTTTTCCTT